>CM068376.1:139870376-140612410 GCA_034769895.1 Magicicada septendecula | reverse complement strand
TGTGCATAGCTTCAATGCCTGTGGACAAGTATACCATAACACCAAAATGGCAGCCCATCCATCACAGCATGCCCGCAGTTAATCTGAAGCAGAATTACTACAATGATTTGTACTCAAAAGATTGTGAGCTTCTAATACAAAGATGGATGAACAGCATAATCCTCATTTACTACTGCGCTATGCCTGACCGGCTAACCAATGCAGCAAGGCAAGCTTCTATTTGTCTATGTCTCGTACAACTGTTGGTGAAGAACGTTTCGCTTGGCTTACATAGTGTGTGCTCAGAAATTGTGGACTGTATTTTGAAGTCTCCTATTCTGATTTATTCTTTTAGTTTTTAAATTTAAAATCAGAAAATGAATGAGTGCCAATTAAAATGTGGAAGAATGTAAAACCAAACATATGGGGAAAAAGTGACAATATGCTTGATCATCTAATGTTACTCAACATAAACATACATTGGCACAATTTAATTAACTGAATAAGTTGTTTTATTGGGTGCACTTGTTATTTTTAATTACCATGCAGTTTGATGTAAAACAAGTTTTGATTATTTGAATACATTAACAATGACTATTTCAAGGCACAAGAAATCTTTAAATCACATTGTCCCCTTAAAATTTCCTTTAATCAATGCCAATGCCTTTTGGGATGATATGGATTAAACATCAGGTAGGTGAACAAAAACGAATCAGAACTCATTTCATAATGAAGATGTAAGAAAAAATTTAAACTTCTTAAAATTTTAACTGATGCTGTGTGCGTCTTGTCAAAGTCACAGCTACCATTCTGTAAGCAAGGCAAGTCACAAATGTCTCATAACTGAGGAAATTGTGTAGAGCTTTCTGACCTATTAAGCCAATACTATCCTCTTCTTGAAACTCACCTAAAAATTAAAGAATCTGCAGAGAGTAAATCTTCAGCCATATAAAATGACTTAAGTGCTTCAGTAACTCCAGAAGTGATTACACAAATATAAACAGAATTTAGAGACACTGAATTTGTACCAATTAATCTGGACAAAATATTAGCTATTGTTTGCAAAGTCTCAGTTGTCAGTTGTTCTCATTTTATCAATGAAAACTTGAGTTTACAGAAGATTTTTGGGCTTCAGTGATGTAAGTGGAGAAAGCAAACAGCTACTGCTGTAATTTAATGTAATAACTAAAAACATATAAATATGAATATAGGTAGTTAAAAATTTGTGGCTCAAACAGATGATAGCGCAGTTCTTATGGCATTGTATGAATTTAGTGGTTGTGAGTGTTACAAATTGAGTAGGTAGTTTGTATGTTTTTACAGTCATCAGCAGTGGCGAAGCTAGTAGTTAATTAATGGGTAGGCAAAAATCTTATCTTAAATTTTTTTTAAGGAATCATTAAAAGGACGGTGGTTCAAATCGGACGCTGAGGTAGAGTTTGCTGTAACCGAATGGTTCCACAACAGCCGTAAAAATTTTACTAGCAGGGAATCTACAGGTTAGCACAACAGTGGAACTCATGTCTTAATGTTAATGGAGACTTCTTTTAAAATCGTTGAATAAAAAATGCTTTACAGCTCTATACGTGTTTCTATTGAACAATCCTTGTATTAGTCATACACAATAATACAACTGATTGAACTTCAAAATTTTAAACTTTATTAGTTTCTATATATATGTTTAATGTTACAAATAATTCAAATAACAATCTTGATCATCTATTTGTTCAGCGGAATAACAGGGACACTTTTAATAACCGCATAAAATAAACACACTTATAAACAACACTGGTGCTTTAACTTAACTGTTTGGACCACAGAAGTGAGGCATGCCTCAACGCTCTATGTGTACAGCACGGGACAATCTCCCCTCCCTTCACTTCCCTATCACACCACTACATTGCTTACATACGATGTATACAAAAAACACTGAGGCAAGTTCAGGTTGCCTCATTCGCTTTAAACGAGCTATGCCGAATCTCACCTGTCACCATCTAGTGGTCGCTCAGTAAAGCACGTTTTGGTTTAATAAATTTGACAGTCGTGGTAACAATGTATAATCTTTACGTTATGTAGTTCATATGTATTTATAATTTTTATTCTACAGAATTTTTTAGGGTAGGCATTGCCTCAATTGCCTCCATGTAACTTCGCCACTGGTCATCAGCTGAATTTTACACTTCAGCAACCTGCTGAAGTGTGAGAGAAGATACCACATTTTTTCAGATATTGTCAGGTTAGCAGCACTTTTTTTACCAAATCTTTTAAAAGCATGTCACTTCTTCAAGAATTTGTTCAATGAAAATTATCTACAATAGTTCCAACAAAGTGGAATTGCCCTTAGTGCCTTGTTAATGCTGTGAAGGAATACAATGAACATTTTTAGCCATATAGTGGAGGCTTCTGCTCAGTGGGATCATGATACAGTAGTCAAAGTGCAGATCTCTGACAATTTACATTTCAACACACACACACACACGCGCGCGCGCGCGCGCGCACGCACGCACGCACGCACGCACGCACGATTATCCACAACACTCCTTGCTACATTTTAACATTTTTGTTTATGCTTAACATTTTGAAAATAACAAATATGGATATTGATCACAGTTACAAAAAAAAATTAAAGAAGGGCTTACTGGAAATATAAAAAAAAAATATAGACAAAGAATTTCAAAATATTTCTAACAACATTCAAAGTGGAAAAAAATTGTTGTACATTGCCACTTATTAAATTTTGAATATGTGATAACAGGCCTACTCAAAATTTGGCAAGTTTTAAATGTTAAGGAACTTTTGGACAATATTTTAATGCAAGAAAAAATTTGCTTCAAGTCAATTAAATCTTTGTATTCTTCTCTCCTCCAAACAGTGAAAATTTTGAACAGCATAGTAAAAAAATTTCAGAGAATGAACTTAAGTCTCTGGAAAATATGTACAAACCACCTTCTTGACCTAGTGTGAAACACTGAATTAATAGTAATGTATTATTCATCTGATTTCAGGAGTAAAAGTATTTCACAGTTAATGTAGTTCATGCATACTAATATAGTGTACTCTGAGCATGGCTTAGATTTATAGGCTCATTAATCCTACAGTGTCAGTTAAACATTAATTTTCTGCATTAAAAATTATTCATACTAACTGCAGGCCTACTCAGATTATTATCTCTTGCACTTTTATTTATCAGAAAAGTTTATTGATGAAATTGAACTCAGGACTCATTCTATCACAAAGTAACAGAACAATTTATACAAAAAATCATCAAGCAAATTTATATTTCAGTCAGATAGGAAAACGTACTATGTGGAATAAATAAATATATATATATATATATAATTTATTGTTATTTACTTTTATTATATTTTCTTTACTTATATTACTAATACACCTATTTAAAAGTACAAATTTATAGCTTTTGGTTGCTTTGTGTTCTTTCTGTGTGTGTAGTTATAAATGGTAAATTTTAGGGGTATGAATTAAACTTTGAATCACCTCCATTGGAGATATCCAAAATGAAAGTTTAGCCAGTTTCTAGGGCAAACATAAATTTTGATCAGGATTTGCTGCTTGCCTTATACTTTCCCATTTAGCATGAAACTTTTTTTCTGATGGTAAATGAAGGTATGTCATAATGTCTCTTATTCTCAGTGCACAGTGAAATACATTTCATCTTCCATCACAATACAGTCCAAAAAGTCATCACCTTGATCCTAGTAATGTGTGACAAGTGTTTACCTCATAGGCCCTCAATTTTCTTATTAACAATTTCTCTTGTGTTTGTTAATAGCACATTGGTCTGAATATAAGACAGCCCCACACATAAGATGACCCTAGATTTTTGAAGGCATAGTAGTGAAAGTTGGTTTGGGTATCTGCTTCTCTGTCTTGACCTTGAGCTTATTATAACAGGCATGTGATGATTCATATCACTCATGTGGAAAGTCTGTGCAGCTAGCACAGGGTAAAAAATATGCCAGACTTGTGGAGACACAAACACAAAATATTTACATGTTAGGTTATGCATATAAGACAGGTATGTATTTTGGAAGGGCATTCTAAGGGGAAAAATCAGGCTTATATTTGGGCCAAAATGGTATTTTGTCACAATAAGAGCACACACTTTAAAACAGCCTAATCTTTCATCAACTTTCTCTTTAAAATACAGTTCTTGGCACTTAAAGATGCTTTTCATGAAGTTCACTGATCACCACATATTTTTTCTTCTGTTTTTGAATGGCTTCATTAGTGGTAATAGATGATGTTCTACTTTTTTTCTTTATAATAAACATAATTTCTTCTTACTTTAAATTTACTAACTAACTTTGCAACATTTTTCCCCTTTCCATACAGGAATCAAATACACTGAACACACCTCACACTTGGCTGGTTATGGAATTGATATGGCCATTTTAAGTATATATTGCAACCACTATTCTGCTGCAAACTTGATAAAACTATCAGGCCTAGGGGTGACAAAACTATTTTGTGTCATTCAGAACCTACTAGGTAGAGGAGTGCTGCCAATTATAAAAAATAATTTCCTTTGTGGTTTTACTAGACTTGTAACTTGACTTTCCAATATCCCACACAACAGCCAATAAGCACTTAATTCCACTGAACTCAACTACCACAGTTTCTAGAAAAGAATGAGAATATCATGAGAATAACAAATAATGTCTCAAAATGAAAAACAACAAAAATAAAGATGAATCACAAAATGGAATAACTGGTAATTGTTTAATCAATTATTTGCTGTAAACATTACTGAAAATATTTATTATATCTCTGTTTAACCAATAACAGCACCGTGGTTATATACACCCACTTATAAAGTATCATTAGCTTACTGACTGATTTGTAAACCTAAATACACTAAGACAAAAGTCAAATAAATACAAAAAAAACATTAACATAAAATATACATATAATTAATATTTTAAAATATCAGGACTAATATAATGAATGAACACATTTATAAGAAGAAAAATAACAGAGTAGAGATCAAACAGACTTTAAAACAAACAAGCTAACCACCACCATCACACCATGCACAAAAACCACCACCACATCACGCCTTAACTTTATAATATTAATTATTATTATATTTTCAATTATTACTATTATCATAACCACCATAACTATTTAATACTCCTGTTTCAGAGACACAGGTTTAAATCAATTAGTACAGGGAGGAATCCCCTTTTCCAAGGCTGGGCATAACTTTATGTTACGAAGAAAACTGGTAACAGCACTGTCAATGAAATATTTTGTCTTACCCTGACAAGTACAGAGGTAACCATGCTTGCTGATTACTTTGCTAAACTCTTTGTAGCAATTCCTCTCTTAGAGAGAACATATACACACATGCTTACTTTGTTCATGTTGAATAATGTTTTAGCACACAGTTACATTTTATGCAGCTCATTTTTTCATAATACTAATAATAATAATTTAAACCTACTATTACTGTGAGATATAATTTCACTGTCTATATTATTAAGTCACAACTGTCATTCCATGTAATCTATTTATAAAGAAATTATAACAATTTTTACATACTCGTGTCCAAATATTAAGGTTGTAACCAACAACGATTTATTAAAGATCACATTCTAAATATTATGTATTATGATTGCAAATAGAAACAAAGTGACATAAAAACTACACTGATTTCTATAAAGTGGTACTGTCAAATCACTATTGTCCTTTTATGAACTTCATCGAGATGAAACAAAACAATTCCGTTACCTGTTCTGAATAAAACAGGGCACTTATAAGCAGAATAGTTGGTAACTCAAGAAAATATTAAGCCATCAGTAGATGCATACACTTGCAGATTTAGAAATTGATCAGCAATTGTTTTGTCAACACATGGAGGAGGGGGAACAGTTTACACACATTCTAAAGTACGGATAATTATGGTTATCATCAATGAATCACAAATTTTGTTAAAAGATAAGAAAAAGTACAGTAAATATCTTCTATAAGTAATTGGAATCAAGTGATGCAGTCAACAAAATTATTATCTCAAACTCATTAAAAGGACTTCAAACAATAAGTAAATTGATCAAGTATATAAATTACATTGTTACTTATCCTAATATCATGATTGCAAATGGTGGTACATTACCCCATGGCCTACACAAACTTAATGAACTCTTAAAAAGATGGGTATAATATCTAACAAGCTTCTTCACATACCAAGGAGCTCCTAACATTCTACTGGAAGAACTTTTGAAACAGAAACTGGTTAAACATATTCAGTGATTATCATAAACGTAGAACAATTCAAACCATCAGGTTCCTTCTCATGTCAAAAATGTAACTGAAAAACAAGACCATTTCACAGTTTCTCACAGGATTCAATAGTTCAATATCAAAAAGAATATCAGATTACAGAACACCATACAAGTGACTCATAAAAAAAAATGTACCAGCTATAATATATTTTATGTTCTTCACATTACATTGGTTTATATATGTGTTGTTATGATAGAAAATCAATGGAACAAAAGACACTGCAAAAAATCCACAATGTTGTGAAGTTTTGTACAATATAATTTGTATTTGATTAATGCAAAGTTAGTGATGCTTGTAGCAATCATTCATGAGTACGTGGGAACATGGAATCTGGCATAAGTAGACATACTGATAGAATCATTCCATTATCATTAGCAGCTCTCTTTTGGGTGAAAACAGTAACTTTCTATTTTTTTTCATACAACAGCACTATGTATGATGCAAATATGTTGGTCTGCGCTCTGTTTCATGTGTTCTTTTGCCCCCTCCCCCATCCTCTCCCGCACCAACTCAACAACTACTGCAACCACCAAAATTTCGAACCACAAGCCGCCACTGGTAAGTGGTAAAGTTCTGGTTGAGAAACAAAGTTGAAGTTATGAATTCTACCAATAACATGTAGACTTCTAATTCTATGTACCCATTCGCTTGTTTTTCCAACCCAATTAAAATATTCGTGCATTTGCCAGTAATAATGGTAAACAACTTTTTGTTGATTTTCTTGTTGCTGTAGCCTTAGGGTTCAATTGCCTCTACAGTTGACCCTTTCTGTTCAATGTTAGCTAAATCTTCTTGCGTTTGTTTAATATTTGCGTTTTGAAATTGGCCAGGCAGGTGAATATCCAAATGTTGAACTGTGACTTTTTTTAAAATTTTGTTACCAAATAAATGGTAATTCCACCATGCTTCAGGTGGAATAATCCATCGTCCTTGGACATAGGCTTCTGCTTCACTGTAATTAACTCTTCTCTTATTTTCAATAATCTTAATAAATGCAAAATTGTGTCCCTTATAAATATATTTAACTGTACGTATACTTCCTACATATTCCACATTGATATGATAGTTAAATCTTTTGAGAAGATATGCATTATATGCAGCTACGTGACGATTCTCTTGTTATTTTACGGCCATGAATATCTTTGTGATAAATGGCATGTTTACGAGAAAATTCTGGGCTATGTGGAACTAATTTAGAATCATAGCGTCGGCGATAATTTGGCTTCTCATCTTCAGCTAAGGATGAAACCTCCTGATGTGGTTTTGGAAAATCAAATCTACATTTCATTCGGCCATTTTTATTGACCATACATGATGCATGGGGATTGTGGTCATCACCACACGGATTGTGTATCATCCATATTAGTACCAGCTCTCACAAATCCTGATCATTGTCATCTGGAATTTCAGCAGAAATAAAGTCATCGAATTCTTCAGAGCTATGAATTTTATCTTCAGGATGCATTCGGAGATAATACATTCTGGAAGATTTTATCTTCAGCAGGTGCATGTAAGGTAAGCCACGTTTTTTAAATTCTGTTGTATAGATGTATGCTAAAACCTTTCCAAAAATTTGTCTTTTATCCAATTTATCGATTATATCATCAAATTTGAGCTTTGCAATCCAAGCCAAGAGGTCAGGACAGTCTTGAAAGTTGTTATATAGATGATCTATTGTTGTATGTAGTGTGTTCTGCATCCTTCAATTCTGGCCAATCTGGATTGCATGTCACAGTGAAAAAGATATCTAGTGATCCAAAGTGATGAACTAAGATGCTAACATCAATTTTATGCATCCTCACTGGCCATCAAAAAGATTTTTTTTGCTAGAACACAGAAATGTTGGGAGAAAGGATAAGTGCTGGGTCCCTTTTACAAACATAATTTGCTGCATAGATGTACCTGAATTAAGTGCTCAGGTTGGCCGAATGGTTTTCAGACTATCCAAAAAAAAGTATCCAGAATATTAATGCTGCCTGGCCAAGGAAAAATCTTCTTTAAAATCTATATATTTTCAGTTTTGACAGGTAGTTAGGCCTTGTTACACTGATAAGCCTAACTTTAACTGAAGGTTTTAGTATAGAAAAATATAAGTATACCTTAAGTAAAAAAAAATCCTCATTGGCCATACAAGATAGGGCATTATGCAAAATATTTCAATGAAATATCAAATGTAAATTTTGTACTTAAATTATAAAATGATGTCAGTAAATACCCATGACTTTTATTTTATCCTGTTATATTACATTTCATCCTCTTCAAGTGAGACCTTTTTCGGGCTCATAGGACCAGACAGAAAAAGTTATAAACATTTACATAAAAGCCTGTACGGAGAAAAAAATTCAGAATTGCCAATTTTGAAGTGGAAAAACAAGTTTTATATGAGTCTAAATGTTATTTTTGACTTTATATTTGGACTCCTTGTAAAATTTCAAGTAAGTATTGTGTGTTTCATAACTTAATATTAAATAATAACCATAAAACTAGAGTTTTTATTGAAAAGTGCCCTTTAGATCTCACGCCGCGATTAACAAATCGGCTAAAAATGGACGTTTTTCAACAAATCATTTAAAAAACTAAAGTGAATTTGGCAAAAATAAAAAATGCTGGTTGTTATATTTGTCCATAGATGCTGTAAAAAAATTTCATGAAAATCTGAGAGGGTGGGTTGTAAAATTTTTTTCTGGCTGGATGATTTGATTTGGAATGACCCTGCCTTATGTGAGCCATACGGCATACAAGGAAGGCAGTGTGGCCAGTACTACGCTTCAGCCGCCCATTATTATCCCAAGGATGTTATCCCAGGTACTCATTTTCAACAGGCTGAGTCAACCTGGGGGCTGAAAAACGCACCTTGATTTTATGGTGCTGGCCCGGGAATCGAACCCAGTACCTCTAGGTTAGTAGCCAGGTGCCATACCCACTGGTCCACTGAGCCTCCACATTTTTTTTTTGCTTTAATCCATTGGATGTGATCGTGTTCCACCCTGATGAAAGTATCAACAAGGTATTGTTGAAAAAGCTGGCTTCCAAAATGCAAGGCAATTGAATTTTAGAAGACGGAGGTAAAGATTGCTTGAATTGATTTCAGAAGGTAAAGTTTAGGCCAAAATGCAATTTGATATTGTGCAATTTCAAGTCTTGTTAGATGACAATGACTGGCATAAGGAGTTTTTAATGATAGAGTGATAAAGTAGCCAAAAGTGCCTTTGGATATATCAGTGGATATGTGAAAGGCTCTACTCGGCTATCAATATTTTTATTAGTAATAACAGATTTGCCATGCTGGTGAATTACTAATTTGTTATTTGGAAAACTTTGGTCAGCATTTAATGTATCAACAGCACAGACTTCATTTTGAAGAGGAATATCAAATATCGACGTTAGTCGGTACCTTCAGGCAAAGTAAACAGAAGCTTAACGTAAGCTCAAAAGCTCAGTGCTTTTGATTGGAAGCGCTGAAATGTGGTGACGTTTGACTTACTTGAGCAACCCCACAGCTCAATTCCATACGTCCATATTGGTTTAATGATCGTTTTGTACAACAAGATTTTATTTTCCAAGGATAACGTTGATTTTTTCCCAAGTAACCAGTACATTTTTCTCATATTGAGCTCCAATTCCTTCCTTTTGTTGATTATGTGTTTTTTCCACATTAATGTTTTGTCCAGATGAAGTCCCAGATATCTAGCTCCATCTGAATGTGGAATCTGCACATCATTTAGATATACTGGTGGACATTCAGAGCGTCTTAGGGTGTGTGTGACATGGGTGCTTTTCTGTTCATTTACCTTTATTTTCCATTTATATAACCAATTTTGCAGCATGTCTAGGTGTAGTTGTAGTCTATCCGTGGCAATCTGCGGATCCTTGTGTCTGCATAGTAATACTGTATCATCTGCAAATGTGCCCATTTGTGTGTTCGGTGTAGCTGGTATATCTGACGTGTATAGGATGTACAGCAAAGGACCAAGGACGCTTCCCTGTGGCACTCCTGATTGGATAGAAAAGATGTCAGAGAATTCAGAGTTATATTTAACTTGGAAATGTCGTCCATAGAGATACGATTTTAGGAGCAGGTAATACGCACTTGGTAACTTCATTTTGATTTTGTAGAGGAGTCCTGGATACCATACATTGTCGAAAGCCTGCTGTACATCTAAGTACACTGTTGGGCAGTGTTCCTGGAAGTTAATTGCTTTGTTTATTTCAGAGATGATCCGATGGCATTTCCTAAAACCGAATTGATGACCAGGGAGAATTTCATCAAGGAGTTTGTCATCATGTATTCTCTGAATGATTAGTTTCTCCAGGATTTTTGATAATTGTGGAAGTAGACTGATGGGCCTATAGGAGCTGACTTCATGCTGCGGCTTGCCTGGTTTGGGGATGAGTATTAACTGTGCAAAGTTCAGTTGTAGTGGCCAGTATTTAACTCTAAGAATGGCATTAAAGAGTGTTTTTATGTACTGAATTGCTTTATTTGGTAGTTCAGACAGAACCCTCCCGTTTATTAGTTCATAACCTCGGGCTTTCTTTTTATTAAGATGATCAATTACATATTTAACTTCCGAATACTTGAAGTTTTTGATTGGGAGGGACAGTTGTAATGGTGCCTCAAGAAATTTGTTGATTTCAGTATCTTGGGTGTCTGAGTGGGGTGTAAAAACTTTAGCGAAGTGTTAAGCAAATGTATCTGCTTTTTCTTGGTCTGATTTGGCCCACTCATTGTTTGGTTTCCTTATTGGAGGTTCTAGAATTTGTGGCCTCTTGCGGCTGGTTGTCACCTTCCAGATTGAATGGTCTGCTTTTGATAGGTTGCTTAAATAGTACTGATATGTTTCCTGTTTATTCTGTTTAATTTTGCGCTTTAAGATGTTTGGTAATCTATTAAATATGTTCTTGTCTATGGGGTTACGAGTCCGCTGTACCACTTCAGCAAATTAAAAACTGAAGTTTCTTCTGCACAGATCCAAAAAAGTAGGTCTGCTCAGGTCAATGACTAACTCCGATTATAATATTCTGGACAGTATCATATGACATCACAAATTTCTACTTCCAGCCACCGTATCTTGAAGTTGCTTCTTGAATTAGCATCTCATGATGTCTCTCCACTTTGCTCACACACAATCTCTACAGCCTGTTTATCATAATTGGCTAGATGTGAGTTACTGATGAATCTGCATAAAAATCAACAAAAACAGGCGACGCAATTTGTAACTTGTCAGTTGATAATGCTGAAGTCGTCTGGCCAGATGGCCTTGCTAACATACGCACGAATCCTACTACCTAAACAATGATAAGCAGGCTGTATATCTATACTGTACTGTAGGCACTGCAAGAAAATCATTGCACAGAAACCCCAAAACAATGACGTCACGCATTACTAAGCAGCCTTACCTTTGCACTGCATGTAAAACCTGTGATTTTTCGGACCTACAATTTTACACAATAACGAATTTTTATGGGACCTAGTCTAATCAATTCCTTGTGCCTAAAAACCCTTAAGTAATAACTTTTGAGAAAATCATTAGAGCCATTTTCGAGAAAAAAAACATACATATATATATATATATATATATAATTATTGCTCACTTAATATTATAGGATTTGGACTTTTTTTTAGTTTTTAATTGACCAAAAAATAAAATCCTTTCCATCTTACAATTTTGTGTTTCAAGCAGAATGATCACTGTTGCACACCACTATATAAAATTATCCCGATTAGCGCTTTCAAGCTTCACAGCTCATCTCATCGTCAGATCGGAATTAAACCAAAAAGCTGAAAAAAACCCTTCACTCACAACTCACCCCACCCTACTCACACACAACAAGCTATAATTGAATGTCCCTTCCCCACCCTCAGTCCTGTCCCACCATCTGGATAGTTACATATTTTTCTAGCAAATTCCTTGTGTTTCAGTGTTGTGTGTGTGTGTGTGTGTGTGAGTGCATTCCTTTTAAACCTAGTCTTTCTCATCCACACATGTGTGCCAGTCACACACCCATATTTTAAAAACACCTAATTAGTCCTAACCAATTTAATTCTTCATCTTATCTATCTGTCCTCTATCATTTACTTCTTAATTATGTTATAAAATATTTCTTCATTATCAAATTTAATTTTAGTATTAATTAAATTGTCTAACCCTTTTTCTCTTTCTTTCAATATTTCTAACTCCTCCCTAAGCTTCCTTTCAACTGTGTTATTTACTATTTTTACAATTTCGTAGTCTTCCAAAGGATTAACAAACTTATGTTTGTCTTCTATGAAATGTCTTGCATATAACGAATTTGTTGTTCTATTACCTTCTCCACGTTTGTGGTCAGACAACCTGCATACGAATTTTCGTCCTGTCTCGCCTAGGTACACTTTGTTGCAGTCTCTACATTTTAATTTATAAATTCCGCTTTTCTGTAATACTGGGATTTTTTCTATATTTTTATTCCTTATCTTATCAAATACCATTTCACATTTTTTAATAGCTATATCTACTCCGTATTTATTAAAACATTTTATAATTTTTCTAATATGTGAACCTATGTATGTCAATGACCCTGCATAATTCTTTTGTTCTGGTTCTATTTTAGCTTTTTGTATGTTAACCCTTTTCATAACTTTATCCACTATGTTGGTGTTATAATTATTATTCCTTACAATACCCTTTATTGTTTTTAACTCCCTATCTTTTGATTCGGTCTCTTTTAAACACTTCTGAGCTCTATAACAAAATGAATTGATTGCCGCGATTTTATATGTATAAGGGTGGTAAGACTCTCTTGGTATATCAGAATACGATTCTTTCCTAAATATCCCAAACTGTAGTTTCTCATTATCTTTAATTTCTATGTTTAAATCTAAGTAATTTATTTTCTTACCTCCTATCTTTTCTTTAAATTGTAAGTTTTTATCCTTATTATTTACCTCATTTATAAACTCATGCACTTCTTCTATACTTCCTTCCCAAATTACTAATACATCGTCAACGTATCTAGTCCATAATTTTATATTGTCTTTATACTTAGTGGAACTTATTAATTGCTTTTCAAAATCATTCATGTATATTTCTGCAAGAATAGGGGATAATGAAGATCCCATAGGTAAACCTTTTTTCTGTATATAAAACTTGTTATTAAACCAAATTAGTTCTGATTTACACATTCTTTAATTACTTTAATCAACTGCTTTTTATACCTGTATTCTCCCATATTATTATCATTTATTAACTTAATAACTTTATTTACTGTGATATTGGTAAACATGTCCTTAACATCCAGTGATATCAATTTTGTATTTACATTGATTCTAATATTTTCTAATTTTTCTATCAATTTTACATTATTCTCTATGCTGTATTTTGTCCCAAATTCATATTTCTCTTTTAGTACTCTGCTAACTTCCTTTGATAATTTATAAATAGGTGCATTAATAAAAGAAACAATGGGTCTAATTGGTTTTCCTTCTTTATGTATCTTAACCTGACTTTTAAAAGTTGGTGCTGTTGGATTACTTTCTAACAAATACTTTTTCTTATTTTCTTCTATAAATGTTATCTGTTTCATCATTTGTTTTATCCTTGACTGGTACTTACTTGTATAATCATACTTTATTTCCTCATATGGTCCTTCACTTATAAATTCTTCCGTTTTCTTTATGTATTCGTCTTTTCTCAGTAGTACCATTGTATTTCCTTTGTCCGCCTTTGTAACTATAATATCCCTCTTTTTTATTTTATTCTTTAGTTTAGTTACAGTTGATTTGATTTTTTGTTCATTTTTTGAATTATACAAATTTTTCTTAAATATTTTATCTACTACATTCCCTACTTCCCACCTCATTCTTTTTTTATCATTTTCATTTCCTAGTTTTTGTATTATGCTTTTGCATTCAATAATCGTTTTTTCTTGATTTAATTCTGGTGGCGGCGTGTATTTTAAGCCTTTTGCTAACATTTCTTTTTCTTCTGTATTGAAAATTACCTCTGTAAGGTTTATTACTCTTTTTTCATAGTTATTCTTAGAGAGGTGTTCCTTTTTTACTTCGTTTTTCCCTATTAATTTATTAAACTATCTAACATTTTTTTATTTTTATTTTCCAATTTCTTTTCTACGTACCCCAAACCAAAATTATACAATATTTCTTCCAACTCTACATACGAGTATATTCTTAACAATTCCATATGTCTGTCATATAATTCCCTATTATATCTATTGATTAAGCCGTAAAGTGACCTTATTTCCAATTTTATCCACAACTTCTCGCTTTGTTCTTTTACCTTTTTAGCTACACTGTTCTTATTTTTAATTTTAACTAGTGCGTATTTTGGGATGACATTATTATCCAGACATTGTTTATTAAACCATATTTTACTTAAAACCCACTTCAATTTAACTTTTAACTTAAGATATTTAAAAACTTTACTTACCTTATTGTTGTCGTTTATTACCTCATTGTTGTTGTCCATTACCTGTAGTCGATTGCACATCTTAACAGAAGTTTAATTAAGAAAGTTGTGTTAGTGGTTAAAATCACAAGCAGAATAATCACTGTTGCACACCACTATATAAAATTATTTTTGGTTTAATTCCGATCTGACGATGAGCTGTGAAGCTTGAAAGTGCTAATCGGGATAATTTTATATAGTGGTGTGCAACAATGATCATTCTGCTGGTGATTTTAACCACTAACACAACTTTCTTAATTAAAATTTTGCGTTTGTTTCTGGACAGTCAAAAATATTTCCCCATAAAACCAGGAATAAAAAAACATCAAATTAACTTCAATTAGCTTAAATTTATTCTGTTGTAATACCCTTAAAACTTTACTAAAAAACAGTGTAAATACATTAGGTTTCTACTACTACTAAAACTGTAGGAAAATTGTTTTGGATTCCTCATATTCTGCAAACGCAGTTAAATTTCAAGCTGTCCTATGCACCTGACACAGCATGGTCTTGCAACACTATTACCATACATCTATCACTTTCCAATTTCAATTAAAGTATAACAGACCACTTAAACAATGAAGAGAAAATGTGAGACAATGTGACAGTAACAACTAACAGCTAACACTACCATACACCCTTTAAAATATTTCGTAAATTCAGCCAACAAGTGATTGCAATTAACACTGTGTTTTACACAGCACAACACTGATTTGAATGAAAACGTCTGTTCTATTTCAGGTTTGTATGTTATATGTTGATACAATGATATGAAGGTTTGTATTATGCTGATACAATGTTACAGGAATAAATGCCCCATTAACACCAAAGAAAGAAACTTCCAAGACAACAACTTACTTCAGGTCAAGTGTATTTAATCTTACCAGGTATATAATTTAAAGTATACCAAGAACAAATACTAACTAATGACAAATACTTACTACAAAGCAGTTAAAAAAGATACTTTAAGAATTATCAATTTTATTTACACGTTATCAATAAGAAATATTGTCTATTGTCTACATTTACGAAATAATTACAGTTAGAAAATTCTGGTGACAATACAACAGGCAAACAGTGGACACTTCAGAAGACTTTTTGACAGTTAATTAAAATAACTGTGGTGGGTTTTAAAATCAGACAAACTCTATGCTAATTTGAAAATTAAAAGTACTTGTTTAACCTGCAAATTTGTTCAACAAAAATGAATATGAAAAACAAAAAAAAAAACCTTAAAACATTTTTACTTAATTCTGAAACCAATAAAAATACAAATGAGTTTACTTACAATAATTCACTCTGATTGTATTCCCATAACTTTGGTTTTCCCATAACTGGCTTTCCCATAAAAGACCGCATCTGAGAATGAGTGATATGCACCCTAAAAAAATAATAAATAAATAAAAATAAATGGCTTAAAATAAAAGTTCCAAATTAAATTTGTGTGCATAACATAAACACTGTAACTATGGGCAACACTGATAATTAGGTACTACTCAATCTACTAGTATTCTTGAGTTGTTTACATGTCCTTTGCCCTTGAGACACAGTACACACTAGTGCAATAGTAGTCAGTAAATAGGAAACATATCTCTATAGTCAATAGGGATCGTCAATAATTTACATATGCCTATTATCACTCCATGATTTAAAGTACTTTACATTACATTTTTATTAAATTACATTTAACAAAAAATAAATTTGTTGTAATAACTTATCAAACACAAACATAAAATTCTCATAAAAAGTATAAATCTGCACCAGCTTTTTATACCTCTTGTATATTACAAAAAATAATTTAACTACCAGAATAGAATAAAATATATATTTATGAATATTTTATAAGGTATTGTGTAGGCTACATAGAATCCACACAAGTTCTCACCGAGTTTGAAACATGGATGCCATCTTGTGCTTCCTGAATTTCCCAATTACAGTTGGACAAATCCACAATATTTCGTAGCTAGTTATACATTTCTAAATCCTCACTGTCAAAACTTAATGCTGTCATTACACTCTGAAGGCGAGTAAGTAACTGGTTCATTGGAGCTTTTAAATTAGTGTCCAAGTAACTGCCTGCCAACTGGAAAAAATACAATAGTTTATAAAATGGTATATAGCCATAACACTTCCATTTGTCTGTTTAACATAATAATATTAAAAATAGTTTTGTTCTCTAAATCTGTTTCCCTTATGGCTAACGTGTACTATAATAAATTATAACATGAGTGCTGACTTACTGTTTCTTGTTTGATTCTCACAGTTTTTGTCTTTTCTAATTACACACCATTTTACACATACTACATAACACGACACCTTGCTACAAAAATTGCTAAATGCCTAATGATATTCTCAAATCAAAGTTGCAAGTGCACAAACTTAAAAAAAGCCATGAGGTTCCCAACCCTACAAAAAGTTGAACTGTAAAAATACCCAGTTTCCAGTTCACAGAATCTAATTCTTCAAAAAGCAAAACAAAAAATATCAGATTAAGGACCAGCATATGTGTGAATCCTCAAACATCATGTATAGCAAAATTGAAAGTTAAGGGCATGGAAATGCGCGAAACGCTTACGATCAGAAGGGAAAGGCGATGTGGTGGAAGTTGCTGTGAGATGTGAGAAGAGAATTGTTGTTATCAGCAAAGGTGCAGCCAACCTATGAATATAATTTCTAATAGTAACAAAAAGTCGCAACTGTTAAGGTTTTAAATGTGTCACCACGAATCTCTATCTCTCTATCTGTGTGTGTGTGTGCCTACAGTCACACAACTGGCTTTAAAAAAAGAATTATACATTTATTGTTTCCGACATAAATCAAATAAATATTTACTATACAAATCAGGCAAATGATATGTACTGTTCACACGTATCGGAATTTGTTGCTGTTACATATCAGAATGTTTTATAAACATATCTGAGTGTTATTTGGTTCTGTCATTGTGTACTGCTGAGCCATAAAAAAGTACAGCCTTTCTGACCATTCTTATCGCAATGGAATTTGCAAACTGTACACTTCCACTCCATAATTACACTCGACTATCTCTACAGTTTATCATTACATAAAGGAACGCGTTCTTCATATTAATTTAATTGCAAGAATCTTTTTACTCCTGGACAACAAAAAACTGTTTATTATTACTTCCTGTGCTTGACTATGAATAACTTTCCAGTCTTTGCTAGTTGAAGGAGAAGTATCCATTTTAATAAATCTTATTACTGGATGATAACACAAATAATTATGATAATACATAATTACAGAAAAAAACTACCAATAGAAATTAACTAAAAATTAAATAACTAATAAAAATTAGTGACTGTAAAACAATGATACAATTAATAATAAATTGAAATAGTAATAACAAATGCAAGACTGAGATAGTACATCACACAGTAACTAATAATGTACGGGTAACTAAAACATCACACGCAAAGTTGGCAACACCTTCACTTGCATGTCAGCTGATTCTCTGTTACCCTCCCACCATTCACAATTTCAAAGTGGACTCGTCCATCCATAAATTGGTTTCTGCGCACATGCCCTTAACTTTCAATTTTACTGTACCAGTTACAAACTATTTTACATTCTGTACATTTTGTTTGTCAGAAAGAAATGATTGGACACAAACACAACTGAAGTAAAAAGCCCAGAGCATCAATTTTATAACTTTCTGTACAGTATAATCTGTTTTCTTTTCTCTGTTTTACCAGAAAAGGAATTAGACAGCTCCCATGCACAAGTGATTCACTTAGTCTTAATAAAAACTAAAAAAGATTCTATTTCACAAGATATCATTTTAAGAGTACTACTGTCTTTGGTATTAAAAGATTTATTGAATTCGATATTTTTAACAAGATTTTGTATTTTCAACATATTTATATAGACAATATCTGACAACTAGCTTTGACATTATATTTACTCATACTTCATTTATTCAAATACAAACAACCTGAGCTGAACAGCAGCTGATGATTTAAAATTTTCCAGGCTGTGGTCCAACCTCCATGACAAGTCATACCTGTCATGACAACCTACATACACTAACAAACAACAGTTATGTTTTAATCTACTAAATATGACATCGGTCAAATACCAAGTTGTTAAAGTGTAAATGTCTTGAGTAAAATTACCATGAAACATACCTTTGCAATTCCTCAGTTATTATTATATGAGCATTATTGTACCCAGTTTTTGAGGAAATTCAAAGTATCTAATAACTAAGTTGCACCTACAAAAAAAAAAAATAAAATAAAAAAGTTGTTCATCACTAAGATTCAGAAAAAATGAATTAACATACAATCTTTATTTATCTAAAAAATCCCTCAAATTAATTTTGATTAATGCTAATTTTATTATAGCAAACTATCTTATTATTACAGCCAATATTTGCATATAATTTTTTATTCAAACTGACTTGTTACTCATCTTTGATGTAAGTAATGTATTTGTGAACATATATTCCCCTTTGTGTGTTAGAGGGTAGAGGTTTTACAGACTACCACTGCAGTCAGTGGGAGCATGTGTGACAAAAAAGATATCTTAATCCACATAAACTCACATCACTGGCTATGACTGTTGCTGTTTGAGAAAATGGTAAATGATAATTAGTCAGTTATAATAGTTAACTCAAAACAATGGTAGATAATGTCACAGAACTTCATTAATAAGAGGGCAGAACATATTTCTATACTTGTGAAGTTGTATAAATGGTATAATTATAAAAATGTGTTTCTACCTAAATTGTTACTGTATAGAATATTTATCTTGATATTAACACCCTGACTACCAGGATGTTTATACAGTATGATGTTCATTCTAGAACCATGAGACATGCTGGATATGTCATTTTAATACCACTTGCTGAAAGTTTATGGACTGACATGACAAGTACTGTCCATGCTTTTTTTCGCTTTTGTTTTCCTGTTGACTTGCCTGAAAGAAGCGATTATCAGTCAAAAAGTATATTTGTTGTGTTCCCAACTGTTTTAACTAAAAAGTAATAAACTGTCATTGATTTCATATTCTTCTGAAGTTTTGATGGTTTTTAAGCCCTAAATTTGCTAAACCAGGACAGATTGTCACATGGTTTAAGTTGGTATTGTGTTATTGTCATGGTTATGTTGTTTTCTTAAGAGAGTGTTGGTCACGTTAGCTTGAATCTGACCAAGACTTTTCCGCTGATGAATGTTTGATATTGTACAAAGGTAGTTCATACTTCCAGCAGCATATAAAGTACAAAGGAACTCGTTTTGGTCTAAAATTATTCTGTTTATACCCAAGTGAGCCACAGTTTCAAGAACATAAACAGCATTTTTCTTTATATATCAGGAAAAAATATTTCCTGATATATTTCCTTTCCTTATATTTCAGAAAGAATTGTGGTGTTACTAGCACAGAATCTACATGATGACGACAGACATATTATGGATAACTGGTCCTTATTAACACATTTAAGTATCTCTTGGACACAAAACATACACCACAGGAACTAAAGGCAAATTGTGAATATCAGAGAAACAAAGGAAAAATTGTATACATCACAGACAAAATCGGGAAAAATCATGGTGCACCTCAACAGTCATTGAAAAATCACTAATGAAGGGGGCTTCAACTATTTCATGAAACAAAAACATTTCTAAAGTGAGAGCTTTATATGTATATGTTTAACTGATTCAACATGTAACAAAAGAACTGAAACAAAATCATGTTAGCCATGAAGGACAGGAAAGTGAAAGACCCTCCCCTCTCGCACTAGCAACCAAGTTACTCTCTTAGCAACTATGACCCCCTCTCTTATTCGCATCAGTCAGTCTGACTATTCTTTCTCACAAGGCATGTCTGCTAGGCCCTACTGATGGCACACACGCTTTGGCAGACCTATACTCTTGTGTGCGTTTTAGCCTATCCGAGTACACTGTACACATCTGAATCAGTTTGGCTTTAACATGTGTATACTACAGTTGTGTGCAACACAGCTATTACTGTACGTGGCTGTATGCGTATAGGATATGAAAAAGTAGAGTAGTCTACTGTGTTGTGTGCACATTTTGGTTTGTGTTAGTGTAAATTGTGTGTGAATTTACAATGGCAAATGCTGAAGAACAAGTTGATTCTATGGGGTGATTCAAAATTGCATGTCAATCTCTCTGGACCTGATTCTATAGCTAAAAATAAGAAAAAAAGTTTATATAAACATACGCTCAAAAACGGTTTTTGTTAGCGAGTTATGGCTCATGAACCGTTCGCTCTGATTTCTGCTCTCACAGTGAAATGAGGCCTTAATGAAATTCTTGGGGTATAAAGTGAGGGGTAAATTGGGGGTTTCTTAAACACAAAATTTTTAAATGTTAGCTTGCGCATATAATACAAGTATGGTTTTTTTTAGAAGGGCATTTTAAGGAAAAAAACACTGTGTTATATTTGGGCCAATATGGAAATTTTCATGTTAGCTTGCGCATATAAGACAAGTATGGTTTTTAGAAGGGCATTTTAAGGTAAAAATCACTGTGTTATATTTGGGCCAATACGGAAATTTTCATGTGACAGTTTAATTTTACAGCTGGAACACTTTCTTTACAACCAAACACTCTGATATATTCAAGCTACAAGTCAAGGGAAGTCAAGTAAGTCACAGGATTAACCACATTAATTTTTAAAAACATGTATTAATCATTACTTATCTGCGATTGTCTCCAGGTGATATAAAAATTTAATGTACCGGTAACCTCTATTTAAGCTAAACTATAAGGTCTTTTCCAAACATGAACAAACTGTTAAATCAAAAATTACATAAAAACCTGACAATTAACAATATTAAGACAAAATACAAAATAAAACAAAACATTAATTAAAAGCTTTTGCTTTATTCCTGACAATCTGTTGAGCAGAACTGCCAAGTGCCAAACACTATACACTTTTCTAAAGCCTAATGAACATATCCACAATTACAGGAGCACACCTTCAACCCCAAAAGTTATTTATATTTTTAATTTATTGTATTGTTCAGGGATTTTTTTAAATTCTGGTTTTATTAACTCCTGTTTGTAAAGATCTTATGTTTGTTAGTTTTAGCAGAGATTAAGATGACATTTGTAACCCTGGAGTGAACAGAGGCAGTGATAAATACATTGTTTTCAAAATTATAATATAATTAATGCTCCTACAAATACTCTATAAAATAATAACATATCATCAAAACTTAGAAAGTAGTGTTGTTATTGTCATTCCTAAGTCATAATATATACAGTATAATTGAGAACAGCATACAGTATAGCTCCTTTCCAATGTGTTGTTTTCAGTATAATTAAAATTTTTATTAAAATTACTACAAATATTAATCAGCAGTTACAATGTTTTTTCTTCATCAGCCAAATACAGTAATTGTTAGAATAAGATAATTATGCATTCTTTTAAGATTTACATATTTTATTGCATATTTTTAACTTTTTTTAAATACATTATTTTTAAGGTGTGCAAAAATTCCTTAAGGTTTCCACGTGGCAAGCCAGCAATGAAAAAACCTTTTTTCATAATTTTATCTTCTCTTAATGTATTTTTTGGCGTAGAATTCAAAAATTGTGTCAGAATTTTCCCATCATGTAGGGTTTTCTTGAGAAATGCATATTTTTCCATTTTAATATAACAAGAGGTTACTCCAGGTTTGCATTCAACATTTGTTAAATTTTGGCTAAATTATTAAACACGTGACTAATAATAATTAATAAATAAATCAAGTAAGCTGTCTGTTAACAATTATTTACATTAATTCTTGTTAGTGATGGTTTTTATTTTTAATATTATACAAAAAACTTTAAATTTTTATCATTAAACCCGAAATATTTACTATCATTAGTGAATGAATGCTTCACTGCTAGTATGCTTAAATACCAGTTGGCCATTCAGTTCACTTGAGAGACAGCTATGAGAATTTAGAACTGGTTCTAGAAAAGATTAAATTAAAGGATCATGGCTGGATGGTGTGTGGAAATTTAAAAGTATTAAATGCTTCTAGGTCAGCAGGGTGGTTATATTCAGCGGTGCTCACCACCCTAAGCTTGATGACTCACCCCCCCAAACCTGATGAATACCATCACAAAGGAAAGGTATTTACCAGACAATAATTTTATTGTAATAAGCATTTTATTACAAATAAGGTAAAGCTAAAAATAATACAATTTCAAAATAAATGTTCATTTGAAATTAAGCAAATAAATTAATTAAAAAAGGAATAAAATATCAACAGTGAATTGTAAAGAAGAAAAAGTGAAAAAATAATGGTTGGATGTCCTAGTTTCTTTGACTTATATTCAGCACAGCAACTTTTTCCTCTGTGATGATGATAAAGAAAAGGCATTAATTATTTCTTCATTAGAAATTGACTCTAATAAGTTTTTCTCAGAAACTAGAACTATGGTTCGAAAGCCATGCATCTCCCATTGTAGACCTAAGGCTGCTATTTAATATTTTAACTTTCCTCATAGCTCTTTCAGCCAACAACTAGTTACGGCCAAAGATAGCAAAGTTGTATAAACAACTTTCAGGCTCTTAAAGGCCGAAAAATTGATCAAAGATGCTTCAAAAACCGTTTGTAACCCAAAAACTCTTGATCTGTTCATTTTCTTTTTCACTTTCAGGCTCATTGTCAACGTCCATATTAGATTTTCCTCCATCATGATCCTTTTATGAGATGTTTCTTTAGATCTAGCACTTTTATGAGGAATCAAATCAGTAATTGATATACTTGTATGAGTGGGAAAATACAGTTCACTAAATGCCTTTAACTCTTCACTTACAATGCTGTTGTCCCAATGATAAAATTCACATAGGGTTTTTATATTTTCAGGGAAAACATTATTTGGTATTGCTGCCAAAACTCCTGTATGTGTAAAATAACTCATTTCTTTTACCATGTCTAAGCTATGGTCAGAAAATCTAACTTCAAGCTGAGCATAGAGTGAATCTAGCAACTTAAAATACAATTCAATTTTTAGTTTGTTGTTAATATTGATAAATAATAGGTTCATCTAAACCCATTTTATCAATAAACCTTTTTCTTTTTCTAACTCTTTTTGGAGCTGGATCAGGAACATCATAATTTTTTATGAACCCTTCAGCCTCAAACATTACATTAGACCATTTCTTATCATTTTGCAAGTTACTGATTTGAGTTTTGACATTTTTTATTATGGCTTGTACACCACCACTAGTCCAAAACCACACTTTGTAAGCTTATTGTGATTGGATGCATAGCATTAAATGCAGTATGAGCCACATGGAAAGCGATGATGGTTTCATGATTGTTCAGCTTATTTAGAATCCCTTTTACCAGTGTGTTGGTTTCACTGTCAAAGATTTTATGATTTTGTATTTCAAGTAAAGCTACCTTCATCTCATTATAACATAGCAGAATTACTTTTATGGCTTCAGCTTTATTTTCCATCTAGTGGTTTGTACCCTTTTTAACCTTCTTCTTTTTTCACCACTTATCTGTTTCTCAGACATTTTATTGACCAATACATTGTCTCTTTTGTGCCCAGAACTGAATAGGCGATAAAGCTCTTCGAGGACTGAAAACAGATCCTTTATTTGAGAAGAAATATTTATAGACTGCTCTATAAACAGTCCAAATCTGTGTGATGTACACCACACATTAAAAGCAGTGTTAGACTCTTTCTGAATAAGAGTTTTTAGTCCAGCTAGAGCACTGCACATATTTGAAGCTCCATTCATATTTTGACCAATAATGTGCTTAGAATTGAGATCTACCATAATGTTTACCATAATTGAGATCTACCATAATCCTTTAATGTTTTCATTAACATCAATTTTAAGTTGATACCACTTGTATCTGCCATAATTGAATGCTTTTTAATCAAATTTCAATGGGCCTTGTGCAATTTTCACTGTGTTCTACATATCTAACAATCACAGTTGTTACTTCCTGTTTGCTCACATCCTGTGTAGAATCCATTACCACAGAATATTTTTTGTTTTCATTAATTTTACAAAGGACTTTCTGTATAACGAGATTATTCATAACTGTGATCAAATATATTCCTGTAACTCAAAGGTTTGATCCAATTTTTATTCCGGGTTGTTTTGCTTTTTCAATTTTGTCATAATCCAGTCTAGCATCAGGATTGTGTTTAGCTTATATAAATTATATAGAGTAAATCATAGTGGTATCAAAAAAAATCTTGTAATGTTTGTAACAAAGCCTTCATGGATTATTCTGGATTGTCAAAACATAAATTAATTCACTTTGATGTGAAGGAATATAATTTTGACATTTGTAACAATGCCTTCATTCAGTCCTCTGCATTGTTAAGACATAAATTAATTCACAGTGGTGTAAAGAAATTTACTTGTAACATTTGTAACAAAGCCTTCATGGATTCTTCTGGATTGTCAAGACATAAATTAATTCACAGTGGAATAAAGAAGAATACTTGTGATAGTTGTAACAAAGCCTTCCGCAACAGTTATGCATTATCAGTACATAAATGAATACACACTGATGTAAAAAAAATATGCTTGTGGTAGCTGTAACAGAGCATTCCATCATCATTTTTCATTGACAAGACATAAATTACTTCATAGCGCTTTAAAGCAATATTCTTGTGACATTTGTAAGAAAGTCTTCAATAGTTTGGCAAATTTGTTATCACATAGAATGATACACAGCAACGAAAAATAATTTAAGTGTAATATTTGTAACAGAGCCTTCAAACACCCATCTAATTTGTCAAGACACAAGATAAATCAGCGATGTAAACAAACATTCTTGTGAAATTTGTAATAAAGCCTTAATTTATTTAGCACATTATTTATTGTTGTTCCATTACTGTGTAACAAATTAATTCACTACAAAGAAAGAAATATTAAGTTGCAAAGTAAGTGTAATATTTGTTGTAACAAAGCTTTGAGTCAGTTTTCAGTATTGTCAGCATTTAAATGTATTCTTATTGATGTAAAGTAACAAGATATTTTAGAATGAATATAATTGAACTAATAATATAGTGTTGATGCAGCTCATGACGAATCAAATAAATACTGATATAAACCAAGTCCACATAAAGTCAGTCAGAAACATTATTTCAAACACAACATAATTAAACAAAACATAACTTTCACAAAATAAAACAAAACAATCAGTAAAACATTTAAGGAACTTCTACATTGCAACACTGATCTTAAAACCACTAAAATACAATTTTGTTGTATTCTTGATTGACCTGTTCTTATAGGGTTTGCAGGATTTCCAAAAGGTATAAATATGTGCCTATTTCTGTTTATTTATGGGACATTCTCGTGTACAGATTGTAACACATCCATGTTACTGAAATGGAATATAAGTGTGTTAATAACTTTCGGTGGTTCATTGTAAAGGAATGTTTGGTACAGTGTGTTATTGATTACAGCCTTCTACCAGATTCATTACTGTGTATCAAGTATAATTGCAATACATTAATAGGAGACTTCACAGAATAACTTTTTTTAAATAATAAATTGTTTCAGTATTTTCTCTGTAGCCTTCAATTTTTTAGTGTTTCAGAAAGTGATACAATTGTATTCTGAATTTAATAATAAGTAAAATACATTTTAATGAATTATTTTTATACAACTCTTAGCTTTGAAGAAATTCACATTATATATAAATGTTGAAAATATGAAGTTTCAAAATATTGTATTTTAATTAATTTTATATTTAAAATTAACCTACTAAATCTCATTATCAGAAACCACTCCAACTTTAAATTCATATTCTTTTAAAAAGTGTATGTAAGTTCGTGGGTTTTTTCACTTTTAATCTAATTCAAAGTTGTTGCCGAAAGGTACTTTATGCTACTTTTGGTTTGTGTTAAAATATATTGGTTTTATGCATTCCAACAATAACATTTTGTATTCTACTTTGTTTTAACAAGCCTTAAAAATACTTGGTATCTCCTGGTGCATAGTGGAAAGCAGCAACTCACAGTACTTTTAGTTAATTGGTACAATTCATCAGTAGTGGTACTGACACATTTGTTGTTGAACACTTTCTTCAGTTCTTTATTCTCATTATACACATAGCATCAGTTTGGGAAATGGCTCTGTATAAGTTGAGCAACTTGTAATTTTTTATATTTTAATTTCTGTATTGTTTGTATGTAATATTCTACAAACATATTTGCATATACAAACTATAAAATTTGGAGACGTTTTGTTCAAAAACCTGAACCACCATGACAAGAAATGTGAACTGAAAGAAGTTATAAGTGCTCTACACAATTGGCTCAACGCCTTTCTAGATACAACAAAGTCACATCCCACATTAACACTTTCCAGTTTAAGCTCAAGTATACCTAGAGCCATATATTTTCTCTCCTTACTATCACATTACGGATATGTCTTGGGTTTACTCATCACAAAATGCTTATATATCAATAAACGGTTGTGTACATTGCACTCTAGATTGAATTTTCATAAGCAGAATTGGCTTGCAAACAGCTGATTCAATTTGTTTGCAGCGTGGTTTCTAAAGTGTTTTGTTGTGTTTATCATTAGCACCCTATAATAACGGGTTCATTGTTGCTTTTCTAAATAAATTAAGTGTAGTGTTAACTAAAAGTGACATCACTTATGTGTTAGATGAGCTTTTAGTGGATTCTGATTCAGGAGGTGAGCTTGGTGATTCAAATATGAATCCTGATTATGTTACTTCAGACATGGAAGCCAATGAAAACAACTGATCTTTGTTTGTGTACACTGTAACTATAATTGACTTTTTTAAACTGATGTTCTTTGGTATCCAAGTAACGTTTCAATACAGATTAAAATATATTACCTTTTTATCCATCGTGTGACTTCTTATTGTTTTGTTTAATTTTAATGTTAATATATTTAAATACCATAGATGCCGTAATAGTTTAATTTTAATGTGATAACGACGTTCACACGGGACTGAAATCTGAAGATGATGCCTTGTGCTTCGAAATGCGTAATTTAAATAAAAAACAATAACAAGTCACACGACGGATAAAAAGGTAATATATTTTAATCTGTATAATTGACTGTAGCATTTATACAACTTTATATACTTTTATAATGAAAATTTAAATGCATTAACGAAGAGGTGGAGGGAGAGTGTGGATATGTCTCTTAACAAACTAATCTGCAGACTGTGACAATGTTGATAAGTGGCATAAACCTATGCCAATTATTAGCGAAGATTTTGAGTGGTTATCTGATGATAATCCACCTGAAATGCCTATTTTTGAAGAGCAGTGTGGGCATTGCAGCACATACATCTACTGCATCTGATTGTTGTTCAATATTTATGTCATTAGGAATTATAAAAATGATAAAAAATTGCAGTAGTAGATATTTTAACACAATAAATTTGAAGTCTAAATGGACCAAAACCAAACAGCTTTTGGAGTGAATGGGAAACTGTAAAACTGCATTAAATGTACTTATTTTTACAATAATATATATTGTGTTGTAAAAAAGAACAGTCGTGAATGACTGTTGGTCAACAACAGGTATCCTTTGTACTTGGTTCAAAACCATTCTGTCAAATTTACATCTTTCCAACAATGATCAGTATATTCCACATGCTCAACCAATCAATGAGCCTTTGTTCACAATATGTTTTCTTTTATCACATTGTCAAATAGTCTCCTCCTTACTTCAGTGGCAGCTACATCAGGTGACGTAGGTAAAGCGCTGCTTCACCTAAAATAACTGGTTCAATTTGTTTTTTACTGTAAATTATTTTCAGTTTTTAGTCAATTTTATGTTGAAATTTACCTTTTTTAAAATTAGATTTCATCTGTGTTTAGAAAAACATTTACAAGTGATTTACATTACAGAAGCTGCATTTTGCTGCAATTATGTACTACAACACATATAATAGCCTATACGTGATGAAGCAGATCTCACTTCATGTATCTACCTCAGTTATGATGTCATTAGGATTGTAAGTGTATGATGTTTGCCGTGACAACGATGATTCCATGATGTGGAAAAGCTTCAGTTTGTTACACTTGAAAGTTCATAGCATATTCTGAAACATTTCCCACAGATGCATTAAGTAACTTAAAGTTGTGCTCCTAAACACTTTACTGATTTCCAAAGACTGAAAAATGATTTACAGCTTGTTTATGAGGATGAGCAGTATAAACAAATGGAACCACAAAATTTTAGCTGAAAACAGGAACATCTTCACAGAAGCTTATAAACTGTTTTGTTTAATAGTAACTATTCCATCTATGATGTTTCCATAGAATGACGTTTTTCTTGCTTAAAAACATACCTGCACAATATAATGATAGAGGATAGACTTACTAACTTATCAAAAATTTCTTTTGAAAAGGAAGTACTAAGCAAATTAATTAATGTACAACCATTTTATAATGACATCGTCTACAAGTTGGCAAATTTGAAATGGAGGGGAATTGGCCTTGTGCTCAAGAAATAAAATGCAACTTTGTAAGTACTTACTGTTTTAAACTACAATTTCAATAGTAAATACTATTAAATATTTTATATAAATATCGTTTATAAAATCAAATTAATCCTTTAATTATTGTATTATTTTGTCTCCATATATATTATTCATGATTCAAAAACGGAGAAAGAATTTTTACATAATTTTTTTTCTTTGGGTGGGTGAGTGAAGGGGCTTCTGCTTCACCAATCCTTAAAGTCATGAGCTGCCCCTGCCTTATTAGCTTTATCTGAGAACTTGACAGTGGATGAACATGGGTGTGGATTTAGAGGATGCACTCACTGTAGTTTTTTGAAAAATAATCCATAAGGTATGACAAAATTATTTGTTGTATGTGATGCATGTACAGGCTATATACTGAATTAGACGTTTATTCTGGTAAGGACAGTGAAGAAGGTGGTAGACCTTTTGCAAAATGTAAAGGGACAGTGTCTGATATCATGTAGACTATGCACTACTTACATTCTGAAAACATTTTTGTACTATGTTTCACACAATTATGGAAACAGATTAGGAAAATAATTATATAGCATTATTAAAATTAGAACTGCTGAGTCATCGACTGACTGTTGCAAGGAAGGTGGGCCTTCTAAACTGGAAACTCTGATAACAAAAAAAAAAAGACAAATAGAAAAACATCTTATGAATCACAATGCTTTCCAACTTCGTTTTGTGTGTGTGTGTGTGTGTGTGTGTGTGTTTTATTTACTATGTTTAAAAAATAAACTCTAGTATGTTTAAATTATGTCTTGCAGCAGAATATTATGTTTCTCTACTTGTAGCAGCCACCTGATTCCAATGAATGAGTGGTCTCATAACACTATATGAGTGTTACATCATATATAATATGTACTCTAATAACAATATTTCTTATCAAAATTGTCATTACCAAACTAATTTTAATAACTATTCACCTGTATACACATCCAAATGCTCGCATACAAACATGCTTTGCCCACTCTTATATTTATAATAAAGCATTTATAATACTTAGCTTGAAATTTGTAAAACATAAGACGAATAGATGAGCGGAATAGATATTCTTTAGTAGCATTATATTTGCCATTTCATCTTATCACATACAGTACCTGTCTACAGGTATGTCAGTTCTTTGATGTATTCATGATGATATTTGATGATAATTTATGAACATCAAGAAAATTTTCTTAATCCATTGGAGTATAGTCAATATTGTTACTGTCACTATCGTTGCATAGCCTTATAATAAATCGTTCAGTGGTTTCATCTACTATCTGCTCTCGTGAAATCATTTCATGTTCAATCTAATTTACACTTTTGCAAACATTCAATTCATCCCTTCCTACACTACAGATTTTTTTGTACCACAGCTGTAACATCGGATGATTATAAATCATATTTCTACTGGTGACCCAGTTCTTTACTAAAAATGTGGTAATACACATTCTTTCATTTTATTTAATGGAATTGTAATCCCTTTGTTAGCTTTATGTTCAAAAACTTGTAACTCAGTTTCTAATCTCCCTAGCCTGACTGTGCAATAAATAAACCCATTTTCCTGATTTTCGAGCTTCTAGACATTTTTATAATAAGGTAAAGTCAGTCACACAACATATACTAAAAAGGAAAATGTAACAAACAAACCTGGAAATAAAATAAAACTGTTAAATATTAAAATACATTAAACATACAAGTGAGTGATGAAAATTAGCAGTACCAAGGCAGTTCTACTGTAACGTATACTCTCCCAATTATGGTGGACTTGGCATCTTCCAACAAACATGCACTGGAAGAGAAGAGGTGACACCTCTCTGGAGCAAGCTTCGACCAACCTAGGGTTGCAAGTGATCAGCCAAAAGACAATACATATATATATATATATATATATATGTCGATGAAGAAGAATGTCCAAGAAGAAAAAATCCTAAAAATTAAAGTTAATGGCAGTGAATTTGAGAGGGTAGATAGTTTTTGATATCTTGGGTCCCTCTTGACATCAAAAAATCAGATGGCAATGAAAATTCAAGACAAACTAGCCATGGGGAATAGGTGCTATTTTCCTTTGCTGCCTATCCTAAAGCCCAGAAATATTTCTAGAACCTCCAATGTCCAGATTTTCAAAACCGTATTGTGGCCATTAGTATTATGTTTCAGAAGCCTGGATCATGACCTCAGCCCAAGAAGATATGATCACAAGATGGGAAAGAAGATTCTGAGGAGGATATATGGAGGGGTACTAGATGCCAGAATATGGCGTATGAGACAAATGCTGAATACTACAAACTACATAAGGAACTGGACAATGCCACAGTAATAAGAAAATATAGAATTATGTGGGAAAAGTATGACAGAGGAAAGGACAATGAAAAAAGTATTCATTGGTGGACCAGGAGGAAAAAGAGCAAGAGGGAGGCCAAGATGAAGATGGGTGGATTATGTAGATGAAGACTTGAGAAGACTGGGGGTCAGAAGCTGGTGAAGAGTTGCACAGGATATAGAGGAGTGGAGGCCAGGGCACTGCTGTAGTGCCGTGGAGTAGTAGTAGTACATCACATCTTTGACTAATGTGATGCCCCTCTGTGTGGACTATTCCACGTCTTTCAAGGTAACAGCAGTCCCTTTATATTTGTCAAAAGCTCTATCATACCTGTAATGAACAGACTGTTAGAACAGTATTTTTATAAAGGTTCCACAATCTACATAGATTGATATTACAGCTCACCACCTGTGTTTATTATTATTGAGAGAACAAGGTAAAGGCTGTGAGATCAAGTATGTCTAACAGAAAAGATCTGCAAACAAATACTGTAATAAAAAGGAGGCCAAAGAGGAGAGAATATGTGTGTATGAGGAGGAACCATTTACCGTTTGAAATGGAAGGACATATGTGATGTTCTGATACTGTCAACCTGTCACAAAGCTACAGCTATCTAGGTGATGGTACATAGTAAAATGATTGACTACTTTGTAGACTACTCTAATTTCTTCCAACAAGTAAAATGGTAGAAAAAATTATTTTTTTTCTTACTCTCAGTGTGTATAACAAATGCCTATACACTTTTCAGAGAAACATGCAGTCTGGAATAATTTACAATTGACTTAGGTGTGAGTCATTTGTACTTCATGGCAATAGAGAATTGTCAACTGTCTCTTCTGCCAACAGCAACAGTCTTCAGGGGAGGCACTTTTCTAAAAAGATCCCAGCATCTGATAAAAGCCAAAATCCAACTCAAGCCTATAAGGTGTGTTAGGAGGAAACAGAAAAAGCTGGAAGAAAGGTTATGTTGGTATTGTCTTTATGTATGCCAGAATGTTTCCAATTGTGCCGTAGTTGCCAATTACCTCTAGAACCTGTTTGTTCCAATGTTTTTATTCTATAAAAAAAGTGGTATAGTGTTTGTAATTTTGTTTATAGGCCTATGATATTTTAATTAAGTAATTTTACTTCTTATATAACATACGTAAAAAGTGTCAAGGATCCAGTGCCAGGAAAGTAAGGAAAATAAATTGTCAAGACTGAAAGGACTATGCAAGTATAGTATTAATTGTTTTTTTTTTTTTTTTTTTTTTTTTTTTTTTTTTTTTTTTTAAGTATAGAGGAAGCACGCTAATCTGCTCGACAATCTTCCTTGATGTGGCATAAAGGTTTAATATATAAACTTAATAAAATGCTACCAAAACAATATGCTGACGTGTTAAAATCATATATATCGGAAAGATTATTTAGAGTCAAACAGGAAGATGACTATTCTGAGCTAAGAGAAGTGAGGGCAGGTGTCCCCCAAGGGAGTGTTTTGGGGCCCATCCTCTACTTGTTGTGTACATGTGATCTGCCACAGCCAGAGAATGTGACTGTTGCTACTTTCGCTGATGACACAGCTATAATGGCGATTAGTTCGGCCTTAGGTGAAGCTACCAACACGCTTCAAGATGCTAGTGATCAGATACAGCAGTGGACTAGGAGATGGAAAATTAAGCTTAATGAACTGAAATCTGTCCATATCAATTTTACAAACAAAAGAATAGAGAACAGTCTTCCAGTTACCTTAAATGGTGTTGTAGTACCATATGCAAACACTGCCAAATATTTGGGGATGACCCTAGATACAAAGCTACGATGGAAGGAGCACATCAGAAAAAAAAGGACGGAGCTTGGTCTCAAATATAGACAACTGTATTGGCTCTTGGGATGAAATTCTCAGTTGTCAATACACAACAAAATTCTGATATATAACCAAATTCTGAAACCAATTTGGCTTTATGGAATTCAACTGTGGGGTTGTGCGAAAGAAACAAACATTAGATGTATTCAAACCTTCCAGAATAGAGTGCTACGGAACATGGTAAGTGCTCCATGGTACATCAGAAATAGTGATCTACATCGAGACCTTAGGATCCCTGATGTCGCCAGTGAAATTAAAAGGTTTGCTGCAAAGCACGAATCTAGACCACACCAGCATATCAATGTAGAAGCTATTCAATTGCTTGGCAACACCAATACAGTGAGAAGGCTGAAGAGAACTAAAACTTTTGAATTAGTGTAGTGCAGTGTGTGCAGAAATCTAGAAAGTAATATATAGTACACCAGTGGGCGACTGTATAAGTAACTAAAATTATAACATTAGATGTAATTGATGGTTGGTCTTTTAGACCAGTTTCAATAAAAAAAAAAATATATATTTTTTAAGTGTTAATATTATAATATTAATTTTATTCTGTTCCAATCTTAATATCGAATTATTATGATTATTTTTTAATTTATTTGCAAACCTCTGAAGACAACGGTGATGTATTCTGTGAAATGTATGTCAGGTGAATTGAAATGATAAATATATACAACTACTTGCAGAAGAAATTATATTTGTTAATATATACAATATTATACAACAATTATTGCATGAAATTTTCAAGTTACTTACATAGAAAACATACAACTTTGTATGCACACTTGGAACGTCCCACATCCTGGTCAGTCATGCATGTGAAACTGTAGGCCTACATGTGACGGCCTCTAATTAATGTAAAAGGAGAAAGAAACGTGGAGCATGTATTGTGTGTGTGTGTTATTAGTCATTTGGACTTTGAAGTACCTAATTGCAGTAATCGAATCAGTCATTTAACAAAGACTGAACAGCATGATTTGTAATTTATCAGGTAAGACAAAAAACATTTTAAATAGAAAATTTGTAATAGATAAGTAGGTTTAATGTGACAATTACAAAGTTCATAGAGTTCATGACAAATGGGTGATAGAGACTTAGATGGCGAATTTATACATGAAATTGATGATAACGATTCTGATGTAGATGTTAGTGGTGTTGTGCCAAATGTACAAGAAGAACCAAATGTATGTTGCAAACTCCAGAATCTGCTTCTGAGTGGAAAGTAACAGATGACCGGCCTCCTTTGCCAGTCTTCTGTGAGGTGAGTGGTGTTAGAGCACCAATACATAGTCGTTCGTCATTACTTGATTGTTTTGAACAATTTTTTAGCAGAGACATTGTAAAAATTATAAAATCTAACACCAACAGATATGCTGCCTCATCTCTTGACAAACTGACCAGCTAAACACACTAAAACCTAATTCAGTATGCTATAAATGGACCACAGTAAAACTGTATGAACTATATTATTTCTTTGCTATCGTTTTACATATGGTGGTTATAAAGAAACCAAAACTTACAGATTATTGGTCACAACATTCAATGCTTTCAACATCTTTTGGTCCAAACTTCTTTCTCATGATAGGTTTCTCTCAAGTTTTAGAATGCTCTATATAAATGACAGTTCTACACGGTTACCATGTGGTCAGCCAGGGCCTGATTCTATACATAAAATTGGGGCCCTTTTTGGTTTTTTGTTATGAAGTGTAAATGTGTTTTATATCTGTTGGATATATGCAATACATTTATATTGTATAATATATGTAATGCGCGTAAGCATGTATAAGTTTGTTAGTTTTCAGTTTGTAACAAGACGCCGTGAGTGACGGACGTGTCGTAGTACTGTGTATTAAGTATGTATTGTGTCGTAGTTTAATAAACGGTATTATACTGTGAAAACTCTTGTATTTCTTCGATCCACACTTTAACATGATAGCAGAGGTGCGTGGTTTAATAAACTTGTGGTCAAGAGTTTAAGTGAGTATAGTATCGTTTTTTTGTGCTGTCGCATGCTGTGATACGGAAAAATGGCGAAGTACAATGACATTACAATTCCAGTGTTTGATGGAGAGGACTATAGTATGTGGAGAAAACGTATTGTGTTGTTTTTGAAATTTAAAAAATGTGATGAAGTGATAACACGAGCAAAAACGGCGCAGGATAAAGACCCGTGGGACGATAATGATTTAAAGGTTATGAACTATATATACAGTAATATAACGAATAAGCAATTGGAATTTATTAGTGATAAAACAACGGCGTATGAAATAATTCAAAAGTTTGATGAAATGTATTTGAAAAAGTCTACGGCATTGCAAATTGTATATAGAAATAAATTGGAAAAATTAAGACTTAAAAATTATACTGATGCAGCGACATTCTTCAGTGATTTTGAAAAAACTGTGAACGAGCTTAAAAACGCGGGTGCTACTGTGTCAGAAAAAGAAAAATTAAATTATATGTTAAATACGTTGCCGGATTCATACAGTTATATAGGCGATTTAATAGACGCATTAAAAGAAGAAGATCAAACTGTGGATTATGTGAAAAGTAAAATTCAAATGACTGAAATAAAGCATCAAAAAGATGAATATCCTGGACGAAAATCTAACGCATTCATGGCGGATAAAAGTCGACAACTGCGAACATGCTTTCAATGTGGCAAAACTGGTCATATCAAGAGAGACTGTAAGTATGGTGGCCAAGCGGCAGGCAGCAGCAATACATGGCAAGCACCACGAGGCCGACAAGAAACCGAAAAAAGTAACTACGCCAGACGGCATGACAATTTTCGAAGTCAGCGAGGTGCAAGAGCACATCAAGCAACTCAGTCGCAGCAGAAGAATCCAGATACGAGCGCATGGGTTATAAGAGTCGACTATCACACGGCGCATAATAGTAAGGTAGATAAAAATAAGTTTAATAATTGCGAGATTAATTGGTTATTAGATAGCGGTTGTACTGACCATATAATAAATAATGATAAATATTTTGATAAATGTATGATACTTAAAGAACCTGTTAATGTTTATTTGGGAGATAATAGAGTTGTAAAAGCAACTAAAATTGGTAATGTGGTAAGTTACTTTGATCTTTTTGGTAAGAAAAATGAAGTAAACATGCAAAATGTATTTTATGCTAAAGATATGCATACAAATTTAATAAGTTATGGTAAAATAACGGAAAATAATACTATTATTTCTAAAGGTAAAATGACAAAAATTATTGATAATTTTGGAAATACTACAGCTGTAGCTTGGAAAGAGAATGGTCTATATAAGATGAAAAGTAAATTAAAAAATGTAGAGTCACTGGTAAATGTTGCAAATAAAAATTGTGATAATATGAGTAAAAAAGAAAGGTGGCATCGTATGCTGGGCCATGTAAATTTTAATTATTTGAATATTTTGTGTAAACATAAATTGTTAAGCGGTATTCCAAATGAACTTGAATCAGAATTCATGAAGTGCAAAATATGTGTTGAAAATAAAATGCATAATATTCCATTTGAAAATAATAGAAAAAGAGCAAAAGATATTTTAGAAATTGTTCATACTGATGTGTGTGGACCTTTTAAAACAGCTGGTCTAAACGGGGAAAAATACTTTATTTCCTTTATTGATGATTACAGTAAGATAGCTAAAGTTTATACCATGATGTCTAAAGTAGAAGTTTTCAATTGTCTTGTTCAATATGTAAATGAATGTGAAAACTTAACGGGTAAAAGAATTAAATTTTTGAGGTGTGATAATGGGAAAGAATACTTAAATGGTAATGTTTATAATTTTGCCAAAGAAAAAGGTATTATAATTAATAATTGTCCTGCTTACATACATGAATTAAATGGAACCGCAGAACGGTTTAACAGAACGATAATGGATATGTCACGTTGTTTATTAGCTGAAGCACAAATCCATAAAAAATATTGGCCTGAAATAGTTTGTGCTGCTACTTATTTGAAAAATCGTACGTTATCAAATACTATAGAAAAGAAAACTCCTTATGAAATATTTTTTGGGACGAAACCGAATGTTTCAAATTTACATTTATATGGTAGTAAAGTTTTTGTAAGAAAACCGGAACAAAAAAGATTTTCTAAGTGGGATAAAAAGGCTGATATGGGAATTTTGATCGGTTATAGTGAAGTTGGTTATAGAGTGCTAATTAATGGAAAAGTAATAGTGGCTAGACATGTTGATATTGTTGAAGAAAATGTAAATTGTATTGGCTTGAATGAATGTGAATCTGATGTAGAAGTATATGAATCTTCAGATAATGAATCTCTTGATGATAGCTTTAAAGGTACAGATGAAAATCTAGGGGATGAAAATAAAAATAAAATAAAAAAATCTGAGCGTATAAGAAACCCACCAAAAAGATATGAAGATTATTATGTATATAATAGTAATATTTTTGCAAATTATTGTAGAGCAGATACTCCTAGTACATTTGAGGAGGCGCTTGAAAGCAATGAAAGTAAGTATTGGTCAAAAGCTATGGATAAAGAAATTGATTCGTTAAATAAAAATAAGACTTGGCAATTAGTTGAAAATGTAAATGGTAAAAAAATATTGGATGTAAAATGGATTTATACAAAAAAGTCTGACAATGCTTATAAGGCCAGGTTAGTTGTAAGAGGTTTTCAGCAAACCGATAAAATTGATGATGTTTATTCTCCTGTTGCGAGAATGCAAACTTTAAAGATTTTATTATCATACTGTTGTCAAATGGGTCTAATTATTGAACAAATGGATGTAGAAACTGCATTTCTAAATGGTAAAGTAAGTTCTGAGGTATATGTCCATCAACCAAAAGGTTATGAGGATGGCACAAATAGAGTGTGTAAGTTAATAAAAGCTTTGTATGGTTTAAAGGAAAGTCCCAGAGCTTGGTATGAATGTCTTGATAAATTTTTAATAAGTTTGGGTGTTAAGAAAAGTAATTTAGATTATTGTTTATATACTTTTGGAAATGGAAAAGATACTATTTATTTATTAATATTTGTGGATGATTTATTAATTTGTGGACGTAACAAAGAAAAAATGCAAAATATTAAGAAACTTTTATCAGAAAAATTTAAAATGAAAGATCTTGGTAAAATTAAAGAATATCTTGGTATTACCGTAGAGTATGAGTTCCGTAAATGTGAAATAAAATTAAGTCAAACAAAATATATTGAGTCATTAGTAAGAAAGTATAATTTAGAAAACAGTAAGATGTATAATACACCTATGGAGGTAAATTTAAAAGTTGAAAAGTCTGATGTTTGTGGAAGAAAATTCAATATAGAAATTTAATTGGTGCATTATTATATATAAGCTCAGCTACAAGGCCTGATATAAGTTTTAGTGTAAATTATTTAAGTAGATATCAGAATTGTTATAATGAAACACACTTTAAATATGCTTTGCGAATATTAAAGTACTTGTATGTAACGAAAGATTTAAAATTGACTTATAAAAGAAATGATAATTCTGAAATTATAGATTGTTATGTTGATGCCGATTGGGCTGGTGACCATTTGGACAGAAAATTTACAACTGGTTATGTAATTCGATTATTTGGTAATGTAATTTATTGGAAGTCAAGAAAACAAAAGTGTGTAACAAAAGCTTCGACATATGCAGAGTATGTAGCGTTGTCGGAAGCTGTGAGTGAATTGAAATTTGTGAAAGAATTGCTAAAATTGTTTAATGTAACTTTAGAAAAACCGATTAATATTTTTGAAGATAATTCGGGAGCGATAAGTTTAGCAAAGTATGGAAGTTTTACGAAAAATTCTAAACATATTGAAGTTCATTACCATTATGTACACGAATGTATAAAAGAAAATATGATTAATGTTGTAAAGGTAAGCTCTGATGATAATATTGCTGATATATTTACAAAGTCATTGTGTAAAGAAAAGTTTGAGAGATTTCGAACTATGCTGAACTTGAAAAGTTGAACTTGAAATGTGTATTTGTAAAAATTAAATTTGTAAATACAATATAAATGTAAGGAGGCGTGTTGGATATATGCAATACATTTATATTGTATAATATATGTAATGCGCGTAAGCATGTATAAGTTTGTTAGTTTTCAGTTTGTAACAAGACGCCGTGAGTGACGGACGTGTCGTAGTACTGTGAATTAAGTATGTATTGTGTCGTAGTTTAATAAACGGTATTATACTGTGAAAACTCTTGTATTTCTTCGATCCACACTTTAACAATATCCTCAAAATTTGACAGTTGAAGTCAAGGCCGTGCACAAGGGGGGGGGGGATTTGGTGGTTTAACCCTCCCCATTTGGGAAGAGAAATCAGCGAGTTTGGAAGTGAAATAGTGATTGTTTCTATCTGATATAAAATACCGGAGGTATTCACATCATTTGAACTCGTGAACAATTCCCGCCTTGCGCAGCAAACACGGCAGTGCTCCGTCTTTCTCACACTCTCACATCTTTCTCACACGTTAGTAGTATATACGTAGTTCATTCGGCACGCCAGTTCTCTATTTTCGTGTGGTTCGCGCAGTATTGACTGACTTGTGCGTTAATCATTAATTATCGCTACCACCAATATACTACGGACTGTGTATTCCTAGTTCGTTTTGCGATTTTTTGCTGAACAATTAGTAAAATATGTCCAATAAACGAACGAATTCTTTGTTAAATTACTTTTGCAAAAAACAACGGACAGAAGAGGTAAGTTATTAATATTTTTCATAATTCTTCTCTTCGAAGTTTTGTGACAAGCGTAAAACAAAAAGGTTTATTTATTAAAATTTTATTATTTTACGCACATGCAAATAAAACACAAATAAACCTCAGTACACGTTGCTTTCTCATCTATATTTAAACGTCTAAATGACATAGACCTTGGCGATAAAACCGTCCATGCTGATTCCCGGAAAACGATGACGCTATGCCTCTTGTCACATTTTATTGTAATCTAAGCTATTCAGCAGGCCAACTAATAAAGTCAGCAAGAACATTTTAGTGAGTAGTGCGTTACGGCCCATATATGGTACGAACAATTTTTTGTACTAAATAATTAAATAAAAATCTCGGAGTACGTAGACTATAAAAAATTAAGCAGTTTATTTACAAAAATAGCGAAAACTCACATCCGCATAGTAGACAAATTTACCGAAAAAGACCGCCGCACCACAAGAAAATCAATTACAGGACGTATATACCCCGTAACGCAGCGAACGTGTTAAAATTCATGTTATCAAATCAATTACAGTAATTTATTTCAAAGTTGACAGAAAAACCTCATTCAATACATCATAATCATGCGTTGCATAAAAAAGTATAAGGTAGCCTATCAAATAATAATAGTCTTCATTCATTTATTTATTTGCTTACAGCCGAAATCAGGATACAGCTCTCAATCAAGTCCGACAAATGAAGACAATGAAGTATAAAATCCAGCACAGTCCAATGCTGAATCGCTGACAGAAACAGATACCAACCAACCAACAATTAGTGGTAGCTTACATCAAATCCATCCTTGGGATGTGGCATTATTTTTAAGGAAGGAACTGGAAATGAGTATCACGAACGCATACAAATCCATCTGGTCTCCTCCGGAAAAGTATAAATTTCCTTGCTCTGGAGAAAGGAATCTTCGTTTCCAAGGACATTGGCTGAAAACTTACCATTGGTTGGCCTACTCGAAAAAGGAGGATGCAGCTTTCTGTAAAGCATGTTTGTTGCAATGTAAGAAGACTGCTGGTGTCGGTTCTCAACCTCTCAAAGGATTGGTAAATGAACCGTACAGAAACTGGAAGAAAGCACTCGATTACTTCAAGAAGCACGAATCGACTGTTTACCACAAAAGCAGCATGTTGGCATTAGAAAATATCAGAAAAATGGATGAAGGAAAAATGGTGCCTATTGATGTACAATTAAGTTCGGAGAAGAAAAAAGTGATCGAGGAAAACAAGAAGAAACTCATGGCCATTGTAGAAAGGTAAAACTTTGTGGACAGCAAGGCTTAGCCTTGAGAGGCGCAAAGGAAGGTGGCCAAATAACACCTGAAGTGCCTGCTGTAAATGATGGCAACTTCCGGGCCCTTCTCTGTTTTTGTGCTACAACAGATGACCTACTAAAAAAACATTTGGAGACTTTGTCAAAGAATGCGGTATATACAAGCCATAGAATTCAAAATGAAGTCATCTCTATATTTCACAAGAAAATCTTAAGAAATTTGGTAGACAATATTAATAAATCCAAAGCTTTCTCACTACTTGCTGACGAAACATCAGACATTTCTGGTTTAGAGCAACTTTCCATATGTGTGCGTTATACAGCAAACGAAGGTGAGATATGTGTGGTCAAAGAAGATTTTATAGGCTTTGTACCTGTAACAGACTGCACGGGGAAAAACCTAGCCACAACTGCAGTCAACTTTTGCAAGAGAATGGAATTGATACATATTGTCTGTATGGTCAAGGCTATGATGGAGCGGTGGCCATGAGTGGGAAAATGCATGGAACTCAAGCCTACATTCAAGCAGATCACCCTCTGGCTCTCTATGTCCATTGTGCCTCTCACAGCCTTAATCTTGCTGTGAGTTCGGCCAGTAATATTTCAGACATTAGAAATTGTTTGGGACCATTGAATCCGTATATAACTTTTTCAACTCCCCCAAACGGTAGGCTATTCTGGAAGAAACCATAGCTGAAGTATTACCAGAGGCGAATCACTCAAAATTGAAAAAATACTGTCCAACCAGATGGATTGAACGTCATCAATCCGTATAAATTTATTGTGAGCTTCAAGAAGGCGTGATAGAGGCCTCAGGAAAAATTTCTCAGCTGCGAGAGGCAACAGTGGCAGCTCAGGCGTTTCAACTACTGAGTGCAATTAAAAATTGCCAATTCCAAATTTGCTGCCAAATCCTTCTAGCATGCCATGCCATTTTAACACCCCTGAGGGTGTCTCTTCAGCGAGAAGACCTACATCTGACCGAAGCTGTACTCCTTGCACAACATTCTTTAGAGGAACTTAAAAACATGAGGAAGTCTGCCAGTGAAATGTTCCGCAATATACTTGAGAAAGCAAAGTCTGTTATGGAGGATTCCGACATCGCTCTTAGTGTTCCACGATTAAGTAAGAAGCAGCAACACCGAAGCAACGTCGAAATCGAGTCACCAGAAGAATATTACCGTGTGACAATGTTCATACCATTTTTAGATGAACTTAATAGTCACATTGAATCTAGATTCATCAAGCATGGTGAAATTCTTAGCAGTTTCGACTGTCTGTTACCTCAGAGGCAGGCGCATTTCAATGAAGACAACTGTCGGACCCTATACAGAACTTATGAGTCAGTCCTCGAATGCATCAATGAAGATGAATTCCTAGCTGAAATTAAAATGTGGCGAAGAAGAATCGGAGATTGTAGTGGATAGAAAGGAGACCTCATCTTCCATGCACTGGATATTTGTGAAGCAAGTGAAGCCTTCCTCAGTGTAAGGAAACTTCTGAAAATCCTTACTGTGTTGCCTGTCACCACAGCGACAGCAGAGAGATCATTCTCCACTCTACGCAGGCTAAAAACATATATTAGGAATTCCATGTCAGAAGAAACACTAAATGGCCTTGCATTATTGAACATCCATAGAGAAATTAATGTCTCTAGTGAAGAGATCGTTAATGAATTTGCCAATTCAAACAGAAAAATGTTACTATGTTAATAAAAGGAATTGGTGTAATGTATACAATTTTTATTAATATTGTTTTCGTTCATTTCCTATCAAGTCTACTTATTATGTGTTACTCCATATTGTAATTCATAAACAGTTTATTGAAATTTTCATTATAGACTACTTTATGGAAAAGAAATTTTCCACTTCAGAACCCCTCCCTTTCAAAAATCCTGCGCACGGGCCTGATACTTAATAAATAAAACAATATTACATAACTACTGCTTTCAGTGTTTTCATATATATTTTTATTATTAACTACATCTTATGTATTTCAAAAGAATAACTTTTTTAAAATAATAAATTGTTTCAGTATTTTCTCTGTAGCCTTCAATTTTTTAGTGTTTCAGAAAGTGATACAATTGTATTCTGAATTTAATAATAAGTAAACTACATTTTGATGAATTATTTTTATACAACTCTTAGCTTTGAAGAAATTCACATTATATATAAATGTTGAAAATATGAAGTTTCAAAATATTGTATTTTAAATAATTTTATATTTAAAATTAACCTACTAAATCTCATTATCAGAAACCACTCCAACTTTAAATTCATATTCTTTTAAAAAGTGTATGTAAGTTCGTGGTTTTTTTCACTTTTAATCTAATTCAAAGTTGTTGCCCAAAGGTACTTTATGCTACTTTTGGTTTGTGTTAAAATATGTTGGTTTTATGCATTCCAACAATAAAATTTTGTATTCTACTTTGTTTTAACAAGCCTTAAAAATACTTGGTATCTCCTGGTGCATAGTGGAAAGCAGCAACTCACAGTACTTTTAGTTAATTGGTACAATTCATCAGTAGTGGTACTGACACATTTGTTGTTGAACACTTTCTTCAGTTCTTTATTCTCATTATACACATAGCATCAGTTTGGGAAATGGCTCTGTATAAGTTGAGCAACTTGTAATTTTTTATATTTTAATTTCTGTATTGTTTGTATGTAATATTCTACAAACATATTTGCATATACAAACTATAAACTTTGGAGACGTTTTGTTCAAAAACCTGAACCACCATGACAAGAAATGTGAACTGAAAGAAGTTATAAGTGCTCTACACAATTGGCTCAACGCCTTTCTAGATACAACAAAGTCACATCCCACATTAACACTTTCCAGTTTAAGCTCAAGTATACCTAGAGCCATATATTTTCTCTCCTTACTATCACATTACGGATATGTCTTGGGTTTACTCATCACAAAATGCTTATATATCAATAAACGGTTGTGTACATTGCACTCTAGATTGAATTTTTATAAGCAGAATTGGCTTGCAAACAGCTGATTCAATTTGTATGCAGCGTGGTTTCTAACGTGTTTTGTTGTGTTTATCATTAGCACCCTATAATAACGGGTTCATTGTTGTTTTTCTAAATAAAATAAGTGTAGTGTTAACTAAAAGTGACATCACTTATGTGTTAGATGAGCTTTTAGTGGATTCTGATTCAGGAGGTGAGCTTGGTGATTCAAATATGAATCCTGATTATGTTACTTCAGACATGGAAGCCAATGAAAACAACTGATCTTTGTTTGTGTACACTGTAACTATAATTGACTTTTTTAAACTGATGTTCTTTGGTATCCAAGTAACGTTTCAATACAGATTAAAATATATTACCTTTTTATCCATCGTGTGACTTCTTATTGTTTTGTTTAATTTTAATGTTAATATATTTAAATACCATAGATGCCGTAATAGTTTAATTTTAATGTGATAACGACGTCCACACGGGACTGAAAGTTGAAATATTTTAACTTTCCTCATAGCTCTTTCAGCCAACAACTAGTTACGGCCAAAGATAGCAAAGTTGTATAAACAACTTTCAGGCTCTTAAAGGCCGAAAAATTGATCAAAGATCTGTAATGCTTCAAAAACCGTTTGTAACCCAAAAACTCTTGATCTGTTCATTTTCTTTTTCACTTTCAGGCTCATTGTCAACGTCCATATTAGATTTTCCTCCATCATGATCCTTTTATGAGATGTTTCTTTAGATCTAGCACTTTTATGAGGAATCAAATCAGTAATTGATATACTTGTATGAGTGGGAAAATACAGTTCACTAAATGCCTTTAACTCTTCACTTACAATGCTGTTGTCCCAATGATAAATTCACATAGGGTTTTTATATTTTCAGGGAAAACATTATTTGGTATTGCTGCCAAAACTCCTGTATGTGTAAAATAACTCATTTCTTTTACCTTGTCTAAGCTATGGTAAGAAAATCTAACTTCAAGCTGAGCATAGAGTGAATCTAGCAACTTAAAATACAATTCAATTTTTAGTTTGTTGTTAATATTGATAAATAATAGGTTCATCTAAACCCATTTTATCAATAAACCTTTTTCTTTTTCTAACTCTTTTTGGAGCTGGATCAGGAACATCATAATTTTTTATGAACCCTTCAGCCTCAAACATTACATTAGACCATTTCTTATCATTTTGCAAGTTACTGATTTGAGTTTTGACATTTTTTATTATGGCTTGTACACCACCACTAGTCCAAAACCACACTTTGTAAGCTTATTGTGATTGGATGCATAGCATTAAATGCAGTATGAGCCACATGGAAAGCGATGATGGTTTCATGATTGTTCAGCTTATTTAGAATCCCTTTTACCAGTGTGTTGGTTTCACTGTCAAAGATTTTATGATTTTGTATTTCAAGTAAAGCTACCTTCATCTCATTATAACATAGCAGAATTACTTTTATGGCTTCAGCTTTATTTTCCATCTAGTGGTTTGTACCCTTTTTAACCTTCTTCTTTTTTCACCACTTATCTGTTTCTCAGACATTTTATTGACCAATAAAATGGTCTCTTTTGTGCCCAGAACTGAATAGGCGATAAAGCTCTTCGAGGACTGAAAACAGATCCTTTATTTGAGAACAAATATTTATAGACTGCTCTATAAACAGTCCAAATCTGTGTGATGTACACCACACATTAAAAGCAGTGTTAGACTCTTTCTGAATAAGAGTTTTTAGTCCAGCTAGAGCACTGCACATATTTGAAGCTCCATTCATATTTTGACCAATAATGTGCTTAGAATTGAGATCTACCATATATCCTTTAATGTTTTCATTAACATCAATTTTAAGTTGATACCACTTGTATCTGCCATAATTGAATGGTTTTTAATCAAATTTCAATGGGCCTTGTGCAATTTTCACTGTGTTCTACATATCTAACAATCACAGTTGTTACTTCCTGTTTGCTCACATCCTGTGTAGAATCCATTATCACAGAATATTTTTTGTTTTCATTAATTTTACAAAGGACTTTCTGTATAACGAGATTATTCATAACTGTGATCAAATATATTCCTGTAACTCAAAGGTTTGATCCGATTTTCATTCCGGGTTGTTTTGCTTTTTCAATTTTGTCATAATCCAGTCTAGCATCAGGATTGTGTTTAGCTTATATAAATTATATAGAGTAAATCATAGTGGTATCAAAAAAAATCTTGTAATGTTTGTAACAAAGCCTTCATGGATTATTCTGGATTGTCAAAACATAAATTAATTCATTTTGGTGTGAAGGAATATAATTTTGACATTTGTAACAATGCCTTCATTCAGTCCTCTGCATTGTTAAGACATAAATTAATTCACAGTGGTGTAAAGAAATTTACTTGTAACATTTGTAACAAAGCCTTCATGGATTCTTCTGGATTGTCAAGACATAAATTAATTCACAGTGGAATAAAGAAGAATACTTGTGATAGTTGTAACAAAGCCTTCCGCAACAGTTATGCATTATCAGTACATAAATGAATACACACTGATGTAAAAAAAATATGCTTGTGATAGCTGTAACAGAGCATTCCATCATCATTTTTCATTGACAAGACATAAATTACTTCATAGCGCTTTAAAGCAATATTCTTGTGACATTTGTAAGAAAGTCTTCAATAGTTTGGCAAATTTGTTATCACATAGAATGATACACAGCAACGAAAAATAATTTAAGTGTAATATTTGTAACAGAGCCTTCAAACACCCATCTAATTTGTCAAGACACAAGATAAATCAGCGATGTAAACAAACATTCTTGTGAAATTTGTAATAAAGCCTTAATTTATTTAGCACATTATTTATTGTTGTTCCATTACTGTGTAACAAATTAATTCACTACAAAGAAAGAAATATTAAGTTGCAAAGTAAGTGTAATATTTGTTGTAACAAAGCTTTGAGTCAGTTTTCAGTATTGTCAGCATTTAAATATATTCTTATTGATGTAAAGTAACAAGATATTTTAGAATGAATATAATTGAACTAATAATATAGTGTTGATGCAGCTCATGACGAATCAAATAAATACTGATATAAACCAAGTCCACATAAAGTCAGTCAGAAACATTATTTCAAACACAACATAATTAAACAAAACATAACTTTCACAAAATAAAACAAAACAATCAGTAAAACATTTAAGGAACTTCTACATTGCAACACTGATCTTAAAACCACTAAAATACAATTTTGTTGTATTCTTGATTGACCTGTTCTTATAGGGTTTGCAGGATTTCCAAAAGGTATAAATATGTGCCTATTTCTGTTTATTTATGGGACATTCTCGTGTACAGATTGTAACACATCCATGTTACTGAAATGGAATATAAGTGTGTTAATAACTTTCGGTGGTTCATTGTAAAGGAATGTTTGGTACAGTGTGTTCTTGATTACAGCCTTCTACCAGATTCATTACTGTGTATCAAGTATAATTGCAATACATTAATAGGAGACTTCACAGAATAACTTTTTTTAAATAATAAATTGTTTCAGTATTTTCTCTGTAGCCTTCAATTTTTTAGTGTTTCAGAAAGTGATACAATTGTATTCTGAATTTAATAATAAGTAAAATATATTTTAATGAATTATTTTTATACAACTCTTAGCTTTGAAGAAATTCACATTATATATAAATGTTGAAAATATGAAGTTTCAAAATATTGTATTTTAATTAATTTTATATTTAAAATTAACCTACTAAATCTCATTATCAGAAACCACTCCAACTTTAAATTCATATTCTTTTAAAAAGTGTATGTAAGTTCGTGGGTTTTTTCACTTTTAATCTAATTCAAAGTTGTTGCCCAAAGGTACTTTATGCTACTTTTGGTTTGTGTTAAAATATGTTGGTTTTATGCATTCCAACAATAACATTTTGTATTCTACTTTGTTTTAACAAGCCTTAAAAATACTTGGTATCTCCTGGTGCATAGTGGAAAGCAGCAACTCACAGTACTTTTAGTTAATTGGTACAATTCATCAGTAGTGGTACTGACACATTTGTTGTTGAACACTTTCTTCAGTTCTTTATTCTCATTATACACATAGCATCAGTTTGGGAAATGGCTCTGTATAAGTTGAGCAACTTGTAATTTTTTATATTTTAATTTCTGTATTGTTTGTATGTAATATTCTACAAACATATTTGCATATACAAACTATAAAATTTGGAGACGTTTTGTTCAAAAACCTGAACCACCATGACAAGAAATGTGAACTGAAAGAAGTTATAAGTGCTCTACACAATTGGCTCAACGCCTTTCTAGATACAACAAAGTCACATCCCACATTAACACTTTCCAGTTTAAGCTCAAGTATACCTAGAGCCATATATTTTCTCTCCTTACTATCACATTACGGATATGTCTTGGGTTTACTCATCACAAAATGCTTATATATCAATAAACGGTTGTGTACATTGCACTCTAGATTGAATTTTCATAAGCAGAATTGGCTTGCAAACAGCTGATTCAATTTGTTTGCAGCGTGGTTTCTAACGTGTTTTGTTGTGTTTATCATTATCACCCTATAATAACGGGTTCATTGTTGTTTTTCTAAATAAATTAAGTGTAGTGTTAACTAAAAGTGACATCACTTATGTGTTAGATGAGCTTTTAGTGGATTCTGATTCAGGAGGTGAGCTTGGTGATTCAAATATGAATCCTGATTATGTTACTTCAGACATGGAAGCCAATGAAAACAACTGATCTTTGTTTGTGTACACTGTAACTATAATTGACTTTTTTAAACTGATGTTCTTTGGTATCCAAGTAACGTTTCAATACAGATTAAAATATATTACCTTTTTATCCATCGTGTGACTTCTTATTGTTTTGTTTAATTTTAATGTTAATATATTTAAATACCATAGATGCCGTAATAGTTTAATTTTAATGTGATAACGACGTCCACACGGGACTGAAATCTGAAGATGATGCCTTGTGCTTCGAAATGCTTAATTTAAATAAAAAACAATAACAAGTCACACGACGGATAAAAAGGTAATATATTTTAATCTGTATAATTGACTGTAGCATTTATACAACTTTATATACTTTTATAATGAAAATTTAAATGCATTAACGAAGAGGTGGAGGGAGAGTGTGGATATGTCTCTTAACAAACTAATCTGCAGACTGTGACCATGTTGATAAGTGGCATAAACCTATGCCAATTATTAGCGAAGATTTTGAGTGGTTATCTGATGATAATCCACCTGAAATGCCTATTTTTGAAGAGCAGTGTGGGCATTGCAGCACATACATCTACTGCATCTGATTGTTGTTCAATATTTATGTCATTAGGAATTATAAAAATGATAAAAAATTGCAGTAGTAGATATTTTAACACAATAAATTTGAAGTCTAAATGGACCAAAACCAAACAGCTTTTGGAGTGAATGGGAAACTGTAAAACTGCATTAAATGTACTTATTTTTACAACAATATATATTGTGTTGTAAAAAAGAACAGTCGTGAATGACTGTTGGTCAACAACAGGTATCCTTTGTACTTGGTTCAAAGCCATTCTGTCAAATTTACATCTTTCCAACAATGATCAGTATATTCCACATGCTCAACCAATCAATGAGCCTTTGTTCGCAATATGTTTTCTTTTATCACATTGTCAAATAGTCTCCTCCTTACTTCAGTGGCAGCTACATCAGGTGACGTAGGTAAAGCGCTGCTTCACCTAAAATAACTGGTTCAATTTGTTTTTTACTGTAAATTATTTTCAGTTTTTAGTCAATTTTATGTTGAAATTTACCTTTTTTAAAATTAGATTTCATCTGTGTTTAGAAAAACATTTACAAGTGATTTACATTACAGAAGCTGCATTTTGCTGCAATTATGTACTACAACACATATAATAGCCTATACGTGATGAAGCAGATCTCACTTCATGTATCTACCTCAGTTATGATGTCATTAGGATTGTAAGTGTATGATGTTTGCCGTGACAACGATGATTCCATGATGTGGAAAAGCTTCAGTTTGTTACACTTGAAAGTTCATAGCATATTCTGAAACATTTCCCACAGATGCATTAAGTAACTTAAAGTTGTGCTCCTAAACACTTTACTGATTTCCAAAGACTGAAAAATGATTTACAGCTTGTTTATGAGGATGAGCAGTATAAACAAATGGAACCACAAAATTTTAGCTGAAAACAGGAACATCTTCACAGAAGCTTATAAACTGTTTTGTTTAATAGTATCTATTCCATCTATGATGTTTCCATAGAATGACGTTTTTCTTGCTTAAAAACATACCTGCACAATATAATGATAGAGGATAGACTTACTAACTTATCAAAAATTTCTTTTGAAAAGGAAGTACTAAGCAAATTAATTAATGTACAACCATTTTATAATGACATCGTCTACAAGTTGGCAAATTTGAAATGGAGGGGAATTGGCCTTGTGCTCAAGAAATAAAATGCAACTTTGTAAGTACTTACTGTTTTAAACTACAATTTCAATAGTAAATACTATTAAATATTTTATATAAATATCGTTTATAAAATCAAATTAATCCTTTAATTATTGTATTATTTTGTCTCCATATATATTATTCATGATTCAAAAACGGAGAAAGAATTTTTACATAATTTTTTTTCTTTGGGTGGGTGAGTGAAGGGGCTTCTGCTTCACCAATCCTTAAAGTCATGAGCTGCCCCTGCCTTATTAGCTTTATCTGAGAACTTGACAGTGGATGAACATGGGTGTGGATTTAGAGGATGCACTCACTGTAGTTTTTTGAAAAATAATCCATAAGGTATGACAAAATTATTTGTTGTATGTGATGCATGTACAGGCTATATACTGAATTAGACGTTTATTCTGGTAAGGACAGTGAAGAAGGTGGTAGACCTTTTGCAAAATGTAAAGGGACAGTGTCTGATATCATGTAGACTATGCACTACTTACATTCTGAAAACATTTTTGTACTATGTTTCACACAATTATGGAAACAGATTAGGAAAATAATTATATAGCATTATTAAAATTAGAACTGCTGAGTCATCGACTGACTGTTGCAAGGAAGGTGGGCCTTCTAAACTGGAAACTCTGATAACAAAAAAAAAAAGACAAATAGAAAAACATCTTATGAATCACAATGCTTTCCAACTTCGTTTTGTGTGTGTGTGTGTGTGTGTGTGTGTTTTATTTACTATGTTTAAAAAATAAACTCTAGTATGTTTAAATTATGTCTTGCAGCAGAATATTATGTTTCTCTACTTGTAGCAGCCACCTGATTCCAATGAATGAGTGGTCTCATAACACTATATGAGTGTTACATCATATATAATATGTACTCTAATAACAATATTTCTTATCAAAATTGTCATTACCAAACTAATTTTAATAACTATTCACCTGTATACACATCCAAATGCTCGCATACAAACATGCTTTGCCCACTCTTATATTTATAATAAAGCATTTATAATACTTAGCTTGAAATTTGTAAAACATAAGACGAATAGATGAGCGGAATAGATATTCTTTAGTAGCATTATATTTGCCATTTCATCTTTTCACATACAGTATCTCTCTACAGGTATGTCAGTTCTTTGATGTATTCATGATGATATTTGATGATAATTTATGAACATCAAAAAAATTTTCTTAATCCATTGGAGTATAGTCAATATTGTTACTGTCACTATCGTTGCATAGCCTTATAATAAATCGTTCAGTGGTTTCATCTACTATCTGCTCTCGTGAAATCATTTCATGTTCAATCTAATTTACACTTTTGCAAACATTCAATTCATCTCTTCCTACACTACAGATTTTTTTGTACCACAGCCGTAACATCCGATGATTAGAAATCATATTTCTACTGGTGACCCAGTTCTTTACTATTCTCCAAATCTTTGAATGGGATATAATTTTGGCTTGTATGGTGGCAGATGCAATACTGAATGGTTGTACTTTGTACGTCATCTATCTTGAATGATTTTCTTTTGGGGGGAGGGTTTGTTCATTTCAATCAATCTATAAAGTTCAGGTTTGGTCATTTCCTGTTGAAAGACAATGTGTTTATCAGTGAACCCGTTTATCATTTCTGATTTCCTGGTATTTGAACTCAGGTACCATACATAAAGCATGTTAGATAGATGTGTCCTCAAACACTTTTATCGAATTTTTGGGCAAATTTGGAATTAGCATCTCTTTAAACCATTTGGAAAAGTTCACAAAATTCATGTCAAAGTGGTAAAGTCATGATTTTACTTCCTGACTGAAATGATAGTAAAGCATTTTCAACAAACATTCTCACTTTCAGTATGCATGATGATCAATTCCTTATCTTTTGATACTGGCACATTTAGACCACTGGATGAATTATCTGACCAACAGTAATGCACAGTGTGTGTAGCATGAATATAAGTTTCATCCAGGTAGATAAATTTGTCTGTGGTTTTTTATGTATTTTGTAATAGAACAGATAAGGAATTAGTGATAACCTAATATCCATTTTCAAAAATAAGGCTTCTGTTGTCTATGGGTTTCAACCACTTTACTCCTATTTGTTTCAAAATTCTATTTAATGTTCTCTTGCTGCCCTTAAACTCCACCTCACTTTCTTTCATGTTATAATAAACTTTATGTACAGTAGGAAGTTCTTTATTGGTGATATAAAAATTGTTCACTGTTTGTTTTATGAAGGACAAATCAAAATAGTCAACACTACATTTTGTAATTTTCTTGGGTCAGTTTTTTCATGGAGATTTGAACGATGAATTGCCATTTTTTTAAACTTCATCCGATTCTTTTCATATTTTGTAATATATGTTCATAGAAATACTGGTTGCTTCTAAAACACATTCTTTCATTTTATTAATGGAATTGTAATCCCTTTGTTAGCTTTATGTTCAAAAACTTTGTAACTCAGTTTATAATCTCCCTAGCCTGACTGTGCAATAAATAAACCCATTTTCCTGATTTTCGAGCTTCTAGACATTTTTATAATAAGGTAGTCAGTCACACAACATATACTAAAAAGGAAAATGTAACAAACAAACCTGGAAATAAAATAAAACTGTTAAATATTAAAATACATTAAACATACAAGTGAGTGATGAAAATTAGCAGTACCATGGCAGTTCTACTGTAACGTATACTCTCCCAATTATGGTGGACTTGGCATCTTCCAACAAACATGCACTGGAAGAGAAGAGGTGTACACCTCTCTGGAGCAAGCTTCGACCAACCTAGGGTTGCAAGTGATCAGCCAAAAGACAATACATATATATATATATATATATATGTCGATGAAGAAGAATGTCCAAGAAGAAAAAATCCTAAAAATTAAAGTTAATGGCAGTGAATTTGAGAGGGTAGATAGTTTTAGATATCTTGGGTCCCTCTTGACATCAAAAAATCAGATGGCAATGAAAATTCAAGACAAACTAGCCATGGGGAATAGGTGCTATTTTCCTTTGCTGCCTATCCTAAAGCCCAGAAATATTTCTAGAACCTCCAATGTCCAGATTTACAAAACCGTATTGTGGCCATTAGTATTATGTTTCAGAAGCCTGGATCATGACCTCAGCCCAAGAAGATATGATCACAAGATGGGAAAGAAGATTCTGAGGAGGATATATGGAGGGGTACTAGATGCCAGAATATGGCGTATGAGACAAATGCTGAATACTACAAACTACATAAGGAACTGGACAATGTCACAGTAATAAGAAAATATAGAATTATGTGGGAAAAGTATGACAGAGGAAAGGACAATGAAAAAAGTATTCATTGGTGGACCAGGAGGAAAAAGAGCAAGAGGGAGGCCAAGATGAAGATGGGTGGATTATGTAGATGAAGACTTAAGAAGACTGGGGGTCAGAAGCTGGTGAAGAGTTGCACAGGATATAGAGGAGTGGAGGCCAGGGCACTGCTGTAGTGCCGTGGAGTAGTAGTAGTACATCACATCTTTGACTAATGTGATGCCCCTCTGTGTGGACTATTCCACGTCTTTCAAGGTAACAGCAGTCCCTTTATATTTGTCAAAAGCTCTATCATACCTGTAATGAACAGACTGTTAGAACAGTATTTTTATAAAGGTTCCACAATCTACATAGATTGATATTACAGCTCACTACCTGTGTTTATTATTATTGAGAGAACAAGGTAAAGGCTGTGAGATCAAGTATGTCTAACAGAAAAGATCTGCAAACAAATACTGTAATAAAAAGGAGGCCAAAGAGGAGAGAATATGTGTGTATGAGGAGGAACCATTTACCGTTTGAAATGGAAGGACATATGTGATGTTCTGATACTGTCAACCTGTCACAAAGCTACAGCTATCTAGGTGATGGTACATAGTAAAATGATTGACTACTTTGTAGACTACTCTAATTTCTTCCAAGTAAAATGGTAGAAAAAATTATTTTTTTTCTTACTCTCAGTGTGTATAACAAATGCCTATACACTTTTCAGAGAAACATGCAGTCTGGAATAATTTACAATTGACTTAGGTGTGAGTCATTTGTACTTCATGGCAATAGAGAATTGTCAACTGTCTCTTCTGCCAACAGCAACAGTCTTCAGGGGAGGCACTTTGCTAAAAAGATCCCAGCATCTGATAAAAGCCAAAATCCAACTCAAGCCTATAAGGTGTGTTAGGAGGAAACAGAAAAAGCTGGAAGAAAGGTTATGTTGGTATTGTCTTTATGTATGCCAGAATGTTTCCAATTGTGCCGTAGTTGCCAATTACCTCTAGAACCTGTTTGTTCCAATGTTTTTATTCTATAAAAAAAGTGGTATAGTGTTTGTAATTTTGTTTATAGGCCTATGATATTTTAATTAAGTAATTTTACTTCTTATATAACATACGTAAAAAGTGTCAAGGATCCAGTGCCAGGAAAGTAACGAAAATAAATTGACAAGACTGAAAGGACTATGCAGGTATAGTATTAATTGTTATATTTTTTAAGTGTTAGTATTATAATATTAATTTTATTCTGTTCTAATCTTAATATCGAATTTTTATGATTATTTTTTAATTTATTTGCAAACCTCTGAATACAACGGTGATGTATTGTGTGAAATGTATGTCAGGTGAGTTGAAATGATAAATATATACAACTACTTGCAGAAGAAATTATATTTGATAATATATACAATATTATACAACAATTATTGCATGAAACTTTCAAGTTACTTACATAGAAAACATACAACTTTGTATGCACACTTGGAACGTCCCACATCCTGGTCAGTCATGCATGTGAAACTGTAGGCCTACATGTGACGGCCTCTAATTAATGCAAAAGGAGAAAGAAACGTGGAGCATGTATTGTGTGTGTGTGTGTGTGTGTGTGTTATTAGTCATTTGGACTTTGAAGTACCTAATTGCAGTAATCGAATCAGTCATTTAACAAAGACTGAACAGCATGATTTGTAATTTATCAGGTAAGACAAAAAACATTTTAAATAGAAAATTTGTAATAGATAAGTAGGTTTAATGTGACAATTACAAAGTTCATAGAGTTCATGACAAATGGGTGATAGAGACTTAGATGGCGAATTTATACATGAAATTGATGATAACGATTCTGATGTAGATGTTAGTGGTGTTGTGCCAAATGTACAAGAAGAACCAAGTGTATGTTGCAAACTCCAGAATCTGCTTCTGAGTGGAAAGTAACAGATGACCGGCCTCCTTTGCCAGTCTTCTGTGAGGTGAGTGGTGTTAGAGCACCAATACATAGTCGTTCGTCATTACTTGATTGTTTTGAAAAATTTTTTAGCAGAGACATTGTAAAAATTATAAAATCTAACACCAACAGATATGCTGCCTCATCTCTGGACAAAATGACCAACTAAACACACTAAAACCTAATTCAGTATGCTATAAATGGACCACAGTAAAACTGTATGAACTATATTATTTCTTTGCTATCTTTTTACATATGGTGGTTATAAAGAAACCAAAACTTACAGATTATTGGTCACAACATTCAATGCTTTCAACATCTTTTGGTCCAAACTTCTTTCTCATGATAGGTTTCTCTCAAGTTTTAGAATGCTCTATATAAATGACAGTTCTACACGGTTACCATGTGGTCAGCCAGGGCATGATCCTATACATAAAATTGGGGCCCTTTTTGGTTTTTTGTTATGAAGTGTAAATGTGTTTTATATCCTCAAAATTTGACAGTTGAAGGTTGAAGTCATGTGCCTTTTTTTTGGTCGTGAGAGTTTAGGATGTATATAAAACAGAAGCCCAATAAGTATGGTCTAAAGTTTTATGTGTTATATAATTCTTAATCAGACTATATTTGAATATCAAAATTTATATTGCTAATTCTGGAAATGTTGATAATTCTGTTGTTTGTCTAATGGACAGACTCTGTAAAGATTACTGTACTTTGGTAAGGCTCATGCAATGTATATGGATCACTTTTATACTAGTGAGCCCCTTTTTGGTATGTTGTGGGAATAAAAATACTTTGGCAATGGGAACCCTTACGAAAAACAGACGACACCACAAGAATTACTACAAGAGAAACTTCAGAGAGGACAGTTTTCATTTCGCTGCATAAGTTATTTGTTTTGTATGAAGTGGAAAGACAAGAGAGTGTTGTTCATGCATTCAAACAAAATATTCGATGAAAGCTTCTCATGTAACAGTAAATCAGAGAGGTAGGCTTTGTAAAGTGGCAAAACCTGATGTAGTGCTCCATGACACTGTTGATAAGACAGGGGTAATACTCCAGCCAATATTATTTTTTCTTCGGGAAAACAAGCTTTCGTCTGTTAAATTAGGTGCTCCAATTTTTCTGTTTTCTGTGACGCACAGACGTCTTAAATAGTTGGACCAGACTAGCGTGTGCACTGTTTGATTTCAGCTCCTTTTCACAAAATTTTGTATTGGTGTACTAACAACACAGGATTAAATGAACAGAATTATGGTACAGATCGACTGTTTGGACCCCTCAAACCATATGACCCGCAAAAATGACTAGTACTCGCGCCAACCTCTCATCCCACAGTTCCAACGTTCTCTATTTCCCAGTTGCAATACAAAGTCATTCGTATTAACACTACGAGGGGAATTGTGGAGTAATTCTTTCTGTTGTTGAAAGGAAACTGCATTCTCTTCTGTGCGAGAAACATCTGCTAGTTCAAGTAAATTCATCCCTCTGAATAATGCAAATTAAAAATAACTAAAATGAACACTGAGAATAAACAAATTTGAAAGTCACGGTAGATGACGGAATCGAGGTGGTAGACTGTAAACCGACAAGATCCCTTATTCATAGAATTCCAATATGTAGGCTGTAGTGAGGTTACTTTTATTCTTGGATTAGTTGTCAATGACGGGTCCGTTGATTAACTAATTTTAATTATAATATTACTGACTCGGACCACTTAAGATTTTTATTGGTAAAAATCTCAAATTTTTACCTTATAGCCTGAACCAGTTTTCGCGTATTTTAAGCTTCGTAAGAGGCTGCCACTAGGAGCGCTGTCCGTCTTGTTCTCGGTGATGGCGCTGTCGTTTGAAAGATCGAAGTTGTGTGTGTGCGGTGGGATATGTTCGCATAGTACGTGTGATTTTAATTTTGTCTGTTCGTTTAGGATGTAATTTTTATGTGATCTTTCAAAATTTTCTGTTAGTAGTAGAAAATAGTAGTAGATCTTTAATTCATAGTAGAAAATATCCATCACATGCTGTAGTCTTACATATTCAGTTCCATATTACATCAATCATTAATATGGATATATTGTTGGAAAGCTGATATTTTATTAATAAATATCAGGGATTCTGGAAAATGTACTAACGAATCGTAGTAAAGCAATAAATATTTTCAAAATGTAGGAGTTTTAACTTGAAAATGGAGTCTTTTCCAGTCACATTTAAAGACTTTTAGCATGACCGTGTTGGCAGCACTGGTCGATCGTTCCTGTTAATAATTTTTTGTTATGTTCTCGTGTTTGATGACTTTCACACCAAAAATTTGTGCTCATTTGTGTTTGTTTTCTCGTATGTGGTGTTCTACTGGTGTCTACAACTGTTTAGAATAGCAGGAAAAGTTAATGAACTTTAAAACTGAGATAGTGTTGTAAATCTGATTTTGTCCTTTTTACATTTCACAGAGTAAGTAATATTTTCATATTACACTTGTAGTAAAATGTATCGTTTGTAAATACGTTACGTTACCAGTGTAAAGGTTAATTTTAAAGTAGCTACTCCGTTTTTTTTAATAAATTTTTTAAAGGACAGTGCAATTTTGTTGGCTAGGGAACGACACTGGTAGTTACAAGTTTATAAAAATTGTCTTCTGTTGCTCCAAAATGTAAATAAAAATCTAGTTACAAATGTCAAATCGTGAGACCAGTTTGCATTAAAAAAGTTTTTACATTTCAGTGTGTAAGCATGTATTATAAAAACTTCCATTACTTCAGTTTGCACGTTGTGTAGCAATTTACATAAACAAATGTTAGGGCAGTTATTTGCAAAAATGTCATGACCACTCATAATTACCATGACACCCCAAAATACTGTATAAATGGTTAAATAAAATTTTCCAAACCTAACTCTGATGTTTTTTACATATTTGGTTTTTAAAAATTATAGTTATTTAGTAAAATCAATCAAAAATTCGCAAATACCAGCCATACCATCAATATAAATTTAATGGTAATTATTTAAGTAACTCTTTAATTTAACCACAGTTGCCATGAAATTCCGCAATTTTGCATACATGAGACTTGACAAAACCTAACACTGTTACACACAAAAGTAGGTTTCGATAACTAAAATTTTGTATAAAATTAGTTCAAAATTCGGGCGAAATTGGTCTCTGCAACCTCTCTGGTTTCATAGATTATATGCACATTTCTTAAGCGTATGTCTTGGGCTGTAGTTTTGCCTACTGTGCCATTTGAGTATCCATACCATGACAGAATAAATCATTACTGACATTATTTTTAAAATTTTATGAATGCGTTGGGGCATTGTGATACTCCCAGAAGTTTCTTAACAGAAGTGAATTATGAAAGCTTACGTATTTGCTTAGAATTATTTTGGCGCTATATTTTATTGTATTCAATATATGTGGACAACAGTGTCAGATTGGATATTTGGGATAAAACAGGAGAATAAATGAAAGCGGATGGTAAACAATTGTTTGTGTATTGTTTTTGTTTGTGGCAATTGTTTTTGTGGTACCCTGGCAAGAAAGTAATTATGAGCATAAAATTATTGGTTAATTATTTATGTATTGGTCATTCGCATTATCTCCGTGAAATTTCCATCTGACAAATTACGTTTTGTTACATCTTACTGGTCCAAATAAAGTGCGGAAACTGTAAGTACCAATAGTTTGCAGTGTGGGTTGCACAACTTACAGGTTCAAATACATTTAATACATCTGATACTTGCCGTATTCCCAGGCATGCTGTTTATAGAGCATTTTTTAATGTTAGTGAATTAGCGAACTTCCTTTAGTATACTCCAGGAGGTAATTTAAAGCAAATTCACACATATCAATAACGTGTGAGTGTCATGTCTGTTCAATTCTATGAAGTATTGTCAATATCAGGGATGAATATTCCCTTAAGTTGATTTATTGGACTATGTTTGCTTACTGTAATGTGTTGTGGCATTCTAAATGTTTCTTAACAGAAATAAATGAAGAAACACTTATTGTATTTGTTCAAAATTATTCTGGTATATATGACTTTTTCAAAGCATTTGGTGAACAGTGTCAGACTGGGTATTAGGGATAACATAGGAGAAGAAATAAAAGCAGATGGTAAATAATTTTTATAAGTTTATACATACTAACAGAAAAATATTTTACATCACTGATGGCAAACTGTACGGATATTTCTATATAGGAATTACACATGCCATTAACACTGAATAGACACATCAGCGACAAATTATGGATATGTTTGAATCAGCCTTAATACTGTAGTCCTTCATTGAGAATCACCCTTTTATGTTTCTTTTATACCCATATACTAACGTTTATTGTTGGTGAAGATTTATATCATATTAAGAAATATCCATTACTGTACCACGACAGTTTCCCAATTTTTAGGATGCATTTTATATTTGTCAATATTTGTTTCATGAAGTAACTATTGAATCGAATGGTAGTATCCTAGATTCTATTGAACTTAAGTTTGGTATTGACATCATGTCAAAGTCAAACATGTTAGTGTTTAGTAGTTGTATTTGTACTGCAACAAACATTTCTTGAAAGTTCAAATTTTTTGCAACGTGGAAGAACAATTAGGATTTTTTATTATTATATGAGCTGTGTGAATCGACATTACATTCAAAATGTCTAGCATAAAGTGAGAGAGCTGATGTTGCGACAGAGAGGGCAAGAGCAGTACAGTCATTTCATTCTAATAAATGGTTCCCTACTTCTAACTACCTATAGATTATAGGATGTGTTCTTGGTTACCCAATATTATGAAATCACCGTTTTTCCTGAGACAAGGAAGAGGGAAAGACGAGATATGGGTCAAATTGAAACTTTCAGTTTTTTCCCATATACATGTAAAGCAATTTAAATGAAATTCATAGGAATGATTTTGGCAGTAAAGTGATTAAAATTTTTTTCACCGATCTTTTAGCTACTTATTTTTGTATTTATAAGACTTCTAAAACCTGAAAAAACAAGTATCAGGTTATTATACAAGTGTATACTTTTTCATCCCAAATTGAGATAAAAAGCTGAAGTTGGCTGTTTGTTGTAGAGCTCGTTATAGGCCTTTCATGTGATATGCTGTTTTCTAGGCTTCATGATAAAAATGATTCAAGATGACTAAAATTGTGTATGACTTTGAAAATCTCAAAAAGTTAGCTTTTAATAATCCGAAGCATGTATTTTGTTCATAGCAATGTACGCTACATGGAGCAAAATGTACTCTACTCTTCATGTAACATATGGTCATGGGATCATGTTGAAATAACTTAGTAGAAGACGAAGGTTACAGAAATTTAATTTCAGAATTTTAGCTTGCCAGGCTGAAAGGCCACTGTCTAAAGTTGTTGGCTGCAGATGTTTTAGCCTTACCTTTGACAGCCATCTTCAGTACATAAAATTGTAACAAAAGATTGTAACACTAACCAAGTTATCACAGTAACCATTGAACAGTAATTGTTGGATAACTAATTGTCCAACAACTACTATTCAGTGGTTACTGACTGTGACAACTTGGTCAATGTTACAGCCTTTCATTATAACATTTATGTACTGAAGATGGCCGCCGAAGGTATGCCTCCTGCCAACTACTATAGACCGTGGCCTTACAGGCCGGCAAGCCAATATTCTAACCTTGACACCGGGCATGAAAGACTCGGACAGAAATTTCATTTATTTGAAGTTAACGTTTGTTTATTAATTAATTATTTTTTATTTTCTATATTATTTATATGTTTATCGTTCTTTAGGCAATACACATTAATAGGAAAATGCAAGTTACTTAGCAATTATTACAGTCACAACTTTTTGGTTTCATGGTGTTTTGGTTCAAAGAAGCTAAAAAGTATTCCACAGTTTTTGCATTTGATGACTGATAAACTAACGTATTATCCTGTATTTGGCAACTGTTGCTTTTATGGATACATTGACGTTGTATCTGAAGTGAAAAAAAATAGAACGTGTATTTTCTAACATCAGCTAACTATAGATTGAATTGTCTGGATGCTATCAAAGAAAGGTTATTTGTTTAGAAAATTAACTGCTTTTTGTGTAAAAAATTGAAAAAATCCCATCCATTTGTTGTAATTCTTTAACTACTAGATTAATTTTTTTTCTTTTGGAAACTAGAAGCAATTGCATCACACAATTGTACACAGTGGTGTTATTTTTGACATGTTTTCCTTTTTAGTGTAGTTCTGATAGGTTTAGAATTGAAGTATGTACTGTACTGTAGTACAAAACATACAGACTCAGGAATTCAGTTAACAGTATCTTGATATCTCCAATTAATCAGATAATCAGTGATCACTATACTGGGCAAGTATGTTACAGAATTTTGGATATAAAAACAAAATTTACATTTATGGATGAGTGCTCTCTGTAGATTATGTACTTTTTACAGTAGTATGTGTGTGATTTTGAAATTGTTCCGACAAAATTTATTTTCTACCATATTTGTTTCAGAAAAATGGCAAGAAGGAAGAATAAACGTGGCAGAGCTGTGAGGAAAGAACATAATAAGATAGTAAAAATAAAAGTTGATGTTAGTGGATTTCTGTAAATAATGTAACTTAATGAAACTTACCTGTGTGTCCTAACTTTTAAAAATAAATTTTTAACTTACTTGACAATACATTTTTAGGTTTTCTTATATTTAATGAGACTGTTCAGTATTCTAGTTATTTCAGTTCTCTAATCAAAATATGGTTTCACTGGTCAGAGTTTTGCATGTTTTTAGAGGTCCTGAGATAAATACTGATCATTATATAGTGTTCTCTAAGATTGAGATTTGGACAAAATGGAGGAAACTTAGGAATGTTTCTTGGACAAATATAATGGAAGCTTATAAGGTCTATTTACTCTGCAAAAAGAGTACCTGTGATAATTTCCAGAAGAAGTGCACAATTAATTGTTCCCTACTAGTAATAATATATGAGATGAATGGGATAATATATATGGAATCTTTTTAGAGAAAGTAGGTAACGAAGTGAATTATTAAGATATGAATAAATACATGGAAAAGACGTTTAAAATATGAAACAAAGAGATGAAAATAAGTGACTCCAGAAAACAACCAGCTTGTAACAAATTTCTTCAGACAAGAAACAGAGAAGATTCCAGCAGAAATATGATGCTGTAAAATACATTATCTGGAAAGCACATGCCAAATCACAGAATAGATTTATTAGTAATATAGATATAGATTAGTGTATGTATTGATGCCAAATGGTATCATACAAGTCAGTGAAGCATCTCAACCATGAAGTGATGGAGACTGTATGTGTGAATCTGATTGCAGATTGCAAAAGGATTAAGTATTGCAGGGGACTAAGGTATGACCATAATATTCCCCAGGAACTGCAGAAGACATAAGACATGGTTGTAAGTACAGTGATGTTTGGAAAATTAGAAACAACACTTTCAAGTATTCAGAACGAGAAGGCAGCTGGTTTGGATGGGATAAATTCAGAACTGTTGAAATACTGTAGTACATCAATTTTCTATTGTAGTGTATTAATTGTAGTACTGGATATTACTGTAGTACATCCATTATTCAAGTTTATGCCCCTGTATTTGCTGAATACATGCTGGATGAGGTGCATGATCGTGGACAAATGGAGATTAGCCAGGGTTAATTTCTGTTTTGAAGAATGGTGATAGAACTGTAACATTGAATTATAGGTGTATAAGATTGAAAAATACACTTTATAAAGTAGGCCTATATGGGAAAATTGTTAATGGTTGTATCATAGACATTTTACTCCTCGAAAAATGGTATTATTTAATGTATTAATTGATGACGTAATTAGAGAATGGAAATTAAGAGTGAACCAAGTAATAAACATTAATAATAGAAAGTTCTTGAATACTGCGCTGTTTACAGGTGATCAGGTAATCATCTAAAACAATGAAGTGCGACCTGCAGAGGTCAGTGTCTCAGTTGTAAGAAAGTTCAAATAATAACATGTCAGTTTCTGCACAGAAGACAAAAACTGTAAATTTTGTGGGAAAAATGCTTTGTGAAGTAAAGTTATATTAGATAATAAGAATGTAAAGCATGTGTTATATTTCCACTATCACGGTTGAAACATGAGTTATGATGTGGATCAAGATGCGATCATAAGTTGGCAATATACAAAACAATTCATCAGAAACTGTCTAATTAAACAAGGAAAGAGACTCCTTACCTTATGAGGTAATGGCTGCGTGAGTGTTGTATGGTTTTGCCATACTTACCATACTTAGGTTCTGATGAATCATCTTAGTAGAATAGAGACATTGTAGATGAGATATCTGTCAAAAGTTGCATACAAAGGGTTAGACTTTACAATGAAAACATATGCAAAGAGTTAACAGATTATTAATATCCAAGATCACATTGTGGGAAAACAAAGAGAGAGACGGATTGCTTATCTGAATAGGATGTCGGATGGCAGGTTGCCCAAGGAAGTTTGGCAATGCAAGTCTGTTTGACAAAGAAGTTTAAGAGAGTCCTAGAAAGCATTGATGAAATGGATGTATTTCCTTTACGACCGGAACAGGCAATTTGCCTACACTCTGATGGAAGAAGAAGAAGAAGAAATTTTGTTGAACTGCCAACTCAACTCTCACAGCAGTTGAGTGGCTGAATTGCCTTACATGTGTTTGTAGTGGGAGGTCAGGTTACCTGTTGTGTAGTGTTGAGAAAGTTGCAAATGAATCAGGCAACATCTTGGTGACTGTAGGATATTACTTCAGCCTGCTGATTGCACAGTACCTAAGTGATTTGTATGCAACTACAAATATTGCGTATATAGCAGTGATGTAGTATTGCCCCTTCCTTAAGTCTGATCTGACAGATTGTTTCCTCCCTTATGAACCAATTCATGGCTCACATTTGATTTTCCAATTACGAACAGTAATTATGAAGTGCTTGGAACTGAATATTAATCCGAGGAAAGACTAATATCTTGCACAAACTCCAGTTTTGCTCTGAATTATACTTCTCCCTATATCAGCTGATTGTTTTCTGCTTATTTGTCTCATGTGTGTCCAATTATTAAAGGCATTTCTTGTGCTATCCCCCTAATTTCATGTGTCTAATCCAGCACTGTGTCATTACACATTCATTACACATTACATGTTATGTGTCATTTACATAATATCTCTTTACACATTTAAATCATTCCTTCACTTAGATGTTCATAATTATGTTTGCGCAAAAGATTTGAAAAAAATTTATATTTATATAATGAACCATGTTATGAGTATGAAAGAACATTATATTTTCAATTTAATTATTTGAAGTTTATAATAAAACTTTTACATGGATTTAAATGTATGCTAAATTAAGCCACTGTATGGTATATTCATTATGTTTCAAATTTACGTGTATTAAATTTTCTTGTTCTTGTTTTAGATCACACACACATGCTTGCATACATCTACAAAGTTGCAAGTTCAGTTGACAGATAACAAAAGTTTGCACAATTGTGCTGTTGTAATTTTAAAATTTAATTAAAAAAACAAACGATATTTAAGTATTTACTCAAGTTTGTTTTCTGTTTTAGCCTCCTTACACAATAGATGTGAATGCCGTGATAAAGGAGGAAGTGAATGTTGATGAAGATCAGAGTTCTTTTGTAGAAGAGGTAACGCAGACGACAGTACTAAACTGCCTACTATTGCTGATGTATGAATTCATAATCTGTATAGTGAAAGCTCTGTATTCTAGACACTTGGTATTGGCGAGCTGCTGGTCATCGGAAATTCCCAATGATAATATGCCATTTAACATTGTTAGCTCAGATATAGTATAATTAAGACAGACAATATATAATATTAGATGTTTAATGAAGAAAGTTGTGTTAGTGGTTAAAATCACAAGCAGAATTATCACTGTTGCACACCACTATATAAAAATTATTCCGATTAGCGCTTTCAAGCTTCACAGCTCATTATCAGATCAGAAATGAACAATTAACCTGAAAACAAACCCTAGCAAGTTTAGCAAGTAAACACGACAAAGTTGGAATCCCAGAGTAGACTTCATTACTATGAACAGAAGAATTGGGTCGAAGCTGTATGCTTTTGCTATTTAGGCACTTTCTTTAAAGAATATTACTAGTGGAAAGATGACAGTAATATTCTACTTCGAAAGTGGCTTTTTATGCCTGCAATACTCTGTCAAAAGTCTGTAGGTTAATAGAGTATGGATGATATAGTGCCTAATAAGAGAGCTTTTACCATAAAGATTCTGAGAAATACCAGTAAAGTTGCATATACGGACGGCATAGTGTCTCAATACAAGTTGTGTTTTCTTGTAGTTGTTACTTCAGATAAGTCAAATGTGGCATACTCTCAACATAACAAAAATATTGTTTCCCCAAGCATAAACATAAACTAGGGGATCGTTTATATGTACTTGAGTGGTTACACAAATCAAATGTGTATTGTCAGATACTGTTCGTGCATGAAAACTTGAACATTCAAAATACTAGAAATTTTTCTATTTAATAAGAAACAAAATTTTTTTGATTCTTTAATACATATTAGAATAATCAATTTTTTGTAACAAAAGCAGCTAAAACGAAATATTTATTTGGTCATTCAGCTATTCTGGCTGTCTATAGAAACTCCATTTATATTATAAATAACTTTTAACTAAAAAAAAATTTCCTTCTGGAAACCATTACATCTTTTTGCCTTTTTTTTTTTTTTAGTCAGCTTCATTGTCATATATGAATAACAGAATTAAGAAGGAAATAAATTTCGATGATGAAAGTGCGATCACAATTAGGGATGAACCAACTTTTGAAGAAGGACAGTACAGCTGTCCTGGCTTTTCTGCAGAGCAGGTAACTCAAATATAACAATTCTTTGTTTAGCATTGTTATTCGTACAAATACTTAACACTTACCTGGTTGAGCGATTCTGGGTCTGTCAATTCGTCATGTCTGGCCATTTTAACACTTTTTGACTTAGTACATAATCACCCAGATACTTATAAGAAATTCAAGCTTTATTTTTGTTTGTAAATTCAAATATTCTCTAAAACACTATATAAAAGTAAAAGTTGTATTTTAAATAAAATTTTTTCTGTGTTACAATCAAACTTTTCTGTGTAAAACTTACCTGATGTTTACTTAGAATCGGGAATAATTTCCAGATCACTGTCATTTTCTGAGAACAGCTCTAGACTCTTTTCAGAACAAATACTGTCCTTATCAACATATAATAACTCCATAATCTCATTTTTACTCATATATTTCTTGTTTAAAGACGCCATTCTAACAACAATAACAATACGCCATTCTAACAATAACAATAACGCGGAGTCTGCCGGAAGGAACAGCCAAAAAGTAGAACCGACGTTCTTGCATTCTTTGCACCCCAGTTCCGCGCCAGTGATGGATTTCGCAACTGATGCCGAAAGAAGAGGAGGACTGCAGTACGCCATGAACAGTGGGCGCAGCCGTCGAACATCTCAGCGCGGCTCGGGCGGAACAAGAACATCAGCATTTTCACCACACGGCCCTTTTTAGGGTCACCAAAATCACTAAGAGTTGTACGATTGGCACCAATTGTCATGTGACAAGCCTTTTGTCCGGTGACATTATGTAAACCGTACATGGACGTCTTTCCCCAGCAAAGTGTTAAGTATTAGTTAATAATAATTTTATATAACAACACAGTACATTAATTTATAGAGCAAGGGCTGGCGACAAAAGTAGTTACAGTATTTCAGTGCGCTTGATTACTTTGTATAAAAATTCACCATGACTTGCTAGAATTGGAAAGAGGAGTCTGGTGACTTGTTACTGGTTCCTTTGCCACCCTCAAGGCCTCAAAGGGCTGAAAAATTAATTAATAAAACATTATAGCAGTATGTCTGGTTTTTTGATATGTTCAGTTTGACAGTATTATAAATTAAAACTACAATTGCCAGACAGTTTTTTCGGTTCCAAGTTGATAGATGATTTTAAAGTGCTATTTTTCTGATTGGTGTTTTATATATATTGTTTCATAAGTGTATAGGTAACCTTCAGTTAACAAATGACTTTCCAGAAATTTTTTGTAATTTTTAACTTGCTTATCGCTGTTCCCTTTTATCTCTTGTGAGTTACCTGTATTGCCCTTTATGAATTACATGTTTCGAAAGAAGGATGGGATCCTGGTGTTTCACTAAGCAGGGAATTAAAATATAAGTATTCTATTCCATGTTGCTATTTTTATATAAATTACTATTACATAATTGACATTGAAAGTAAAATAAATTATATATACACGAGTAAATGGTTAATAATAATTTAAACTTAGGGCTCATAAGTTTTTGTAGCTAGAGCTTCGCAAAGTCATTACTTACTTACTTACTTACTTACGTACTTACTTACAGTGGCTCGACAACCCATTACTGAGTCAAAGCCTCCTTAACAGCCTCTGGCAGTTGTCACGGTCAAGTGCAGCTGCTCTCCAGTTCTGGGTCCCAAGGATATAGCGCACATCACAATTCACATGTTTTCTCAATGTAGTTTGGATCTACCAACTCTCCTGGCCCATAGATCTGTTCCGTGAGTGCCTTTCTGGGTATTTCATTCTCCCCCACTCTGTGTCCAGCCCACCTGAGTCTACCAAGTTTTATAACTTTCACAATATCTTGTTCGTTCAGAAGAGTGTTCAGTTCTTGGTTGGTCATTTTCCTCTGTTCACCTCCCACACATATTGGACCAAAAATTCTGCGGAGGATTTTGTGTTACAGGCTTGACTCAGACTTTCTAGAAATGGTCCAGGTCTCAGAACTATAGGTGAGAACTGAGCGGATCAGTGTTTTATACAGAAGCAGCTAGATGGTCCTGCCAGTTGTTCTGTTCTGGAACAGGGGTCTGAGACCACAGAAATAACCTATTACCTTAGATGATTCTTCGCTTTATTTCTTCTGTCGTTTCCCCCATCGGAGTTAACTTGACATCCTAAATAAACAGAGTTGTTTACTTTTTTGAAGGAATAGATGCCAATTTGGACATTCTCTAGCTTCTTGTCCTGTGACCATATATTTTGTCTTGCTTTAATTTATTATGAGGCCCAATTCGCAGCCATTGTTGTTAATAATTTTTTTTATGAGCCACATAACTCTAAAGATGCATTGTAAATAACATAAACTTCTAACAAATTTTGGATTACAGTAATGGTAGGCTGTTACTTTATATTACATTTTCATGTTTGTTTATAAAGATCTGAATTTTTTGTCTAGAGAAATTCTTCAGTTATGAAGTTAACTGCTTTGAAGACCCTGCTATCTGATTGGGGGATTATAGTGCCAAAGAAGTCAACTGAAACATGTATTGAAGAAGGTAGTGAGAGAAAGTGTGAACCGGAGGTATTTAATAATATTTTACTGTCATTTAATAACATATCTACAAAATTTGTTTACACACTTAATATTCATTTATATATTTTTTGTTCAGTATAAAGACATTGATAACACTCATTTTCCTAAAAGAGGAGTATGAAGGAACACAGGTTATAAGGTTAGGATTCAAACAATGCGACCAATACCTTTTTACTGCAATCTTGGCAGGATCGCTATTTGGAAGGTTACATTTCCAATAACTCCACCAACACCTTACTACAGTCCTGGCAGAGGCACCATTTATAAGGTTAGAGTTCGTAGGATCCTACCAGCACCTTACTGCAATCCAGGTAGAGAGAGTTGCCGCTTGTAAGGTTAGGTTCCTAGCAAGGTTCCAGAATCTACCATGCTATCCCTTAAAAAAATAAAATAAAATAAAAAACCCTAAGGTTGACATTCATATTTAAGTCAGTATAAGGAGACCGATTCACTGTTCCCACTAAAAAAAATTTCATACAAAAGACTCTCCCTTAAAAGAAGTCCACCCCCCACCCAGACCTGTCCAGTGAACACAGAATAGACCATAGTATGATAACATTTGAAATAATACATCAGTTGTTTTACTACAGGTTTCTGTTATCATTTATGGAAAACATTTATTTTTCATATTATATCAGTACACAAAATAACCTTCTGAATATAATAGCAGAAGAATTACTGTATCCTCATTAATTAAAGATTATTGAATCAATTTTTTTAGATAAGAGCAAACATATAATCCATAGAATTTTGTTGTACCATTAGATTGCTACAAAATGCATTGACTTTAAAGGTTTTAGTACATGGCCAAAAATATGTTAGTTCTACATCAACAGTTAAACAAATACACACAAACCGATTAGCCCTTTGAAGACTGACATCCGATATACAGGAATCGATTCTGAGGGCTGCCAGTGTGTCAGATGTAAAACAAACCTTTGTAGTTTACAATTTAGTATACAATTTAAGTAAGTGTCTCCGTTTGCACTACAGACTATCGATAGTTTAGGTTATAGGTTGGAATTTTTAAATAACTATAATAGTAATTAGTAATCAAGTAAGTAATACTAATTATATTAGTGTATGTTAACAGATCTTAGCAAAAACATTTAGTTTGAAACTTGGTGAAGTGATATTATGTAAATGTTTTTCACCTGGATGATTCAAGCATATAGAATACCAGTTTGGCCCAAATATAAGATGGCCTCACGTATAAGGTAACCCTAGATATTTGAAGGCGTTTTACACAAAAAAAGGGCCTGCATATAAGAAGAAAATAAATTTTTGTGGTGTTGTATGGTCTAAATATCATACCTTGAAGTCACACCAAGTAAATATGGCTATTTTACATTAAAGGTGAAATTATGAGTGTTAAAGTACCTTACTGTTTTTAGTTCCCGTCATCATCCTCATTTTCTTCTTGTCTCCAAGTTCATCTTCAGAATTGGTACTGGAATCTGATTCATAACTAGAGTGTTTCCACAAAGTGTCATCCTCACTCCCATCCATGTTATTAGAAACACAACATTTTCTAAACCCCTTTACATTGGATCCACTTTTGATTTTTCTCCAGGCTGTGATTATCCACTGGTCCAGTAACTGTATGCTTGGTTTCTTCAACTTGCCTGTTGGAGTCAGTGTATGATTTCCATTAATTAACCAGTCACTATAGTTCTTCCGTAAGTAGTCCTTAAATGGTTTATTAACAACCACATCTATAACTTGAAACTGAGAAGTCATTCCTCCAGGGATCATTTAGTGCAGGGACAAGATCAGTGGTCATTTCTGCAATCAGCTTCTTTATTCTCTTACTTGTGTGACCATGAAATACTACCTCTCTACACTAGTAAAGCGCCTGTTTGACATCCACAAACAACCTTAAGCCAATCTGCCATGAGTTCTTCAGTCATCCACTCCATTTCCTGTGCTCTAAAAACATTCCCAGCTGGTAATTGTTCCTTTGGAAGAATTTTTCTCTTCAAAATAACGTACGGTGGAAGTTTTCTTCTATCAGCAGTTACTCCTAGCATCACAGTAATGCGTGACTTTCCGTTGCCTGTAGATTTAATTATAACCGACTTTGCACCCTTTCTGTCCACAGTAACATTTGACGGCATATTGAAAAACACTGGTGTTTGGTCAGCATTTGCCATTTGGCCAACCAGGTAATTGTGGGCTTTCCTCATTTCTATAATATATTGCTGATAATCAGTATAATCTGCAGATTAATATTGTGATTAATTTGTCAGTATAATCTGCAGATAGGCGTTGTATTAGGGTAGTGCGACATTGTAAACACAAATCCGAAGGCTGCATCATGTGCTTACATCAGCCCAAGCTTGCTTTAAATTCAGTTATTGGAATTTTCAACTCACGTGCCACTCTAGTGCCTTCATTCTAATAACTTCCCGGGATATTGGATATCCTTGGTTTCGTTTCTGTTCAACACGCCAACAATGCCCTCTGTTCAACACTATCCGTTACTTGTGGATTGGCCATGAATATTCACTTTGTTGACTTAACCTTAGGCCCCTTTTATGCATCCGATTTATATCTTACGATAACCTACGAATATTACAAAGTACGCTAGGCACTTAACACGAAATGTTTTAATGTTAGGTTGTGCATATAAGACGAGTATGGTTTTTGAAAAGGCATTTTAAGGAAAAAATCATCATCTTATATTTGGGCCAATACGGTAATTGGTGAATTCATCATTTTTTTTGAAATTACAGATGAGATGAATTCACCAATTACCGTATTGGCCCAAATATAAGATGATGATTTTTTCCTTAAAATGCCTTTTCAAAAACCATACTCGTCTTATATGCACAACCTAACATTAAAACATTTCGTGTTAAGTGCCTAGCGTACTTTGTAATATTCGCCAGCTGCACAGGCGTGCCATAGGTGTAACATGAATCAACACGCATGTTTTATAATGAGCTCAAGGTCAAGGTCAAGGTGAAAATCCCAAGGATACTTTCACCACTGCACTGAAGTACCGTATTGTGTCACAGACTTAAAATGCTGTTCACTTTAAGGCCCCTTTTATGCACCCTATTCAAACCGTACAATACGTTTTGGATCCCAGTTGACTCCGACTTTTATCGTGCATCAAAAATATTGGAAGTGGGTGTGAAGAAACTCTTTCAGTGTTGCCATCATGAGTACTGAAAATGAATCCGTGCGTGTTGTATGCCGCTTATCGGTTCGTTTTTATAAGCTTCGGAAGCGTGATCCCATAGTGGATTCTGTTCTGGATTTCGTCAGTTAGCCTTTCTGTATTAATGTCTTCCATGTTTAAAAAACAAATTAATAAAATCACACAATAATGTTATTACTTGGCATAACTGGCCTCGCCGACGCTAGGCAGGAATGTTGGCAGCACTGATGTCTGAAAGTCATATGATAAGTACCTCGTGCGAGTGCACAAACAAAAGCATTATGGCCCATGTATCTAAACAACTCACCGATAATTATCAGATGCATTTCCTAGGACATCATGATATGTTTTTGAATATGGAATGATAAATTTATCTTACGACAGTGCATAAAAGGCCCATTTCTTTCTGTTGTTCTACATGGTGTATGAGTTTTTATCGTAGGTTATCGTAAGATATAAATCGGATGCATAAAAGGGGCCTAAGGTTAAGTCAACAAAGTGAATATTCATGGCCAATCCACAAGTAACGGATAGTGTTGAACAGAGGGCATTGTTGGCGTGTTGAACAGAAACGAAACCAAGGATATCCAATATCCCGGGAAGTTATTAGAATGAAGGCACTAGAGTGGCACGTGAGTTGAAAATTCCAATAACTGAATTTAAAGCAAGCTTGGGCTGATGTAAGCACATGATGCAGCCTTCGGATTTGTGTTTACAATGTCGCACTACCCTAATACAACGCCTATCTGCAGATTATACTGACAAATTAATCACAATATTAATCTGCAGATTATACTGATTATCAGCAATATATTATAGAAATGAGGAAAGCCCACAATTACCTGGTTGGCCAAATGGCAAATGCTGACCAAACACCAGTGTTTTTCAATATGCCGTCAAATGTTACTGTGGACAGAAAGGGTGCAAAGTCGGTTATAATTAAATCTACAGGCAACGGAAAGTCACGCATTACTGTGATGCTAGGAGTAACTGCTGATAGAAGAAAACTTCCACCGTACGTTATTTTGAAGAGAAAAATTCTTCCAAAGGAACAATTACCAGCTGGGAATGTTTTTAGAGCACAGGAAATGGAGTGGATGACTGAAGAACTCATGGCAGATTGGCTTAAGGTTGTTTGTGGATGTCAAACAGGCGCTTTACTAGTGTAGAGAGGTAGTATTTCATGGTCACACAAGTAAGAGAATAAAGAAGCTGATTGCAGAAATGACCACTGATCTTGTCCCTGCACTAAATAATCCCTGGAGGAATGACTTCTCAGTTTCAAGTTATAGATGTGGTTGTTAATAAACCATTTAAGGACTACTTACGGAAGAACTATAGTGACTGGTTAATTAATGGAAATCATACACTGACTTCAACAGGCAAGTTGAAGAAACCAAGCATACACAAGTTAATACATACTGGCATTAAGAAGTACCAGTGCGATGTTTGTTCAAAATCATTTACTCGTTCCGACAATTTGTCACAACACAAGTTAATACATACTGGCATTAAGAAGTACCAGTGTGATGTTTGTTCAAAATCATATACTCATTCAAGCACTTTGTCAAAACACAAGTTAGTACATTCTGGCATTAAGAAGTACCAGTGCGATGTTTGTTCAAAATCATTACTGAGTCAGGCAGTTTGTCAGAACACAAGTTAATACATACTGGCATTAGGAAGTACCAGTGTGATGTTTGTTCAAAATCATTTACTCTTTCAGACAATTTATCACAACACAAGTTAATACATTCTGGCATTAAGAAGTACCAGTGTGATGTTTGTTCAAAATCATTTACTCATTTAGCCAATTTGTCACGACACAAGTTAATACATACTGGCATTAAGAAGTACCAGTGTGATGTTTGTTCAAAATCATTTACTCGTTCAGCCAATTTGTCACAACACAAGTTAATACATATTGGCATTAAGAAGTAGTGTGATGTTTGTTCAAAATCATTTACTCGTTCAGACAATTTGTCACAACACAAGTTAATACATACTGGTATTAAGAAGTACCAGTGTGATGTTCGTTCAAAATCATATACTGATTCAAGCACTTTGTCAAAACACAAGTTATTACATTCTGGCATTATGAAGTACTAGCGTGATGTTTGTTCAAAATCATTTACTCAGTCAGGCAATTTGAAAAAGAAGTAAATACATTCTGTCATTAAGAAGTACTAGCGTGATGTTTGTTCAGAATCATTTACTGCATCAGACAGTTTATAAAAATACAAGTCAATACGTTCTGGCATTAAGAAGTACCAGTGAGTTGTTTCTACAAATGTATTTAATTTGGCATAACCTGTTGTGTTATAAATAACATGCTGGCATAAAATAATAATAGTGATGTTTGTAACAAAATTTTCTTTTTGTACATTTTGAGTGTAAATTAATCCATTATACTATTATGAACCATTACTGTGTGGTACGTAAGAATAGTTTCTATTACCCAAAAAGTTTTAGTAATATAATAAAACTTATCAATATAATGTTTTTAAACAGAAACCCTTAAACAAGCATAATTGTACAAATAAATTAATATATGCTGTAATATTGCCACTGCAAATATGTAAAATGTCTATGATATTTGGCACTACAAAACACTGAAATTTGTAACAATGAAAATCATTAAATTATACATTGTAATGTAGCGTGACATTATTGGTACACATTTATCCTCTAATTAAATTTATCACTGCAGGAGTTACAGTGACATATGTATGTTTAGTTGAAATAATTTGAAAGTCTTTGTTTTTTGCCATACATACATTATACTTCTCATACAAGATTTTTGTCTGGCTGCTACAACCTTCACGATGACAGAGTTCTGGCGTCTTAACACATCTGCATTATTGTGAAGAAACGTCAAACCCAATGTACTATCATTACACACACTTTTAAATTGTTTTTAAATTTTTGTTTATTAAATGCAGAACAGTATACAAGGCTACAGCATTAGAAATTCCCTGTATATAAGCTACTTTTTGTTTACACTTCTCATCATTATATCAGAAAACTTTCTATTTCTAATACAAAAACCCCAATCATATGACACATACCATTACAAAAAGCTTCTTTCAAAAATTTGCTCCATTTCTCACTGATGCCAGGTGCTCCATTTTTAATCGGTGTTCTTTGTTGTAAGATTTACATTAATTATTCATAATGATTAGATATGATGAACTGATGAAAGCTGTAAGCACAGAAGAGGATGCAGTTTCTTTTCTTGAAGAAAAAAGATTGCTTGATAACCGTCGCCATTGCATTAATGGAATGGGCATGACACAGTGTTGCATCTTGGAAATTGACAACTTTGGTGTTGCAGTAAGAGAGCTTGCCACGTGTATAAGTCAGTTCGCCAGGACACATAATTTGAGAGGACCAGACTGCCGCTCAGAACAATAATTTCATTTATTTACTGCTGGTGTGATCAGCATTCCAATGTGAAACGTAGCGAAAATTAACTGGAAACCGACCACAGCACTCACGTAGAGTACACATATTATTTAAGAAGTATCTGTGCCTCAACCCAGTACTAAATCCAGTATACTGTAACAGGATGTACTGTTCCACACTGTAAATAAAGAAGACAGGCAATAATATATATCTATGTGTAGGCTGAGGAGAATGGAATGGCTGTTTACTTACCACTTTACCTGGTATTTTGGTCACTTAACCAAAAATTTGTCCATTTTAAGTTCAGACTCTAACCTATCAAATTGCAATGTAACTGGAATTTGTTGGAAACAAGATTAAACTATCACTCATATATTCAACCCCCACACAAAGAGGGAGGGGGAAGAGAGAGAGTTATATATTATTGTTGAATAAGTAAGACATTCCTTTTAACAAAATATACTTTTTAAATAAATTATTACATCTATTAGTTATACAACTATTTATTTTTACTTTAATTATATTCATGTTTGAAGTAACATTAAATACTATACAATAATTAAAATAAAATTATATTTTTGTTAAAAAGTTTTTATTTTTTATTGAATAATAATAATAATAATAACGTAAGAATATAGAATAAAGTAATTTGTAAATATATCGTTATACTTCTGACATGTAAAGTAGTATACATCTATAGTTTACTCTCATACAGTATACGAATTTGCTGGAAAATATCACACATACTACTTGGCAAGTGTTCAACACTGATTTTAAAATGTATTGTTTAATGCAAACACTGAAACATTGTAATGTAGAAATAGAACTCATCATGAAAATAACGTGATTATATTACTTCCTATGGTATAAGAATATGATATCGGTTTTTTGTTTAATATCCACTTGTAAAGGAAAAAATACAGCAGGTAATTATTTTATAAGTAACTTTTTTACAGCTGCTGTGAAGTCGTTTAGATTAAATAATGTAACCTAACCAACTATTAAGTATTGAATATTAAGTATAAGTATATTTAATCCTGAGAGAAAATGAACAATTAACACCAGTTTTTGAAAGAACCATGAAAGGAGAGAAGATGAGCTTGTGTACGAAATGCAAAGTGGAGTATCTTATGAAGAGATAAAAGCTCAAAAGTTCAAGCCAAATACACATGAATGGAGATGATTGGTAATATCTGAGACCTGTCACACAACAGAACACCATGATGCTGTGTATCACTTATTTCATCACATCTCTTACCATGTAATGTGGCTGCTTTTAATAATATTCTCAAAGGATTTTAATACTTTGTTTGGACTGGTTTCACTGTGTAAATTACAAACCTGAATATGGTGCTGGAATACATAATGGATTTTTCCATTCACAGCCACGTTTCGCATTAAATCACGAAGCTCTGCATTTTCTGGTATTTCCAATTCTCTGTTCAGAATAGCGACAAAGTTTCAGTTTCTCAGCCTGGGTAATGATGATGTAAACGGTTTGTTTCTAACCTTTTCTTCTGCCTGCAAAGAAAAATAAATTACATCACCGGACACACAAAGTACTGAGATATGAACATTAATCAATTATTTTGTTTAATCAGTCAACATTCTAGAAGACCAATATTAAAGGGTTTACAGATTATTGACCCATCCACCAAAACACACACACAGGTTCTGATATGTGTTACAATTAAGTCTTATTTTCAACCAACGGTTCTTTTACAGGTGATATCAGTACAATTATACCTCATGAGTATAAGGTTAGTTTAATCTGTAACCTATGATATTAAAAATAATAATACACTGAACATGATTATTACACTTTATATGATATCAGCTTTTTGGCTTAATATCCACTTGTAAAAGAAAAAATACAAAATGATTATTATTTTATAATTAACTTTGTTACAGCTGCTGTGAAGTTGTTTAGATTAAATAATGTAACCTAACCTACTTTTAAATACTGAATACTTTTAATGTGTCATGTACTGTGTTCAATAAGGAAACAAAATACTTTTACAGAATACTTAAAATCCTTGAAAATGGTATTGGATTAAGCTTGAGAAATGAATAATTAAACTAAGCACATGATTTTAAAGTCAATATTATTATGAAATATGTATTCTAAATAGAACATACTTACCAAAATTGATAATACTTACCAAAATCATGTAAAACAAGAATCATGAAGGGGGCTTATATTTTTTGATATCTTTCAGCATTTTCTTAAACAAATCGTGGTTTGCATTTCTTGTTCGCCACATGAACTCGTTTAAATAGGAATCTAAGTGTTTCCTTCTTGTACCAAATTTAATCATGTTTCGGCGTTTACAGGACCGCCATAGGGCTTTCTATGCCTTGAGTATGAGCTCCCGTTTCAGGATCCACAAAGTTATAATGATGGTTTACAGTCAAATGACTGTACTGTTGTGGTAAATTAACAATTTGGCGGTATGAACGCCACTCATCTGATATTATAGTGGACCCTGGTTCAATATTGGCCTCTATGAGAGGGAAGAGGGTAGCTGCTGACCGATCTTCGACACAACACAAGAAGCATTCCTTGGTTTCTCGGCAGTATCCACCAAATACCCATTGTTGTGGTAACATCCGACCAACATTATTTTTTCTCTTGGCAAAGACACTCTCGTCAATTTCAACTGTTAAATTCGGTACTCCAATTTTCCGTGGGTTGCTCATGATGTTTAAGGTACAGATATATCTTAAGTAAGCCGTCCACTCTGTGTGTGTTGACGCCGATTTCCAGTTGATTTTTACTGTTTTTCACACTAATACGTCCTTCACACCAGAAATAAATAATTTTTATTATTTTTCTCAGCGGTAATTTGGACTCCTCTAAAAATGTGCCCTTGCGAAGTACCTTATACTCACTGCAAGTGTTCTTATTGCAACATCAACGCTGTTGCTGCCCAAGGTCTAACACCATGTCATGTCCGTTAACACAACGACGAAGATTGTGAACCAAACCTTTTTCTTGAAGAAAAGAAATTGCATCCTTTTCTGTACTAATAACACTCAACAGTTCATCATAGGTAATCATTCTTAATAATTAATGTAAAACTCACAACACAGAACACTGATTAAAAATGTAACGAAACAAACATAACACAACCATTCGTGGTGACGCCATTGTAACAACACAGTTTTACCACGTGGTTTACAAATGGCGCGAATGCGGTAGTCTAGTTGAATAAAATGAATGTACTATGGGATATGCGGAATAGTCGTGGCTTGCAAAAAAAAAAAAAAAAACAGAAAAGATCCGTGCGCTCTTTTAAGAACTCAATTTTTAACCCATAATAAAGATGTATATTATTTGTACGTAGAGATTAAGACGAATCTGCAGATCTTTTCAGTTTTTGCCAGATACTACAATTCCGTATATCCCGTAATACCCTCATTTTGATTGGTAGGCCTACTAAGCACATTCTCGCTTGTAAACTCTGAAAACATTTGTTCTAATACTGAACTCAAATTAAATACGGAACTGTAAAAAAGAACTTATTGGGTCTTTGGCTATTCTAAGCAAAACTCAAGAGCTTTAGGAAAACAAATTTAAAGACTCCCTGTATTAAGTCTTTTAAAGTCTACTAAAATTAACGTTTTTGTTTCATACACATGTTATTTCAATTTATTTTCATAGCAATTAACATTAAAAGTGCTAACTGAAGATAGAGACACACCATAGATTTGCGGTTAGGTAGGGTAATTGTAAACGGAAAATGGATTGAAACATTTTGATTGATTAAAAATTGGGTATAGGTTTTGAAATTGAAATAACTGCAAATAATAGTTATTTCAACCTTTGTTATTATGTTGCGTACAAACAATTGTTTAAATATAAATAATAAATACAGCTCTAAAATTCAATTTACAATTACCCTTGACATCTTGAGTTACAAGTGTTTCCTTTATCCTTTGAAATATTGAAACAAAAATAGTGACAACTGTAAACTAGTTCTACTAATAATTTTATACAAACCACTATGTTGTCTTTGGTATTGACGAGCGCTTTCGGCAGTCAAGGCATCTTCAGGTCATTTACCAACCTTTACCAGATGTTCAAAAGAGCAAGCGTGTAATTGTTGTTGTTTTTTTTTTTGTAAGTCCCTTAGTAAGGTTTCTCAGCAACAGCTACTGGATGTCAAAGTTTGCTTCTAGGATATGTTTTATAAAGTAGTGGAAATTTGCTACTTGAACACAATACACTTGCACACATCATTCCAGAAGTCTGTTCTAAAAACAATTATAATCAACCTGCTGTTTCAACAGTACTAATAATGGAACATGGCAAAATTTAAACCATTTTTATTGGTCTGAACGTTTGTTTCAAACTGAGTATACCAAATATGTTTGTAATAGGTTTATAATTTAAGATGTGAAGTATATGAAGCCACTACTAGTACCTGTTCATTAGACAACAACTTATAACTATAATTTACATTAATTTTGTTAATGTTCTTTGCAATTCATAATTTTGTTATTTTTTTACTATCAGGAAAACTTCTGATGAAATTTCTGTACGTGTCATTTTTAGTCTCTCTCTCTCTCTCTCTCTCTCTCTCCCCCTCATTTTTATTTATTGGAAAAACATAAAAAACTGACACTCCTCTGTATGTGTCTACATTGCATAAAATTAAAAAAAATTAATTCAAGAAATTAAAAAAAAACTTGTAAAATCTGAAAACATTTTTTGTTCTAATACAGAATTTAAATTAAATAAAGAAAAAAGGAATTGTGTGCGTGCTAGTGTGTGTGTGTGTGTGTGTGTGTGTGTATGTGTGTGTGTGTGTGTGTGTGTGTTTTAATGGAAACATCTTCCCCCTTGCTCCTCAACCACTTTTAGAAAGTGAACAGACAGAACAATACCTGACTGCAATGGTCTTGAAACATACTTGTGATCTTGCAAAAGAGGATCAGTCCTCTGTGTGTTTTAATGACAATTAGTTAACCAATGGACATGTCATGGACAACAAAATCCAAGAATTTACAAACGAATAATGAAAACGCAAAGATTAAACACTAATAAGAAATCATTCAATAGACATAAAGAAACAAATTAGTAAAATTTATTAATGAATCAAAGGAATTCAGAAATTCAACTGATAATCACACATTAGTACATAGTGTTACTAATTTCACAATTCCACAAAATGTTTAACTATTGGATAGTGAACACTGGATTTCAATATAGTAAGCGTACACATATTAATGTAGGTTGTTTCACAAAAAGTGATTGGAAAAGAAAAGAATACACAATTTCAACTTTTTTAATCTGAAAAAAAGAAATTATTTTAAGTTAGTGTAACGTGTTTTGTTACTGTAAGACAGAGCAGTGTTGTTAGTGTACTAATTAAGATGCATTAAATGTATAAATAAAGCTAAATGGCCTAATGTGTTATTCATAGATGACACCATTAATCTTCTTGGTGATGGTGTACAAGCCTTTCCACAGTGGTTGCAGGTTCGAGCTGATTCCTTTCTTCCTGATCATGTTATAGAACTAAGCCTAGCAGCAGGTGTGAGCCCTGAAGAAATTGCAACAAGGGTGTAAAGAGTCTTCATCTTTGTATTTGCCAAAATAAAGTTGTTCTGAGCCAGGTCATGTAAATTCAGGTTAAGCCAAATTGCTCATTAGACTTTGTCTGAATTTTAAAGATGTTTAGGACCGTACATTAAAAACATTGTTTGTACATATGAGTAGGAAGCAGGTGTATTAATATAATGTTACCTAACAACAGGAACAATTATGTATATTAAATTAAGTAGTTAGTGGACTTAAAACCCTGCAGTAGAAACTCCAGTTTCTATAAAACAAATAGGGAGAGAATTGAAGATTTCTTGTTTGGAAATGTTATATCTGTTTTCTTCACAAGTAACTAATGGCAGGTTATGGTTTGTAATCATGTGTTCTCATAACTCACCTTAGAGTTAGGCCTACAGGTGTTTTATCCTTTGAAATATTGAAACAAAAATAGTGACAACTGTAAATTAGTTGTCATTGTACTATTTCATGTTGTGTTTATAATCCTAACTGCATGTTTACAATTACCTTGTCTTCGTCTATATTGAAAATAAATGGAAACAAGTTAATTCAAATACATTGGAACCCCGCTATTCCGAAAACCCGCTTAATCCGAACCGGTAGTTTGAAAAAAGCGTCTAAAAAATGGACAAAGAAATAAAAAAATACGACAAAATAACTGGGGAACATCAATATAATTTGTACATAAAAAGCTTAGATAAATACACACTAATGGATTTTTAGTGAAATTTTTATTAAAACTAAATACTTTAGTTTGTTTTAAATGTATGGCAAAATATAGTTTTAATTTAGCGTCTTTAAAATGAATGGAAAAACATATTGTTTCTTACAGTTTAGTGCCAGTAAAAGTATATACAACACAAAAAACTACAATAAATACACAATACATAACTAGACACTACTTAAGGTGTTGCCCAAAATCAGTCATTTTTCTCTGATGCAAAGCTGTAAATGCAGCAGACGCCGCGATGTTCCGCCAGTGCCTCAAAAATAAGACGTCTGCCGGTGTAGCATTGACGTACTGTTCTACATAGGCTAACGATAGTTCAAAAGCTCTCGCTGCTTCGGCGTGTGAGATCTGTAGCACAGGATCATCTGCTTCTTCATTTTCATCGGAATCGTAAGTAATCTTATTGTGTCATACTCGGCGCCCGCCCGTCACTGTCTCTATAGTTGTTAAGTGTCGTTCATTGAAGAGTGTCACGTATTATATCGGAATTAACAGTAGCCACTGGAATATTTAACTGGTATTCACTGTATTTTTATAGTATAAAAGAGAGATTGCAAGATCAAAAATTAGTACAGTACTTTGATTGTAGGCACGAATGTGGTACTGTTTATACACGTTATACAATTTATATTTATAATATAAGGTACTGTATAACCTATAACCCGGTTAATCCGAATTTACGCCAATCCGACAGGACTTGGTCCCAATTAGTTCGGACCAGCGGGGTTCCACTATATTATGTATATTAAAAATCATAAATAAATAATAAAGAAATGTTGTTATGTTACATAATGTAACAAGTAAATGATAGAATAAAAGTTTATCATTTTTCAAACACTTCCAGGGAACTCGTAGACAATTTGTCTGTCAATTTCCTTCATTTCTGTATTGGGCAAAATTGTCAATATTTGTTACAAGCTAACAGTACTCATCATTTTTATTTAATGTAAACTTTGTAGAAATTCCATCTTTGCTATGTGTACATAGTTCTGGAAAAATTAGATTGGCATAAAATTTTTTGGCCTCTCACTCTCTCCCCCCTCTCCCTCCTCTCATTTTTATTTATTGGGAAAACATAAAGAACTGACACTCCTCTTGAAATTGAAAAAAGGATTTTAATGTACTTGTTTGGTTAAACGTTACATTGTACTAGGTTATACGTTCTAAATTGGAAGTAGGTTTTAATTCCGGTACTTCGAATAAATACAGCCTTTATTGTTATATACAGCCTTTTATCCATACAATAAATACAGCCTTTGAATGTACACTAACTAAGAAAATTTTTGTTAAGTCTAATTAATTTAAAAAATTTAAAATTTTAATTTATATTGTTAAACGTAGACACAACCTCCAAAAATCGTCTCTGTACCGTAATTATGTGCGATAAATGGAAACTAATTTCTGTACTTCCAATAAATACAGCCTTTTAATGTACACTAACAAAGTAAATTTTATTTAAGTTACATTGTCGTACATAACCTCCATAACCTGGCAGTAGCTAATTGTGAAGAAAACAGATGTAGTACACATCAGGACACCGAAATTAAGTACAAACGTGGAGACGGAATCAAATAAGAGTTTTCCGCAGGAAATAGTGAAAGATCCTCTTTTCCTGTGGCAAAGTCAAACTTCCGCCTCCACGTTTGTACTTAATTTCGATGTACTGATGTGTACTACATCTGTTTTTCTTCATAAGTAGCTAATGCCAGGTTATGGAGGTTATGTACGACAATGTAACTTAAATAAAATTTACTTTGTTAGTGTACATTAAAAAGCTGTATTTATTGGAAATACAGAAATTAGTTTCCATTTATCGCACATAATTACGGTACAGAGACGATTTTGCGAGGTTGTGTCTACGTTTAACAATCTAACTTAACCTTTTAGATTTTTAAAATGAATTAGACTTAACAAAAATTTCCTTTGTTAGTGTACTGTAACAGTACAAATATGTTGAGTACTGTGCATTGCACCAAGTAATTTAAATAAGTGATTAGAAGAAATAAATAATGCATTTTGATAATAGTAAGAATTGAGCCTGCAATAAAAATTGTAAAACAGACGCCTGACTTGGAGGTTGGGACTGGTGATTGATGCCAGCTGCCCTCTGTATGTGTGTACACACGTAAAGGGTGTGTGTGTGTGTGTGCGACTTGTTCATTCCTGAAAAGCGCCACCTTTGTCAGTAACGATATAAATTACTTTATAATGCTTGTGTGCATGGTAGCAAAAAACTAAAAACACCAAAATGTGTGGTTAAAAATAGCGAACAAGTGTATAAAAAATTGTGAAAAACGAATGAAAAGTGTAATGATAGGAAGTTAAAAATCAATAGTAATTAGAGCAAGTAAGATAAAGAAAAACGGTTTGTGCATGGTGAACACCTAGAAATTACCGATCGAATGAATATCGGATAATGTGCCAAAGACTTCGCAATTCGCGAAGACGAGCAAATTAAGTGTAACAATAAAGCGTGAGTTAAGAGTGACGCTCTCGACACATTCAAACATGCAGAATATTATCGAGACATGATATTGGCGCCTTGGGTATAAATACGGGAACGCGCAAACATCTTTTCTCTTTCTCGTCAGACCATCATAGCGGCCGGAGACTATGTCCAAGAACTACAACTCGATTCTCGTTCAATCATCAGAACAGCTGGAGCTACGTCCAACAACTAGAACTTCTAGAATTGATTGACAACCATGGCAGCCAAAGTATCTACTTAGAAACAACAACTACCGTAGATCAACCACAAGCAGAAACCAGTCTTCAAGACTGCACATCCATTCGAGTGAGCAGTTGCAACCAGAGGCCATGACCAGGAACGAGATAATCCAGTGAACTAGAATACGAGAGGCTACAAGACTCCTAGAATACCCGACTCCAGGACTTCCAGGACCGAAGAGGATCGTCTGTATCCAGGACCGAAGAGGATACGCTTCAGATGTACCACACAAATAACAAGGTGACAAATAACCATACATTTATAAGAAACCGAGACCGAATCAAAAGACTTTAAATATTAAAGAGAAAAAGAATAAACAATTCGATTCTAAGATGAGTCAAGTAACTGTATAGTTGTAGATAAGTTTTTGTTTGTACATAAAGTACAGCAATATGAAAGACTGTGTAACGATAAGAGTTAGCAGTAACTGTAATTTAAAATCTATAATTGTTAGTAGTAAATGACGACTTCGTTAGAGAAATTAATAGAAAGCAATGCATATGCAGTAACAAAGAGAAATTAGTAATATAAAAAAAAGAGAGTTAGATAATTAAAAGAGTAGATAATCAGTAAGATAATGGAGCTAGCTGAGAGCAGTATAAAAAATGTATAACAATGTATTAGAAATTAGATTTTATATGTTTTTTTGTCAAATAAGACTACGAATTATACGTAGTAGGTATGTAAAAATACGAATCATTTGGAATCGTAAAATAAATAAGAAATTAACGTGTAATATGAGATTGCAAATTACCCGTAATAAATATGTCAAAATAATAATGAGTTTCTAATCCGCAAAACAAATAAACAAAAAGGTGTTAATAAAAATTGAAATGATTTATAAACCAATCAAATAGCATTATTATCATTATTATGATTACAACCTTCATTCTTGCACACACACGAATTTAATGTGATGTAATGTACATAAAGATTTAACACACATCAACAAATAAACGCATTAAAATCATTGTGATGTTGTAGAACATTAAATTATTGTATGGATAAAAGGCTGTATATAACATTAAAGGCTGTATTTATTCGAAGTACCGGAATTAAAACCTGGTGCCAATTTATAACCTATAGCCTAGTACAATCTAACGTATAATCAAACAAGTAAGCCTACATTAAAATCCTTTTTTCAACATAATGCAATAAAAAGCAGTGTGCAGCTTCTGTTAATACGCAAATGATTAAGTATTAATAATGGGTTACAGTGGAATTTAATTTTACTACGGTCTGAATTAATGGAATGAATAGAAACAAATAGGACTCTATACTTTAGTACGTACCAATAAAATTCACCTTTTTTCAAGTACAGTATCTATTGTTTTTTCATAACTTACTCTTAAAAAAAGGCCATTAACAACATTTTAGTTACTTGTGAAGAAAACATATAACATTTCCAAACAAGAAATCTTCAATTCTCTCCCTATTTGTTTTATAAAACTGGAGTTTCTACTGCAGGTTTTTAAGTCCACTAACTACTTAATTTAATATACATAATTGTTCCTGATCTTGTTGGGTAACATTATATTAATACATCTACTTCCTACTCATATGTGCAAACAATGTTTTTAATGAACGATCCTAAACATCTTTAAAATTTAGACAAAGTCTAATGAGCAATTTGACCTAACCTGAATTACTACATCTAAGAATATATTATTATGCCATTTAGGTTTATTTATACATTTAATGCATCTTAATTAGTACACTAACAGCACTCCTCTGTCTTATAGTAACAAAACACGTTACACTACCTCAAAAGAATTTCTTGTTTTCAGTTTAAAAAAGTTGAAATTGTGTACCGTATTCTTTTCTTTTCCAATCACTTTTTGTGAAACGACCTACATTAATATGTCTACGCTTACTATATTGAAATCCAGTGTTCACTATCCAATAGTTAAAGATTTTGTGGAATTGTGAAATTAGTAACACTATGTACTAATGTGTGATTATCAGTTGAATTTCTGAATTCCTTTGATTCATTAATAAATTTTACTAATTTGTTTCTTTATGTCTATTGAATGATTTTTTATTAGTTTTTAATCTTTGCGTTTTCATTATTCGTTTGTAAATTCTTGGGTTTTGTTGTCCATGATATGTCCATTGATTAACTAATTATCATTAAAACACACAGAGGACTGATCCTCTTTTGCAAGATCACAAGTATGTTTCAAGACCATTTGCAGGTCAGGTATTGTTCTGTCTGTTCACTTTCTGAAAGTGGTTGAGGAGCAAGGGGGAAGATGTTTCCATTAAAACACACACACACACACACACACACACACACACACACACACACACACACGCAGCACGCACACAATTCCTTTTTTCTTTATTTAATTTAAATTCTGTATTAGAACAAAAAATGTTTTCAGAGTTTACAAGTTTTTTTTAATTTCTTGGATTAATTTTTTTTAAATTTTATCCAATGTGGACACATACAGAGGAGTGTCAGTTTTTTATGTTTTTTCAATAAATAAAAATGAGAGGGGGAGAGATAGAGAGAGAGAGAGAGAGACCAAAAATGACACGTATAGAAATTTCAACAGAACTTTTCCTGATAGTAAAAAATATAACTAAATAATGAATGACAAAGAACGTTAACAAATTTTTGGAAATTATAGTTATAAATTCTTGTCTAATAAACAGGTACTAGTAATGGCTTCATATACTTCACATCTTAAATTATAAACCTATTACAAACATATTTGGTATACTCAGCTTGAAACAAACGTTCAGACCAACAAAACTGGTTTAAATTTTGCCATGTTCCATTATTAGTACTGTTGAAACAGCAGGTTGATTATAATTGTTTTTAGAACAGACTTCTGGAATGATGTGTGCAAGTATATTGTGTTCAAGTAGCAAATTTCCACTGCTTTATAAAACATATCCTAGAAGCAAACTTTGACATCCAGTAGCTGTTGCTGAGAAACCTTACTAAGGGACTTATAAAAAACAGTTTACAATAAACAACATTTTATGCCTATCTAAATTTTCCAGAACTATGTACAGATAGCAAAAATGGAATTTTCTACAAAGTTTACATTAAAAGAAAATAATGAAATTACTGTTAACTTTTAACAAATATTGACAATTTTGCCCAATATAGAAATGAATGAAATTGATAGACAAACTGTCTACGAGTTCCCTGGAAGTGTTTGAAAAATGATAAACTTTTATTCTATCATTTACTTGTTACATTATGTAACAGAACAACATTTCTTTATTGTTTATTTATGATTTTTAATATACATAGTATTTGAATTAGCTTGTTTCCATTTATTTCGCATATAGACGAAGACAGGGTAATTGTAAACATGCAGTTAGGATTATAAACACATGAAATAGTACAATGTCAACTAGTTTACAGTTGTCACTATTTTTGTTTCAATATTTCAAAGGATAAAGAAAACACTTGTTTACAATTACCTCTAAGATGTCAAGGGTAATTGTAAATTGAATTTTAGAGCTGTATTTATTATTTATATTTAAACAATTTTTTGTATGCAACATAACAAAGGTTGAAATAACTGTTATTTGCAGTAATTTCAATTTTAAAATCAATACACAATTTTTAATTAATCAAAATGTTTCAATCCATTTTCCGTTTACAATTACCCCACCTAACCGCAAATGTATGGTGTGCCTCTATCTTCAGTTAGCACTTTTAATGTTAATTACTATAAAAATAAATTGAAATAACATGTGTATGAACAAGAAACGTTAATTTTAGTAGACTTTAAAAGACTTAATACAGGCAGTCTTTAAATTTGTTTTAAAGTTTTTTCCTAAAGCTCTTGAATTTTGCTTAGAATAGCCGAGGACCCAATAAATTCTTTTTTACAGTTCTGTATTTAATTTGAATGCAGTATTAGAACAAGTGTTTTCAGAGTTTACAAGTTGTTTTTTAATTTCTTGGAATTTTTTTATTTTATGAAATGTGGACACATACAGAGGAGTGTCAGTTTTTTATGTATATCAGTAAATAAAAATGAGAGGATGGAGATTGAGAGAGTGAGAAATGGCGAGAATGTGCTTAGTACCAATCAAAATGAGGGTATTACGGGATATACGGGATTGTAGTACGGTATCTGGGAAAAACGGATAAGATCCGCAGATTCGTCTTAATCTCTACGTACAAATAATTATACATCTTCATTATGGGTTAAGTAACTGAGTTCTTAAAAGAGCCCATCGATTTTTCCGTTTTTTTGCAAGCCACGACAATTCCGTATATCCTGGTGTATCCCATAGTACATTCATTTTAATACACTAGACTGCCGCATTCGGGCCATTTCTCACTGTAACCACGTGCTCAGATTCTGTGTTGTGCGTTTGTGTTTCACCTAACAAGTAATCGGTTACATTTTTAATCGGTGTTCTTTGTTGTAAGTACTTTAATTATTCAGAATGATTAGGTATGATGAACTGTCGAGTCTTATTAGTACAGAAGAGGATGCAATTTCTTTTCTTCAAGAAAAAGGTTTGCTTCATAATCCTCGGCGTTGCATCAACAGTCATGATATGGTACTGAGTCTTGGAAAGCGACAGCGTTGGTGTTGCTATAAAAAAACTTGCCATGAGTATAAGGTACTTCGCCAGGGCACATTTTTAGAGGGGTCCAGATTACCGCTGAGAAAATTAATTTTGTTTATTTATTGCTGGTGTGAAGGCCGTAGTAGTGTGAAAAACAGTAGATATCAACGCCTGCACACACACAGGGTGGACGGCTTACTTAAGATATTATCTGCTAAGATATATCTGTGCCTTAGACATCATAAGCAACCCACAGAAAATTGGAGGACCGAACTTGACCGTTGAAATTGACGAGAGTATCTTTGCCAAGAGAAAAAAAATGTTGTTGGCCGAGTATTACCACAACAGTGGGTATTTGGTGGATACTGCCGGGAAACGAAGGAATGCTTCTTGTGTTGTGTTACAGATCGGTCAGTGGCTACTCTCCTTCCTCTCATAGAGGGAAATATTGAACCAGGGTCCACTATAATATCAGATGAGTGCCATGCATACCGCCAAATTTTTAATTTGCCACAACAGTCCAGTTATTTGACTGTAAACCATCGTTATCACTTTGTGGATCCTCAAACAGGAGCGCATACACAAGGCATAGAAACCCTATGGAGGTTCTGTAAATGCCGAAACAAGATTGAATGTGGTACGAGAAGGGAACTCTTAGATGGAGAACAAGAAATGCAAACCACGATTTGTTTGAGAAAATGCTGGAAGATATCAAAAAATATACGCCCCCTTCAGAAGTATTCTTGTTTTACATAATTTTGGTAAGTATTATCAATTTTGGTAAGTATGTTCTATTTAGAATACATATTTCATAATGATATTGACTTTGAAGCCACGTGCTTAGTTTAATTATTCCTTGCTCAAGCTTAATCCAATACCATTTTCAAGGATTTTAAGTATTCTGTAAAAGTATTTTGTTTCCTTATTGAACACAGTACGTGACACTTTAAAAGTATTCAGTACTTAAAAGTAGGTTAGGTTACATTATTTAATCTAAACAACTTCACAGCAGCTGTAACAAAGTTAATTATAAAATAATAAACATTTTGTATTTTTTCTTTTACAAGTGGATATTAAGCCAAAAAGCTGATATCATATAAAGTGTAATAATCATGTTCAGTGTATTATTATTTTTAATATTGTTACGACGTCACAGAACAATCTACGTGTTTATCGAACGTTCCAGAGAGATCCAAATTGTAAGCTTGTGGCGTACGTGCTTGTAGACGCATTTACGAGAGACTTCTCGATGCCGCCAGCCGTGCGGACTGTGTCAAGGCCGCAGTTAATTACGTAGTTCATACGGACGCTAAGACGCAATTTGGAATCGTCTAGATATTCGACTGGCTATAAATACCGGTACTAAACGACGTTCAGTTTAGTTCAGTGCGAGATATTATCGGGCGATTTACACAGTGCGGTTCGAGAGTTACAGTAGTGATATTACTGTGTACGTTCAAGTAGTTATTAGTGAAGTGTTGCGTTTTATAATGGGGCGGTATAATTGTAATACAATTGTGATTACTATTAGTGACATTTTATTGCGTGTGAACAATTTATATTTGATTTGTTGTAATAGACTCTATTGTTAATTACGAACTGTCTAACTGTAAAAATTAAAGCTGGTGATTAGTGACTTAATTGGTGTCTTGTTCTTATTTTGTTTCCACTGTACCTACGACGAACGAGTAGACCGTCGTAACAGTGGTGTCAGAAGTGGGATAGAACGTTTAACAGTGGAAACAGTGAACACTTTGTACAAGAGAGTGTGATTCGTAATTAATCGGTAAACACGGATCCCAGTCAGATGATGGAAGCTTTACAAACACTGCTGCGGCAGACACAGGAAGAAGCAGAAAAACGACAAGACGAGAAAGCGGAAGCGAGACAGAAAACCCTCTGCAGGAGGCAGAGGAACGGAAGCAGGAAGCAGATGACATCAAAGCGTTAATTCAAAAGTAAAAGCAGATGCAAGAACATACTACAGCAGAATTGGGTCTCCTACGTGGTGACGTAAGTGAATTACGAGGTGAGCTTAACAATCAAATTACCAGAATATCTGACGTAGAAGAATCCGTGTCAAATAAAATAGTTGAAGTAGAAAAGTCTGTCTTGAGTGTGGAAAAAGCTATGTCAACAAAAATAGAAGATTCGATTACAAATATAAAAGAGCAGATTAAAAATGAAGTCTAGCAGTTACTGAAGTTACAACCAAAACAAATTTCTGAACAGACTGTACCAGTGATAAAGAAAGAACAAGACACAGAAAATAGGTTAATAGAGAAAGTCACTTTGCCTCCAGTAGGGACAGTTCATGTCAAAGCTCCAACCTTTGACGGAAGCAGTCACTGGGCAACGTACTTCCGCCAATTTGAAGCTGCTGCATGCGCAAATAATTGGACAGAGAAAGACAAGACTGTTTCACTTGTTCTCTCACTAAAAGGACCCGCGGCAGAACTATACTACAGAAAGTGCCACCTGACAGCCAGAACACCTATGCCGAGTTGATAAAAGCTCTGGAATTACGGTATGGTGATAAACATTTGCGAGATGTGTACTGCACCCAGTTGAGAGTAAGGCGACAGCATTCTGAGGAGAGTCTTCAAGAGTTTGAAGCAAGTATCGACAGACTAATTAGACTGGCCTATCCTGAAGCGCCAGAAGATTTCCGAACGAGTTTTGCGATGCAGACATTTACTGCCGGTATCCGAGATAACGAACTACAGCAAGTGTTACGAATGGCAAGACACCAGAACAATGCGGACGCCCTGGTACATGCTTTGCAATTTGAGGCCGCCAAATCAGCGTCTGGTTGGACAAGTCATAAAGTGCGCGCTACAAAATCGCGACGGCACAGACGATGAGGAAGAAGAACAAGGAACAGAGACTCGACGGTCGGCGCCACAGAATAAAATACGAAAGGATGGAAGACCGAAGTGTTATCGATGTGGGAAACCTGGACATCTACAACGAGATTGTCGGGTTAGAATTCAGAAGAAGGGGAACAATGAGACAGTATAACGTTGGACTACTTTTCGAGAGAATTGCCCTAGACATTGCTGGACCATTCTCAGTTACTAACGATGGAAACCGGTACATCATGGTTGTAGGTGACTACTATACTAAGTGGGTGGAAGCTTACACAATTCCAAATCAGGAGGTTACCACTGTGGCAAAGCAGTTAGTTTTACAACTTCTGTTGCCGTTATGGAGCCCCTATGGAAATCCATACGGATCAAGGGAGAAATTTCGAATCAGGAGTGTTTAAAGAATTATACCGTCTACTCGGAATTCGAAAGACCAGGACAACGCCTCTGCATCCTCAGTCGGACGGGATGGTTGAGAAATTCAATAGGACACCTGAGCAGCATCAAGTTCAAGGTCGTCCACCTAGATCGCCTGGCTAAGTACAACTTTAGAGACGGTTCTAGATCGGGACGAACAGGCTTAAGGAGGAGGCTGTGTTACGACGTTACAGAACAATCTACGTGTTTATCGAACGTTCCAGAGATATCTAGAATGTAAGCGTGTGGCGTACGTGCTTGTAGACGCATTTACGAGAGACTTCTCGATGCCGCCAGCCGTGCGGGCTGTGTCAAGGCCGCAGTTAATTACGTAGTTCATACGGACGCTAAGACGCAATTTGGAATCGTCTAGATATTCGACTGGCTATAAATACCGGTACTCAACGACGTTCAGTTTAGTTCAGTGCGAGATATTATCGGGCGATTTACACAGTGCGGTTCGAGAGTTACAGTAGTGATATTACTGTGTACGTTCAAGTAGTTATTAGTGAAGTGTTGCGTTTTATAATGGGGCGGTATAATTGTAATACAATTGTGTTTAATATTAGTGACATTTTATTGCGTGTGAACAATTTATATTTGATTTGTTGTAGTAGACTCTATTGTTAATTACGAACTGTTTAACTGTAAAAATTAAAGCTGGTGATTAGTGACTTAATTGGTGTCTTGTACTTTTTTTGTTTCCACTGTACCTACGACGAACGAGTAGACCGTCGTAACAATATCATTGGTTACAGATTAAACTAACCTTATACTCTCGAGATGTAATTGTACTGATTTCACCTGTAAAAGAACAGTTGGCTGAAAATAAGACACAATTGTAACACATATCAGAACCTGTGTGTGTGTGTTTTGGTGGATGGGTGAGGCATCAATAATCCGTAAACCCTTTAATATTGGTCTTCTAGAATGTTGACTGATTAAACAAAATAATTGATTAATGTTCATATGTCAATACTTTGTGTGTCCGGTGATGTAATTTATTTTTCTTTGCAGGCAGAAGAAAATGTTAGAAACATTCCGTTTACATCATCATTACCCAGGCTAAGAAACTGAAACTGTGTCGCTATTCTGAACAGAGAATTGGAAATACCGGAACATGCAGAGCTTTGTGTTTTAGGGCGAAACGTGGCTGTGAATGAAAAAATCGATTATGTATTCCAGCACTATATTCAGGTTTGTAATTTAAAAATCCTTTGAGAATATTATTAAAAGCAGGCACATTATGTGGTAAGATACAGTGGCGAATCGTCCACAAGAGCACGTGAACCCCCTATAAAAATAATTATACGATGTAAATTACACATCTTTATTGACGCAGTACTAAAATGGCTTATCTTCAGTAAGTTTAAAAGAGCGGACAATGAAAAAAAGCGTAGAGCGCGCCAAGTGAGGTTAAGTTTAATGACGCGCCAGTGGCTAGGAGCTCTCGATGCTGTACACACGGGATATGCGACAGACGGGCGAGTCCATTTGCTCGCGGTAGGGGGGGAAACATGTTTACAAGCGGCTTAACGGAGAATACCGATGAGCTGCCTCTGACACAGCTCAGCTCAGTAGATGCACGGCTGTAGTTGACGGTGGATGCTCCTTACCTTGGCGCGTGCGCGTGTTACATTTGTGTTTTGCAGTTTCGATTATTTTTTAGTGATAAAGTTTTAGTTGAAATTACAGTTTATCTATTATAGTGTAGCTAGTGAACTGTTGTTTTTATTTACTGTACAATAATGGAAAGTACCTGTAAGTACTCAGTTAGTAATTTAAACGAAGTAGCGTTTGCCAATTTACTCATAGAAGTTAAAATAGCAATAAAAGAGAGTGGTAGGCCAACGCCCCGACTTAATATAAGTCAAACATCGACATCAAAATCTAGAACTTTTAAAAGAGAATTTAAAGAAGAGCTATACGAAAAAATTCCTTGGCTTTGTGGTTGTGAACAAACAAACAAAATATTTTGTTTTCCTTGTTTGTTATTTTTCCGTGAAAAGGGCGATCCTGCTTGGGTGGAAAACGGCGTTTGTGACTTAGCTCATTTGAATCAAAAAATTAAAAAACACGAAAGTTCTCATGGACACATAAGTGCTACATTGGATTTTAATTTTCTGGGAAAAGTTGACGTTCGTCAGCAGCTTGACAGTGCTTATCGACAAAATATTAAAAAGCACAATGAACAAGTGACTAAAAATAGGTATGTCCTTTCTAAGCTTATAGACTGTATTAAATTTTGCGGTGCATTTGAGTTGGCCCTTCGAGGTCATCGTGAGGATGACGATTTCTTAAATCCTGGCATATTTAAACATAACTTGTAAACGTTTCTGTAGAACTTGACTCATCTTTGAAAGAACACTTGAGTACCGCTACTGTCTTTAAAGGTACCTCGAAAGAAATTCAAAATGAATTGTAAGATTGTATGCTTTTTGTATGTCAAGAAAACATAATAGAAGAAATAAAAACTGCACAGTATGTTTCTTTGATTGCGGACGAAACATCAGACATCTCGTCTGCATTTCAGTTAGTTATAGTTTTCCGCTATGTTTTAGCTAATGGCCAACCAGTTGAAAGATTTTGGAAATTTGATAACCCTGAAGGGCACGATGCAGAATCTATAGCCAAATGAATTTGTACCAGTTTAGATTATGTTGTGCAAAATCCAGAAAAACTCGTATCTCAAAGCTATGACGGTGCGAATGTAATGAGTGGGCACCATGCTGGCGTGCAGACCATAGTGCAAAAAACCTATTAACATGCTTTTTTCGTTCACTGTTACGCTCATCAGTTGAACTTGATTGTAGCTCAAGCAACAAGCCAAAACCAAGATGTCAGAATTTTTTTTTCGGACTTAAGTGATATAACAAATTTTTTTCGAATTCCCCTCAGAGAGTGGCTGTTTTGAACAAGATAGTTGGCAAACGAATACCTCGGGCGTCAGCTACAAGGTGGAATTTTAAGAGCAGAACTGTTAATACTGTTTTTGAGTACAGAGAGGAATTAATTGAATGTATGGAGGAAATCCAATCAACCTCTAGGCAACCAACCACCATAATTAAAGCTGGTGCTCTAGCTCGTCTCCTTAGAGATAATAAGTTTATATTTTGGCTTTCTATTTTTCACCGATTAATGCCACATGTGGATATTTTGTACAACCAATTACAGCTAACTTACACTGATGCTGTGAGAACTAAAGCTAATGTTGACCACTTCGTCAAAGCCATTGATAAGGAAAGAGCTAACATGGACAAAGTGACAGAGCTGGTTAATCAGTACCAGAAAATGCACCTAAACGATCGAGGCGTGAAGAAGAATTTTACTTAAGTAGAACAGTGGCTGCCAAGGAAACCTGTGACATTATTACAACGCAAATAAAAACAAGATTTTCATTCACAACATCTTGCTCAGCTGTATCTCTTTTTGAATCACAAAAGTTTGAAGAGTTTGAACAGAAATTCCTCGAGAAATTGCTTGAAGATACAGTAAATGTGTATTCATTTCTTGAAAAAAATCGCCTCAAGACAGAGCTTGAAATCATTTACAAAAGAACTGATTTCAGAAACATGCGTGGTGCTGTTAGTCTTTTACAGTTTTTTATTGAAAACAACTTATTGTCATCATTTTCTGAAAGTAATAAACTGTTATTAATTATTGCAACAATACCAATGACGACTGCTGAAGCTGAAAGGTGTTTTTCAACCCTACAACGGATAAAGACATTTTTGCGGTCTACGATGTGTCAAGAGAGGCTTACAGCTTTAGCCATGCTTGCAATCGAGAAGGAAATGATTTCTAACATCCATAATTTCAATGAAAGAGTTATTGATGTTTTTGTGTCAAGAAAAGATAGAAGGATGGACTTTGTTTACAAAAACTGTACTTAAAGAAAATATTTGTGTAAGCTACCATCCAAGTAAATTTGTGTAAGTAAATACTAGACCTTACCATCATATGCAGCAGCTTTGATTATTTTCCTTTTTCTGTGTGTTTAATAATCTAATCTAATAATTGAGAGCATGAGGCCTTATGACTAACTATCTAAATATTTAACACTTAAAACAAGCTTTCTGTTTTGCGTTTATTTTACTACTTTAAAATTAAATGAAAATAATTGTTTTAGTAAAAAAGAACAATTAGCATATTATAACAAGTATGATCAATAAAGTAATCCTTTATTATTAAGTTGTGAAATAGTTAAAGTACAGTAATATCTATAATAACATTTCGTTTCAAAATTAATACATCACATCAAGGTATAGCAGCGCCTAAATTATATGAATATTGCAAGCAACACACAAGTGTTTGACACAGTTGTGCCGAACTCTAGTGTAGAGACGGCGCAAAACCAGTATATAACGGCCTGTAAGTTAAACGCAGTACTAATTTGAAGCGCTTTAATCGCTGCTGCACTCTTGTAGCGAAGATAAGGCACTAATTCTCAGCTTATTAAGTGCCTGAGACGTGCTGGCATCTGGTGCCAGGCTCTGTAGGCAAGCGAGAAGGACAGGAGTTTTTCTGTTTAAGTTCGTCTGGCTTCAACCTCCATCGATAATGGCAGCCTTGTTCTTCTCCGGTAAGATGAAGATATTAACACCTTTAAGCCTTCACACTATGTCAGGCTAGATAAATACACGACTGCGGTAAGTCTCGCCAATACTTGCTTATTAATTGTATTTAATATTTCACTAAAGAAAGTCTTCTATAATAGGCCTAAGTAAGTGGATTTCTGATAACTGGTAAAAACCGCATGGCGGTTGTGCAATGCGTAATTTGGTCTAAGTTGAATACAACTTTTACTAGTATTGATAGTAAAACTTTATTCATATCAGGAAGCTTACTGGGGCACCAATTGAAAGTCATATAATAACCAAATCGTATTAATTAATATAGTAAAGACGATGAAATCAGATTTAATCTTCTTGACCACGTGGTACCAATATATTCAGACTATGTATAAAGCCTATTAAAATTGTAACAAACCATAATTAACTATCAAAAATTCAAACATGGTAACCCGCATGGGTGAAGTTATTGTTATAAAGATTTACTGTACTAAATATTTTCAAATAGGGCCTGTTGGCCATATAACTTTGTCAAGTTTTATATTTGGGTAGCTCTAAAGCTATGTTAAGTTTATATATGGATTTTGGGGGGTGTGCGAACTTCTCTGGGGCATTGTGTTGTGTACTCTGGCTGATATTTATATAATGTTGTGTAATTAGGGTCCACCGAACAAGTCGAGAGAAAGCCTAACAACATGACCTGAACCTGTAACACAATTCGCTCTCTTTTCATCTACCGGAGGAATAGCGAGGAAGCCACACCAACACCTGTAATGTAAGCCACGAGATTGCCACCTCACCCCCATGGACAAAAATCAGGTGATCTCAAACCAATATATTATGTACACGTAGAGTCAGCACTCAATAAGACCCAGTGAACCAGTTCTATCTATCAACCACAACACTTTCAAGTTTTTAAACATTTAATTGGATCCCCAATTAACGGGACAGTTTAGTGTGTGAACTGGGTGTAAAATTATTTGTAAATTTTATTAAATTTGTTGTAAAATTGTCAGCTCAGAGACTGGCATGTATCTTAGAGAGTTCAACATTCAAACGTACAATTTCCTCTTATTTCAGTATATGTGTTTCTTTACAGCTTTTAAGTCATTCATTTAATTGATAATTTATCGAGTTCAATTTAGTGTTCATTTTATATATTTATTTTATAAATTTTAAATTCAGTTTGGTTCATATTGTATAGAAATTTCTTGGGTAGTTAGGTGGATTTTCACAAGTTTAATCCTGAGTGGGTGCATGTTCATACAGTATTAAACTTGTTGTTGAGACAGGTTAAATTATGCATCAACTGGCAAACTAACATGTCGGTCTCTGGGCCAAAAGTACTTTTTAAAAGGGTTATAATATTCATGACATATTTCTATTTTCACTACTTAGCAATGTTTCTATATATATAAATTCTATTAATTAATTATGATAACTGGGGGGTGTTCATTGTTTTCTAAATTTTTATTTCTCACAGTATAAGAGCCCAGTGGGGCAGAATTGTATAACAGTATTAGGCACTTAGCCAAATTTTGGATTTTATTATGTCCTGGGGACTACTGGAGTTGCATAAGCATTATCTAAAACACATGTCATGTGTAATGAACCAAGTAAATATTGTAATCCTAACAGGGATGTCTAAAAAAGAATTAATAATATACTACATCGGGGTAAGAAAAGGGCGTGGCAAGAGATCTTTGTATAATTGTATTGTATTGTGGAACATGTGATGTTTTGTACATTTGTGTGTGTATTTTGGGGGGTTATATGTATTGTACATTTAGATGTATTTTTGGTGGGGAGTTTAGATATAGGGTTTTTAGAAAAGCAAAATGAAACATAGGATTATATATATCCTTTTAATTTTAATAACAAGTATTTATTCTATCTCAATTAATTTTGCTGAATATTTTCTTCTAAGAAAGTAATTTATTTTAATTAACTTTAATAACAAGTATATGGATTGGTCACTATTTAATTTTAATTAATTTGTTTGAGAATTTGTTATTCTAATTTGTGTTATCAAAAAGTCTATAAAAATTATCTCCATTAAGTTCAATGGATCATTTTAAAGTGAACATAAAAAATAAATTTTATATTATTAATATTTTACAGGCAACTTTATTTCAAGACTAGTAATGAATAAATTTTAATTCATTTTAAAGAGAGATAGCAACAATATTTTAATTGTGTTAATAAATATTTTCAGGTGACCTTGTTGAAAGAGTATAAATTATTTTAATTGACAATTTAAGGGAATAATAGATTATGACTGTTGTGTTTATTGATTTTGTTATTAATTTTGTTTTCAAATGGAGATAGAATAATAAAAAGGGATTTTATTAATTGTTTAATTTATGAGTTTTCATTGCAAGTCCCGTCTCACTGGATCCAGCGCATTTTTGGCTTCTCTAGGCTTTGGTCTAGTTCTAATTAACTTGTGGCCCCTCTTTTCAAAAAAAAAAAAAAAATTTTCAAAACAAAATTTTTCAAAAAAATTTTTTTTTAACTTTTTAAGTTAAAGAGGGGTTACACAGTGTATCTCTAAAACTGCAAATTATTAATTGTAAACCCCCTGTAGATGTACTCACGAGCCGCCACTGGTAAGAGATGTGATGAAAAAAGTGATACACAGTATCATCATTGTGTGGTGTTCTGCTATGTGACAGGTCCCAGATATTACCAATCATCTCCATTCTTCTGTATTTGGCTTGAACTTTTGAGCTTTCATCTCTTCATAAGATACTCCACTTTGCATTTCGTACACAAGCTCATCTTCTCTTCTTTCATGGTTCTTTCAAAAACTGGTGTTAATTGTTCATTTTCTCTCAGGATTTAATATACTTATACTTAATATTCAATACTTAAAAGTTGGTTCGGTTACATTATTTGATCTAAACAACTTCACAGCAGCTGTAACAAAGTTATTTATAAAAAATTATCTGCTGTATCTTTTCCTTTACAAGTGGATATTAAACAAAAAACCGATATCATATTCTTGTAAAATAAAAAGTAATATAATCACGTTATGTTCATGATGAGTTCTGTTTCTTGTGTATAGTGTGTTTCAGTGTTTGCATTAAACAAAACATTTTAAAATCAGTGTTGAACACTTGCCAAGTAGTATGCGTGATATTTTCCAACAAATTCGTATACTGTATGAGAGTAGACTATTGATGTATACTACTTTATATGTCAGAAGTATAACGATATATTTACAAATTACTTTATTCTATATTCTTATATTATTATTATTATTATTATTATTATTATTATTATTATTATTCAATAAAAAATTAAATACTTTTTAACAAAAATATACTTTTATTTTAATTATTGTATAGTATTTAATATTACTTCAGAAACATAAATATAACTAAAGTAAAAATAAATAGTTGTACAACTAATAGATGTAATAATCTAATTAACAAGTACATTTTTGTTAAAAGGAATGTCTTAATTATTCAACAATGATATATAACTCTCTCTCTCTTCCCCCTCACTCTCTCGGTGGGGAGGGGGTTGAATATATAGTTTAATCTTGTTTTCAACAAATTCCAGTTACATTGCAATCTAATAGGTTAGAGTATGTACTTAAAATGGACAAATTTTTGGTTAAGTGACCAAAATACCAGGTAAAGTGGTAAGTAAACAGCCATTCCATTCTTCTCAGCCTACACATAGATATATATTATTGCCTGTCTTCTTTATTTACAGTGTGGAACAGTACATCCTGTTACATTATACTGGATTTAGTACTGGGTTGAGGCACAGATACTTCTTAAATAATACGTCTACTCTACATGAGTGTTGCGGTTCCCCGTTTCTTCCAGAAATTGTTCATGTAACGTGTCTTGTATGTTACTGTACTAATTTTTAAAATAAACATTTATGTAACTTGTAGCTAAGCTATTAACCATAGTGCATATTCCTTCTTTATCCAAAAAGTGGTAGATATCTAAAACTAACTTTTTAAAACTGTGTATTTAATAATACTAACTTATTAACCATAATGCATGTTCCTTCTTTATCTAGAAAATGTTAGACGTTGAATATTGTGTTTTTACAGAAACACCAGCTAGCCACAAGTAGTCTTGAGTGGTAAGGAGGTGACTCTACATGCTTCTACATTAATCCAGCAATTTCAGTGTCTGTGAATCCCCAGATTGTTCCAGTAATAATTACTTACTTATAACACAATAACATAATTATTCTTGATATTCTCGATGCATCGTCTGGAAAGATATTCTGGACCTCTGTGGGGTGTGTATGAAGGGGGCGTATATTTTTTAATATCATCCAGCATTTTCTCAAACAAATTGTGGTTTGCATTTCTTGTTCTCCACATGAACTCACATAAATAGGGATCTAAGAGTTCCCTTCTCGTACCACATTCAATCTTGTTTCGGCGTTTACAGGACCTCCATAGGGTTTCTACGCCTTGTGTATACGCTCCTGTTTGAGGATCCACAAAGTGATAACGATGGTTTACAGTCAAATAACTGGACTGTTGTGGCAAATTAACAATTTGGCGGTATGCACGCCACTCATCTGATATTATAGTGGACCCTGGTTCAATATTTCCCTCTATGAGAGGAAGGAGAGTAGCTGCTGACCGATCTTCAACACAACACAAGAAGCATTCCTTCGTTTCCCGGCAGTATCCACCAAATATCCACTGTTGTGGTAATACTCGGCCAACATTATTTTTTCTCTTGGCAAAGACACTCTGTAACTTTTTACTTCTTATTACCTTTTATTTTTTCACTGACTTACCTTTTGTAATCTTGTTAACCATTACTTTGTTTACCATGTTGATTCAGGCGCCACGTTGCTTGTTGTTGCCAACATAATAAATTTTACGTTCGGGTCCAAGGTTCTTTAAACGAGCTAGAGACGGAATGGTTTTTAGAAATAATATACTCTGAGATCATTAGTTAAAACTTTTGTTTTAATTGTCGGAATTTTTAAATATTTGAAACAAAAGCAAAACAAGATGGAGTCTTGTTCCTTTACCATACACAAATACAAAATGGCTGCGAAATATTTTCGCTACATCAGCCTTACGTGTGACACCATTACATAACATATATTTTATCTCCAATTTACTCTGATTAACTATTAAATGAATTTAGAACATACTGCAGTTTACTAGTGCGCCGGAGTTTGCACAATCCGGAGTTCCAGGAAATGCAAGTCCTAGCTTTTCTGATTCGGATAAGTGTCTAGTTAACTAGTTGGGGAGAGCAATTTCGGTGGCAATGTTTCGACTGTGAACGCTATCTAGCGGGCGGAGTTCAGGTTTCGATTCGGAGCACATGGTAAATGTTCAGTTCCGCTCTGGCTCTCACGGCATAAATTACTTCAGCTGCCTCCCTCGGTCTAGCAGTCTTTTTGGGTGTTGTCTTACTCATCTTTATGGCAGGCTAAGTGCTTAAGACTGACCGGGTTCTCGCCCAAGAATGGAGATCTGACCACAGCTTGGTGTGCTGCCTCCTTCACCAGCTATGAACCACTGAAGCTTCGTCTGTGACCGAGGAGGGACGACCAGCTGCCCGCTTCGTATGAGGTGATATAAACTCTTTTTTATTTTATCCTGGCCCGCGGAACATCCCATTTGAGATGTTTGTGCTATAGCAGTTTAACTTTATTCAGCGACATGGTTAAATCGAGGGTGTGTCGGCAAGACAATTTCAAAGTAAATTCAACTTGATAATACAGTACAACCACTGCAATTGTAAGCTGACCTGTGGGAGGGTACCAGAGCTGTTTTCGTATGTATTATGGGTGCAAAAGTTGTAAGGGAAAATTTGTTCTAAATTAAGTATAAGGGTATGATTTTCTTGATTCCGAACCAGCTGGTTCGGATGTCTTTCTTATATTATTACTGGGATTTTACATTTTATGATTTTTCCTGTATACAAGGGTTTGGGGGGGTTTTTTTTTATTCTGTTTCCGGGTGTTATTTTATAAATGGGTTTTCTGTTCACAAGGTAGGCACCTGTTGGTGCCATTTCATGCAGGTTTTCTACGGGTCATATTTGGTCAGGTCAGGCTTGCTCTGGTACACTCATGCAGCCGGACGAATACAGCATGTTTTATTTTATATATGCACAGATGGCTGAAATTAACATTTTCTATTTCTTTAAGGTCTATTTTATATTTTATTTTATATTTAATATTTTGGAGATTATAAAGTTTTACATGGAATGAAATTGTACAGGCGGTACTTATATTTTTGTAACTTAGATTTTCTGGCCATTATATGCTAAAGCTGTTTTGTTAATTTTTGTTATTATCAAATCCTTATTGTTAAATAATGACTGGTATATAATTAAATAAATGAATAATTTCTAAACATTTAACATTCTTATGACAGATTTTTAGAAAGGTTCTGTGTATTATATAGATCAACAAGTTTCACATTTTGCCTATCATTATAGCAAGCTTTACTTATCATTATATTTTTTAATTACCAGCCATTCTAAATGTTTTCTCAATTTATAGTGTATATTTGTATCTGACATGGAATTGTTACAGTTTGTAGTTAATTATGAGGGCTGCTGACATTATAAAAATGTATAAGGGGTGGCCTTGGTCGATGACATTAGTTTCCATTTATTTAATAGATATTGGCGGGTCAGTTATTTGATGTTTCTATATCACGGGGCGATAAAGGAATAATATACAGGCGGGCCGTGGGGCGTTTGAGCATGATGGCATATGAGTTGTAACTGTGATTTTGTGAAAATTAATTGTGATGTCAGAGGCTGTTATGTGTTCTAGAGAGGGAGTGATAAATATATACATAAAAGTACCTTTTTATAATGTCGAGATTAAAAAAAATAATAATAAAAAAATTTGTTGAGTTATGATCATGATCAGTTCAGATTGAGGGGAATATATATATATATATATATATTATGTATAAATACATGTATTATGTTCGACTTTTATGTTTGTTGTCAATGTGTTATAAACAGGGGCTATAAATGTATAATTATGTGATTATGGACATTACGGGGTATTACGGGGTTTTGGAATTGTGATACATGTAATTTCACCTAATAAATGCTGTTATTGTTGGTTACCAGAGAGTTTAATTGCATGTCCCGTCTCACTGGACCCAGCGGTTTTTGCTTCTCTAGGCCTTCTGCCTAGTTTTAAATATCTAGTGGCCCCTCTTAAAAAAAAATTTATAAAGTATTAAAAAAAAATAAAGAGGGGTTACATTTGGTAGCAGAGCGTGGTTGTATCTAGGGTTTTACCCTTGGGTCCTTGGGTGTGACGGGGCTTGCAAACTCAGAAAACAGTTGGGGCAAAATGAAAGTTAAAAAAAAAAGAGATTAACACATAGGTCAAGGTTATATCATGTTTAATGTTTTATATGTGTATGTGAATGTATAATTGTTAGCTTGTTTCACTTGTGAGTCTGATCGCACCACGAGGCAGGCATTAGTAGTTAGAAAATTTTGAGATGTTGAACTGCCGGGGGTCTTAAGCGTTGCATGGGGGATAAAAGGTATTAGTAATTCGAGGTCGAATTATAGCGCGTGGGATTAGCGGGATGCGGTATGGCCCGATCGGAAGTCGGTACCGTCACCGACTTAATTCATGTATTGAGAATTTTCGGAATTTAATGCCGATTGATGGTTGTTAGCTACGTGTTGGTGAGGCGTTGTATGTCGTGATTGGTGTTAAGTGTTGTGTATTTTATGTACATGTTAGTTGTTGCTTGTTCTCTTCGGTGATGTCAACGAGGTTGGTTCAGGAGTGGGTCAGGTCTCCGCAGCGCTAGGGAACCCGGGGGTCTGTTCGAAGAAAGGATCAGTACTCGAAGTTTTCTGATTTGATTTCTTGTTAATTATTGTTGCGTGTTGTGTGGGTGTAATACTATTCGAGCGGTTTAGGGATGAGCAGAATTAATCCAGACTTGTTTCTCAAGCACGAGCTCGAGTTCGAGATTAAGTCCCGAGGTGGGAGGCCCCAGGAGGATGTCGCTTCTTTGAGGAAGCAGCTAAGGGACGCCCTCTCCGCCGGAGGAGCGACGTCCATTGTTAAAGTTACCGATGTGACGGCGGAAATGGAACTATGCCAGGAGAAGTTGGGGGAGTTGCGGGAGGTGATGGAGGATCTGGAGTCGGCCCCATCCACCCTGAGGGCGAGGCAGAGAGTGCGGCAGCGGGTGGAACACCTACAACACCGACTCGAGAACTTGTCCGCCCAGACGACGATCGCCGAAGTCAGCGCTATACTGAAGTTGCTTACGGACCAGGTGGTGAAGGCATTGCGGAATTTTGAGCCTGGACAATCTCACACTCCCGTGGACTCTCTTCAGCCTCCTAAGTTGGACATGGAGCAGACGCCGAGTCCGCCGGCTCAGTTGCCTGCTTTCTCGGGCGGGTCAGGCGTTGCTTATAATAAATTACCGAGTCCCCTTTCCACGATTATCCAGCAGCTACCGGTCGTAGATGGCCTGGATGTGGACAAGCTGATGTTGTTTTTTAAAATCTTGTTCCAGCTGTCTGACTTCCCGGGCATGTCAGACTGCACTTTCCTTGAGCTCGTGTATCCCTACTGTCGTGGGTCCATGGCTGAGCGGGTCACACAGACTATACGATGTGGCGGCAGTGTGATGTCTTTCCATCGGGGGGTGTTGGACGCATGCGTGCCTGGTAGATTGCGGGAACAACTGCTATATCGACATTGTTATCGGGTACAAGCAAACGGGGAGAGTTTCGCTGAGTTTGTCCTCAGCATCCGTGAGTCTGTAAGAATCTTAGGGTTGGGACTGCCTGAGGAGGAGGTCGTACAAATGATTTTCGAAGGGGTCACTCCCCAGGAGAGGTCACGTTTACTTTTTGCCGAGCGGCCTCGCAGTTTTGAAGATCTGAACAAGCTGTGTGTGTTATCCCGGGCCATACAGGCGAATGATGAGTCCCGAGGGCCCGTGAGGACTAGTCAGTCCGAGATTCGAGGTGAGGAGCGACGTGCAGTTCAGTCCCAACCCCGACCGGAACGAACCGCCGGCGATCGGGGCGGACTTTTGAGAGGTGTAGTTTGTTTCCGCTGTCGAAGAAAGGGGCATGTGACCCCCAATTGCCCGGAGGGTGGTGTGCATCCGACGCGTTCCCCGAGAGTCCGGTCTTCAAAAAACTAAATAGCCAGGGGAAGACAGGTCGGAGGTTGTCTTCCCCTCGCACTAAGTCTTTTCTGTGTCCTACTACCTCCAGGCCCAGGATAGGTCCCGACTCTTCTAACATCAAGGTCCTCGCTACTGTCCCGCAACAGGCTTCTATATGCCCCTTCCTGTCGCTCGAGGTAAAAAGGGGTCCGCTCTGAGCGTTAGTTGACTCCGGTTCAGCCCGATCTATTATCTCATCTCGAGTGTGTGCGGACCTTGAGAAGCAGGGCTTAATAAAGAGGTCGGATCGGTCGTCCGTAGTATGCTGGACTGCGTCACGGGAAATCCTGCCCATCTCCTGGGTGATTTCCTTTAAGTTCAAAATCGACGGTTTTTCTTGGGTGTGGCCTTTTCTGGTTTCTCCGGCTCTGGAAGTTGATTGTATCGTTGGTGCAGACTTCATCGCTAAAAGTGGTCTCGTGTTGGACATCCATGGGCACCAATGTTATTTCAAGTTTAATCGGGGAGTCGTTATTCCGTTCCTTGGATACCAGGGAGCCAAAGGAGGTATCCAAGAGGTGGCTTGTCCGGATTCTGCACGAGACCATCTCACTCCGTCCCAGCAGAAGGCCTTAGACCAACTGTGTGAGGAATTTCACTCGGTGTTAATTCCTACCCTGGGACTCACACATTTGTTGGAGTACAAAATTCGTCTTACTGACTCCAAAATAGTGAGGTCACACCCTTATAAATTTTCCCCTCCGAAGATGGCCGTTCTAAGGGAGAAGGTTCAAGAGCTGTTAGAGCAAGGGGTCATTGAACCTTCCAATTCTAGTTATGCAAGTCCAGCGTTTCTGGTACCCAAGCCTGGGGGTAAGCACCGCATGGTGATAGATTACAGAAAATTAAATGCAAACATTGAAGTGGATTCGGTTCCCCTTCCGGATCTCCACTCGGCTTTTGACTGGTTTAGTGAGGCTAAGTACTTTACTGTGATTGACCTCAATGCTGCATATCACCAGATCCCTTTATCCAAGGAAAGCAGACCTTACACGGCTTTCTGTGTGCCGTGGAATTTATATCAGTATACTCGAGTTCCTATGGGTCTGGCAGTGGGCGCCCAAACCCTCACGCGTCTACTCGACCGGGTATTTCAGGATGTTAAATTTAAATTCATTTTCAACTACTTGGATGACTTGCTAGTGTAAGCATGACGTATGAAGAACATCTATGTCATTTAAGGGAGGTGATGTGCAGATTGAGGAGCGCGGGCCTCACGGTTAATCCGGAGAAAGTGCGGTTCGCACAAGAGAGTATTTCATTTTTGGGGCATCTGGTCTCGCACAGGGGTGTCACAGTGGACCCTGAAAGGACACAAGGCATTCGGGACTTTCCACCTCCTAGGGATGCCAAAGGCATCGCTAGGTTTGTTGGCATGGTAAATTTTTCCAGGAGGTTTATTCCGAATGCAGCAGAGATAGCTGCACCATTGAATGAATTGAGAAAGAAAGGGACCAAATTTGTGTGGGGTGAGAGACAGCAGAAGGCCTTTGAGACCTTGAAGGAAGCTATCATTTCCCCACCGGTGCTACGGATGCCAGATTTTTCACAACCGTTTATCCTGTAGACGGACGGGAGTTCGGTGGCGCTCGGGGCGGTTCTGTCCCAAGTCGTTGATGGTGCTAGGGAGCCTGTGGCTTTTATTTCCCGAACGTTGACCCAGCAAGAACAAAAGTCTTCAGTGTATGAGCTAGAGTGTTTAGCTGTGGTGTACGCTCTAGACAAGTTCAGGCGTTTCTTGGAACATGCTGAGTTCCTGCTCGAGACCGACAATGAGGTTCTCTCTTGGCTTCTTGCTCATCCCCGGCAACTGGGTAAAATTGGTAGATGGATGGTCAAGATCTCATCCTTCAAGTTCAAGGTGCAACACATTAGGGGAACTCAAAATGTGGTTGCAGATGCTTTGTCACGCACGTTTTCCCAGCCCAGTGAAGTCCAATCTGAGCAACCCTGTTCCGTTCTGCTAGACTTTCCGTTAGCCTTCACTGATGTGTTACCCCATCAGTTGAACGACGAAGAGCTGGGTCCTATCGTCCAGAACATAAAGGAGGGTAACGTACAGGCCCCTTACTTCTTGTCCAAGGGCGTCCTGTGCTGTAGAGAGAGAAAGGGACGGGCCCCTAAGATCGTGCTGCCTAGCAAGTTAGTGCCCATGGTCTTCAGCTATTATCATAATTCCCAGTAGGAGGCCACAAGGGAATTTCGAAGACCATTTCCAGCATTTCATCTGGAAGGGCATGGATAGGGACATTGCAACGAGGGTTAAGAGTTGTCATCTATGTGGCTTGAGCAAGCTTGCCCAGAACACCAAGTTAGGGTTGTTGTCATCGGACGTGGCAAGCAGACCGATGGAGAAGTTATTCATAGACTACGTGGGACCTCTCCCGCCTAGCAAGTCAGGTAATTCTTACCTGCTTGTTTGTGTGGATGCTTTTTCGAAGTTTGCCTGGCTATTGCCCTTACGGCAGGCAACGGCTCGTTTGACCATAAGCGCGCTCCAGAATCATATTTTTCAGCATTTCGGTCTTCCGACCATCATTGTCTCTGACAATGGTCCCCAGTTCATTTCGGGTGAGTTCCGGCGGATGTGTTTCGCCAGTGGGATCAAACATGTAACCACTTCTCCTTATTACCCACAGCCGTCCCATGCGGAGAGATTCAATAGGAATCTCAGGTCCGCACTCATTGCTTATCATGCTGAGCAACAGACCACCTGGGACCAGAATCTGAAGTGGTTACAGCTAGCCTTTAATACGGCCCTACATGATAGTCATCAGGCCGTTCCCTTTGAAATTATGTTTGGATTCTCGCCCGCACTCCCGTTGACTAACTTGTGGAACATTGAGGATCTTCTACCACGGGAGCCAGATAATGGAACAGCAGAGAGGTGGAAGGAGGCTCGGAAGAATTTGCTGCGAGCGCACGAGCGGTTCCGCCGACGATATAATCGGGGCGAATTCCTAACCCCTTTCAGACCGGAGACTGGGTCTACTGTCAAAGCCATCCGATCAGCTCAGCTGTGGACAAGAGAGCCGCTAAGTTATGCTATCGCTGGTCGGGGCCATATCGTATCCTGGGGTTCGCGTCGCCGGTGACGGCTCGGTTGGGCGAACCAGGAAGTGATTCCAAGGAAATCACAACACATATTTCGAAGCTGAAGCTCTGTCGGAAAGGGTAGACGGGCTGATGTAGGGAAGGGGGGCGAAAATTGGTGGTCTCCAGGTATATGGGGGATCGTGTCACTATAAAGGGGTGTGCAAAAGAATGTTGAGGTAGTGGGTAGATGTTAGCCACGGTCCCGGTGGGTTTCGTCTACTTCAGGGATGCGCTCCTGCCTGCGCGAGGCTTGGTTTTCTCCATTCATCCTTGTTTCCGGAGGGAGCCATGTCCTTACCTTTAGTCCTAGCTCTTCACCTTTCAGTGATCCTTGCCTTTTCCTCTTCCCGATCTTCCTAACCATCCCCGCAGAAAACAAAAGGTCAAAAAAAAAATTTCAAAAAGTTAGAAAAGGAAAAAATAAAAAAAAAGGAGTTAGAGAGTGGAGTGAAGCCTACCGCGTTGACGGGGCCGGTTGTGGTCCTCGTCAACACGGTAGGTTTTGGCATGCCCTTGGAGCACACATGTAATTTTGTTGTAGGTTAGGTAATTAACATATTGATAAGTTGCATGGCATTTGCGTGCTATCGAGAATTTGGAATATCGCATCATGGAGGCCATCCTTCCCCCCTAGTCCTGTGGGATGCAGGTTGTATTTTGAGATAATGTGGTTGTTTTGTTTTTGGGTTAGACCCTCCCGTGTAACTGTAGGGCATGTGGCCCTGTTAAAGTAGCATTGGTGTCTCAGGCGTGAGTGGACAAGCCTCAGGAGGTCAGAACTTTGTGAGCCGCTATTATTGACATCATCTCCTCCATTACCAACTTCCTCCCCACCATCGAGTATCAAGAAAATCGAATTGACTTGACAACGCTATAAACTATTCCAAATTTCATAATTTTAACTTTCTTAAATATATCTATATTTCTATTGCTTATCTGGACGACCGGCTCACCTGTTTAGAACTAGGAGGGTGCCTCCTAGAGGAAGAAAAGCATCGTACTGGGGAACCATTAGGTTAATTAATTAATGCAGTGACCTCAATTTCCAAAATTCAACAATCAACATTTATTAGTTCTTATTTCCTTTTAAAATTCTCACAATGATGAAACCTTAAGGGTTTTACTCTTTTTTCAAAACTGTTATTTATAAAATCATTTCAAAACTGATACAATTACTCATTTTCACAAATTTGAAACCTCTTTTCTTTTCTTTCAAAAAAACTTTAAATATGTATACATATAGAGTCCAGGAGGAGAATCATGACACTAGAGCCCTTTTCTTTAAGTAAAATTAAATAACTACAGATTCACCAAGAATCATCCGACTGACTTTAACCCACCACAATACACAACCTTCTCAAACTCTTGGAAAGTGAACTTTACCAAAAAAAAAAAAAAAAATCATGACAGTACCTGTGAATTTTCAAAGAAATATTTAACCTCCTTGCTTAACAACTCTTTAAATGTATACATATTTCACAAGGTTAAGCCTTAAAACTGAAATGGCTACCTTTAAGTATCTGTAAATTGTCCCAAAGGTTCTTTAAATTAAGAAATGTTCATCAGATTTTTTTTTAATTAGTTGCTTTACAAGACATGATACCAAATGTAATTTTAAAAAGTTCCAAACTATCCTTAAAACTTTAAATACATGTTTCAGAATCATTATATACATATATAATTAATATAATTCAAGAATATTAAATTGAGAAAAGTTACTAAGTTCCATTAAATTCATTTATATGAAAATTAACATTGATTTTAAATTCCAAAAACACAGTTATTCAACATAAGTGCAACACATGTGATGTATAGTTCAGTACCTGTCATGACAATGCTTCATGTAATTCAGAATATATTAAATTGAGAAAACGTTATTAAGTTCCATTAAATTCATTTATATGAAAATTAACATTGATTTTAAATTCCAAAAACATATAGTTATTCAACGTAAGTGCAACACATGTGATTTATAGTTTAGTACCTGTCATGACAATGCTTCATGTAATTCAGAATATATTAAATTGAGAAAACGTTATTAAGTTCCATTAAATTCATTCATAGAAAATTAAAATTGATTGTAAATCCCAAAACATGTATGGATATAACATAGCTTCAATACATGTGGCGGATAGTTCACTACCTGTCATGGCAATGGTTATACACTCAATACATATGACTACATAATTTCCTTTTTTAAGACTTACATACACTTCACAATTTACACACAAGACAGTTACATAGACAACACTGATAAATAACTGAGAGACTTCCTCAGGGAAAATAAAGGAACGATGTATGACTCATTCTAGTAATGCTGGGAAGTGCCTTCACACAGCATAGTTTAAGTAAATGCCAATTCACCAGCTGTAGCTTAACACATTTCGATTTTTTTTTTTTTTTTTTTTTTTGTATTGCACTTTGCATATAATGTATCACTATCACCTACTAATTATACTTGTAAGGAGCTGTCCTCACTATAAACAAAAATTATTTCAGATGCCAGTCTTGTTCAACTGTATTTTGAAAGCAAAACTATTGTTCAGATATAAATTCGTTATCATTAAAATAAACTGGGTTTGCAGGATATTAAGTAATGTAAAGATGAAATCAAGAGTTAAAGCAAATACCTTTTCTTTTTTTTTATGATAAGTTAGCTTGACCCTTGTATCAAGTGGTACAGATGGTACAGATATGCACACCAAGGAATTAAGTTAATTCTCCATTTAACCGAAGTAACACTGTCCACTGTCTAGAATTATTGCTTTGATCATTGTAATAAAAGTTTACTTACACAGCATACACCAGAAAAGTTCATCAGAGACATACCTTTCATTTTAGCCGGAGCACGTTACATACTTACGAGTTCCTTTATTTTCTTCACATTTCATTTTTGCCTGATCATTTGGTCACGGTTGAGCGAGCCGGAGACACCCTAGGGCACACCTTGGTTCTTAGCCAGCCATGGTAAATAATTTACGCCCGGTATTACAAAAAGAACAATTAAATTTACTTTGATCACATGCAGCACAAAACACGTGTAGCTGCCCTGCAGGCGGAAAAAGAAAGCCCAGCGAGATCCCGTACTCTCTCTGAACAACTAGCTCTACCACTTAGCGGGACAGGGGTGGGGAAATTAAGTTGCCTAGTCTCTCTACTAGATCGCGCGAGCGTCTCTCTACACATGGCGACTATACAGTAAATAACTAAGTCTGATACTGCCTTTTAACATAATAATTTTATAGCCGTAATTTGACTTAATAATTTTGTTTGTTTGTTGCCGTAACGAAATTCCTTAGTTACGGCACACCCCCACAACAAAAGGAGTCCAACGGGTTGGACGATATTGGGTCGGCTACAACTGGAGGAAGGCTGGGGACTCAATGAAACTGTTTAAAAAGGTAAAATAAAACGGAAGTTGAAAACGAAAGGACACCGGAAAGAAGGACAAGGTGTGTGTGTGTGTGTGAGTGTGTGTGTGTGTGTGTGTGTGTGTGTGTGTGTGTGTGGAAGATGCTGGAAGTGTGAGCGGTCGCGACCTAAAGAGATAGAAAGAGGAAAGGAAAGGAGAGGAGCCAAAATCCATATAAAACTTTAAAACCCCTTTTGACCCCCCCTTAAAACGGTTAAAACTCTAAAAGGTAAAACCATTAAACCGAAAAATGATTAAAACCAGATCCTCCAGGAAAACCCCCCGAAAACCAAACTCAAAGACCTTAATTAATCCTTACTGGGGTAGCAATATATATACATATCTCTCAAGGAACCTCTAATTGAGGACACGCTTTCAAATGCGAAACATGCGCCACTCTCACCTGCACTCCGTCCTCTAGACCCACCAGGCTGGCAGTTACCGGAGAGACAAATTTTGAAATTCGGAACGGTCTCATCCACCGATAACAGAGCTTGGCGGCGCGACCCTCCACTCTAGAGCTGAGCGGGTGGCTCCTACAGTACACCACCTGTCCCACCTTAAAAGGGTTGGGGACTCTCCCAGCGTTGTAACGATGCCGCACGCGCTCGTGCGATCGGCGCAGAGCTCTCCTCACCTCTTTCCACCTGTGCGAGACCTCCCCGTTCGGCGAATCCGGAAGAAGATCCTCCAATCTCCACAAATTGCTAAGGGGGTGTACAGGGGAGAAACCAAACATGACCTCAAAGGGCACGGTTCTATGACTTTCATGAAGGGAGGAGTTGAAAGCCATTTGTAACCACCTAAGGTTTTGGTCCCACGTGTTCTGCTGTTCCGCGTGGTATACGATGAGGGCGGATCTAAGGTTGCGATTAAGTCGTTCAGCGTGGGAAGGTTGCGGGTGATAAGGTGAAGTGGTTACATGTTGAATGCCGTGCTTGAAACACATGTTTCGGAAATGCCTTGAGATGAACAGGGGCCATTGTCCGAGACAATGATGGAGGGAAGCCCGAAATGCTGAAAGATGCTGGTCTGAAGGGCTGTGATGGTAGTTGCAGCACTTGCCTGACGCAAAGGAAGTAGCCAGACAAACTTAGAGAAGGCATCCACACAAACAAGGAGGAACGAATTCCCGGCCTTGCTACGTGGGAAAGGACCCACGTAGTCGATGAAAACCTTCTCCATAGGTCTGCTAGCCACCTAAGAAGACAGCAACCCCAACTTGGTGTTCTGAGCGGGCTTGCTCAGACTACACAGATGACAATACTTCACCCGGGTGGCAATGTCCCGGTCCATGCATTTCCAGATGAAGTTCTTCCTAATCGCGGCGATGGTCTTAGAAACACCCAAATGGCCTCCCACCGGGGAATTGTGATAGTACTGGAAGACCATGGGTACAAGCTTGCTCGGCAGCACTACCTTAGGAACCCGTCCTCTACGTTCCTTGCAGCAGAGGACGCCCTTGGACAGAAAATAAGGAGCCTTAATCTCGCCTGATTTAATATTTTCGATTATAGGACCCAACGTCTCATCATCAAGCTGATGAGGGGTGTGACATCAGTAAAGGCGAGGGGAAACTCCAAGAGTAAGGCGCAGGGTTCATCTATTGGCTCCTCACTGGGTAGATGGTACATTCGTGATAAAGCGTCGGCAACAACATTTTGGGTCCCCCGTATATGCTGTGCCCTGAACTTAAAGGAAGAGATTTTGACCACCCAGCGGCCAATTTTACCCAGTTGTCGGGGATGCGCCAGAAGCCAAGAGAGAGCCTGATTGTCGGTCTCTAGCAGGAACTCAGCATGTTCCAAATACCTTCCAAACTTGTCCAGGGCGAAGACTACTGCCAAACACTCCAACTCATAAACAGATGATTTCTTTTCGGTGTCAGAGAGGGTCCTAGATACAAAAGCTACTGGCTGCCGAGCACCATCCACCTCCTGCGAGAGCACGGCGCCGATCGCAACAGAGCTGGCATCAGACTGCAAAGTAAAGGGCTTCGTGAAGTCAGGCATCCGAAGCACGGGCGGCGACAGAATGGCCTCCTTCAGGGTCTCAAAGGCCCGCTGCTGTTCGTCGACCCACACAAATTTGACACCCTTTTCTCTCAAGGAATTTAGGGGAGCAGCAATCTCGGCGGCCCCGGGAATGAACCGCCGATAAAAATTCACCATCCCTACAAAGCGGGCCACCCCTTTAGCGTCCCTTGGAGGAGGGAAATCCCGAATAGCCTGAGTCCTCTCTGCGTCTACCGTGACCCCTTTATGAGACACAAGGTGACCGAGGAAAGAAATTTCCTCTTGGGAAAATTTCAACTTGTCGGGGTTTACTGTAAGCCCCGCGCGCCTCAGGCGACACAACACATCTCGGAGGTGCTCCATGTGTTCCTCCAAGGTCGTATTGTAAATCAGTAGGTCATCTAAATAGTTAGATACATACTGGAATTTTACATCGTGGAACACAGTGTCTAGTAGACGGGATAGCGTCTGAGCACCAACAGCCAGTCCCATGGGGACTCTCTTATATTGGTACAGGTTCCACGGTACGCAAAAAGCCGTGTACGGCCGAGAATCCTTGTGTAAGGGTATCTGGTGGTAGGCAGAATTTAGGTCAAATATAGTGAAATAGCGGGCCTGCGAAAACCAGTCACAGGCCGAATGCAGGTCCGGGAGGGGCACCGACTCAACCTCTATATTTTGATTTAATTTTCGATAGTCAATAACCAGCCGATGCTTCCCTCCCGGTTTAGGAACCAAGAATGCTGGACTGGCATAGGCCGGCGTGGAAGATTCAATGACACCCTGGTCTAACATTTCTTGAACCTTCTACGCAAAATGGTCATTTTTGGAGGGGCGAATTTATAAGGGTGCGAACGGACAACCGAGGAGTCACAAAGGCGGATACGATACTCAAGGTTATGTGTGAGTCCGAGATTGGCAGTCAGTACCTCGGGGAACTCCTCACACAATTGAAGAAAAGTGGTCTGTTGGGACTGGTTTAAATTATTAATAGACGCCGGGGGTTCTTCAAGTCCCTCCCCCGACGCGTCCCGATATCCAAAAAAAGGAATGCGCACGCCACGGTTAAACTTAAAAAAACAAACGTGCCCCTGGATATCGAGAACCAGACCACTTTTAGCGATGAAGTCCGCGCCCAGAATACAATCTACACTCAGATTAGGAGCAACTAGAAACTCCCCCACCCACGAAAAATAGTTTATTTTAATCTTGAAGGCCACCATTTTTGAGGTAGGCAAAACCTCCCTCGAGGCCGTCCAACACACCACCGACGAAGGTGCACTCGCCTTAATTAAGGACTCCCTAACCAACTGCTGATAAACCCGGGACGAGATTAAACACCGCGCCGATCCCGAGTCCACCAAGGCCCTAATACAGCCTTTTCCACCTGTAACTCGAGATAGGGACACACGGAGAGACAAGGACGAATAGGCTTAGGAGAGGGCTTCCCGGATGGGTGCCCAGTTTCAACCGAACAAGACGGAACATGAGGTACGCTAACTCTACCACGAGTGGAGAGGGACCGGCGTCCCCTCAATCCCCCCTCGCAGGCCGTTTTTTGAAGGGCGTTTTGCACCCGAGACCTCAGACCGTTTGAATTGGCAATTCCGGGCCAAGTGCCCCATCTTACCACAATTATAACAACCATAGTTTTTTCTCTCCTTGTTGTTACCTCGTTGTTCCCGGGGAGGTGGCCGCTGTTGACCAGATGTGGAACAGGAGACAGGGAATTCCGAAGTGCCGGAGCGAGTCTCATCATTCATCTGGATGGTGCGGGCGAAGACACAAGCTCTGCTGAGATCCTCGAAGCTTCGCGGTCTCTCCAGGAACACCAAACGTGACCTCTCCTGGGGAATTGACGCCCTCCAAGATGACACGCACCACCTCAGCCTCCGACACGTCCACACGCAGCACCCGGGCAGCACTCTTGATTGAAGTTATGAAAACATTTATTTTTTTCCCGTGCCCCTGAACTCTATAAAATAGTCTTTGCCGCATCTGATCACGCAGCCTCCCGGGCATAAACAGCTCCAGAACATCCCTGTGGAAGGTATCGAAATCCCCACCCGCGCCGAGATGCCAGACCACACGATCCAGTAAAGGCGCCCGACAATATGGGTAGATCATGTTCAAAAGAGAGGCACCAGTCACCCCAGGGAAGTCATAAATCCCGAAAACCCCTTCAAAAAATTTCACCAGCTGGTCCAGATCCAGACCGTCGACCAAAGGAAGCCGACGGAGGAGATCATAGATGGGGTTTGGTAACGAATCGTATCTGACGCTGGAAAGGGTGGTACCAAAACCACGAGGGACTTCCACCTGATCACCCTGAAATCCCTGGGGGCGACTGTCCAACGAAATAAGAGGACGTTCCTCCACCAGTGCATTACATGATTCCCCCAGGAGATCCACCCGCTCAGTGACCACGGCCTGGCGCGTGAGCATCTCTTTCTGTTTACTCGGGCTCTCCCGAACCTCACTAGGAAGGCAAATTTTCGACTGCAGGGCTGTCGCAGCCCGCCTAACCTCCTCTTCCAGTCCGTCCTGCGACAACAAATTGCGGAGACGATCGGACAAGTGGTGCATCTTTTGGGTCACCCTCTGCCAAACTCGGGTAGAACTCCCCGTATATTCAGAGTCCTCCATCAGGGTGGAGAACTCCGTCCATTTATCTGCACACAAAGCTAACTCTTCCTCCAGGTCCTCAATCTCGACTCTCTGGAGAGGGACATCCCCCGCAAGCAGCTCTCGCAGTTGTTTCCTCAAGGACGCTACATCCCCCTGGGAATGTGCTGGGCCCATAACCCAGAGGTCCGTGGATCGTAACCACGCTCTGCTACCATTTGTGAGCCGCTATTATTGACATCATCCCCTCCATTACCAACTTTCCCCCACCATCGAGTATCAAGAAAATCGAATTGACATGACAACGCTTTAAACTATTCCAAATTTCATAATTTTAACTTTCGTAATATATATCTATATTTCTATTGCTTACCTGGACGACCGGCTCACCTGTTTAGAACTAGGAGGGTGCCTCCTAGAGGAAGAAAAGCATCGTGCTGGGGAACCATTAGGTTAATTAATTAATGCAGTGACCTCAATTTCCAAAACTCAACAATCAACGTTTATTGGTTATTGAGTGTTATGTTGACGAGCCCACAGCTGGTTGTCGTCCAAAACTACGATTAGTGCTGGTAAGACAGTAATCGCCCGAAAAGGCGGAGAAATCTTCTCTCATTCGCATGTTTCACTTCATCAATATTAACACTGCACGGTATCAATTAACATATAATATAAAATTATATAAGTGGTTGTGCAGTGTATATACGCCCTCTTGAGGCCACCGATGGTGGTAACGTGCCTTGACGTTATCACCAACACTCACCGCTATCTGCAGTGGCACATGCCGCCACTGCAATAGCATAACTAAATTCTAAACTTATGTCCTTCTACATGTACTGTCACTACATTCCACAATTGATTTTCTCTTCTATTAACACCAAACAACCCCCCAAAATCACCCATTAATCTTGCACAATAACATAATATAACATAATAAACATTAACATTGCTACGTTCAACTAAACAATTCACCCTTAAATAATTTGTATATAAAAAATTATCAACATTACAACTTGAACTTTCTATTAACTCTTTTTATTTATACTCTTAATTATTTAACATCTATTGAACCATTAGATTCTCCAAAAAATTCAAATTTATTATCAACCTTTATGTTACATAACATTTCATTTATCATTACATTTCTACTATGAACTTTCTATTTAACATTTTCCTCTTTAATTAGTTTGGGTGACTCTCAGCTATTCACAATGATTCTATTTACTGAATAGGCATTACTATCTATAACCTTACTCCCCTTCTTCCTACTAACAACTTTTAACAGATTTGTATAGGGTGACACCAATCTCTCAATAATAACCCCCTTCAACACTAATTCCACTTATACCATTCTCCTCTTATAATAAAATATCTAATACCCTCTTTGTAACTAGGATGTGTGTTCCCGACCTTGGCAATTCCATTCATATCCTTTTGCCCTTCCCATAATCTCGGCAAACACTCTTCGACCCTTCACAATTACCTGCCCAACGACGCACGTTGATCACTCCTTACCACCTCACCCTCACTACAAAATATCACCATCAACTATTTACTCTTCATTTACATTACTCCCTTTCTACATATAAGCACTATCGCTACTGTGTTCCTACTACTAACCCTGTTTCTGTATTATTTACTTTGATTCCACACTTTTTATTTCACTAAAACCCATTAGAGTTAACTTTGACTAACTCAAATGCCTTATTTAAATACTCATTATTACCCAAACTCCATCTTTATAACATTTTACATTACTATGATCTTTGACAATTACCTTATAAAATTCATCACTTACCTCTTAATAACAATGTAACTCCATATCCAAACATATTATCTGTTTAATCATATACTATTCATTCGATAATCTAAATATCCTAAAATCATTGAACTTCATTATCAAATCTCTTTTATACAACAATAATTAATTAATCTCAAATCCTTTAATCCAATCAATTATTTAAACACAACATTACTTTAATTGGCTTCTTCCAAAACAATTACAATTCATTTATTACAGACTCTCATTATTTATTAAATGTGATAAAATATTTTTATCATTAAAATCAATTTCTACTACATGCACACAATGTTTACACCAAATACATTTTACAACACAAACACGATTAATTTCACTATAAATTTATTTACAATTTTTCGTCATTATTTTTCTGTTTACCACACCTCATTTCATAAGTTAGCAAGGTCATCACCATAAACTAAAGTAATTAAAATGTCCATTCACTTATTATTTATTTAACTGCCATCATCATATAATAGTCTGATCTTATTACTACACCATTTATTTACAATTCAATACGTATGGCTATTATCATAATTATAACAATCATCATCATCATTGCTTTTTTCCATTATATGATTATTACTGATAATACAAATATTATCGCATACCATTCTTTCAAAATTCCTGTCGACATTGGGTATAATAATTTCTCATTTAGTATTTTCTGTTACAACCAGGTAAGTTATAAAGTCATCATTCATAACATCATCTCCTACTGCTGCTATATCAGCTTCAACATAAGGTAAGTACTCACTATAATTATCAACTCTCTCTCTAGTCACTCTCTCTCTTAATTCTGTATAATTCCTCTCCACTTCAAACAACTCTATCTTACTATCACCATACCTCTCTCTCTCAAAATATCCCTCATCATAACCATAAGTCACACTCTCTCTCTCTCAATATATGCAGGGGGCACTACAACTTTATTACTGCACCACCTATCAGATGCACAAAAAATCAAGGGACAACTATTTGGAGACCACATGTCTCCCAAATACACTCGTGAAGCCTTTTCTTCACCCCCCACTACAACATCACGGGAAAAATTTACCCCTTGCAACCCCTCTACCTGTATACTCTCTCTCCACTTTCTCTCTGACTCATCAACACACACTAACATTCCATTATTACATTCTACTTTCTCTAAAATTTCGTCACCACTATTTTTAATTATATCATCGTTATCACTTGTGAACTCATTATTAAAATCATCATTATTATTATTCACCTTGTTATTAATTATTTCTTCACAATTTTTCGTCATATTATCACTATCACTTACCTTTTTTAATTCAACTTCTGTATTCTCCTTTAATTGACATCTATCTCCTTCCCACTTCTCGTCTTGTTTATCAAGAACGTTCTTTAGTTTATTAAAACCCTTATCTATCAGTTCCTTCCTTTCATCTAATACTGTTTTTAACCCGTCAAAACCCTTATTCATTATATCAAAACCCTTATTTAATATTGCGTTTTGTTTACTAAACATTTCGTCTAACATTACTTGTAACTTTTTCATCAGCTCTTATTCGACTCACTCAGATTAGCATAACTTATATTATAATCTATTAACTGGTCGTCTTTATTTTCGTTAAATTGGTCTGTCTCTCTACCCTTTTCTACCACTAATACACTATCATCATTATTATTAGGCCTATTCACTGTCTTATTTCCTACTCCTATCACTTCAACTACCTTACCTTTATCCTCACTATGTTTTTTAATTTCGGCGAATATTCCCTCTTCTTGTTCTTCCATCCGCCTCAAATCATCGTCCAAATTACCCCACTCCTCGTCCGTCATTCTATTCGTAATACTTCTAAATTCGTACTCCCATTCATCCCACGCGAAATCTATATCGTTCATTTGTTCCTTAGCCATGTTCAAAAGAATTATTTATATAATAACCCTTTATTTTACTTAATAATTACACATACTAATTCACAAACACTCGCTACAAAACATCAATACCAATATTTTACAGTAAACAAATATTTCATCAGATACATCGCACTATCGAAACATAACCCCAAATTTACGTATTAGTTACATACTCATTTCCAATAACCATTCTGTCTCTGTATGCAGGTTTATTTATATAAAATTTGTTTATATAATGCCCCAGTTCGGGCCGTCATTTGTAACTTTTACTTCTTATTACCTTTTACTTTTTCACTGACTTACCTTTTGTAATCTTGTTAACCATTACTTTGTTTACCATGTTGATTCAGGCGCCATGTTGCTTGTTGTTGCCAACATAATAAATTTTACGTTCGGGTCCAAGGTTCTTTAAACGAGCTAGAGACGGAATGGTTTTTTACAAATAATATACTCTGAGATCATTAGTTAAAACTTGTGTTTTAATTGTCGGAATTTTTAAATATTTGAAACAAAAGCAAAACAAGATGGAGTCTTGTTCCTTTACCAAACACAAATACAAAATGGCTGCGAAATATTTTCGCTACATCAGCCTTACGTGTGACACCATTACATAACATATATTTTATCTCCAATTTACTCTGATTAACTATTAAATGAATTTAGAACATACTGCAGTTTACTAGTTCAAATTGTTACGTTATTTGAATCACGTAACGTTAACCAATGCTTGTGATTATTTATATGTATACCGGTATACACGCACACATGCTCACACACAAACTAATTTTAACGGTACATTTCTTGACATTTTAACTGAACTCAATGAATATGTTTCTTTAATTTAACTTTTTATGAAAGGTTTACTTTCCTGCTGTTGTTGACCAAAGATCTCGTCCGGCGTCCCTCATGATTCATCTGTTGTTCGGCCAAATTATTAACTGTTCCTCCTTTTACTGCACACACTGACTCTAAGTTACATTTTATACTGTTAGTTCTCCAATAGTTTAAATTTTCACATTTTTGTTACATTCTGAATACTTTTGAACACTTGCTGGCCAGCAATTTATGTAGCGTGCAGTTCGCACGGAAGATGTTTTTAGACTGAGAGCGACAATATGGCGCTTATTTCCCAAGTGGAAGGGTTTCGCGTCATCGATTCTATTGTTTTCGTCGATGACGTCTTTGTTTTTTAAGGTGCAGCGATTACGTCTGGCATACTTTTGATGACGTATTTTAGGAGTGGCCGGTTGTTGTTAGCAAAATCGCTGTCGTTTGGTCACGTACGCCACTGACCTTGACGCCAACTCGTCCTGGCTTACTGCGTTGTATCATATGTTTGGAAAATCTTACCCTCACACATTTTAATATTGGATTTACAATAAAATTATATCTGTTATGTATCCAAAATTCCTATACGGACTTATTGTACCGTTACAACTCTCGTCAATTTCAACGGTTAAATTCGGTCCTCCAATTTTCCATGGGTTGCTTATGATATCTAAGGCACAGATATATCTTAAGTAAGCCATTCACTGCGCGCGCGCGCGCGCGCGTGTGTGTGTGTGTGTGCTGACGTTGATTTCTACTGTTTTTCACACTAATACGCCACACTAATCACACCAGCAATAAATAAACAAAATTATTTTTCTCAGCGGTAATCTGGACCCCTCTAAAAATGTGCCCTGGCAAAGTACCTTATACTCATGGCAAGTTTTCTTATAGCAACACCAACGTTGTCGCTTTCCAAGACTCAATACCATATCATATCCGTTAATGCAATGACGAGGATTATGAAGCAAACCTTTTTCTTGAAGAAAAGAAATTGCATTCTCTTCTGTACTAATAAGACTCAACAGTTCATCATACCTAATCATTCTGAATAATTAATGTACTTACAACAAAGAACATGTAACGGGGAAAAATTTGTATAACAATTTTCTATAATAATTTTGTAAAACAAACCAGTAACAAAGCGTATCTGGTTGAGAGTGTAGAACTGTGGAGGGGGCATTTGATGGCCATATAAGGTAATGGATGTATTCAGTTGTTCTGTTGCTAACCAGTGAATCACCGGTTAATCATCTGTGTGGTGACAACAAGACGCCGTTATGAACAAGTGGCCAGGGCGGGATGTAAGTGCCCAACGGGAGAGTTCTGCCAACACTCTAAAGTTCACTGCCTACCTGATCTCAACATTCAATATTCTGTTGTTCGGTCAGACAGTCATTGCAGTGTTGGTATTGATAGTTTTCAGACTCTATGTAGGTCGTAGTGACACTGTTACAGTTTATAAATAAAGTTTTTTGTAATGTGCAGCTGTGTAATTTGTTATTACAATTTGTACTAGGTAAGTAATTAATTAGCCATTGGATTCTATCTCTGTTGCCTTAAAAAAAAAATATCCCTTTGGTTAGGTATTTATTATTCACTAGCTGTGCCCGCGATTGATACTTGATACTCATTGTTTATACTGTTTAACACACTTTTATCGTTTACGTACTTTATTTTGGAGTTTCTTACACTGCCGAATTTGCTATCGTGTGTTCGATCCCTAGCGTGATTTTGGCTTTCCGTATTAACAATTAACGCAATACTTATGATCTATTTTACATTATTTTTATTCTTATTAATTACTTATACTATATTATATGATATTTACATAATTGTTATTTGTCCGTCTGGCTGTTAACTTAGGGTTTTTCGTCATGTCTAATGTCGAAGTATTTGTTTTCTGTGTTTATTTAGTTACTTTCGGTACCTCATTCTGTAACCTAACTTCTGTCTATATCTGTGTATTTACATCGACGCGCTGAAAATACACTCTGATCTTTTCCACCTAACGAGCTTATTTGTCAACCGATTTAAATGAAGCAAACACTAAATGTTAGCCCAAGCTTATCTTAATACAGCACTGAAAACCACACCCAAATTCGTTCCGCCATTGTGGAGATTAGCGTGCACAGACAGAAAACAGGCAACGATTTTATTATATGTATAGATTTATTTTTATTTTATTATTTATTGTGTGAAATCTTTAAGATTTATACAATCGTCATAGATGTTTTACATAATTAATAACAAAAATAACAAAAGAAAGTGCCAAATATGTACTGTTTCAGGTCAATAAAATAGAAGTTAAAAATGAAACGATCGTTTCAATCTGGTGCGGCAAGAAGAAAAGAAAAAAGAGAAAAGTTAATGCGTGAGGAAAGAGGAAAACGCACCCTTCATAGTTTCTTAAAAGGGAATTCCGGCCAACCCGAGTCTTCAAGCAACTCAAACTGTACATTGACTAGTGAGGGAGGAAATCCAGTAAAAAAAGTTTCTAACGAAGATAGTCGTACAAACTATGACAATAACGTAAACGATAAAATCGCTGAGGTTGTTTCAATGTTTCCACAAAAATCTCCTAATAATGACTTCGAAAGCACTAGTGTACATCGTGTCAATAATGATTTATGTGAAGGAACTCATGAAGGCTTTAAGAACTTTATATCTAATGATCCTGCAAAATGGAAATTTCTAGATACAAAACAGAGGGAATTGATTGTTTTAAAGGACCACCTCCTATTCCTGAGAGCTTGCCGCAAGATATGTCAGGCAGGCCATTTCCTCGAGGAATTTTTTTTTAAACACCAGAATAATGGCTAGAGTGTAGAAAGGGATTGGCTTGTTTGGAGCGAAGAAGCAGCTTCCCTTTTTTGTTTTCCATGTACACTTTTTAAATGTGACGATAGTGACGATCATGTTCAAATGTTAAAATCACAGTTATGTCAAGGTGGAGTTAATGACAAATGGAAAAAACTGTATGAAAAAGTTAAAAGCCATGAAGGTAATGTTTGTCACTTGAGAAGCTACATTAAATGGAAAGACCTTTGTGTTTCACTACAAGACATGGGAGGCATCGATGCAGCGTTACAACAAAACATTAAGCAGGAAGAGGAAAAATGGAGGAAAATTTTGAAAGCTGTAGTTGATGTTCTTTTTTTAGTGAAAAGAAATTTGCCATTAAGAGGAACCCGTTCCACAATCGACTATTATGACAGTGGTCTTTTCCTAGCAACCCTCCAGTTAGTGGGAAGATACAATGTTGAAGTTGGTCAGCACCTAGAAAATATTAGTAATAGCAGAGAATCAGGTAAAAGACTTCAGGCTCACTATCTGTCCTGGCGAAGTCAAAATGAATTCTTAAAAGTGTGTGCTGATAAAGCTGTAAATTCAGTACTTGAGGAAATAAGATCAGCTCACTACTATAGCATTATCGTAGATGGGACACCAGATGTGTCTCACGAAGAACATATTTATCATTCGATATGTTCTGTGTCAAGATGGAGAGTGGAAAGTTTATGAAAGATTTATTAAAATGAATGCCTTTGAAAAGAAAACAGGAGCAGCAATAACAGATCAAGTCAAAAGTGTCTTAAACGACTTTCAGTTGGATTTGTCTTTATGTAGAGGTCAAGGCTATGACAATGCCTCTAATATGTCTGGCAAGTTTAAAGGCGTTAAAACGAGAATTTTGGAAGAAAATCCGCAAGCATATTTCACACCTTGCTGTGCTCACACCTGAAATTTGTGTGGGACTCATGCAATGGAAACTAGCATTGAGATTAGATCCTACTTTGGAAATGTTGAAAAGCTGTATAACATATTTTCAGCAAGCCCTGCAAGATGGAAAATTCTTCAAAACAAAGCTGGCATATCTCTTCATTCTACTTCAAAAACAAGATGGAGTGCAAGAATAGAATCAATTAGCCCTCTAGCAAAGAACTATAATAATGTATTGTCGGCACTTAATGGATTGGAAGATCTTAAACTACCAGCTGAAGACCAAGCTGATGTTAATGGCTTAATTGAGTGGATGAGTTCTTACGAATTTGTAATTTTTACCACAGTCTGGTACAAACTGCTCAAGTGTATCGACATTAGAAATAAGATTTTACAAAGTTCCAAACTTTTCCTTCCTGAAGCAACTAAACACATAAGAGGGCTCATAGTTGATATTCAGTTGATAAGAGATTCATGGGTTCAACTTCATGAAGAATCAAAAAATGTAGCTGTGGAACTTAAAATTGATCACCAGCTAAAAGTGACCAGGTTCCGAAAGAAAAAAAGATTTCATGACGAAACAGGTGTTGAAGTTGAAAAGTACGTTTTTAAGTCACCTGAAGAGAAACTTCAAATGCAAGTTCTCAACCCAGCCCTTGATATTCTTTTGGTACAACTAAGTGACTTGACTGAAAGAATGTCACACTGTTCAAGATTGTTTTCACCAATATTAACTCCACCATTTAATGAAGAACAAGACTACTGTGCAAGTACAGCAGAAGATGATCATCCCACAACATCAACACATTATGTTTTCAGTGAAAAACAAATACAAGAACAAGCTGAAGAACTGTCGACTGCTTATCCTTCAGACTTACAAAAAGATGACCTGAATGATGAACTTTCTTTTTTTTTTTTACAAAATTCGCGAAGAGTCAAAGTTTCGAGTAAGTGGTCATATTTCATCAGCACTAGAACTTATAAACTTGATATACAAAAAAGGATTGGAGTCTGTATTTCCTCAAATTTGCACGGCTCTTCGTCTTCTCATAGTGGCCCCAGTGACTGTAGCATCTGGTGAGAGAGCATTTAGTAAGCTCTCATTGATCAAAAACCGCTTGCGGTCAACCACAACAGAAGACAGACTTTATCACCTAATGTTGTTAAGTATCGAGCATGAACTTGCAGACAGACTGTCTTTTGAAAAAGTAATCAATGACTTTGCTGCAATGAAGGCTAGGAAAAAGATTGTTTAATTTACTGGCATGTGCAAACTTAAGTGAGTGTGTGTGTGTGTGTGTGTGTGTGTGTTTTACTTTTCTTGCTTTTAAATTCAGTTTTATAACGAAATATAAAATGTTTAACATATTATAACAGATAAGTGTTTTAAAGAGCAGCGCTATTGAGTTAGGCCATTATTATTCACTTCAAGGAACTATCAAATTACAATTTAACCATTATTGTTTTGGTTTGAAACAGTTTCTTCTTTAAAATACTGTATTTGTGGTATTAAAATTTGTTTTGAAACTTTTATCATGTTTTTAAATTTATCCTAAAACAGCAAGCTTCATTATTCCATTAGTCAAAAGTAAGTAAAGGTTTAATGAATAGACCCCTTGATAGTCAATACTGGGAGGACCGCAAGGCCCGAACAGTCCCTTCGAAGAGACTTGGATAATGGATTGACTAAAGTGGTCCTATGCGGTCAAAAAAGTGAAAAAAAAATATATATATATATATATATATATATTATAACTGTATTAAACGTGTTGTTGTGTTGTGTAAATGTGTGAGCACCTACCTGCTGTCCGGTCTTGCGGTTTTCTTCCGACTAGGGCGTGTGGATTTTGGATTTGATTTCGCAAGTATGTAAACTCAAGTGTATAACAACAGCACACTAAATTTGTTATTTTAAAAGTGAAGAGTTTTGTGAGGTTGGTAGTCTCCGTAGTACAGCAATAAAAATACAATATGGGGTAATAAAAACGGGGTTTATTACTCCAATCACACACAAGAATGAAATACTTATAAGTTCAAATCTTCTTACAAACTAAACAGTAAATAAATCTTGTATAATGTTTTCTGAATGATTAATAATTTTCAGAAGTTGAGCTCGTTATTTTCAAAGAAGTTATTTTAACTGAGAATTTAATTAATCAATTTAATTTAATTCAAATTAATTTCAATGATTTTAAAAATGATTCTAATGCAATAAAAACTCTAAAGTTGATTGAAAATATTCAAAAAATAAACTGGCCATGACAATCTAGTTCACGCCCCTTTATTTACTAGTGATCTGACTCACGTATACTGCAGTATGAGCAAATTACTTAATTCTTTGTTAAGATTTGTATAGCGCTTTTCTCTTTATCTACTACTAATTCTTAACTAATGCTTATTAATTACTTATACTGGCTATACAGATTATCACACGTGAATAATTCTTATTTAATTAGAGTCTTTGATTTATGGCATCTGAATGATTTATATTACATTGATTTTAATTAAAAAGAAAGAAAAATTGAACTGTTGAAAAATAAATAACGTGATTTTGACTTTCCTGGTTCTGAAGAGGATTGTAGAGATGATCCTGGAAGTCCCTCGCTGTCCTTGTCCAATCGGCTAGAGATGGTGATCTACTGAGCGTCCTGGGTTTTGGCGGTGAGCTCGGAAATCAGCAACACTCTGCTCTCCTGCTATTGATGAAGTTTTTACGTCTGTAGTTTCGTCGAGAACTGCTTCAGGTCCCTCGTCGATTCACGTTCCACATCTGCGTATGTGTTTCGTTACGAGTTGTCGCTCTGGTCGTCAGCTAATTCGCAAGTAGTTTAGACGGCCTCTCTGTCGTATTCTTGAAGAAATGTCTTGTAGTCTTGTAGATCTCTTGCGAGCATACGCCCACAGTTAATGTAGTGCACGGTACGCTTGTTTGTTGATGTGGAAGAGTATCTTGACTGCACGCTGTAATTACGAGTCGTTACAGTTGATCTGTTTTATGATGATCGTAATTAGGCGTGTTGACCACGTAGAGTCTTTAAATGAGTCTTCACAAAACTATGGTTTTGAGACGGCTGAAGATGTACGTCTGTTCTTCTTGAATACTGGCAGTCGAGTATTTGATCAGCCCCAAAACTCCGCGTTATTTCCAATTTCTTCAAATGATTTGATTGGCTGACACACTCTCCCTACTACCCAAAATTTGAATCACCTCACCCCGTGAGAACGAAACTACTTTCCCACAGACTGAGAATTTATATTATTATTAATATTCTTAACACAACGGAACTGAATTGTCGTTCCGGATTTCCGGTGGCACTTTATATTGCAATTATCTTGGCTGCAAGCCAAGTTGTGCTAATTCTAAAATATACATTAGGTAGATAATTCTTATAGCTATAACATATTAAAAGCTCTTTTATGTAGCTCCATTATTACGGAAGTTATTCACATAAAATTAATTAACTCTGTTATTATTTAATTATATTGCATAAAATTCGCACACCCTATTATTAATATTTCGGCAAACATTTTGGCTATAATGGATTTCGTCTGAATTTACTGGTTTCCGAAATATTAATAATTGAAAGTTTGGGCGTGGTCCTATTCGTTACACAGTGAGATGATTATGTAACGGTCGCGGGCATAGGCGTGTACGCCTGTACAATGCGTTAACATAATCGTTACAACATATGAGTAGAGTTTCCACTATTACAATTTATTTAAACATCAATATAGTATACCCTTAACATATTATGATATTTGGTCCTGTTATAATATATATAAGTCATTGTAAAGGAGAGGGCCACAAATCCAAACTTTGCCCCGGGCCACCAAAAGTCTCTGGGCGGCCCTGCTCACCATTGAACCGTACGGTCGAATTGTAAAAGTGTAGGTAGGCCTACTCAGTACAATCACGGTAGGCCTACCCAAAGTTGGGTCAAAAAATGTAGTGGAGCAACAACCAACTTTTAAAAGTGAAGAACTAACTGCAGTGATTACGGAATAACGGTTTTAAAACGTTTATTTTGGTTTTTGAGTGAAAAGGGGTATTGTGAGGTGTATTTTATAATCTGGAACATTTTATACCAAATGATTTAATCACAAAAGATAATGTAAAACAGTAAAGTCAAAGCAGTAAACTCAATGAAAAACAACAAAGCATCAGGCCCAGGAGGGTTAGTAGCGGAACTAATAAAGTACGGAACTGAAAAACTTATGAGAATGATAGGAAGAATATTTGAGAAGGTTATGAATGGAAAGATTTACCGGCGGAATGGAAAGAGGCACGAATTACATTGATATTTAAAAAGGGCCATAGAAAAGACTGCGAAAACTATAGAGGCATAAGTGTCATAGCAACAATGGGAAGGCTGTATGGTAGGGTGCAAAGAAATAAAATCCAGGAAAATATAGAGGGAAAGACTGGAGAAAAACAAGCAGGTATTGCAGCCGGCAGATCATGCGTAGACCAGATATATACAATCCAACAGATCATAGAAAAGAAAAAAGCGAAGAACAGGGAAGTACATCTAGCGTTTATCGACCCTAGAAAAGCATATGGTACAGTACCCAGACAAGAAATGTTTAAAGCTCTATCACAATTGGAAATACCGAAAGTCCTGATGCAAGCAGTAACAAATCTATATAAAAACAACGTACAAATTAAAGTAGGTAACAAAATTGTCTGTAGGTTTAAAACATCCAAAGGGTTATTGCAAGGTTGCCCAACATCGCCCATGCTGTTTAAGATATTTTTAGAATATGCATTAACCATATGGAAACAGAAATGCCATGGAATGGGAATACCGATACGAAATGAACACCTGTACACACTATGCTTCGCCAATGACCAGGTAGTTATAGCCCAGGATGAAGAAGATCTAAGCTACATGGTCAGAAAGCTGAATGAAGAATACACAAAGATGGGATTGGAAATAAACATAAAAAAGACTGAATACTTGGCAATTAGAGATAAAGACACAACATATTTAGAAGTAGACAAAAATGTTAAAATTAGAGGAACAGACAAATTCAAGTACCTAGGATTTACACTGAGTAAACAAGGCACAACGGAAGAGGAAATAAAAAGTACATTAGGGCAGACTAGAACAGGGATTAGACAATTACACAGTGTTATATGGGACAAAAATATTAGAAAAAGCACCAAAAAAATGATATATCAGACCATAGTCCAAAGCATTATGACGTATGCAGCAGAAGTATGGGTTATTAACAAAAAAATGAAAGAAAGATTCTTGCAACAGAGATGGAATATTGGAGGAGGTGCTGTGGAATAGCGAGAGCAGACCGAATAACAAACGAGGAGATCAGAAGAAGAATGGAAACGGAAAGAAATGTAATTGACTACATCGAAGAAAAAAGATTGGTGTGGTACGGTCATGTCCGGAGAGCCCAAAATAGGTGGATCAACAAAGTGACGGAATGGAATCCATTAGGAAGGAGAAAAGGGAAGACAGAGAAGATCTTGGAGGGATGAAGTGGATGAATCTATGCAACGTATAGGACTTGAGGAAGGACAATGGGAACATCGGGAGAATTGGAAAGCCAGGTTGAAGGAAGGGAGATGGCACTAGCTGTAGCAACCCTATTATATAGGCCTATATATTTCAATTCTTGGATTTCGTTGTCCATGACGTGTCCGTTACTTAACTAAATACAACTATTACATTAACGACTCGAATCACTGAATTACACTGAATTCGGAATTACTGAAGCTCTGAGAACTGTCATATGATAGTGGCATGACAATGTATCAGTTAGAATAATCAACAACTTATTAAGGCACACTGTAAGGAGGTATGCTGTATGTAATCACTTTGCACACATCATTCCAGAAGTCTGTTCTAAAAACAATTATAATCAACCTGCTATTTCAACAGTACTAATAACACAGCATGGCAAAATTTAAACCATTTTCGTTGGTCTGAATGTTTGTTTCAAGCTGAGTATACCAAATATGTTTGTAATAGGTTTATAATTTAAGAAGTGAAGTATATAAAGCCATTACTAGTACCTGTTTATTAGACAACAAATTATAACTATAATTTACATTAATTTTGTTAATGTTCTTTGCAATTCATAATTTTGTTATTTTTTTACTATAAGGAAAACTTCTGATGAAATTTCTGTACGTGTCATTTTTTGTCTCTCTTACAAATGAATAATGAAAACACAAAGATTAAAAACTAGTAAGAAATCATTCAATAGACATAAAGAAACAAATTAGTAAAATTTATTAATGAATGAAAGGAATTCAAAAATTCAACTGATAATCATACATTAGTACATAATGTTACTAATTTCACAATTCTACAAAATTTTTAACTATTGGATAGTGAACACTGGATTTCAATATAGTAAGCGTACACATATTAATGTAAGTCGTTTCACAAAAAGTAAAAGGAAAAGAAAAGAATACACAATTTCATCTTTTTTAAACTTAAAACAAGAAATTCTTTAGACTTAGTGTAATGTATTGTGTTACTGTAAGACAAAGCAGTGTTGTTAGTGTAGTAACTAAGGTGCATTAAATGTATAAATAAAGCTAAATGGCCTAATGAGTTATTCGTAGCTGACATCATTAATCTTCTTGGTGATGGTGTACAAGCCTTTCCACAGTGGTTGCAGGTTCGAGCTGATTCCTTTCTTCCAGATTATGTTATAGAACAAAGCCTGGCAGCAGGTTCAGGCAGTCCTGAAGAAATTGCAACCAGGGTGTACAGAGTCTTCATCTTTGTATTTGCCAAAATAAAGTTGTTCTGAGCCAGGTCATGTAAATTCAGGTTAAGCCAAATTGCTCATTAGACTTTGTCTAAATTTTAAAGATATAAAGTGTTGATAAAGATGTTTAGGACTGTAATATAGTAAGGGTACACATATTAATGTAAAGCACGTTTCCACAAAAAGTGAATGGAATAGAAAGAAATACACAATTCCAATTTTTTTAAACTAAAAACAAGAAATTCTTTAGAGTTAGTGTAAGGTATTGTGTTATTTTAAGACAGAGGAGTGCTGTTAATGTACTAATTAAGATGCATTAAATGTATAAATAAAGCTAAATGACCTAATAAGATATTCTTAGATGTAGTAATTCAGGTTAGGTCAAATTTCTCATTAGACTTTGTCTAAATTTTAAAGATGTTTAGAACCGTACATTAAAAACATTGTTTGCACATATGAGTAGGAAGCAGATGTATTAATATAATGTTACCCAACAAGATCAGGAACAATTATGTATATTAAATTAAGTAGTTAGTGGACTTAAAAACTTGCAGTAGACACTCCAGTTTTTATAAAACAAATAGGGAGAAAATTGGAGATTTCTTGTTTGGAAATGTTATATCTGTTTTCTTGACAATGTAAAAGGATTTTAATGCGCTTCTTTGGTTATACATTTGATTGTACTAGGTTATATGTTATAAATTGGAATTAGGTTTTAATACCGGTACTTCGAATAAATACAGCCTTTAATGTTATATACAGCCTTTTATCCATTCAATAAATACAGCCTTTTAATGTACAGTAACTAAGGAAATTTTTGTTAAATCTAATTAATTTTAAAGATCTAAAAGTTTAAGTTCGATTGTTAAACGTAGACACTGTAACCCCTCTTTCCTTTTATGCTTTATATATAAAAAAAAACCTTTTTTTGTGTATTTATACTTTTTTTTGAAAGAGAGGCCACTAGTTATTTAGAACTAGGCAAGAGCCTAGAGAAGCCAAAAATGCGCTGGGTCCAGTATGACGGGACTTGCAAATGAAACTCTGCTCTCAGATAACAATAACAAGATTTATTGGAGTTATGTTTTTGTACAATGAACTCCCCCAGTATACGATATATGCGCCTTTGAATGATTAAGTTAATATTACAAGTACTTTCACTTCTTAAGAATAGTTCAAAATCTCAAAAACCACAATCATTATTATTCTAAAAAAATTGTTATTATAATTCAACCTTAGACATAGGCATCGCCAAATAATTGAGCTTGATATTACTGAGCAGAATACAGTTACTTCTAAATAATGTAAGAATGGCGCATAGTATCGACCCCCCCCCCGTAAGTCACATAAACCAGAACCATAAGTATATATATATATATATATATATATATATATATATATATATATATGCATAACAACGTATAACAATCTAACGATCACATAAAGGCATAACACACAACATATAATTAACATAGATACACATTTACATATAAATAGCACACACCATGTCCACCTGGTTAACAGCATATATATATTATCATCGTAACACCCTCAAACCCTCTTATTCAGATCAAGTATCCGGCCCACCTTAAAACTTCTCAATTGACATACCCAAAACCAAATAATAAGTCACAAGACCAGAGCTGAAACACCCCCAAAAATTCTAAGTATGTGAAAGGCCAAAGTCAAACTGGCTAAATAGTCAGAACGGCACACAAGTACCAACCATAAAAAGTAATTATCAATTTCGTATCCCAAATAATAATAAATGGGCCATCACGAGGTCAACATGGATGCCCGGTGCATAAACTGCATATTCTCAGTTCTTTTATTTTCTTAACAAAAAATATTAAGCAAAATCGGTGGAACGTGACCACCCATAAATAACTTATAACTGGTATTGATTTGTTTTACATTCTTTAACATTTATCAATGAATTATTATTAGTAAATTATTAAAAAAAAAATTAACAATTCTTGTGCTGGCTATGGCAAAATTTAGTGGTTACAAAATTATTTGAACAGTAGAATTGGATTTCAAAAAGCAGAATCTATGGAATTAATTTACTAAAACATACTTGAGGTGTTCATAAAGAATCCACTTGACCTCAGGCACGGTCATGCGCCCGAACTAGATCCAACAAACTATGACATGTTCTGGACCTGTGGAAAAAGGCACCAACAGGTGTCGTCCACAGGTTAACGCACCTCCCCCAACCTTCAGATTAATAACCAATTCAAAACCCAATTAAATGAAAATGCATATGACCCCGAAAATTCCCCAACAATGTACCGTGGCACCCGTGCATGCATACTTAACGCTGAAATCATTTAGTGACAGTCAGTGCCGCCCATATTTACAGAAAACTAACATCAATTCGGGTGATGCATGACCCTGGCTGAGTTTACAAATTCTCTTAATGAGATAAGCATTAATAAGTTAATGAGGCGTAAGCCTTAGTAAAAATGAAAAAGTAACATGTAACCCCAAATGTCCCGTTGGACTTGTGCGGAACAAAGTTCCAAACTGGAGCATTTCCAAACTGTCTCAAGGTAAGTGTAGCGCCCACAAACATTTTGTTTCTTAAAAAAAAGCATAAATGTCACCTGGTTAGCAGCATAAGGTTTGAGGAACTTGTCGTGTGTGTCCGTCCATTCGGCCTGACAGCTAGACGGAAGTAATTGAATTTATTTCAGGGAAAGCAGGTGTTCGGCCATCCTCTGGAGCGAGACAGATTGTCGACTACTTCGGAAACCCTGCACAATTATATGGGTAATTACTTACAGGTTCAATAAATCACAATACCCCATTCACCCAGCTGAACCCACATTTCACGACATGCCCAGTTTAACATCTCCAGAAAATTTACTTATGCATTGAACCCCATTGAATTAAATAAATCACTACAAAATAACATTTTTAAATATTATAATATATAATATATCCAAATATAGTCATTCAACATAATAAATCATTTCAAATAAATAGTTATTCATAAGTTTTCGTCAAGCACTTAACCACCTTTGACATGCACTAGCAAACTTTAACAGGTTCGTGATGTACGTTCATTTCACCAAAATCACAAAATAATTAACTTACGCCCCATTCTAAGATAATGAATTAAATAAACAGGCACAAAAAACTGTAAAACCATATCTGTTAGCCAGCGTTAACAAAATTTAAACAAAACAAAGTGAATAAACAAAATTTAGCCTGGTGCGCTACGTGCTAATATAAATTAATACAATATATTGCCCTACATCAGCGTTGATATTAGATACAATTTAAAATACAATTTATTTTTATTAAATAGTAAGTAATATATCTTAAACACACTTACCGGAAGGTCGCGTAGCTTTTACTTATACATAGTAAAAGATAGTAGACAAAATTTCAAGTCGAGGCTGTCAGGCGAATATAGACGGGCAACTACGTCGGAAGCTGAGAGTGAACTAGTCATTATAGCTACGGAAAAAATAGTACAAACTCTGAACCCAGAGCGCGCGCGGATCGGCCCGGTGGCAAGATAACGAGAAGGACGTAATTTATTGCGTCGGCAAGATGCCGATAATACGTAATTTAATAATTCAACGCAGTCCGTTCTCGTTGAGAAAAAAAAACACCGCCGAGTTTTCCAAAACACGGCACAACACAACCTCCAAAAATTGTCTCTGTACCGTAATCGTGTGCGATAAATGGAAACTAGGTTTTAATTTCTGTACTTCCAATAAATACAGCCTTAACCTCCACAAATTGTTGTGCATAAGATGGATAACCTGCCATTTGTTACTTGGGAAGAAAACAGATGTAGTACAAATCAGGACACGTAAATTTAGTACAAACGAGGACACGAAAATTGTAAAAGTATGAACGCTAACCTTCAAGGTCCGGGTATTGTTGCGGTGGTCTCATCGTATGTAACTGACCAAGTATTTCTCCCGGAGGTCTCTATAGTGGCCATACGTGTTTTCAGATCTTCACCGTCCATGGTTAGGAGAAGGACTGCCTCGCTGATCTCATCGAAGCATTCCCGGATTGCTTCCAGCTTCTCCCCTGGGACGGCCCCATCCAGGCTCTGCAGGATGGCCCTTAACTAGGCCCTGGTGTGTGGAATCACCTGGGACAGAGGTGCGCCTGAGGTAGGTTTCCGACTTCATGCTGCGCCCCGGATAGAAGATGGTCCCTATGAACGAGGTCCTGGAGTAGACGATTCCGAGTCACTGTCTGACAAGGAAGAAGAAGAGGACGTGTACACCACATTTTAGCTTGCCTTCTTGGGTGGCACCCGGGTACCTGGAAGTGGAGTCTCAGTCACTGCCTTCGGCTTCTGTGCTGCCTTCTGCTTCCGCGTAGAAATGATGGTCCTCCTGGTGGAGTTGTTGGGAATCTCCGAAGCCTTTCCTTTGGGTGTTGCCAATGCCTGAGTTCCACGCCTGGTCTTCTTCGTCTGGACGACCCGGAAGGTCGATGAATAGCTCACGCCTATTGCAATGCGGTCATTGGATGACGATGGCGAAGCTCCCGCTGCTCCAACCACCGGCCCTGAGGGATCCGAACCCTCTGGACGGTAATGGGTTGCCTTAGTCGACTTTCCCATGATGCTCAGATTTGAAGGTATCTATAGCAGACCTTTGGTTCGCAGTAGGTATCTCTAACTGTATCTGCGTGTGCTGGCGTTGATCCACTAGGGATTCATCCGCCACCACACGACGCGTACGGCCAAGTACCACTTGAAACTGTCCCTCATATCGCGTGATTCCGCGCGCACGTCTTCCGGAAAAACGTCCGCCATTCTATCCAGCAATACGGATACTGTGTCCACTCCATCTTCGAAATCGTTATACTTTATCGTCTTTACACTCCCGTTAAGCGCGATCGTACGAGTTGCGTATACTCCCATGGTTCTGTACTATGACTTACACGAAATAAAGCACACTTTTTTAGGTTAGAAAAGCACTAGTTTTCACCAACGTGCCCGGCTGCTAACTGAGACGTAGGCAGTAAGTCTATTAATATGAATAACACACTTTTTTTTAGGTTAGAAACCACTTGTTTTCAGCAACGTATCCAGCTACTAACTGAGGACTAAGCGGTAAATCTGTACAATACATAGGAACGAGCATATTATTGCACAAGCTTATTCAAGGTTTTGATTCACTTCCAGTTTACAGCGTGGGAAAGTCCTTTCAACGTTCGTCCGAGAACAAAGGGGTTCTCTGTGAGAGAGGTCGATCTATTCCACATTTGATTATAGTTATTAAAGGAATTCTTTGAAAAAACAGCCAATACTAGTTGCTTATTGCGTCAGTAGCAAATATTGTAGTATGTCTACAAATATTGTCAGTTGTATGTCTGTAGCAAATATTTGAGAAGAAATGTTCCGTATTCCACTTTACCTAGAAATATATGATAGTAGACAAACAATCTTTGTTCTAAAAAAAATTTAGTAAAGAATACTGGCGTTTGACAGCTTATAAATTAAGGTTGCTGTATTACAAACGCGTACGTTTCCTTATGTAATTTTTTACTGGCAGGTGGTAAAGTACTTGACAGTTGTAACGATGCGTGTGACAGATTATTAAAGGGTTATTCAAGGAAATGCAGATCGTTTCGAAGCCTGGACGTGGATACCGGGAATTCTGCAAGCGAGGAAGAAATTTTGACCAATCAGAGAAGACTTTTGGACAAAGAAGAAGCAGGAATATTCCGATGCGTGGAAGGAAAACAACGTTCGGAGTATTTACTGAAGAGTAGAAATACTTTTCGCCCCCTTATACTGTCAGTGGTATTCCCGATATATACTCTCATTCTCACGCTGGTGCTGGCCATGTGTTTTCAATCTTCCTCAAGTGTGTCTGTTATTCCCACGGGTAGAAATTTCCGCGCTGTACTCAGAAAAATTGCGTCCACCGACGAGTGCAGACGTCTTTGCGCGGTGCTTTTTTTTGTATACTTGTGTGTAATGGAATTATATTTTTTAGTGAGTGTGTTGTCGGGCTGTGTTCCTACCTTGTGAAATTAAAAGCAAGGAATACATTATGCATGTGATTGTATTGTGAAGGTGTTATTTCAGTTCATGGAACGAGTGAGGTTTACGCAGTACCTATATGTCTACAGAAAAGTAAGTAGGCTACTCCTGCTGTTTTACAACTTACCTTCGTTGAAAACACGTTTACACAAACAGCATTAATGCTAGATATTTGTACAAATGCTAATACCGTATTACTAGCATGCTTAGACGCGTGTAATGAAGAAACAGAGACTGTCAGATACATGGGGCAGGAGAAAAAGAAAGTGAGAGAGAGAGAGGGAGACACGATTAACTTGTTAAATATTAAGCCTTTCATGCTTTCCAATGAAAGTGTGATCCTTTAGGCGTAATTTGTAATTTTGACGAAGTTTATTTAACAGTTTGCATCTGTCTTTGAAAGCGTAGCATAGGCATATGCAATGTGTAACATTTCCTCTCTCTCTCTCACTCTCTCTCTCTCTCTCTCTCTGATTACCCTACATGTTAAAATCTCCCATTCATCGGCTAACATGTGGGAATGTTAATCGGTTGCACGTGCGCTGACGCGGATGAGTATATATATTTTCCCACGCGCGCGTCCCCCGCCCCTCGCCCTACTACAGTCTGCGCACTGCCGAGGTGTGTGAATGACTGGCAGAAGTTTTTTTTTCCGAACTCTTGCGTTGTATTCGTAAAATCCATGTTGTTTATTACATTTTTATATTTTTAATCTTTTATGGTTATATGAAACTAACTTTTTTGTCATTACTTTTTGTGTATTTTTGTGAGGCGTTCTGACCTATCTTCTGTTAGTGTTGACGAATACCCAGGTACTTAGCAATGACATAATACACGTTTTACGATCGCAAATCACGGTTTATTGCTTCGTTAATTTTCTTGTTTATAAATTAAATGGTGCTAGCGGGTTTTACGGGTTTGATTCAAGACGTTTGTTGGTACTCGTCACACTCTCAGTTTACGTGTGTGTAATTGAATATAATGGAAATAGTTTGTAACATTGGGCGCCTCTCATGTCCTCTCTCTCGTGTCAAATTCCTCTCCGTCCGGCCCACAGATAGGGGAATGTTAATTACGAGCGCGCGCGCGCTGGCACGGGTGAGTTATATATTTTCTTATGCATGTCCCCGCGCCTCTCCTCGTCATAGCACTGGAGAGTGGGCAAGCGGATGAATGGGAGCAGATTATACACTCACTTCACTTAATTGAGGTCATAATTATTTATTCATTTGTAATCAATTCTTTGCTAGAAAATTACTGCCCTATTTGGAAGATCCTACGTTGCAAGATCAGCCCTAACTATAAGGTGTCAAGCACTAAAATTCACAATAAGTGAGTTATTACTCATTTAATACATAAAATTCTTCATGTTAGACATAAAAATATTTAAATAATTTACCAAAGTGATTGTAAACATATATATATATATATATATATATTGTATTTAAGGTATTACGTAGCCCTAATATTCAAATCTACATTTTTGTAGAAATTGTTACTCATTAAATGTTAACTTTTCATTCAATATTATTATATTATGGTTATTATTATGATTAAAATATTGTTACTCAATATTATTGTGATTATTCATACACTTATTCAGATACGTATCAAGAATAACATCTTGGTTGGCGCCTTGAATCAGTGTTGTCATTTATCTAACATTATTTATTACTTTTTTTTTTATATTTTTCATCTTTTTAGTTGTAAGAGGTTGGTAATACATTTGTTATTTTTCCTCTTGCTGATCCGCGTGAGCCGAGGGTTTTTTTTATTGGATCTGTTACTGTTTATTGCTAAGTTAGTTACGTGTTGTTGTGCAATAGTTCCACTCATTAGTCGAACACGAGGGGGATTCTCCGTCTATATACACGAGGTTCGTTCGCTAAACCCCTTCAGTCTTATCTCAGTAGTCACGAGCGACACATCGTCCAGAGCTCGACCACGGACGACATGAACGAGATCGGGTCCGAAATGAACGAGATCGAAATATTTTGCGAAAAATTCGCGCGCGCGCACGCACACACGGTCAAGTACGGGGGGCTATCGAGCCATTGGTGGACGGGGGTGGTAATGGTGTGATGTGTGGCTGGATGATCATGACCTACCTCAACAACCAGTGACCTCATTGAGACAATGGCCACACACTGAAAACAATAGGCGTTAACGGAAACAATAGACTATTGTTTCAACACTAAAACAATAAGCGGCACTAGGCAACAAAAGAAAACAAACCATTGTTTCAACAATGAAACAATAGGCGGAATTAGAAAACAATGAAACCATTGTTTCAGAACTGAAACAATAGACGCCGCCTAAAACAATGACCCCATTGTTGTTTCTGTGACGTCACTGGCTGTTTATGTAAGTCAAGAGAGCATCTGTTCGTGACGTCACTTGTGACGTAATGATCAGCTGATCGTAACGTCGTCCCCTCCTTCACCCCCTCGACCGCCACTGTTTCGATATCCCCCCCCCAACACACTACTACTGGAGGTAAAAAAGTAAATAGTGTACTGACCATGTTTGATCTTTTATCATCGGAGTCAGCAGGCTATCGCAAAATAACAATGCCTGTTCTTTCGGAGTCGGAATTATTTTATCTAAATCCCCAGGAGGTTCCATCGTTGACTGAGTATTCACGAATAACAGGAAAAAGAACAAAGTAACTACTGTACCATTCACAGCAACCGACGCTATGAAACCGTCGTTTGCTGTTGCTCGTTCGTACTGACTGTTTCGTTTATGTTCGCGTCTTTCCGTAAATATTCGTACAGGTTGACTGCGTTGTCAGCTGGCAACCTGACACATACTGATAACGAACATTTATTGAGCAACACGATTTTTACGGAACTTCCTTCGCGCCAAACTATGACGTATACAACTGAATTTATATTTATGTTTGTATTGTTTAAAAATGCTTACCTCGTTTGACAGTACACTCGCAGCTGATATGCTCCGGTTACGTAAGACTTTACACATTCGTAAGCAGCTGATCCAGGATGAATCGTAATTGTTCACATACGCGCGACAATTATTGGAACGAAAACACTCGAAATTATTTACAAAAAACTACACTACACTACATAGTCCTATATGCACATCAAATTCACACGCGCTGAATATTTAATAATTTCATGAATAACGTATAAATGACTCTTCAACTATCAAACTTAAAAATTATTCAAAATCTCTAACTTTATAACAATCATTTTTTTTTGCACCAGCGAGAGAGCAGTGTTCTGTACGTCGGTTTCATTGGGCTTTACCATAACTGTACCGTGTATTAATTTCCTTTTTTTGGTGGAATGAAGTCTCCTCTGTAGCACGATATTTCTTTTCTGAGAAGTCGAACAGCTGGGGATATCTTGAACTGCAACGCGAGAGCGAATTGCACTTAATGTAGCTTTCAAAGTAACAGTTTGTCGTTTAATCACTTCCAGTTCTTCTAATGTGGTTACACTGTTAACTAATTCAATTAAATCGCCTTTTAGTGCTTCTTTTTGAGCGTCCATAGATGTCAAAAAACTTTCTCTTCTGCTGACTTACGATAAAATTTCTTGTTCTTCCGTCGTATCAATTTCGTTCTCCGTATGCACAAACAATTGATCGTCACTATCGTCTTCGTTACTATTACCATTCGACTCCAAACTACGCCCTGCTTTGTTAATCCTGCAGACAGCATGAATGTGTTTACACATATTCCACTTAATTCATGAATCTACACACGTGCATGAATATTTATGTATACACACATCACAGTCTACACAGATCAAATTGCATTTGCACTGCACATCATTTTCATGTACTAAGTACACCTCTTTCACGGCAGAAGACGATGGTACTTTCCGCCCGCTGCCTGTTTCTTCTCTGATAATTAGGTTAGTGTCGATTTCTGTGACGGACTTATGTCTTTCTCTAATGTCTTTCAACTTTGTAGTTAATTTGCCTTTGCTTAAGACAATAAGTCTATCAAACAACTTATCGCGGACGAAAGACATTAGAGCAATTATAGCTTTGTCCAAACGTTTTACATTTTTGCCGTGTAAATATAGGCTACATATTTAATTGTATGGTGCATTCTTTCAATATGCATGTTGGTGTTCAGACCTCCTTGAAGTCGATGACAGTAGGCCCAAGACTGAATATTTTTTGAATACGTTTGAGCAAAATAAATGCCGAATTCAGAAGTGTCTGGATCATCAAGTTGGCCTAGTCGTCTAATTGCTTCAGGCAGAATTCTTTCGAATGCAGAAGAGTCTCTCTCCTGCATTAATGTCCTGACTATTCTATAAACGTCACCCTGCTTCTCTTTGCCTTTTACTTTGGAACTTATATTCCTTCTCCAAGCCCTGTCAACGTGCCAAGTGCAGTACAGTCTCATTGCCGGAGCTTGCATTGTTGATATCCACACATTATAGAAGGATTCAGCCAAATCGGACATAAACACTTTCGGTAAAACTTCGCCTACTTCTGCCTTGATATACTGAAAAAACAAAGAAAGCACTTTTTCGTCAGTTCGATTTGATATGAGAAAAGCACAAGGAAATCGCTGTCTCATGTCGTCCAAAACAAGTAGGGTTATTAGTTCGAAACCGTAACTGTTCAAACCGTGCGTGCATATACAAACACTGCCATATTTCTTCAGTATTTCACTCTGTGCACTGTTCATTGTAATTAATACAAAATCGTCTTTTTTTAAAGTTGGGTAAGTTTCTGTGACGACTCCTTGAGGCTTATAAAATAAAACACAAGGCTGGAATTGACCTCGTTGACCCACGCTTCAACACTTGTACCATCTTCTTGATGTCTCACCGACTTCGAGCATAAATTATATGCGTGCTTGATGTTGTACAGGTATTGCTTCGTTAATAAATGAATTGTTTCTAATTTACAGCCTGTCACGGAATCGCGTATTTTATTAAGTATTGCTTGAAGTGGTATTTGATTTGCAATATCCACAGCTAGACTTTCCTTTCGCAGTCAGTGAGACCTAAATAGCTTAAGTCATTTAGATGACCTACATAAGTTGACACATATGTAATCTTGCAGGTACCATCTTCAGTTTCAGTGACGCGAATGCTTGTGAGACAGACAGCATTGATTTTGTTACTTCCCTGTAATTTTAAGTGCCGACTACCTTTACTTTCGGACACAAATTGCCCGGACCTATGGCATATATAATAATGTCTCTTTGTGCTGTCGGTAGCATAATGAGAGCCACGCTTTTTAACGTATCTTGAAAACGTTTCTTTTTCAGTCTCTTGTTTCCACTCAAAGAAACTTTCTAAGGAATTAACTTCTTTACTTTCACACTTCACTGATATGTTGTGCTGTAATTCGAAGTGTTCAAGTAAAGCTTGTTCCTTCGCTGCTGCAAAAACACATAAGGGGCACTTAAGTTTATTCGGTGCTGATACCCCTGCACCGTGGGATTCACGTTCCTGACGCTTCAATGTGGATCCATGCTTGAAGTGTTTATCACAGATGTTACATTGATGTGTACGTGACTTCAAGCTGCTCAAAACCGGCACTTCACTGTTTACTTTTTCGGGATGTAATTTCGAATGCTGGCTAAGATTCTCTACATTTTCACAATTCTTACCGCACTCCGAACATAAGTATTGTTTAAGCTCACTGCTGCTCACTCATTTTAATAAACCAAAAATTAAAAAGGTATAAGAACTAGATTATGAACACACACAAAATTAACAAATGAATATCACACAACAAACTCGATGAACAGACGCACGGATAATTTAAATGAAATAAAAATGTATATTATAAAACGAACTACGGAGACAGTTTTATTTTATAGTCACGTTAGCGATAGCGTTAGCGATATAGCGAACTACTGTCACGTTTTATTTACAAACACGCTGGTGCTACTATACTATAATTACCGACACAGTATTACTTAACACGCGCACAGTACATTAAACAGCACGTTGTACACTTCCTGCCTAATTCAACATTGCTTGTAGCAATGGGTAAAAATTGGATATTCGCGCCTTACTCAGTACTACGAAGAGTTACGGAAATAAACGAAGCAGTCGGTACGCGTCAGGGGCTAAGGTCTAGTCTCGTTCGTTAGTGACGTGCTAGAGGTGGGCTAAACTGTTATTTTAAAATAATAGGTATGAAAATACCGTTCCAAAAAATAACAGGTACAAATACCTGTTACTACATACTAATTACACATAACCTATATTATCCTTTATAAGTAAATCGTTTTGAGTTTCCTGCAGGTCTCGTATGTAATATCTTCAAATAAATACACTGCAAGTAGGTTTATTTTCACCTAGGTAAACATATATTAATAAACCTACTGCAGTGTATTTATTTGAAGATATTAATCTATACTATATAATTTGTTATAAGAAATAAATTGAAACTAAAAGTATTAACAGTGTTACTTTACACTGTGACTTTATTAAACTATTACTGTTTAAAAGAAAATAAGAAACAAGAAAATTTATAGGTCTATCTCCCTTTGGGAATACCAATTTAAGTTTTTACTAGGAGTAAACAAACTAACATTGGTTAGACAAATCAGTTGCGAAACTCAGGGCAATGAAATAATTTAGAGTAGAGGAGAGTGGTACAAATCCGCCACCCGCTGGTTTCAACTCTAGATTCCGTTTTAGGCCCAAGATAGTAGCGCTCTGCCTTAGCGGCCGACTCGGGAAGCTTCGGGCAGTACCGCCATTGCACCTGTTGCGTTCAGTTGGCGTGTTACTTGTAGAGACGTTGTTTTCCTCATCTTTGTTGTTATTTTCACCAATTGTTTAACTCGTGGTAAGTGTATGAACTTCACTATTTGTTAGTTTAATTAATACGTGCTTTGATAGAGTATGAGGAACTTACCGGTATCTGTAAAGTTGCTTGAATTTCTGTTCACTCGTTTGTCAGTTGTAACGACTATCCGCCATGTTGTCCAAATGATGTAATTCCGCCACTCCTATGTGGGACAATATCGCCATGTGGCGGTATTGCCCCACATAATATTTTATTATAAAGGATACCAAACTGAACCCTTTTGTGGTTTTTAGATGGTTCGATCACGAGAAAGAACTACACAAAAGGCGATGTGGAGTGAAGAAAACCTTAAAAAAGCTATTGAAGCAGTTCGAAGTGGAATCTCAAATAAAAAATCAGCCGGTAATTTTGGCATACCTAGGTCAACTTTACGTGATAGATTAAAGTCAGAAGATAATACTAAGCCTTCATTAGGGCGGAAACCCGTGTTTTCTGCTGAGCAAGAACAAAAATAGCTAATCATGTGGTCCTCCTGGCAAAGATATTTTACGGAATCACCACGACCGAACTAAGGCGCTTGGTTTTTGATTTGGCCGAAAAAAATGGAATAAAACATGATTTTAACAAACCAAGATAAATAGCCGGGGTAGATTGGTTAAGAGGGTTTCTTAGCAGACATAAGATTAGTTTAAGAAAACCTGAAGCCACTAGCTTGAGCAGGGCGACAACATTTAATAAAGAAGACGTTGATTTATTTCACAAAAATTTAGAAACTGTCATGACGAAGTTTAAATTTTCTCCCAGTCGTATTTACAACATGGACGAAACCGGCATTTCCACAGTACAAAAGCCCGGAAAAATCCTTGCACCCCAAGGGCAGAAACAAGTGGGGGGAATCACTAGTTAGGAAAGAGGGAAAAATATAACTGTCTTGTGCACCATGAGCGCATCAGGAGAATATGTACCCCCAATGTTCATATTTCCAAGAAAACGTATGTCACTTCTGTTACAGCTAGGGGGGCCACCAGGAGCTATTTACAAGTGCTCTCATAATGGGTGGTCTAATGAGGAGTTATTCTTAGAATGGCTAGAGCATTTCCAAAAAGACGTCAAGTCAAGTGAAGAGGACCCTGTCCTGCTTTAGATGGATAACCATGGAAGCCACATTTCGTTGCAGTGTTATGACTTTTGCCGACAACACCACATTCACGTTGTGTCAATCCCTCCCCATTCTTCACACAGACTGCAGCCACTAGACGTAGCTTTCTACTCACCTCTAAAGAATGCTTTTAATAAGGAGTGTGATTACTTCATGAAAACGAATGTTCATCAGAAAATAACACCTTACGACATTGCCTCGATCTTCAGCAAAGCCTATTTGAGAGTTGCCACTCTAGAAAAGGCTGTATCAGGATTTAGAGCTTGTGGGATTTCTCCTTTTCAGCCCAACAAGTTTACTGAGGTCGACTTTGCTCCTGCTCATACTCTTCTTCAGCAAATAGTTATTGAGGACAAAGAAGAAAGCACTGCTACTGAGACATCTAATGACATTGCTGATGAGACACCTAATGACACTGCTGCTGGAATACCTAATAGCACCGCTGCTAAGATTTCCGATGCTAACAATGAGACTTTATTACATAACATTTATGCTAACCCTCAACCGGGCACATCCCAAGAAAAATCTGATTTCCAAAAAAGCATTGAAGAGATTTCACTACTACTAGTGAAAGAAGCAGGTCCTAAACACAAAATTCAGAAAGATAGAAAGCAGCATTCAATTATTTTGACGGCTACACCTATGAAGAGTGTCCTTGAAGATGATAAAGAAAAGAAGGATTTAAAAGAAAAAATAAAGTGCTCAAAAGAAAAATTACCGATACTGAAAACAACCAAAACAAAGGAAAGCTCACAAAAATGTCCAAACAAAACGAAAAGAAAATTATGGAAAAAGGAAAGAAGTTGATATCTCACAATAAAAAAAGAGAACAGTTAAGAATACTGGCAGAAGAAAAGTAAATTTCGATGAAACATCGTCAGAAGATTTGGACGAGAAAACCCTATGTGATGACAATGAAGATGACGACGCCTACGATTGGTTTGCTGCTGACACTGAGACGTGTTTGGTTTGCGGAGAGTTTGGGAGCAATGAACTTTGGTACCGGTGTGTTATTTGCTCGAAGTGGGCGCATTCTGAATGCAGTGGAAAAGACTGCCCTGAAAATTATGTTTGTGACTTCTGTCAATAAACTCTTTCCAATACATGTTTTAATTTTTTTTCTTTATATGTAGGCTTATTTTTGTGAATCTTTGGACAAGAATTCATTTGTAGTAAATTAAAAACATTGGAATTGTTATACTGTATGTAATAAATAGTTACTTTACAGTACATGTTCTGTATATGTTAATAAATACCCAAACTCTTATAATTTTAACTTGTGGCGGTATTACCCTATGGCCGTGACGGAATTATCCCACTACGTAGGGCAATTTTGCCACTTTACATAAACAAGTTTTTATTTTTATTCTGACCTTATAAAAGCAGATAATATACTTTTGAATATATATTTGTGTAGGGAAACAAATTATTGATACACTCAAGTACTAACACCTAAGTTTCAGATAAAACTAAAGTCACAACAAATAATTTCCTCTTAAGGTGGCGCCATTACCCCACTCTCCCCTACACGTAATACCACAACAAATAATGTAAAAAAAACATCAGAAACATATAATAAAAACATAACAGTAAGCCACAAGAGTGAATAAACAAAATTTTACAAATAAAAATAATAAAAACAACTGTAATAAAATAAATATAAATAAATAAATAAAAACTTATAAATAATAAGCAACAACAAAAGTAAATTAAAAACATTACATACCTGGATAATCTTCAGATCCATTCACCAGTGTACACAGAATATACAAGTCATGAACTAATCTTTGTCACACCTATTCACATTACAATTTGCTTCACTCAAATAACGCATTATAGGTAAAATTAAACTATTGAATGGTTTTTAAAATACTAGAATTTCAGTTATTCAGACACTATTTCAAATTTGTATTTAAAAATATCAGCTGTTGCGCTTTCCTTGAAGTTAATCGTGTTCTTCGTTCAGATAAAATTATTCCCGCCCTGGAAAATATCCTTTCACAGGGAATGGATGTTGCAACCATGTTACATCTAGTTCCGACCAAATGTGCAAGATTAGGGTATACACGTTGGTGATCTTTCCACCACAGTAAGGGATTTTCGCTTCTCTCTATTGGTGTGTCTTGAAGATATTTATCTACTTCTTGTATAGCCATTGATAAAGGTGTCCCTATTTGTTTAACTTGCTTATCTGGTTTTTATAATGGTTCCAAATTGAAACTGTTTCCGCCTCTGTTATGTTAGGTTGTAGATTTCCTTTGGTTTCAATGCTTGTATTGGTTCTTGAATTTTTTGTAATTTGTGAAGATACTAGTTCAGCTGCATATTTTTTTGTATTTTCTAGAGAAGTATTGTCTTCAAAAAAGTAGTGTCTGTACCTGGGGTCAAGCATCATCCAAAGTGAAATTGTTTTGCTTTTTTCCAAATTAGCAAACCTTACAGAAATTCCTTCTAGAAGTTTAAGTGTAATTTCTCTGACAAGTGGTTTAGTTAATTTCACACTTACCTGTTGTATTGATAATTTTAATCCTTGGGTTATAGGTATTATCTGGCTGGCGGTGATATATTTCTCTCCACTCATTTCTTTTTTTATCTCCTCACAAGGTTGCAGAATACCACACAGTTCTTTACAAATTCCCCATTCTTCAGGTGTTAATGTTTCTATGTCTGTTTTTAGTAATGCCAGAGAGTGTTTTACAGCATCCTCCAGTTCAACAAATCATTCAAGCATATAGTAAACAGAATTCTAGCGTGTTACAACATCTTGCAGAAGTTTTTTAGGTTGCTGAACACCTATCTCTTCTTGATATTTTATGATTTTTAAATGTGCAATATTACTTCTCATAAAAAATGTTACAATTGTTTTTACTTTTTTGATTATGTCATTTACAATTAACAGGCTGTCTTGAACAATTAAATTTAATGTGTGAGCATAACATCCAAAATGCTTCCACTTAAGTATGCTTTGTTTAGCACCAGTAATATTTATGGCATTATCAGTAATAACAATTGAAATTTTTCCAGACAAGTCCCATTCATTTATAATACGCAAAATTTCATCTGCTAAATTTTGAGATGTTTTATTTATTTTGATAACTGAACAGTCTAATAGTATATGTTTCATTTGAAAATCCTGATTAATGTAATGTACAGTAATTGCATTAAAAGTTTCATTTGTTGAAGAAGACCATGTGTCAGTTGTTAAGCAAACACTTGGTGCATCTTTTTTAATAGATTCTTTCATTTCATTTACCTTTGTTTCATAATAAGCTGGTAACAGTGTGTTAGCAAAATACTTTCTAGAAGGAATTTGATAACTAGGGGCACAAGTATTCATCAAATTTCAGAAACCTCTGTCTTCAACAACTGTAAATGGTTGAAGATCCCAAATAAAAAGTTTCATTATGGCCTCATCAATTTTGTTTTTATCAGATACTGCTAATTTTTTGGGTATGTAGGTTGATATTGACATTTGTTTTTTACTTGTTGGGACAGGCATCTGAAATGAAGACGGTTGATTTTGGAAGGTGTCAGTAGCTCTTGAAGTGCTTGGTCTCTCTGGACTAAAAAAATGGGAGGAAGATTCAACTACTAAGTTTTCTTGCACATCTGGTCCTATTTGCAATATATCACCTGAAGAAGTTTCTGTTCTTGGCAAAGATTGCACAGCAGTTTGGGTAGATATAGTAGGAAGAGCAACTGTAGGATGCTTTCTTTGTAAATGTTTTTTTTTAATTACTAACAGAACTTTTATACGATAGACTTGTTTTGCAAATCTTGCACAATGCAAGATATAGTTATAGTTACTAACTGGTTCAAAAAAACTCCACACGTCACTCATTTTTCTTATTGGATCCATGTCACCAAAATTTTAAAAATAAAACGTATGCGAACCTAACCTAACACAATCCACAACTGTCACAGCAATACTTAAACAGGCTTCCCATAGTATGGGGAAGGGTTCCCGATTGGTGGTAGGCATACCACCAGTGGTAAGCAAGAAGACCTAGCTAGGAAAAAAGTATTTACTTAAAAAATAAATAAATACAAATTTATGTTCAAAACAATAATAAATTTTCATCGGACATAATTTAAACCGATTACCCTTAAGGAATTAGATTTAAGGAACAGGACTTGATAAAGTGCATAAACATCCATTACAACAATCTCATCACTTACGTGAGATGTGTAGTGCAGTTAAAATCACATTAATAAAAAGTATAAGTATAGCCAACTACATCAGCCACTCTATAGGTTATAACACAATATAATTTGTTATTTCAAAATTTACCAAGTTGGTGATTAGTATAATATATAATTTATTAGCATATAATCTGTATTATATATCTGCATATCACACGAGAATAAATGTAACATCAGGATGAATTGTTTCCTTTATTAAAAACAGCTTTGTCTCTTTGCACAGAACGAAGTATTCAGGACAAAAAAGTGGCTTTGTACTAGCTCCGACTCGAAATACGCTTGATACTACTTGTTCCTAAAATACTAGATGTTTCTAAAATACTACTGTTCCTCTGATACGCTTAGTATTTGTAATACGCGTTTACTTGTTGTTCCTTGGGTATCGGTGATACTCCAAGTATTTGAAATACCTAGTATTTGAAATTCTCGTGTACTGGCTGTTCCTTGCGTACCAGCGATATTTTTGAACGCCTAGTATTTGTCCTTGGTTTACTTGTTACTTGCGTACTTTGTGTGTATGTGTGTGTGTGTGGTAGCATAGGGGGCGTGCCTCGACTCAGAACAGCGAAGGTGGCGTGTCTAGACTCGGAACAGCGTTGCCGCGAATTACAGGTATTTCAACATTTCAGTAATTGTTACATCCGTTCCACAAAAATATCGTTCCAAAATACCTGTTACAGGTATATCGGCCCACCTCTAGGCGTGACACATAAAAGGCGGGATCACAGAGCACAGAGTATGAATATATTATTGGGTGGGATTATTAATAACGAAGTATCGAATCGATACATCCCAAAAATTTGAAATAATACAAGGTTCCCTACTATATTAATGCACTATAACTGCATAAATAAATCTACAAATATAATATTTACGTAGATTATGTAAATATATTCTTTACAAAGATATAATATTTCTGTATATTAGGTAAATTTTTGTAGATATTTAAAAATATTTATAAATAAATTATTTATAAATATTTAGGTAAATACTGTATAGATTAGGTAAATATTTAGGCAATATTTTTAGAATAATAAATATTAGCCTATATATTTATTAATTTATTTTTATATAAAAATATAGTATTTATTTGGGGTCTCTTCCGCTTTTTACCAGTCAATTCCGTATATACTGGGATGCCTTGGTACGATGCGCATGCGCGCTATACCTCCCTTTCACACTGTCTCTGTCTGTCTCACAGAGTATGAAAAATTAATTAGACTTAACTAAAATTTCCTTAATTAGTGTACATTAAAAGGCTGTATGTATTGGAGGTACCAAAATTAAAACCTAGCGGAGGTTATGTGTAAGATTAAAAATCAAACTTAACCTTTTAGGTTTTTAAAATTAACTTTACTAAAATTACCTAAATTAGTATATATTAATAGGCTGTATGTATTGGAAGTGCCGAAATTAAAATCGAGTTCCCATTTATGGTACATGAATATGGTACAGAGGCGATTTTACGTAAATCTAATGTATAACCAAACAAGTACCGCTACCTACATTAAAATCCTCTTTTAAACATAATGCAATAAAAAGGAAAGGAATGTGCAGTTTCCGTTAACACGCAAATGATTAGGTATTAATGGGTTACAGTGAAATTGTATGTTACCACAGTCTGAGTTAATGCAAATAAAATTGTAGAACCACGTAAAAATATTAAAGAATGCTAGAGTATTACATAAAAAAATTACAACAGTAAGGACCCTTGTTAATGAATGGAAACAAATAGGACTCTACACTTTAGTATGTACCAATGAAATTCTCCTTTTCTCTAATATCTATTGTTATTAAAAAGTTCGAAGTAAAAACTTCTTAGCTTTCAAAGAGAACAATCACGACCCAAAATATTTTCAAACTCTTAAAAAAGTCATTAACAACATACATTGTGAGAAAACATGATTAAAAATCATAACTTTCCATGACTTACTTGTGAAGAAAACAGATATAATATTTCCAAACAAAAAATCTTCAATTCTCTCCCTATTTGTTTTATAAAAACTGGAGTTTTTACTGCAGGTTTTATCTTGTTGGGTAACATATTGTATTTTTGATCCTAAACATCTTTATCAACACTTTATATCTTTAAAATTTAGACAAAGTCTAATGAGCAATTTGGCCTAACCTGAATTACTAGGCCTACATCTAAGAATAACTCATTAGAACACTAACACCACTGCTTTGTCCCACAGTAACACAACACATTACACTAACTCAAAAGAATTTCTTGTTTTCATTTAAAAAAAAAAAGGTGAAATTGTGTTTTTCTTTTCTTTCCCATTCACTTTTCATGAAAACGTGCTTACTGTATTTTAAATCCAATGTTCACTATCCAGTAGTTATAAATTTTGTGGAATTGTGAAATTAGTAACACTATATACTAATGGGTGATTATCAATTTATATTATCAATTGAATTTCTGTATTCCTTTGATTCATTAATAAATTTTACTAATTTGTTTCTGTATGTCTATTGAATGATTTCTTATTAGTTTTTAATCTTCGTGTTTTCATTGTTCATTTATAAACAATGGATTATTAATCATTCTACATTTTATTCATATACAGTACTGGTAACACTACACTCTTGTCATTTTGGCGGTAGGTATCTTTTTCAAAAAAGATTTGTTTCAGAGACTGTTCTTATCCTTGAACTTCAGTTACTTTATTTTTGAAAAGTGTGTATACTTTGCTCGTCTACTTCTATTTGTTTGAATATTTGCTACCAGAAAATGGAACAACTTGGCTGATAAGATTAGCAAACAAACAGCATATTGATTGTAACTTGTCACAATATATGACTATAGAAAAGCATACAGAGGTTAGGTGGGGTAATTGAAAACGGTAGGGAGAATTTAGTTTTCAGACATTCGGTATTGTCTGCATTGTCATTACTCAACTGTTGAAGTTTCCTTCAAAACTGCAGAGTGCTGCTGGACTTCTGATATAAGAATATATCCTAATTTGTAACAGAAGTTTTCATGTTAAAAAATATTGTGAAATGGTTTTGCATGACTTTAGGCATACTGATTTTAGGCATACCGGTACTGATTTTGTGGAAAGAAACAACCTGAAACTGCACCAAAACAATATAAAGGCATATGCAACAGTCTTTATTAACTTTTTGTAATGTTTTGTAAAGGTATTTTAATATAGTCTCAAGCTAGGCATATACTGTGTTTACAATTACTCCACAAAAATTTCCCATTGGGGTAAACTTAAATGTGATTTTGGGGTAATTGTAAATGCTGTTATTCAAATACTCTTGTTTGTTTAGTACTATTAAATAAATATAAGTATATCACTACCGACTCGGAACACATATTTAGTTAATCAACTTAATATAGTTATCAATAAATATACTTGTATTTAGTTAATCAACAGACACGTCATGGACAACAAAATCCAAGAATACTCTTAAATACCAGACTTCATCAAATCTAAACACTATTATGAGTTAACCACTCTTAAAACATATTCTACTAAAAATAGAAATAATTAAAGTATTCAAAAAACTGTAATAAATTTCCAAATAATTTGTTAGGCCCAGGTATGTTAGTGTAGAACAGATGTGGAAAATATATTTCTGCCACCTGATAAATAGTCAGGCGTATTGTTATATTAGTGCTTAACTGGGTGCTTAATTGTTACTAAGTCACTTAACTGATAAAATTCAACGACTTGATAAATGTGTTTTTGGCCCTGTAAATATTTCTTGGGAGAAAAAATTGATAAGCTTTGCCAAAAGAAAAATAAACACACAGATTGAAAGGTAAGGAGTTTGTTGATCGTCAAAATGTGAATTTTCTACACTATTAGGCCAAGTGTTGAGAGAAGGCATAATTAGTAAAAGTGCCATAGGTGGTTTTGTAACGACAGGAATTTTCCAAGTTGATGCAACAAAGTTTCCAGAATCTGCTTCCAGTCAAAAAGAACTCAATGAGTATAAGACGAGTAGGGCTATTGTACATTTTTAATGTTCAGTACACCTACAAGCAACTCTATTGATGATGTAGCCATGTCGTCTATACCAGGCACATCTGCTTCTCAAATAAGTACTCCACCAAGTAAGATTATTGAGAAGACACCTATTAAAACACCACAACAAAAATCAACTCCAGAAACACCAGCTGCAATCATAAAAATATTTGTCAGAAATTAGCGAACTCAAAATTCTATGATGTCTACAGAACTCAATACAAAAAAAAAGAAACAAAAATATCTCATTTGAAACATGAAAGATAAGGAGAAGTTTAAATAACAGAAGAGTCCTGGCAAAAGTTAAAGAAGCTGAAGACAGCATCAAGAAAAAAAAACTTGGAAATAATCAAGAAGAAATGACTAGGAACTGAAAATATCGGTATGGAGAACTACACATGACTTCCATGTTCTAATTAATTATACACTTATTTTTAATATCTACACTCAGAACAAAACCAAATATGTCAGCATGCTTTTGGTAAAAACACTGAGAAAGATAAAATACAAATTGTATCTAGTTGTTAATATTTTAAAAATAAAGAATTAATTTGTTTAAATTATCTTTTATTTAAGCAACACAGAAGAAAGTGAATACCACCCAGCATTTGTTTTCTGTGAATTTCTGAAAACAAAAAATTATTTTGTTTATGTATCCATGGTTACATAGCATGGAACAATATCAATTGTTAATATTTTATTGAAATTTTCAAGTTTTCGCACGAATAAATTTATAACATCAATACAAAAAATTACCCCATCCCCCTTCAAATACCCTTTTCATTTATAGATATTTCATCTACATTTCTATAGAGGATTATTATGACTGTCTTTTCAGGATATTTTATTTATTAAAATTAAGTACTTTACTCTTGTTAAGACATAAAGTGTTGCAGGTAAACTACCCCCTCCCCTTAACAAGTGGTGGCGCTACGGGTGGGCCCAAAACCCAAAATTTTCTTGGCCCACCCAGATAACACGGAGAAATTTCAGAGGTCAAAGTCAAACTATCTTTTATAAAATTCAACAAGAAATATGTTTTCCACTTGTTTAGAACGAAACTAAAAGATCTTTAGAACGGAAACATGAAACAAACAACCGTCAGAGTGTACACAAACTGTCGGTCAGTCAGTCTTGGTTTCTCGGCTGCGGTCATACTTTCGTTTTCGTTAAGTCAACGATTTTATTTTTGTGTCTGTGGTTTTGTGGTTTGCATAAGCGGAGTTAACGTGTTTAACTGCCAATTTTATTTAAATAGGCTATGGACAGCAGTTTGTCTCATGTTCGATTCATTCTTTCGGTTTTTATATTATGTACGTTTCAATACGTTTGAGGCAAATTTGCATATAAACAATAAAAGATCTCATGACAGTAATCTGTGTTTCGTGTTTGACCGTTTGTGTAGAATATTGTGCGTCTTAATTGAAAGTGAATGTGGATAAGTGACAATAAAAATGGCAAAACGTCCTAGCATTTCGGACTACTTCATTCTGCAACAAAAAAATGTTAAACCAAATGAAGAGGACATTACAATGCCTACAACGTCTACACCTGTAACTGCTGAGGTTAGTTTTCAGGATCCCGAAACTGCACCTGAAAAAATTGTGTTCAATGATGATGATATGGAAGTAGGGAAAGAAGGAAAACAGTCAGAAAATGAAGAAGAACTCGGTGAAAATAAAGGTACTGATTTATTTTCTATTCCTAGCAGTAGCACCAGCAGCACTAATCCATCTGGTTCAATTAGTGATATAGCTACGAAACCTACTGATGAACCAAAACAACCCCTGTTATGACATTTTCCTTTTCGCCAGTTTGGAGATAGAAAAAGGAATTTCCAGCCAGTTTGGTACAAAATCCACCCATGGCTTGAATACAGTATTATAAATGATGCTGCATTTTGTTTTGCCTGTCAATTTTTTCGTTCTCAAACTCAAGGCACAAAAAGTAAATTGCTTAGTTTTGTAAGTGAAGGTTACACTAATTGGAAAATAGCAACAGAATCTAATTCCAGTTTTAAGCAGCATGAGGACAGCTCATCCCACAAACATTTTTTAGTTGGTTGGGAGTCTTTCAAAAATTTAAAAAGTAAGTTTGGGGAGGAAGCATTAATTCTGCTCTGCTAGATGAAACGTATGCTCTTGAAGTTCAAGAAAATAGAGGATACATTGAAACAATTGCTGATGTACTTCGATTCACAGCCCTACAAGGAATAGCTCAAAGAGGTCATTATGAATTGAAACAGAGTGAAAACAAGGGACATTTTTTAGAATTAATGGAACATGTAGGGAAAAAAGATCCAACTGTTAAAAAAAAAGCTTGAATATAAAAGAGAAAAATACACTCATCATGGTATTCAAAATGAAATTCTTAGCACCATGAGCAATTTTGTGCTAGAACATATAACAGATGAAGTAAAAAAAGATCAATATTTTGCTCTAATGGTTGACGAGTCAAAAGATTGTTCAAAAACTGAGCAATTATCAATAATGATTCATTACTATTTAGATGGGAATATATATGGAAGATTTCTAGGCTTTGAACCTGCAAAAAAATTGGATGTTTCTGTATTAATTTGTATTAAACAAAAACTAGCAAACTGTGGAGTACAACTACTAGTAAACTACTGTGTTGCACAAACGTATGATGGAGCTGCAGTCATGAGTGGCTCTTGTGCAGGTGTTCAAGCTCTTTTAAGCAGGGAATTTCCACAAGCAATCTACACACACTGTATGAACCATAAATTGAATCTCGTTATAGTGGCAACATGTAGAGGGATCAAGTCAGCTACAGATTTTATGACACTGCAGGGACTGTATGTTTTCATGAGTGGGTTGGCAGTCCATCAAATGTTTATAGATACACAAATGAAAATGAAGATAGAAAAAGTGGAATTGAAAACGTTAAGTGACACCCGATGGGCCTGTCAGTACGCTACATGTTTGGCTGTGAAGAAGACAATTGAAGCTATTATTGTAACACTAGTAAATATCCAGAGTGAAAATTCAGAACGAGCTGCAGAAGCGTCAGGATTCAGTGCCAAGTTGAACTTTTCTTTTATTTTTCATTTATGCCTGTTCACACATTTGTTGAAAGAATGCAAGTCACTGTCTGATTTCCTCCAGGGCAAAGATTGTGATGTTGTTGCTGCGATCAATTTGGTCGAAACTACAAGGGATCTTGTCAACCAAATGCGTGAATCTGATACAGGTTTCACTTCTGTGTGGAAAGAAAGTGTAGATGTAGCAACAAAAATAGGCGCTGATATTCCCACAGATTCCTCTACTCTTGGCAGAATTCGAAAGTTACCAAAACATCTTGTGGAATATGTTTGTGATATGCCAAATAAAGACAGCTTGAAACCTGTATACCCAACTGATTTCAAGTCTCTAGTATTTGATGAAATTCTACATATCATAGATAGCGAACTTGAGAAACATGTTTCAAACTCTGCAATAATTAAAGGAATCACTTGTCTGAATCCCAAAAGTGAAATGTTCCTGAATAAAGAAATGTTAATGCCGTTGGCACAAAATTATTCATGCAACACTGATTCGTTCGAGGCAGAAATAAAAATATTAAAAATTCTCATCCTTAGGCATGAACAACAAACCGGACTGTGAATCTACTTGCATTGCTCAAGTTGTTAGAGCAATACAAACTAGCATTAAATGACTTGTACAAATTGACTCAAATAGCAATAACTATTCCAGCTTCTTCTGCATCATGTGAGAGAACATTTTCGTGTATGCAACGTGTTAAAAGTTATTTACAAAATTCTATGTCTCATGAACATCTTACCTATTTGTCTGTGCTTGCAATAGAAAGGACTTTGACCAAGAACATTGACTTGAAAAGAGTCGTTGATGATTTTGCCGTTAATCAAAATAATCGAAGAATTAATCTGTTTTAAAAGTAAGTAAAAGCCTGTTTACTATTGTGCATTCATAGTATTTTATTTTGCTTAATATTTCAGCTATTCAGTTTTGGCCTATCAATTATCATCTTTATTTGTCAGCGCTGATTTAAACAGTGTACAGTTAAGATATTGTCATTTTGTACAAATAAAATACACATATACAGTACATAAATATATACAGTAACTACATTCACACAACACAAACATATAAATTCAATTGGAATTACAGTCCAAATTTGGCTCTCTGTCATTGATAAAACTATTTTATACTCCAAATTTATACCAGCGAACTCAAGGTTAGGCCCACCCATTTTATAACCTGGCCCACCCTCGCCCACCCATGTGATTTACGCTACAGCCACCACTGCCCTTAACCAATCTTCACCAAAATCAGTAGGCCTTGAATCCTCTACAGCTCAGGCACATATGAAAAAATTATTTGGTTCTGTTTGAATTTACCGCAGTTATCATTCACCATAGAAAAACTTCTACACACAGACACTTTTCGCAAAATGACTTTTCATCATGTTTTGAGGGTAATACAATCAGAATCTCCCCTTATCTCAATCACAATTTTTTTCGTGATTGCCATAATTCCTTATGGAACATGGAAGTAAAAACAAATCTAAGAAGGAAACTGTATTATGATCATAAAGTAGTAACGAAACCTAAACAAGATTCTGAACAACATTCTAGTTATTGTGATGACTCTGATGATAACAAAGATTCACTTGCAAGTATTTTGAAAGGCAATACCATGGAAGTAACATACGAAATACCATAATGACAAAAGATTCAACTAAGCGAATTTGTTCTTGTTGATTTTGTTGGAGACCAAGAAATAAAACTCATTACAAGTAAGTTTGGTGTGTACTGAAACTAGATGCTAATGAGAGAGAAATTTATATCACAGGATATCAAAGCAAAGATGGAATTTCTACAAAGTTTATATTAAAAGAAAATGATGAAAGTATTGTTTAGCTTTGAACAAATATTGGCAATTTTGCCTAATCCAGAAATGAGGGAAATTAACAGACAAATTTAATTGTCTATGACTTCCCTGGAAGTGTTCCTACTAATAAACAACACCTCCAATCACCCAATACAACACAAACTAGCTGCCTTCAGAACCATGATACATAGACTTAACAACATCTCCCTAGATGAGGAAGACTACAAAGATGAACTAAACATGATACAATATCTAGCAGAATCCAATGGATACGGCAGAACAATAATCAACAAACTCCTACACAAAACACAAAACAAATAACAGACAAAGACAGAAACAACAAATTCATAACACTGACATACATCAACAAACAAACTGAAAAAATTGCCCACAAATTCAAAAAAGCAGGATACAGAATCACTTACAAAACTACTAACAAAACAGAACACACACTATCAAAACACACACACACAGCACAAAACAAATTCGATCTACCTGGTGTTTATGAAACTAAATTGCTCAGATTGTAACAAATTCTATATAGGCCAGACAGGACGTAGCTTCAAACAAAAATACATTGAACACACAAAGGTACTCTACTCCACTACAGAATCCACCTTTGCAAACCACCTCATTGAAGCAAACCACACATACAAAAACATCGACAATAACATGAACATTCTACACGTACACACAAAAGGCCGAAAACTAGACACTCTAGAACAATTGGAAATATACAAACACGCGAAAACAAATAAAAACGACATTCTAAACGAACAGACACAATTCATATCACACGCATTATTCGAACATATCACACCCCACACACACAACACCAATCTTTCGAAAATCGATTCCGTCACCAACAAAAAGACGGACAGTGCTACCAGCAGCAACCTCTGAAGAAGCTTTTTAAAAGTGAAAACCGGTTCAAGTTATAAGGTAAAATTTTTACGTTTTTACCCATAAAAAGTTATGTGTTCCGAATCGTAGTGAAATAATTATATTTAGTTAAGTAACGGACACGTCATTGACAACGAAATCCAAGAAGTTAATTGCTATTAAAATAAGTTGAAATAACAAGTGTATGAAACAAACTTTAATTTTAGTAGACTTCAAAAGACTTAACACAGGGAGTCTTTAAATTAGTTTTAGAGATTTTTATTTCTAAATCTCTTGAATCTTGCTTAGAATAGCCAAATACCTAATAAATTCTTTTTTACAGTTCTCTAATTTCATAGGATGGTGTTTCCTCTATCACTGTTTAAGTTCTCTTAAGTTGTAATTTGGAATATTTGACAATCACTGCAATAATCTTCTTAATAGTATCTTGATAGAGGCCTGCCCTGAATATGTTTTCATAAAGTATAGGATCTCAATAACACATTACTGGGAAGCAAACTGTGGCATCCAGTTATCAAAATAAACAATTGCTAGCCTACACTTTTGATCATATGATAAACAAGTTTTGAAAAATATACAACACAATTCAACTTATCCTTGTGTTTCATACTTCCAGCAGTTTTATATGATTAGGAAAAGTTTTACATGATACATTCTTAATATGATTAAAAAAGTTTAAATATGCTGAACTTCCAAAAAGGGTGATAGTTATTTGCAAACTGCCAGAGTGAATTATCTAGGCTAGTGATCTGTATATACTTTGCAATAATAAAATATTATTAAAACTATCTGTTTTTGAGACGAGGGTACTGAGGAGAATCTATGGCCCTGTGAAGGAAAACGACATTTGGAGACGACTGCATAATCGAGAGTTGTACGAAAGGTTTAAAGATCTTTCGATCGTGCAACTCATACAAATTAACAGATTGCGTTGGGCTGGTCATGTGCAGAGAATGGCGGAGGATAGAATCCCAAAAAGAGTTATGAATTATTTGCCGATGGGAAGGAGAAGGAAAGGAAGACCGCGTACAAGATGGCTTGACCAGGTTGGTAGGGAGGCAGTGAAGCTGGGTGCAGCGAACTGGTGGACATTGGCCGGGAGTAAAGACCAGTGGGGAAGATTTCTTATGGAGGCCAGGGCCCGGACTGGGCTGTAGCGCCGAGGATGTATGTATGTATGTATGTAATATTATTGTGCTTAGTCCAGCTTTAGAAGACTTCAGTGTAGTGAAGACAGAAATGTTGACTGCTTCAAATTGTAATGATGTGCAAGTTTGAAAGAATACAAATGTCTTGAAGATAAAAAAACACTGTTGTTTAACCATGACTATTTGATGGTTGGATAACAATAACTAATCCTTTTTTGCAAGAACACAAGTATATTTCAAGAGCAATTGTAGGCCTTTGATTACAAAGCCTTACTGTCAGGTATTGTATATTCTTTTCACTTTCTGAAAGTGGCTGAGGGGCAAGGGGCAAGATGTTTTAATTAACACACACACACACACACAACACACGGATGCGCACAATTCCTTTTTTGTTTATTAAATTTGAAATCTATGTTTTCAGATTAAATAGAATAAATGTTTTCAGAGTCATATATCTTATACTTGCACAATTTTTTTAGTTTAATGCAATATGGACACATACAGAGGAATGTCAGTTTTTTATGTATATCAACAAATAAAAAATGAGAGGAGGGGAGAGAGAGAGAAACCAAGAATGACACATACATAGACTTGATCAGAACTTCTCCTGATAGTAAAAAAATAAATAAATAATGAATGTCAATGAACATTATAACAAAAGCAATGGAAATTATAGTTATAATTTGTTGTCTAATGAACAGGTACTAGTAATTGCTTCATATACTTCAAATCTTAATAATAAAACTCTTACAGACATATTCAGTACACTCAGCTTGAAATAAATATTCAGACCAACAAAAATGGTTAAAATTTTGCCATGCTGCATTATTAGTACTGTTGAAACAGCAGTTTGATTATAATTGTTTTTAGAACATATTTCTGGAATGATCTGTGCAAAATGGTAGTGTACACCTCCTGACAGTGTGCCTTATAAGTTGTTGATTATTATAACTGATACATTGTCATGCCATTATCATATGACAGTTCTCAGAGCTTCGGTAACAGTCACCTTTGCTGTTAACATCCTGCAAGGGTTCATTTCTTACAAGTTCTTCTATTCACAGGACTAACAATTTTTTTTAAAAACTCAGTTGTTTGTTATTGAATTTTCAATTTTACCCTTAACATTTTGACCCCATCATAAAATAACTGTTGAGAATCTGAGAGCTCGTATTTAAAAAGACTTTTCATTAATAAATTTACTAATGAGTAGACAACATTTGTACTCATAATATGTAACATTGCAGTAAAAAACAACACAGACCTAGTAACAAAAATAAAAGACATACACATCCCCCATAATACCACATTAGCCTCCTTTGACATTAAAAACCTGTACACAAACATCCCCATCTCTGAAACAATCATCCTACAAAACAAACTCAAACAGAACAACACACCAGACGAACTTATCAACGAAATAACAGAAACTCTGAACATTATCACAAAACAAAACTACTTTACTTATAACAATAAATACTACACACAGAACGATGGCTTACCCATGGGCTCCCCCATATCCAGCATTCTAGCTGAAATCTTCCTCCAACACTTAGAAAAAACAAAAATACTTCAAACAATGACAGACACTCACATAAAATACTATATTGGCACAGATACGTTGATGACATTCTAATACTATACAGGGGAAACAAAAGACAATGTGAACAGTTACTAATGCACATAAACAAAATACATAAAAACATAACCTTTACTGCCGAATACGAACACAACAATACCATAAACTTCTTAGACCTCTCCATCACAAAACTAGAACACAGGCACAAATTCAGTATATACAGAAAACCAACTACAACTGACACACTAATACACAACACCTCCAATCACCCAATACAAACTAGCTACCTTCAGAACCATGATACATAGACTTAACAACATCCCTTTAGACGAAAAAGACTACAAAGACGAACTAAACACGATAAAATATCTAGCAGAATCTAACGGATATCACAGAACAATAGTCAGTAAACTCTTACACAAGCACAAAACAAACAACAGACAAAGACAGAAAACAACAAATTCATAACACTAACATACATCAACAAACAAACTGAAAAAATAGCCCACAAATTCAAAAAAGCAGGATACAGAATCGCTTACAAAACTACTAACAAAACAGAACACACACTAATCAAAACACACAAAGCACAAAACAAATTCGATCTACACGGTGTTTACAAGCTAAATTGCTCAAATTGCAATAAATTCTACATAGGCCAGACAGGACGTAGCTTCAAACAGAGATACGTTGAACACACAAAAGCACTCCACTCCACTACAGAATCCACCTTTGCAAACCACCTCATTGAAGCAAACCACACATATAAAAACATCGACAATAACATGAACATTCTACACGTACACACAAAAGGCCGAAAACTAGACACTCTAGAACAATTGGAAATATACAAACACACAAAAACAAATGAAAACGACATCCTAAACGAACAGACACATTTCAAATCGCACGCATTATTCGAACATATCTCACCCCACACACACAGCATCGATCTTTCGAAACTTGATTCCGTCGCCTACAACAAGACGGACAGCGCTACCAACGGCAGCCTCTGAAGAAGCCTTATATAGGAGAAAACCGGTTTAAGCTGTAAGGTAAAACTTTATGCTTTTACTTATAAAAAACCTAGTGTTCCGAGTCGTTAATGCAATAGTGATCATAATATGAGGTTAAGAATTAAAAAAATGTGAAACCTGAAAAGCTTCTCGGTATATTACTACTGATTGAAAAAGACAAGATAACTCAGCATGAACTTGTTTTTCAAACCTTTTAACAATACCATGGATTTTGCTTTTATGCATAGTTATTTCTCCTTTTTTTATATTTTATCAATTTTTCTTCTCAGAGTCGCAGTATTCTGAATTGCTCATAAAAAAAAAATTTCCATTTAGGATTAGACACAGCCATACTTATCTGTAGCACTTTACTAAGGTGCAGATTTACCCCTAGTAGAGTTATCTTCGAATCCCTTAAAAAAGCTGAAAGATTACTTTGGAATAGGAAGTCAAAGAAACACAGAATTCAAGTACAAATTTTCCACTACTTTATAAAACATATCCTAGAAGCAAACTGTGACATCCAGTTACTGTTGATGAGAATCCTTACTAAGGGGCTACCGGTATCAGAAAAAAATTACAAGCTTTTTCTTTTGAATATCTGATGAAAAAGCTTTGTGAAGTGTACGTAACCTAAAAATGTACAATGTTCAATTTGTCCTTGTATTCCATATTTCTAGCAGTTTTACATATACATTCCTAACACGAATAAGAAAAGTTTAAATCTGCTGAAGGTCTAAAAGAGTGATATTTATTTGCAGATTGACTGGGCTATAAAATAATTCTGAAAGAATTGTTCTTTTAAACACCATGCTTTACCAAGTGACTACTCAAATCTGCCAGTTTTTCACAGCAAACTGAAGTTTGATTATTAGGTCCATCATGATCTAGTGATACTCCAAACATTTCAAGGATTCTCCTAGCCTTAAAAACTGGACTGGGCCCATTGATTGGCATGTTTGATGTTAAATTTACTTTGGGATACTTTCGAACATAATACAGTTTACAATAAACAAAATTTTATGCCTATCTAATTTTTCCAGAACTGTATACACAAAATTTGATTAGATAGAGCATTTATTAAACAATAATACTATTTGATGCAAATAATTAAAAAACAATATCCTTCTTTTTGTAACATGTATTGCATATTTCTAACATGGGACAAAATTATTAGATAAAATGTTTACCTTCACTTAAGCCAGTTTCCACTCACTGTGCGCTTTGTCAGAGGCCATAACATGCTCTTTTTATCGTGCTGAACATAAATTGATGTTAAATTAAAAATAAAGTAACATAAAGGCGTAGCATCTGAATTTTGCAATGTGCAAGTTGAAGAATCTATTTAATCTTTGTACTTAATTTGATATAATCACTGACGACATTTAAGGATTATTATTTTCAGAAATAATGTATTCTTGGATTTTTTTGTCCATGACGTGTCTGTTGATTAACTAATTAAAAGTATAACACTACTGAATTGGAACTCAAGGAAAGCACAATTGTGTTCCGAGTCAGTAGTGTTATAATTATTAAATAATGTATGTAAACCAGTTTTCCCCATATAAAGTTAGTTAAAATGGTTTAATGCATATCATTCCAGGCCTTTATAGAATTAGATTTGTTTTACTAGAGTTGAATTTTATTATACACAAATAATTCTCTTTGATTAACCAAAGAGTTACACACACAAACTAAATATTCAGTGTCCTCCTAGTGTATAAATTCAGCTAAAACACTATTCCAAAAACTTACCTTGTTACTAGAATATATGTGACATGGTGAACTTTTGATGTTGAGTAGATTAAATACTTTGTGTTGATAGTTAAGCATTTTAATAATTTTTATAGTCAAGATTTATTTCTGCAGGCGGATAGCAAAATCTGATTATCATTAAAAGGAATAAGGCATTTTGTAATAGCAATTAACTAATTAGTTCCTGCTGTATTACCAACTCATATTGCAAGACCAATTTTTGTTTCATTGAAAAGATATATTTAAATTGTTTCTTTTGGTGCAACCTGTAAATTTCATGACACACATCCATAAAGGTTTAAAAATATATTTATTGCAGTTTGATAGGAATAAATTCTCAAAAAACTAATACAAATTTGTTATGTCTGATCATACCAGCTTTCCTTTCTATCTGAAATGAGCCTTTTGTCCAAATTTATTACATAGTATTGTGCCAAGATATTTTACTATGTTTGTAAGACTCTCAGGGTATGGAGTGAATTTATAGATGAAATCCCCAGAGTACAGGGTACAAGATGATACCAAAGTAAATAGTGGACAGGATGGGTAAAGTTCTCAGGATGATGAAGATTTTAAAGAAATAGAAGTATTTAATTTCTATAAACTTCATCAAGGCATTTATCCTGTTATTATTTTCAATTTAAATGTTTAAATATATTCTTATGAAGTTTAATGAAGAAAGTTGTGTTAGTGGTTATAATCACAAACAGAATTATCACTGTTGCACACCACTATAGAAAAATTATTCCGATTAGTGCTTTCAAGCTTCTCAGCTCATCGTCAGATCGAAATTCCGTTCTGACAATGAGCTGAGAAGCTTGAAAACACTGATCAGAATTATTTTTCTATAGTGGTGTGCAACAGTGATAATTCTGTTTGATATTCTTATGAACACAACTAAGTAGCCAATTTCATAACAATTATTTTTCAAAAATTGTGTTCTTTATTCAAAAAAAAAATTGCTTAATTTTTTCTTGCTTATTGATTAGACATTTAAAGTTTTTGCATATACATATTTTGTAAATATGGTCTTTATATATCTATGTTAATAGGCACATATGTTGATAACATTTGTAGAGGCTGGTTGTGAAATGCATAAAGCAGCGAACCAGGCCATATCATTATACACACTGTGTTGTCTTCCAGGCAGTGGTTGAAATAAACTACTTGTATCATTGTCAACACCTTGTTTATTTACCAATATCACAAGTAATTTTTCACAAATAAAAATATAACACAAAGTACAATTTTGATCCACACACGTGATAGTGAATATTAACTAATTTATACAAACAAAAAACATAACACACAAATATAACATTCTTCCACAGATGTGGTACCAAACACACACACTAACTCTATAACTAAACAAAACAAACTCTCAATAAAGACTGACTAAAACTAAACTCTCTCCGTCTTTTATAGTTTTATATATGGTTAGTAATGATATCATTCACAAACATGTTTCTTTTGATTAATTATCAGTCAGTACTAGTATAGTAGAGGTCATTCCAGGCACATATTCTAAAATCTAGTAGAACAAACTATGATATATAGAAATGTATTTGTACATTGATACAGAACATCTTAGTGTTTTCTATAAATAGTGTCTCCCTAATTAGTCAATATAAGTAAGTTATACATCAATTGTGGATAATGTAGGCTAAATACATATGAGTAACATAACCTACACGCTTAACCTATACATATTATTCTAACAACAAATAGTGTTAATAATATGACAAATAGTTTTAAGAATACAAATCACAATATCATTTAATATTTTATGCAATATTCATAATATTACTTTGAATGTAGGTTGAGGGTTTTCTAGTATACAATAACTGACCAAAAATAAAGCCACTGAAATTATGAACACGACACAGAAACTTAACATTTACATTACGTATATTTGAATGGATGCCTTCTCGTTTTAGAATTACTGAGAACTAACAAAGAAAGACACCAAATTACATACCTAATGTTATAATAGCAACATTTATTTTCAAAAACTTAAGAAAAATATGAACCATTGTCCCATATACAGATTTATAGCAGCAAAAACTGTTCTGAAAAACTGAAGAAAATATGAACAATTAACCATGAAAAATGCAGAAAGCATAGAAGTACATGAAAATTTCAAAAACATAAGTACTCATTTGAAATAAATTAGACAAGGAAAGTTTGTGATGCTTCCTTTTGTCTGAACACTGGCTATAACGGCTCACCTCGAAAAATTGACACATACAAGTCAGAAGAATGTAAACTCTGTATAAACATAACTTAAGACTTGACAGAGGTAGTAGAATATCCCTATTAAAAAAAAACTAAATATAGAACTTAGAACCTATAATAACATCATTCAGAGGTATTAGAATGCCAGAAATATGATGGACAGGAATTTAAGCTAGCCATTAATCAGTCACACTTTTGAAGTGTGTATTACAAAAGTGTATGTGCAATTATATCATTTTTGATTTCTTGTTGTCAAAATAAATTAACATGAATGAAGGAAAACAGTTGAATTGATAAGAATCTGTGAAGCATGGAACGTATTCTTTTAAAATATTGTGTAAATATTTTTTGTATTATTTTATTTTTTAGACAACTGTATCCAGATGAAGTTTCATAATTAGAGAAGTTGGCATTAAAATTGCAGCAGACTAGCAATCAGCTGGCTCCACTGCCAGTATGATAGTTCCAGAAGCAAGCTGCACAAAGAAAACTCAAAGCCCACAGAGAAGAGCCACTCTTGTGCAAGCCTCTCCCACATTGCACAGAACTTCCCAGTGCAGGTATGCACAGTGTATTTATAACTTTTGTGTATTTAATTTCTACTGATTTATAGAAATACTCAGTAGTGATACATTTTTATGTATTAAAACTATTTTTGTCAGGAAAAGAAAGTGTAATGTATTAAATATTTTACTGTGGATATTCCATGCTTATGTATGGTCAGTTTTGCTGTCAGTTAGGTAGATTTACTTAGAAACTCATTTAAGATATTTAACATCAACTGGGTCTTCACTAGGGCAGTGAAGATGAACTTGGAGAATACAAAAACGAGGATGATGACTGGTACCAAAAATAATAAGGTACTTCTTGCTTATAATTTCACCTCAAATATAAAATAGCTGGATTTATTTATTTCACCTCAAGATATGATATCTAGATTATATAATTATTTTACTCAAAAACTCTTCAAAAAATTCTGGGTTGTCTTATATGTAGGCTCTCTTTTCCTTTGAAACACATTCAAAAATCTAGGATTGTTTTATATGTGAGGCTGTCTTATATTCAGGATAATTTGGTTGTTAACTACCAGGGGTGGCTCGTTCTTAGGCCGCTAAGGCGTACGCCCCCAGTTTAAATCATGTCACTAAGCAATCCATTATCACTACTCGTGGAAAGTCATTATATCTTTCTTTAATACTTCGGACGAGAAAATGTTTTCGGGTTAGGTAATAGCAGAAATATTTTCGGAACAGCACGCATCACGGCGCTAAGGCAGTCACGCCTATTTCTCCATCCCCCACTCTGTCCAACGTTGAATGAACCTGTAAGCTAATAGGCGGTATTTCCACTGGCAATTGGCGCGTCTCCTATCGCGCCTCGTTGAGCAGAAAGTGATGTGATTCACTCCGTACAACTAATCGCAGACTATTGATAATGTGAGATTTGCTCTTTTAAGTGTTTAAACTTTCTCTGGTGTGATAATTCAGTGCAGTCACTTGTTTAGGGTTTAGGTTTTGAGTGTGTGTATTTTTTTTAATAACTTTACGAATAATTTAGGCAAATATTGTAGTGTCGAATTATTAGATTTTGTTTTATCATTTTACCCAAGTGTCTGCAGGGAAGAAATAGAAAAGCAGATACAAGCTTCTGAATTTCTGGCAATCGAATGTGATTAGACAACTGATGTGGCAAACATTTTTCAGCCCTGACGTAAATGTGCAGAAACCTTAGCAAAGTGCATAACGGACAACATCAATCCTCTTCTGCACACATCACAGTTAATGTTAATAGCTCAGACTTATGATGGTGCTAATGTTATATGCGGTTCTGTTGGAGGTGTGCAGACAAAAATTAGAGAAGTGTATCCGCTCGCATATATTGTACACTGTTACACTCGACAACTTAATTTGCAAGTTGTAAATTTGCTTAAAAAGCAACAAGTGTAAACAACAAAGTTAAAGTTTTTTCTCAAATCTGTCTGCTATTCCAGGACTTTTTTCACACTCATCTCTACGAACGGATGTTCTGGAGGAAGTAATGTAAGTCAGGTTACCCAGAGTTTCTATAAGAAAATGGAATTACAAATTCGTACAGTCAACGTTGTGTACGAAAACCGATACAAGTTGGAAGAATGTTTCGAAGTTCCTGAAGACAAGTGTACAAACAAACTCGCAGTTAATGAAGCAAGTGGTCACAGAAAGGTTTTTTAGAACAAACATTTTATGTTCTGGCTAATTTTTTCCATAGAATTCTATCCCACATGAACATACTGTACCAACAACTAAAGAGTAGGAACAAAGACAGTGTAATGTGGCCAAGTAACATAGGAATTTTTGAAAATGAGATGCAGAAAGAGAGGGAGAAAATAAATGAAATAGAAACACAAATAAACGACGATCCCCTGAGCAACCAAGAAAAAGGAACAATAATGTTGGATGCAGCACTAGAATAGGGGATGCAACGATGTATGTGTTAACATCATTATAACTCACGTAAAAAATAGGTTTACTTACACGGGTCACCTAGAAGCAGCTTCATTGATGTCCAATGACGACTTATTTCCACTTTTTTCTACAAATTTTCAGGAAGAAAAATTCAGGCAAGTGATTCAGCATTGCCCTTTCTTACAAGAAAACAAAGTTCGGGATGAATTGAAAAACTTATACAGACGGCATGATTTTAATATTATAGGCATAATAAAACTTCTTAACTTTATGAAAGAAGACAATCTTACATCGGTTTTCAAAGATGTGTTGAAACTTATGAAATTATCATAACGATCCCCATGACAACTGCCATGAGCGCTGCTTTTTGACTCTAAAAAGACTAAGTAATTTTATAACTACAAACTGAGGACAAAAATGAACTTAATTGAGCCACAGTGAAGCAGTATAGCTTATTGGTGAGCATATAGTCTACACATTTTTGAAAGCTGAAGTAACGTGAAATGCATGTGTCTGTTTGATTTGTGCTTGTGGTTATAATAAGATTATGTAATACGCTCAGTTTTCAAAATTACTTAGATTTTGTACTCAATTTATTGGTGTACAATAGAAGAATTACAGTACACTTCAATATAAGCAGGCCTGTAGCCAGGGGGACTATGATATGCCCCACCCACCCTAGAATAAATTTTGCCTGGCCTAAGGCATTCCTAAAAAATTCACCAATGATTTCTGTGCTGTAGTTATATTAAAAGGTAAACACCACGGCCAGTTTAATTGTATTTGCCGTGCGTTCGGTGCATTATCGCTGCATGTTGCGATGCCCGCTTTCGATATCGAGAATCAGTCGGCCACTGCGACCTTGATTGGTGACGTCATTTGGTTGGCAGTGGCGTCTGTTCCTGACAACGAGATTTAGACAGCAACGTTTTAGTTTTATAAGTTCGCGCAGCGTCTTCATCCTCTTCTTTTCTCTTTCAACTTGGTGCGGCTTGGATTGTGACGGTGTACCGTGATATACTACTATGACTAGTTAATTCGATAAAGAGCTTCAGGTTTCCCCGCTTTAGTCGGGAGGAAAGGGGTCGATGAGATGGGCACTCAACATCTTCGCCCATCCGCAGAGCCTGCGTAAGAAGCCCTAACGCCGTCACGCCATCCGACATCGTTCTTCGCACCCACTGGAAATGTAGGAATGTTCTTAATGCAATCTGAAAGGTCAGGTGGGAACTTTCCTTTTATTTTATAAACTTCACACACGAAATACTCCGCAGGTTATCGGGTAACATACACGCAGAAACTTATTTCTAGAAAGTAGACTCATGCTTCAGAGTTAACATTACTGAACATGTTTTGTGAAGACATGCTAAAGTGTGGACAGTGATGACTGTGTTATGAATAACTTATAAGTATTCGTGTATGGATTTTGCATAATGTCAAGGGTTACCATTGTATAATATAAATATTTAATTCTATTTTCTGCAAAAAGAAAACCAATTTCAAAATTCATTTATTAACAAAATCCAGAACTTAAGAAAATGTAATACCCGGAGAGTACTTGCATCTACCTGTCATATGACTTGTGATCCTGCACGTTCCATTTTTTGTCTGTTCTTTATATTCTAAATTTAAACTCCTGTTGATTTAGTATTTATTATTTGGTTCCGCTTGACTATTCAATTTATAATAGTACAATAAAATTCTTATATTTAATTAACAAAATTTAAACGATGTATTTGAATATTTAATTAACAACTTCAACCTCGGTTTAATGTGATCACTGGTTTCGATATTAATGCGATTAATCTTAGTGCTGGGGAACAGGTAGATGAGGGTACTGCAACACACTTAAGTTATTAGTTTTTTTAATTTAATTATTATCTTATTATCTACTGATCATGGATTGTCATCTTCAGGTACTTATGATTATCTTATGTTAATGAATGGCTCATGCATTGCTAATGCAATAAAAACAAATCTTTTGAAAGTGAAATACAAGTTTATAATAAATATAATAAGTTTAGTAGGTTGGTATGTCATTATTTAATTGTTGGAGATATTTTGAAATATTCTTGTTGTAGTTCAACCACCATGGTGCTTTAAAGAAAGATTTGAATATTGATGTTAAGAATTAAGGAAAACTCAAAACAAAGATGATTGTAAAAGCCATTGTTAAACTTCAAGAAGCATAAATAAAATCTTGTTATTGTTGATCAAGTGTTTTCTTGCAGGACCTGTCACTATGGGCTCAGCACATTTTATTTCCATCTAGGCCACGCGCCTAGTCAACCAAGCCAACAGTGACACCTTCCCGGAAAAAAAAATTTTTAATTTTCTTTGGAGATTAGAAAAGGGGTGTTAGAACAAATAAAAATTCTGGGACTAAGAGGGCGTTTCATTTCAAATTACAATATTTAATTTCAGCATCTTATTGAACTAGGTAGTGAAAGAAATGAAGTATCCATTGTTGAATTTTGTTGGCTCTAGAGACTAGAATTGTGGTCTTTTAAAATGCATACATTGTATATATGTAGTAGTAAATAACGGTAGTGTTTTTAGAAGTTTGTTAGAAGGTGAAAGTGTAATTATTGTGATAGTATGGCCAAATGTGACATCAGTCAAGTGTAGGCTAAAGTTGAAGAAACTTTTGAAGCATACATTTGTTTTTTAAACAAGAAGCCTCAAGTAGAACATAAAGTAGATAGTTTTGAATCCTGTAGGCCTAAAGTAACAAACATGATGAGATTACACTGCTTTTTCCACCTGTGAAAGACTGCAAACATCATGGTTCCAAAACCCAAGAAGTCTACCACCTGCCAACATTACCAGAAAGTCTGATATAGCTCTTGCCAGCAATCTCGAAGGTATTGAAGTGAATCCTGTTAGCCCATATCTGGACCCTGCGAGGAGTAGTTTGGGTTTTGGCAGGGAAACTGAACTCCTCCTCAGCTAGTGAAAGTCGTTTACCACCCCAGTAGGCATCAGACCACAGGTGCTGTCCTGTTGGACATGAGAAAAGCCTTCAGCAAAGTTGGGCACAAAGAACTCTTCTTCAGACTAACCCACACACTGCTGACAACCCATACTTGACTGCCAGAACCCTCAGAGTGAGCTCTTAGGTGTACTTCATTGCTGCAGGTGTTCCTCTGGGACCCATCCTCAGCACATTCTGTTCCTCGTATACATGAATGACCTGCCATTGTACCCCAGATTTGCAGTGTCCCTCTTCACTGACAACACAATGTTCCATTAATAACCCTTAACTCCATGGAAGGTGACCATAATGATGCAACATCAGCTGGACATTCCACATTGATGCAGAAGTGATGCATCATGATCAACATAGTCTAGTAGGTAGGGTTCTACTTTGTGCGGATGTTCAACTTCCACATGCCAACCCAGTGGAATGAATCAGCTAGACTTTCAACTTCAATGGCCTTGTGACTAATACCTTGAAAACCCCCCAAAAGCTCAAGGCATCAGAGCCAAAATTATCTCCATGATTTTGTGCAATAGCTACTTGGTTGTCTATATAAAAATTTCATTTATATGCTGTTCATATGGGCAGCAATCACATATTTGACAACTGCTTGGTAGCCATAAACAGAGACCTCTCCTGTTAACTACCAACTCCGAGACCCCGTGGTATGTCAAAAATAAAGTTGTACATTGGGGTCCCAGGGAGATTTGATCCGATCCCTGACAACAGATTGCAAAGAATGGGAATCCTCCTCCCAACACATCCATCAGCTGAACAATACAGACAATGCCTTGAGTTTGGGACACAACTTGACGATTTACCATAGGCTTTAGTCACATGAACCCCAAATGAACCAGCCATCATAATCGCTTGTAATTTGTTGCCTACCACACAGCAGGAGACACGCTAACACAGTGACCATCCTGTGCTTGGCTACCCCACCGTGTACATCTGAAATTCAAGCCGCTTGTGCTGACTGTCATTTCTATTGCACAAAATTTACAAGTTAGCCAAAGTAGTGATTACTATTCCTTGATCAACTGTATGTTATGAGAGGTCATTACTGTGCTTCTAAATATCAGAAACCAATTTAAGGACAACATGGTGAACAGTTCAACAGCACGTCTTAAAATATTAGTAGTTGAAAGGAAGTTGGCCAGAAACTTACTCTACTAGTATTAGATAATATTGTGGTCAGTAATATTTATAGGAGAACTAGTATGTTTTAATGTATTATGTGTTTGTACTATTATGACATTTTCGTATGTCCATATTTGACAAGACTAAAAAGATATAAGCATACTGTAAAGATGTGGGAAATGATATACTGGAGTAAATATACTCTAATAATATATTATGTGTCATTAAAGTGTGTATACTACACATTATTGTAGCAAAAGCATGTGGTATAGCTTTTAATTCTACTTATGTATCCATAGAAAAAGTAATTACAGAGTGGCCCACCCAGACATCAGTTTGACCCACCTTGCCCCCCCTCTTCTGAAATGCTGGAGCTGCTACTGGAACAGAAAATCCACTGGAGAAACATTTTACAGAAAATCCTTTTTTTTTAGGTCATCTGCTCAATGTACTTCTTCAGTAATCTCATCTTTTATCCATCTAGCTGAATTTTCTTCACTTAATATCCTTACTTCATTCCAGAACATTTTTGTTTGCTTCCAAAATCCTGGAAGCAAATTTGTTTGGTATTTTGGCACATGAAATATTTGCATGATTGAACTCGACTCTTGTGAACATAGATCGACTCCCACGGCCCTAGCAACTGCTTTGCTAGCACTCTCACTGCCCACTCACTGCCTGTTCTCACTGCCCACATGCAGGACTAACGTCTAGCTATACCGTTCAATCCAGGATAGAAATAGCGCATGTAAATGGTGGGGAGAACAACACCATCTCTCTATCTGCTGACGATAGCACCATTTTGGTGCGGTTTAATATCAGTATGGTTGAGGTATACACTATTCTCTTGTAAGTGCACTGTGCTGTTAAGTTGAAATAGGTTATATATTTATTAATTTAGATAAGTTTTAAATTCAAGTAAATCAAGGTAAGATGAGAATAGGTTGCCTTTTTTGTTATATATTAATTAGTTAAATTTGTTTAAAGTGCAATGTTTTCTTAGACAAAATAAATATACAAAATAAGAGATAATTCAAATGTTCAGTCTGTGAAGATGCATGGCCACCTATGAAAATTTCGAATAGATTATATATTGATCTGTTTCGGATGACTTAACAAGGATAATTGAAGTAAATTAATTATTACTAATATCTAGTTAAGTAATAAAAAGTAAATACCTAAACAGTTATAAGGCAGTTTAATAAATTATATAACAATGAATTTTCTGTTTCTCTGGGAAACTGGTTGTTGGTCATATAACTTAATTATAAAAAAGTCTGTATCGGCCAATCTGAAAATGAAATTAGATATTGTTTGTTAAAACTTCTATGATTAAAATTTGTCTGTTTCTTTTGAACTCCATTTCGGTATGTGTTTGTGACTTTTTTTCATTTCTATTATTGGACGAAAATAGTATGATCGAATAGAGATTACTGCATACACATTTTGTTAATCAGTGTATTAAAGGTAAATATTCAAAGGTTGAGGGGAAAATTATAAAAGAAGTTAATGAACTTTGAAACTTAACATAATATCTGGGACATCTTTTAAAACCATCCTCTCCTACAGTGGTGAGTTATAATCCATTAGTTGCAACCTAACTCCTTACTAATTATGATCTGCCCCACCACTCGAATATTAATACTGAAGCTTATTGTGACGACAGGCACTCAGTTGACTTTTGTCTTTTCTGGTAACAATGGAAGAAGAAATTTCTACTTTTTAGTAATACTAAAATGATGAATCGATTCTTATGAAAATTGGCACAATGAGATATTTTTCACATAGGCCTACTAATATTTATCCATTTTACTTTGTCCCATATATGAATATTTAAAGACAAAGTATTGTATTTACCCAAAACATTGATTTTTGGAAAAAATTGTTTGATGTCTCTTGAAAAAATATGATATTTGCAATGTTGTCTGTTTGTCTAAACACAGATGTAGAGATTAAACTGGTTACCAGATTGTGATAAAAGCAGTTATGGATGATTGGTTTATGAGCATTTCAATGATTAAAAAAATTTTCATTATTAAGGACTGGTTCCCAATAATGAGTGAATTAGAAAATGCATATCAAGATTATAGGTGTATTTCGAACATGGAGGCCTATTATGTGATTTTTTAAAGGCCAAGCTTTTAAAATAAGTTATGACATTTAAGAAAGTATCATGTGCACTACTAATACGTGCTACCATTCATGTAATGCATTTATGTAGTTATTCATGTAATATATTATAGAATTTCTGTCTTTCTCGCCATCATGCATGGCTGCCTAAGCTGTGCACTATGCACAACACTACAGATATTAAATTCACTGTGCACTATTAAATTCTACAAGCAAAAGGTGATATATAAATTTTTTGGGGGATAGTCCTCAGTCACTACCATAATTGGAAAGTCAACAGTGTACTGGTTGATAAAATATGTCTGGCATTTTGAAATGGGGTGAAACCTATTTTGTATACATACATACATACATCCTCGGCGCTACAGCCCAGTCCGGGCCCTGGCCTCCAAAAGAAATCTTCCCCACTGGTCTCTACTCCCGGCCAATGTCCACCAGTTTGCTGCACCCAGCCTCACTGCCTCCTTACCAACCTGGTCCAGCCATCTTGTACGCGGTCTTCCCTTCCTTCTCCTTCCCATCGGCAAATAATTCATCACTCTTTTTGAGATTCTACCCTCCGCCATTCTCTCCACATGACCAGCCCAACGCAATCTGTTAATTTGTATGAGTTGCACGATCGGAAGATCTTTAAACCTTTCGTACAACTCTCGATTATGCAATCGCCTCCAAATGTCGTTTTCCCTCACAGGGAATTCTCCTCAGTACCCTCCTCTCAAAAACGGATAGTTTCTGATCATCTAGTTTTTTTACCACCCAGCATTCCGAGCCATACATCAGGACTGGTCTAATCAAGGTCTTGTATAGGGTGGCTTTTGTATCTTTACTTATTAATTTAGACTTAAAATGTTTCACCAGTCCGTAGTAACACCTATTAGCAGATAATATCCGTCTTTCAATATCTCTAGAGGAGTCATTTCCAGAGTCCACATATGACCCGAGATATGGAAAACCCTGAACCTTTTCAAATTCATAATCGTTAATGCGCAGGGACAGGGCACGAGTGTTGGCACCTACAACCATATATTTGGTTTTGCTTTGGTTTATAACCAAACCCATAGCCTTAGCGGACAACTCCAGTTCCCGAAAGGCTTCCTTTAAGTCAGACTCAGACCTACTTATGACGTCAATGTCATCGGCATAGGCCAGAAGCTGTACCTCCTTGTGAAATATGTGTCCGCTAGTTTGAATTCCTGAATCCCTGATGACCTTTTCTAGAGCTATGTTGAACAACAGACACGCTAAGGCATCTCCTTGTTTCAACCCATTCAATGTTTTTAAGGAGTTAGATAGATTTGATTCTATTCTTATTTGGCACTTAGAATTGGACATAACTACTCCAACCATACGCACCAACTTAGATGGTATATTCAACTCCTTCATAGCTCTATATAGCATTTTCCGGTTGATTGAATCATATGCCGACTGGAAATCCACAAAGAGATGGTGAGTGGCCACTCTATATTCCAACGTTTTTTCTAGGATTTGCCTTAGTGTAAATATTTGGTCTGTTGTTGACCTATTCCTAGTGAATCCACATTGATATTCTTTTATGTTTTCCTCAGCGTAGGGAAGCAGCCTAGAAAATATGATGTTGGACAATACCTTATACGCTGTATTAAGTAGAGAGATGCCCCTATAATTTTTACATATGAGCGGATCACCCTTTTTATGTATTAAACACACCACCCCATTGTTCCACTCATCAGGCATTACCTCCTCCAGCCATATTCGCTCTATGAGATGGGCAAATTCCTTTATGAAATCTCCTCCTGCGCTCTTTAATAGTTCCCCTGGTAAACCATCGGAACCTGCTGCCTTGTTATTTTTAAGCTTTTCTAGAGCTTCATACACCTCGTCATAGGATGGCACCAACTCCTCTCTATCATCCTCGAATTCTCTTGCTTCCTCTTCATTCTCAGATGCCTCCATCGAAGCCTCCCCAACTGAGCCTAGCAACTCTTCGAAGTGTTCTGTCTATCTCCTGATTACGCCAGCATTATCACTCACAAGGCCACCATTATTATTCCTACAGGCATTTGTTCTAGGCTGAAATTCCTGTCTCATATCATTCACCTTCTTGTACATATCTCGACTCAGCCTTTTACTCTTATATTCCTCTATCTTTTTCATCTGTCGCATCATATACTCCCTCTTTTTTCCTCTATGAATCTTCTTTTCCATCCGCCTGGCCTTCCTGTATTCCTCTTGAACAGCCCTAGTGCATTTCCTTTGGATCATAAATTTGTATGTCTTGTTTTTGAAGTCAGTTGCCTCTTCACACTCCTTTTCAAACCACTCATCTCGCCCATGTCTCTTCTTCAAACCAACGATTTCTTCTCCCGTGGTCACTAACATGTTTTTTAGATTAAGCCAGTGGTTTTCTATATCTTGTTCCTCACGGCATATTTCTTGAAACCTATTTAGTATATACAGTGGCGGCTCGTGAGTAAACTCACCAGGGGTTCACACAGATAATATTGTACGTTATTAATCCATGTGCCTGCTAATATTTGCACTGATAGTAGCATTTCCAATAATTTTTCAACATTAAAGTAAATGACGTTACTAAGAAATTTTAAATAATTTTAGTAAGTAATATTAACAATATGAATCTAACATTGTAGTTTACTAAGCTTCAACTGGATTATTTATTCAATTAATCTTAGAAAAATTAAATTTAGTAATAATGATAGCAATCACGTTCTGAAACAATAGTAAAATTATATACATACTACTTACAAGTATCAGTAGGTTAATCGGATCTTTAACAAAAACTAAGTGAACTTCTTGTAAACAAAGTCCATCATTCGGTCTTTCTTGGAAACAAATCTATCAACCACTATTTCATTAAACTTAGGGAGGGTCTTCACCAGTTCTTTCTCTATTGATAACATGGCTAAGGCATTAAGTCTTTCTTGAGACATCGTACTTCTCAAAAAGGTTTTTATCCTCTTCAGAGTCGAGAAGCATCGTTCGGCTTCAGCTGAAGTCATTGGGATTGTCGATATCATCCTTAAAAGCGTATATGACTCTGAAAACGAATCTTTCAGATCATTTTGTATAAGAAATTGCAGTAAGCTCACAGCACCATTCATACATCTTATGTCTTCACGTCGGTAAAACACTCCAAGTTCGGTTTTTAGCTTTGCTTTGTCCAAAAAGGGGTATTTTTCTATTGTTTCATCTAATGCAGATTGAGGAAATGATTTACTGTACTCACTAAATTTTTGAGGAACAATAAGGGATACGGCTGAATGGTGCGATGTAAATGAAAACCGCTCTTTTATTTGCGTCAAAATTACATCACATACTTCTTTAGCCGCGATCGTCCTATTAGCATGACCGCCTTCTTCATGTCTTGCTCTTTTGCGTTGTAGAGGCATCTGGTCTACAGCACTTTTCACGGAGTTCATTTTTTCTCTTTCTTTATTTATTTCCCTCAGAAAGGTTTCCACGTCCTTTTTTGTTCGCACAGGATCTGTATAGGTAAGCTGAATTTGTCTGTATAAAATGTCGACGTGTGGCATTATATTATGGAAAACTGTAAGCCAAAACACAAAAGTTGGGTCTTCCAGCATTCGCCGGATTGCTCCAGCTTTGGTAATAGAAGATTCTTGTTTAGAGGTTGATTCTATTTCCTCCATACAGGTAATAAGGTCTTCCCGATGTTCGAATACTGTATTTACAGTTCTGCTTTTAAAATTCCATCTAGTGCTTGAAGCTCGAGGGATTCTTTTCCCGACAATATTATCCAAAATTTCTGCTCTTTGAGGTGAATTGCTGAAAAAGTTTGTTACATCACTCAAATTCGCGAAAAATATCCGCACTTGCTGATTTTGGCTAGCAGCTCGAGTAATCACTAGATTTAATTGATGAGCATAGCAATGGATATAAAAAGCATACTCGTAATGTCGTTGAATAATTGTTTGTACACCGGTTAGGTGTCCGCTCATCACGTTTGCTCCATCATAACTCTGAGAGATTAACTTTTCCGGCTTATCAACAACATTTTTTAGGGCGCCAAGAATGCATCCAGCGATCGAGTCTGAGTCGTGTCCGGGGGGATGTATAAACCCCAAAAATCTTTCTACTGGTTCTCCATTAGGTACTACGTAGCGAAAAACAATAGCTAATTGAAATGTCAAACTAACATCTGTGGTCTCATCAGCGATTACAGAGAAGAAATCTGCAAATTTTATTTCCTCCTTAATCTTTTCCTGGCAAACAAGAAGCATACAATCGAGCAGGTCGTTTTGAATTTCTTTTGATGTTCCTTTAAAAACGGTTGCATCACGTAAGTGTTCTCTTAGTGAGGCATCAATCTGAGCAGCAAAATCCACTAAGCCTCGAAAAATCCCAGGATTTGAAGAATCATCTCCTTCCCTGTGTCCCCGAAGTGCCAGTTCAAAAGCGCCGCAAAATTTAATGCAGTCAATTATTTTTGATAATGCATAACGATTTTTCTCTACTTTTTCATTATGTTCTTTTACATTCCTCCGATAAGCGCTGTTCAACTGCTGACGTATGTCGACTTTACCAAGCAAGTTAAACTCTAGCAAAGAGTTCAAATGAGTTTGAGAACATTCATGTTTTTTAATTTTCGAGAGTAAATGACCTAAATCATTCACACCATACTTAATCCAGTTTAAGTTTTCAGAGCTTTGTTTTGCAAATAGCAGACAAGGGAAACAATATAGTTTATTTGTAGCTTCACAACCGCAGAGCCAAGAAGTCTTTTCATATAAAGTTTCTTTAAATTCCCTTTTGAAATCTCTATCTTTACCTTTGGTCACTTGTACGATATTAAGCTTTGGGGCCGGACGACCACGTTGTTTTATTTCGAGTTTCTTTTCTAATGAAATACTTGAAAAAATTGTTTCTTTTAACACAGACACAGGGGTAGCAGCCATTGCTAATCGATCACCAACATTAACACAACACAAACACAACTGCACTGGGCGCGAGCGACACTGGGAGAGCGAGTAACGTGACGCCTACAACGGCTAGAACAGCACTGGAGTAGAGGGAAAGTGATGATTCTGCCAATGATGAGGGGAGTAGAGGACATGATTTATGGCTCTGACGTCACCGATTCATGTCGTCATTGGCTCTGACGTCACAGATTCATGACATCACAGAGCCCTCTACCCCCTCATCGTTGGCAGAATCATCACTGTGGTAGAGGGAATGCGACGAGGCGTTGACTGTTTGTCTGACGGGTTCCGAAATTTTGAGACGGCATTGAGCAAGGTGATGGGTTCCGTAGAGGCACTGGCAGCTGGTGTACGAGCTGTCCATGTGACGTCACTGTTTTGTGTGTGTGTGTGTGTGTGTGTGTGTGTGTGTGTGTGTGTGTGTGTGTGTGTGTGTGTGTGTGTGTGTGTGTGTGTGTGTGTGTGTGTGTGTGTGACTGAAACACTACCGTGTTCCAGTTCATGACATCACACAGAGGCCCTAGTCGCTGGCGTCCGCATGGCTAAAACCTGTTTCAAGACGTCACGGAGGCCGTGGTTTCTGCATGTCCGCAATTTGGTAGCCGAAAACAATGTGTAGCGGATGGGGGTACCCGGAATTCGGCGGTTGCCCGGACGCGCAGAGGCGATGTCATCGGGTACCGTTACGCGAAATTTTGGGGGCATCGGGTACCGAAATTTGGTGATATGGTCCATCGAGTACCGTTACCCGAAATGTTTAAATCAACGGATGGGGGTACCCGAAATTGTTGAAACCCGACCAAATAAAGGGTATAAGGTATGTAAAACAGCCATAACATCTACCGAGCCGCAACCGTCTACTAGTAAAATGAATATGGGAAACGAGAAGCCACTGCAGGTAGAAAAGGAACTAAATATAAAACCTATTCTTACATCAATACGTCGCCCTCAAGCGAATTTAGCTGAGAGAATAAATAGAGAATTAGGTAGATATTTTAGGATATTGTGCCATCAGAACCATTCTACATGGGTAGATTACATGAGTTTTATTGCGGATTGTATTAATAATACATGTAATGAAACAACGGGGTACACACCTTCAGAATTATTTATCAATAAAGAACCAGTACATGTATGGACCAAAACCATAAAAAGTCCACCCAACTACAATCTACCTATTCCATATGAGGTAAAAACCAGAATAGCATAAGAAAGAATACAGAGAGAAGGCCAAAAGAGGGTAGAACGATATAATCGAACTCACAAGTTGGTAAGGATTGTGGAAGGAGAGGAAGTGCTAGTAAAAGCGAATCCTGTATCCTCTGCCATAGATAATACCACGGCCAAGTTCTTTCCGATATTCGTGGGACCTTATAGAATAGAAAAGCAGATTGCAAGGTACACATACATATTAAAAGATGTTGAAAAAACAAAATTATAGGAAAGTACCATGGGGATAGTTTGAGGAAATATAGACAAAATAATGAGTAATAAAGAAACAATGGTTGTGAATCAAACATGGTCAAATAAAAAATTTTATAATTGTTTTGAATCAAGGTCAATGTTAATAAAAAAATTATTCAAATAAATGTTAGTATTGTTGTTTTAAATTATTGACGTTAATTGAGTCAAAATGGTGATTAAAATATTAATGGTCATATAAATTTTCAATATGTGTATGCCATGTTAGGTTAAGTAACATATTGTAATATGTAGTTATAAGGTAGATGTAAGCAAAATTGTATTAGTGCAAGTTTTGTGCGGGAAAAACAAAAAGTGCGAAAGATTATGTGCAAAATTTTAATTAGGGTAAAACTGTACATTAAGAAAAAAAATTAATGTATTTCTTAAATAATCAATTTTTTTTATACCGAGTGGGGGTATATATAACGATTCATATTGTCGTCCTATCTGAGCGTTATATGAAAGTGTCAAACGGAGCGAGTATAGCGACGTAAACAAGAGAGAGAGAGCGTATAATCGCAGCCATCTCTGTCTAACCTCGTCACGGCTACGACAAATGCCGGTACAGACAGGAAATTTTACTCAATTGAATTTATGTGTGTAAAACTGCAATATCTTTAAAACCAATAAATGTACAGCAATTCTGAAAACATCATAGTGTTCAGCAATTGAAGCTCTATAAGTAACCAAAATATCAACCAATATAATTAACATTTACGGAAGATATACAGAAGAAGAACGCCAAGCGAAATAACTCGAGAATTAGGCTAGGTACGAATTAGGTGTTTTCACACACACAGAGATAAAGACCTAAGCAACAATATTCTGTGGTCAGGTCTTTGAAAACACGTTTGTAAATACCTGTAATCAAACGATTTGCAAACAAAGGAAGTACGATTTTAGCCAGTAATTCTGTGCCGCCTCAGACCTGTCAAGGGGCGTTTAGTCGACCTGTCCGATATTGTTTGAAATGGAAAAAGCATGATTTATTTGGAACAACCAATCAGAATCCTGCATTTAGAACAGACGCCAACTCTGACGGAGTGTAGCGCGCACTCTTCGTTCGGATCTTCAATGCGCTAGACGTGTGTAAATTACGTGCTTAATTTCACAAACACGCAAAGTTTCATTTAAGTAAAAAGTTCGAGAAGTAGTCCGCAGTTGCAGAGGAACTAGTACAGTTCGACAACAACTCTCGCTGTGTAACACCACATTAATTAATTAAATAAATAATTAATTAATTAATAATCAATTGTGAAGTGACTGGTGCAACAGAGAGCTACAGCATCTGTAATTGCCCAGATCATTGTTCAACAGGATTGGTCAACATCATTTCTTCTGTGCTGAACCATCAAAAGGAGGATCTCTATGGATTCCTATCTACGGTCGACACATCAGACAGTAAGAAATAGATTCATTGATCAATGAAATAAAAATAAATAAATAATAAATAAAATAAACAATTTTAAAAGACACTAAGTAACTTCACACTTTGTATTTAATTAGTAAGATTAGTTATAACATAGTATAGGAGTGTTGAATGGAAAGTGAGGTGTAGTATTGAACGTGCAAATTATTGAAGACCTGTTCTTTAGCACTGGTTTGGGAGATATAAATTTTCTTAATTAAACCAGGTAAGAGCAATAGGTCGTTTGGACGTTTTAATCTTCACTTTTCATGCACACTCATTAATTATAAGAGTTAGGGTAGCAATAAATCTTACAATTAGCATTTTCAAGAAGTTAAGAAAATAATTAAAACGGTAATTAAACAAACTTCAACAACAATTTTAAGTGTTATTTGTAACGATTCCCCTTGAATTCCACAATCACTGAACGAATCCTGAGAAAGTGTGTCTCTATGCTCTGAGCTAAGCTGAAACCGTGTGATTTGTAACTGGGATTTGTTCTGGCGCCCAGGTAAAGTAAAATCACGGGTAAGTAACGTTTTATCTATCATTAAATATAATATATAAGTGTGTTAGATAAAAAGTAGCGTTGTAATATGTGTGTGTGTGTGTGTGTGTGTGTGTGTGTGTGTGTGTGTGTGTGTGTGTGTGTGTGTGTGTGTGTGTGTGTGTGTGTGTGTGTTACATCCTATAATTAATTTATTGATTATTAATTATTATATGTTTATTTTTTATATTAATTTTAAATAAATTTATTTATTTGTTGCTGTAACAGGTTTACAGCAATTTCTGTATTTCTTCTTTTGTTGTATCCCTTGAGTTTTTCAATGTCGATGTGCTTTATTCAAGTGAAAGTACAAATAACATTGAAATTAATGATCAATTTATAAAATTTTGTGATTTTAAAATACTGATATTTAATGGCATAGACATAATAGAATATATACCGGTATATATAGGGAAATTGATCAGTAGGTACAGGTAGGTAGTTAGGTACACAGGTATGTTGGATTAGACTGTACTATAAACTGAATAACCTAATTTTTAGTTTTACATACCTTTAAGGTTCTTTCTGCAGCAGAGTTTATGCCTTGTAATGTTGGAATTAATTGTCTGACATGTTTCCTCACATATGAAATTTGATCATTAGTTTAAACGTATTTGGCGACTTCTTTAAGTTCTTCAACCAATTTAATTTTTTGAGTACTTAAAGATAGGCCTACAGTTTCTTCTTTTGAAACACTTATTCATATAAGTTGGTTTCTTCCATCATACCATTTGCCTCCTCTGGGACATCCATTACAAGCACATTTGCTTCGCTACAAGTTTCATCAGAAGCAGCCCTAATATTGGTGTTATATAATGTTTGACCAACAAGATGAATATGTTTGACATATTGTTGCAATTGAACTGCATCAATACTCTGCAAATACCCCTTTGATGCACACTGTTTATCGCATTAAACACAAGTAAATTTAGTTGTAACTGTTTCTTCAATTAACTTGCCTTTAACATTTCTCCTGTGAACATTTTTAGTGTGTTGTTTACAGTAACTACTTTTATTGAATTCTTTGCTGTATAAATCGCATTTTGCAATAGTTGTATTCATCTGGAAAAAAATATATATATATATGTATATAAACTGTAATATTTGAACTTTGGATTAAAATTGTAATATGACAATATTAATTTGGATATTATGAAATATGACAATGCTCATATGATATAACTCACATTTTATATTAAGGTCTCCTGCAAATATTTTATCTGTATTATTTTTTCTGTTATCTTGATAGTACAGTATACCAATATTGTTTTGAGAAAAAATTTATGAATTTGTAAGAGGTAATGTCAGTAGGGTAAGAATGAGAGTTCTAACGCGGAAGTGACGTCACAGCCCCCCTTTTGGCGCGAAATTCAAAAATCCAGGTGGTGGGGGTAGACTTCCGCCGCAGCGTGTCGTCATGTGCAGAGGTTATGATGGACCGGGGGGGGTAGTGGTGTGTCCCACGTAACCTCGATGGGCGTACCGAAGTTGTCGGCCATGTTGTCGGCCTTCGGCCATGTTGTCGTCGTCGTCCATTTTGTGGGGTTACGTGTGCGTTGATTGGCGGAGGCGTGGCCGCCGTTCGCTGTTCGCCGTCCGGCGGGGGCTTGGCCGCGGCCAGGTCGTGGCTTGACCGCCGCCTGGAGTGGTGGGGTCGTCGTCCATTTTGTCGGCTGTGTGGTGGCCATGTTGGGAAAGCTGGGATGTTGTCGGATTGTGCGTGTGTGCTGGTTAAGGTTGGGCCACGTTGCCGCATCGTGGTGTGTTATAGTGTATGGTTTGGATATATGCTTTGTTTTTCCGGAAGGTTAGCCATGTTGGAAAAGCGTCGACGTTGTCAACTTGTGCCGGCCACGTTGTCGGCTCGTGCATGTGTTATAGTGTACGGGTTTTGTATATGTTTACACTGCCACCATTGTCTGTCGACGTTGTCAACTTGTGCGCCACGTTGTCGGCTCGTCCATGTGTTATAGTGTACGGGTTTTGTATATGTTTACACTGCCACCATTGTCCGTTGACATGAAGAGGTGAATTGTGCATTGTTGCCAACTTGAGAACTGTAAGCCATGTTGGAAAAGCGTCGACGTTGTCAACTTGTGCCGGCCACGTTGTCGGCTCGTGCATGTGTTATAGTGTACGGGTTTTGTATATGTTTACACTGCCACCATTGTCCGTCGACGTGAAGAGGTGAATTGTGCATTGTTGCCAACTTGAGAACTGTAATAGCGTTGGCCACGTTGTCAACTCGTGCATGTGTTATAGTGTATGGGTTCAGATATTTACACTGCTACCGTGCGGATATCGTCGATGTGAAGAGATGAATTGCAGTGTTGCCAACTCGTGAACTGTAAATTTGAATGTGTGCTTTTGTGGTAAGTATATATTGTAAAAATACAAAAAATGTGCACATCATCGATGTGAAACTCTTGTTGACTGGCTATTGCGGTGTAATTGTTTTGATTGACGCTTCACTTATAAAACATGCATGATAGAAGGAAAAAGGATAGTTGAAAAGAAATAACTAAGCAAATCAAAAAATTTACATATTTATATTGTAGCAAACAATTTAAAGATAAAAATTACAAATACAATATATATATACAGAAAAAAACATCAAAATAGACATATAAATATTATAATTTAATGAAAAAAAAAATAGAAAATTCAGTTTATATTACATTTTATATACAATATATATACAGAAAAAAAATACGGATACAATATATTATAACGGAACCAAATATTAACTATTTGGGGTTATATGTTTACCGCATGCTGAAACCATATTTAAATAAAAATTAACAGTTAAAACTCCATTTGAATGTAGCGCATTGAAAATAATGCTGTGTAAAGCAACGCACACGTGGTCGTTATGTAATCAGTTCGCTGTACAAGGAAGCGACCACACCCAAACTGTTAATTATTAATATCTCGGAAACTAATAAATAAAGGCGAAATCTAACATAGCCAAAATGTTTGCCGAGATATTAATAATGACGTGTGCAAATTTGATGCAATATAATTAACAAATGTAAGAGTTAATTAAAATAATTGAATAACTTCTGTTAAAATAGAGTTACAGTAATGAGATTTTAGTATGTTATAAAGATAATAATTTGTGACAGATTGTATATTTTAGATTTCACACAACTTGATTTGCAACCAAGTTATTGCAAAATTAATTAAGTACAGGATATCCTTAGCGACAAAGTGGTTCCGCCGGATAATTATATATTAGATAATAATTCTATTCTCCGTCTGTGGGAACCAGACTTCATTCTCACGGACTAAGGGAATTCTAAATTTTATGTGGTAGGGAGAGTGTTTCGACCAATGAAATCATTTCATGCAGCCCCGGCCAGTGCGGTGTTTTCTGGTGGAAAAATCACTCTTCTGTCAGTACTCACGAAGTTAAGACGTAGTCCTTCGATCGTCTAGTAGCCAAAGCGGTGAAGATCAACAAGAAGACTCTACGTGGTCAACACACACGCAATTACGAACACACTAACTACAGATCATCTGTATAGCTCGTAATTGCTACGTAAAGGCGAGATACTCTGCAAGACATCAACCAAGCTTATTGTGTACTACCAGATAGTCATAAGCACGCAAGAGATCCACCAGACTTCAAGACCAGACTTCAAGAATACAGCAGAGAGGCCGTCTAAGTTATTGGTTAACAGCTGACGAGCAGAGCGACCGCCCGAACGAAGCACACACACACACACGCTGACGTGCAACGTGCAAATCGACGGAGAACAGGAAGCAGTTCAAGCAGACAACAGCAGACGTTAAAATATTCACAAACAGCAGGGAAGCAGAGTGTTGCCGAATTTTGAACTCCACGACCGAATCCAGCAGTTCTAAGCAGATTACTTTCTCTAACCAAGGACTCGAATCGACGAGGGACAAATCGGGACGACATCCTCTTCAGTAACAGGAAAGCAAAATCCACTTATTTATTTTTCAGATCAAATTTTATATTTTTCAATTAAAACATTGTAATTCAAATAATTCAGGTGCCAAACAAACAAAAAGCAAAGACTCTAGTAATTAAAAAGTAAATTCGTTGTGATAATCTGTATAGCAGTTTAAGGCTTTAGTAAGTTATAGTTAAGAAATAGAAGTAGTATAAAAGCGCTATACAAATCTTAACTGACAATCTAATCTTAGATCATACTGCAGTAGATCAGAAGTAGAATCACTAGAAATGAAATAACGTGAACTAGACTGTCACGTCTAATTTATTTTAACTAATTATTCAAATTAATTTTAGAGTTTTATATTTTGTTTCATGAACACTTAGATTCAAATTAATTAAATAAATTTAATTAAATTCAAATCAATTAATAAAGTCAAATTTAAATTGCAATTAACTCGCAAAGAACGAGTTCAGTTTCTTTCAACTATTAGACAATCGAAAAACATCGATTCATTGTATAGACTATAAGAAAATTCATAACATTATAACCATTCTATTCTTGTGTGTTGTTGGTGTAATAAACAACGTTTTATTACCCCATATAACAGTGTTTTATTGTTGTACGATAAAGCCTACCAGTCTCACAAAACTCTCCCCCTTTAAAGTAACCCATTATGTGTGTTGTTGTAAAAATTTGAGATTACTAGCTTGCGAACTTCAAATCCACAATCCACACGCCCTAGTCGGAAGAATCTGCAAGATCAGACAGCAGGTGGGTACTCACACACAACATTACATTACAATAACGCATAGTAGAGGTAGAGTTATAAATGGCGGCCAACGTGGGGCCCGACAAACGTACGTCAAATTGAATTCACGTTCCGAACAAGAGTTATAAATGGCTTGCCCGGAACGTGGGGCACGATCAAATTAAATTAAATTAATTAAATTCAATTTAAATTTAATTTTCACTTTAAAACAAACTTTGCTGTTTTAATTAGTAAAACAGCTGGCGTCCAAATAAACAATCCCCAAAGAGTTTTGTGACTGGTGTGTGTACAACAGTAAAGTTATTGTGTGTATTTGAAACTGTTCTGTGTATTTTAAATTGTGTATATTTGAGATTGCTGTGTATTTAAAATGGAAACTGATAAAATGCTTAAACAGTTATTACAAGAAATGAAACAAAACGCGGCTAAAGCGGAACAAGCGAACGCGGAAATGAAACAAGCTAACGCGGAGTTGACCGCTAAAATAGACGCGAAATTTGAACAGAGTGCAGCCAAAGCTGAGCTCAGTATAGCGGAATTAACTTCTAAAATCGAAGCGCAAAAAGTTAGTCTAACCGAAGCATTAGAACAAAGTAACGCTGACATAAACGCCGAGATTAAGCAAAGTAATAAAGAAAGTAGTAAAGAATTAACTGCGAAAATAGACGAAAGCGTAACCGAGTTAACGGTGAAAGTCGCGGAAATCGCCGAAAAAGTAAATACGGTCGATACTAAAATCAATGAACGGTTTAAGGTTTTTGAGACCACTATGCAAAAATCGTTTATAGAACAAGTAACACGTATGGAGGGCCGGTTCAAGGACCACATAAGCCGTTGTGAAAAGCAAACACTAGAGGTTTCCAAAAAGGTGGAATCCCTAGAGGTAAAAATTCACGCGGACGTGACCGAAACACAACGACGAGTAGCTAAATTAGACGCTTCAATTGTAGAGACGCGATCTAACATTGACTCTAATAAGGAGAGTGTTTTACAAACGTTAAGCGACGAGATTCTGAAAGTACGACAGGAGGTACGAAGGAGGTCTGCTCCAAATATTTTGGTACAAGGCCCTGTCGACGAGAAAAATCGCGTGTATTTTACGGGGGAAAATAACGAAAACCCCATTGAATTTTTATTAGCGTGTGAGAGTGAAATGGCTAGAGTAGGTTCCCGACTAGAAGATCAAGACAAAATACAGTGGGTGGTTAACGCGATGCGTGATTCGGCGCGTAAGTGGTATAACATTGTACGCGATAGAGTGTCCACATACGCGGAGTTCAAACAAAAATTTGAAAGCCGATACTGGAACTCGCATACCCAACGACTTCTGCGCAATGAACTAGAATATGGCCGTTTTGACAAGAAAATGGGTATTACCGCCGAAAATTATATAATCCAGCAGGTCGAACGCGCGAAGCATTTAACCCCAGCATTTGCGGAGATTGACATAGTCACCAAGCTTGCCTACCATTTTAATCATAACATTAGAGTAGCTGTATTTACCCAGGGTATTCGCACGGTAGACGAACTCCTCATTCTAGTGTCCCAAAGTGAGACGGTTTTTGATTTTGGTGGGTGGCGTTATAATCCCGATTTTCGTTGAAATAATGAAGGGCAGAATACGTGACTACAGTACCATCAGCAAACGGATCAAAAACCGAGTACCAGTTCTACTCCACCCCAAACACCGTCAAAACAGCCAAATAAAACCTTTGAGTACAAGGGAAAACAAAATTTTGGTAGACCAAAGGGGCAGGGTAAGGGTAACGACGGGGCACAAATTAGAGCGATTCAAACGGTCGAATTAACCAAAGCAGATACAACTGAAAAAGACAGCGACTCCCAAGGCAATAAAAATTCGAACAATAAATCGAAAAGTTACCAAGCTACAAAAAACGTGCCAAAATGCGCATCCAGCAAGGACGCGCTATAAATTCGGCAAAATTGTGTAAATATAAGCATGTTAATTGTAAGGATTATATATTGTGTGAAATGTGTACTTTTAATTATGTAACTTGTGTGCCCGTTAATAATGTGTTCCCACCGGATGTCAGGGATCCGTTGCTAGAATCCGGTCCCACGCGACAAAGGCCCGTGAGCGCGGCGTGTCCGGTGTTACATGCCTTTGTCAATAGCGTTCCCACGAGAATTCTGTTGGATACCGGTAGTGTTGTATCCGGCGTCAGTGAAAGGTTCCTGCGTACCAATAAAAAATATTTTCGTACGGCCCCATCACTCCCAATCAATCAATTTTATATACGAACCGCTACCGATACAAAAGAAAAAATTGACACTCAATACTATCTAACTATCATGCTAGACGAAGTGCAATTTGAAGTGTGTGTAGTGGCTATAAACAATTTAATATGTGATATGTTATTGGGGGTAGATGTATTGGAACAAATACGTGCGGAAAGTAACACCAGTGAACACTTATTAAAATGTACCATAGACAATGTTAGTTACACTTTTAAATTGAACACACATACACACACACACAAAACCATGGTGACCCAATTAAAATCACACGGCCACCAAAACAAGTAATTCACTATAAAGAATGTGAAGAGGGGAAGACCACCTTAGATTCCCGAACTGAACGGAGATTGTCGTCGCTGCAAGAAGAATTCAGCGATATCTTCAGTGAAGAACATTCAATCTCGTCAGTGTATGAACACAGAATCCACCTCACAGAGCCAGAGAAGTTCATAAGGAGAATCTACCAGGTCCCTATAAAATACCAGGCCGAGGTCCAGCAGGAGATACAGCGGATGTTGGAAGAAGATATTATTGAAAGATCTAATAGCAGCTTCCTCAACCCACTGCTGGTCGTCCGCAAGAAGACTGGAGAGATCCGACTCTGCCTGGATATGAGGAACTTAAACAGTCTCGTAGAGAAAGAGTTTGACTGCGCACCGACAGCGGAGGACCTCTTCATTAAATGTGAAGGAGCCAGGTACCTCACGAAGCTAGATCTAACAGCAAGCTTCTGGCAGGTCCCGCTGTGTGAGCAAGATCGTAAGTATACAGCATTTATATTTAATAACAAATGCTATCAACACAAGGTGGTACCTTTTGGCCTTAGCACGAGTCTCGCTGCGATTGTAAGATGCCTCGAGAGAGCTCTAGGACCTGAGGTAGACCCATACACGGTAATATTCGTGGATGACATCCTCGTGATATCCCGCACGTTGGAGGAACACTTCGAGCATCTGCGGAGCGTCTTCCAGAAGCTGAGGTTAGCAAACATCAAGCTCAAACTACACAAGTGCGAGTTTGTAAAGTCCCAAATGAAGTTCCTGGGACATATAATCTCAGCTACAGGTATCAGTACGGACCCAGAGAAGCTCAGGAGTATTATGGAGTTCCCGGTGCCCAAGAACCTCAAAGCACTGCGAGCATTCCTTGGACTCACGGGATATTACAGGAAATTTACCAGCAAATACGCAGAATATACAGTCCCGTTGCTACAGCTGGTACGCAAAAATATATAAAGTGGAAATGGGGTTCTGAACAGAACGATGCGTTTGAGAGGGTTAAGGGCCTGTTCCAATCTAATTTACAATTGTTCCATCCACAGCAGGGTAGGAAGTATGTAATGTACACTGACGAGCGAGTACGCTATCGGCGCCGTGTTGCATCAAGAAGACGAACAAGGTAGTCTTCATGTTGTAGCATACGCCAATAGAACGCTCAAAGGCGCTGAGTTGCACTATTGTACTTCCGAGAAAGAAATACTCGCCATAATAAACGCACTCAGAAAATTCAGACACTACCTATACGGTACCCATTTCGAGATTCACACTGATAATCAGGCGTTATCGTTTATATTAAAATGTCGATTAGCAAATTCCCGACTAACACGATGGGTGTTAGCTATTCAGGAGTACTCATTCACTATTAAATATTGCAAAGGATCAGAGAATACCACAGCAGACACTCTAAGTAGATATCCGCCCGTAGAAAAGGAGGAGGTATATGAAGCAGCTGACGACGAGTTGAGAGTGTTAAATATGCAATACACTGTCGCGCCTGAAGCTACTAATATGCTACAGAACTTAGGACGCGAGCAGGACGATAACCTCGCACTCCTTGCTAAAAAGCTAATGTTAGCAGCTCACCCAAATCCTCACTATCTTATACAAGACAATATATTGTATAAATTGTTACAGGGCGAATGGAAAGTGGTATTGTCTCCAGCGATGCTTGCGTGTGTAACACAATCTTTACATATAAAAATGGCGCACGGATCTCCTGTAAAATGTGTCAAAATATTGCAGGAGGATTTTACAATAACCAACATGTACCGTAGGGTAAAGAAATTGCTAAAAACATGTTATCCATGCCAGACAGCGAAAGTACCAAACGTGCACACGTACGTGCCCATGGCCAATGTGATAACGGAAGGTAAGGGACAGATGATCGCCATCGACTTTCTGGGACCATTACCCAAGGCTACCAGAAATCTAAAACACATGGTAGTTTGCGTCGATGTGTTTACTAAAAAAGTTAGCCTTTATGCGATCCCTAGGCCCACCACGAAGTCTGTTTTAAATATTATACTTAATAAGTATATCCCACAACATGGACCAATAAGGAACGTACTTAGTGACCAGGGAAAGCAGTTCCAAAACAAACACTGGGCAGCCACCCTGGAACGTAACGGTATCAAAGCAGTCCTAACCTCGATCCGACGACCACAGGGAAACCTTGCCGAAAGGGTGAATCGGGAAATCGGTAAAATGTTCCGTATCTATTGCTATAAGGAACAAAGTAAATGGCCCGAGTTCTTACCATTCTTCGAAAAGGCAATAAATGAGAGTTATCATGATACCACGGAATACACACCAGCAGAATTAGACTCTGGAACCACGCCAGAGAGGTTTTGGGATAATTATTAAGTAAGCCAAAGACTTATAATCTACCTCTGCCGGTGCAATGTAAAAATCAACTTGTGAGGGAAAGAATAGTTGAAAAAGGGCGAAAAAGGGCAGACAAATTTAATACGACGCATAAACTAACGAACTTTGTAGTAGGCGAGAAAGTATTGCTCAAGGCGAATCCTGTAGGCCGACGAGACATAAATGTGGCTGCAAAGTTCTTTCGTTTATATAATGGACCCTATCTGTTGGCTCAACAACTCGCACCTCACACGTTTATCGTTACGACGCTGGACCGAACGAAAACGATCGGTAAATTCCATGCGAGCTCTTTGAGAAAATACTTTGAGTAGCATGGCGTTCCAAAGCGCGTCGCGTCTTTAGACTTTAAAAAGATAAATAGTATTTAGAGTTAATAATAATTGTATTATAATAATTAAAATTAAAATAAGTAATTTGTGTTTTATAATATTATTAATAATAATTATAGGTAACTTGTGTACTAATAATAATGTTTTTCTATAGCGGTAAATAATAAGCGTATACAACTGAGTGAACGAGCTCGCGGCAGGAAACAGTTACGTCACGCGATAACGACTACCTGACCCACATTTGAAACTAGGTCATGCAATTAGCCGCGCGACGGGCGATAACGGTTCTAAATACTGTCAGCAAAATTCCTTAGTACGCGTGCCATTGTTTACAAATAAAGGCTACTACTCGTTTTAAAAACATTATACGCAATAAGTTGCAAATATGATATTTTAATACATGTATTTAGAGTTAGATTGTATATAATGCAATAACATTAACACTTGTGTACGTGTCTTCAGAATAAGTAATACAATGTATAGTTAATAAGAATAATGATTACAGAATATGTGTGTAATGATTAAGAAAAAAAAAATAACTGTAATTATTACATTCATTTTTTTTTTAAAGCGGGTGTGGGAATATATAACGGAACCAAATATTAACTATTTGGGGTTATATGTTTACCGCATGCTGAAACCATATTTAAATAAAAATTAACAGTTAAAACTCCATTTGAATGTAGCGCATTGAAAATAATGCTGTGTAAAGCAACGCACACGTGGTCGTTATGTAATCAGTTCGCTGTACAAGGAAGCGACCACACCCAAACTGTTAATTATTAATATCTCGGAAACTAATAAATAAAGGCGAAATCTAACATAGCCAAAATGTTTGCCGAGATATTAATAATGATGTGTGCAAATTTGATGCAATATAATTAACAAATGTAAGAGTTAATTAAAATAATTGAATAACTTCTGTTAAAATAGAGTTACAGTAATGAGATTTTAGTATGTTATAAAGATAATAATTTGTGACAGATTGTATATTTTAGATTTCACACAACTTGATTTGCAACCAAGTTATTGCAAAATTAATTAAGTACAGGATATCCTTAGCGACAAAGTGGTTCCGCCGGATAATTATATATTAGATAATAATTCTATTCTCCGTCTGTGGGAACCAGACTTCATTCTCACGGACTAAGGGAATTCTAAATTTTATGTGGTAGGGAGAGTGTTTCGACCAATGAAATCATTTCATGCAGCCCCGGCCAGTGCGGTGTTTTCTGGTGGAAAAATCACTCTTCTGTCAGTACTCACGAAGTTAAGACGTAGTCCTTCGATCGTCTAGTAGCCAAAGCGGCGAAGATCAACAAGAAGACTCTACGTGGTCAACACACACGCAATTACGAACACACTAACTACAGATCATCTGTATAGCTCGTAATTGCTACGTAAAGGCGAGATACTCTTCAAGACATCAACCAAGCTTATTGTGTACTACCAGATAGTCATAAGCACGCAAGAGATCCACCAGACTTCAAGACCAGACTTCAATAATACAGCAGAGAGGCCGTCTAAATCATTGGTTAACAGCTGACGAGCAGAGCGACCGCCCGAACGAAGCACACACACACACACACGCTGACGTGCAACGTGCAAATCGACGGAGAACAGGAAGCAGTTCCAGCAGACAACAGCAGACGTTAAAATATTCACAAACAGCAGGGAAGCAGAGTGTTGCCGAATTTTGAACTCCACGACCGAATCCAGCAGTTCTAAGCAGATTACTTTCTCTAACCAAGGACTCGAATCGACGAGGGACAAATCGGGACGACATCCTCTTCAGTAACAGGAAAGCAAAATCCACTTATTTATTTTTCAGATCAAATTTTATATTTTTCAATTAAAACATTGTAATTCAAATAATTCAGGTGCCAAACAAACAAAAAGCAAAGACTCTAGTAATTAAAAAGTAAATTCGTTGTGATAATCTGTATAGCAGTTTAAGGCTTTAGTAAGTTATAGTTAAGAAATAGAAGTAGTATAAAAGCGCTATACAAATCTTAACTGACAATCTAATCTTAGATCATACTGCAGTAGATCAGAAGTAGAATCACTAGAAATGAAATAACGTGAACTAGACTGTCACGTCTAATTTATTTTAACTAATTATTCAAATTAATTTTAGAGTTTTATATTTTGTTTCATGAACACTTAGATTCAAATTAATTAAATAAATTTAATTAAATTCAAATCAATTAATAAAGTCAAATTTAAATTGCAATTAACTCGCAAAGAACGAGTTCAGTTTCTTTCAACTATTAGACAATCGAAAAACATCGATTCATTGTATAGACTATAAGAAAATTCATAACATTATAACCATTCTATTCTTGTGTGTTGTTGGTGTAATAAACAACGTTTTATTACCCCATATAACAGTGTTTTATTGTTGTACGATAAAGCCTACCAGTCTCACAAAACTCTCCCCCTTTAAAGTAACCCATTATGTGTGTTGTTGTAAAAATTTGAGATTACTAGCTTGCGAACTTCAAATCCAAAATCCACACGCCCTAGTCGGAAGAATCTGCAAGATCAGACAGCAGGTGGGTACTCACACACAACATTACATTACAATAACGCATAGTAGTGTAGTTATAATATATATATATATATATATACAGAAAATAAAACATTATATCAAAAAAAAACATCACTTTGTACATTACAATATATATACAGAAAAAAAATACGGATATAATATATATATATATATACAGAAAATAAAACATTATATCAAAAAAACATTACTTTGTACACGAGCATCATACATTTAATGTGCACGACCATCTGTAACAGAAACAATATTAGTGATGTATAATTGATACGTGTAGGATGGATTAGAATAATGTGTACTGTTACATACCTCAAAAATGCATGCGTGCATAAAATGGGTGTATTGGTCTGCTGAATGCATACACTCTACATTGCGGACATCCTGGTGGCGACCCCTCCAATGCCACGGTTTGGAACCAATTAATTATGCATAGATAGTGGTAAGTATGCCCACACATTAAGCCGAGGAGTCTCTGCCCCTCAGTATAATTGTCTTGGCACACACTACAAGATGTGTGCCCTAACATACCCTGAATGGGGCAGAGGTCTCCACGGCTCCATCGCCACGTTGGAAATCTACTTCTTAGAAGTAATCTCATCGTGGCGACTTCGCTATGCATCCTTGGTGGTTCCACCGTGTCGATGATATCGTAAAACACGCATGGCGCGTCTTCTGGAGGGGACTGTAAACGAGGATCGTGTCGCATATGCTGTTGCTGAGGTTGTGGTTGAGGCTGCTGAGGTTGTGGCTGCTGTTGAGGCTGTGGGGATTGCGGTTCTGGTCGTCGTTGATTTGTACTGATCCATTGCGGACGTGGTTGCGGCTGTTCCTGTGGTTGTGGCGGTGGTGGTGGTGATTGTGGTGGTGATTGTGGCGGTGTGATTGTTATGTGCCGCGCTTGTGGCCGAATATCACTGGTGAAAAGAAAAAAAATATAAAAATCATGTAAAAAAAAACATGAAAGTATGTACACATAAGAAGAAGACTTACATATTAAATGTGATGGTTGGTAATTGTTGTTGTTGATGCTCATCAACATTATTTTCATCATCATCATTATTATTGCTTTCATCAAGCAGTATTGTATCACTGTCACTATCATCATCGCCATAAACCATCATCTCATCATTGCTGAAAAAAAAGTACACTTTTAATACCAGATGTAAACGCAATAGTACAAGTGAACGTTAATGAAAAAAAACGTACCGACTCGTGCCGGCTTCCTGAGATGCAGCAGCAGCAGCAGCAGCAGCGGCAGCAGCAACAGCAGTAGCAGCAGCTGAACCGGTAGCATCACTGAAAAAAAAGAATAAATTTGAATACCGAACGTAAACGCAATAGTACAAGTGATTGTTAATAAAAATGGACTTACCGACTCGAGTTTTGTTGTGATACTGAAGGTCCCAATAAGGCCTGTCGTAACCTTTGGGAACTATAAAAAATAAACAGTAAGTCAGTCGAATGTTGTATTCTGTTTGTACTCGTTAAATAAAGAAAAATGTTGTAATTTACCTTCGAACTCGTCGCTGCTCCTCACAGACTCTTTTATATATTCTGTTATCACTTCCGCTCATTCTGTAAAACGTAACAAGAAAAATGTTGTATAGTAATTTGCTAACATAATAATATGTGTGTGTGTGTGTGTGTGTGTGTGTGTGTGTGTGTGTGTGTGTGTGTAATGTCAAATATTAACGTAAAAATATAGTAAGTACTTACATACAACTTGAAAAATTATAATGAATGTGATAATAATTATTATGACAAAATGCTTATATATACGTATATGCTTGGTGGGAGTCTGCTATAGACAAAGTCCCCTTACCCTCAAAGTGTTCACCACACACACACACACACACACACACACACACACACGCACACTACATCACACACGGCTTGCATCCTGTACGTAACAAAGCCCCTCGCCCTCACAAAGTTCACACGCTGCGATAACATATGGCTAGTCAGCGAATAAAATTAACTGCACATGTGCATAGTGTGGGAAGGTCTCAGTGGGAGTCGATTACATCCTGTTATAAATATTAACCATTAATGTCTAATCGTCTACCTCACCTCTCCTACCAATTGAAAATTAAATGAAAGTAAATAAATAAATTTTATATTTGCAATACAAGTTTATTATTACCATGAGTTACTGCTCTGTGTATCTTAGTCTCTTCATGTTAGGACTGGTATCGTCATTGGTTAACGCACGTTTACACACTCTGTAGTGTCCGTACGCGAGTGTAGTTACACCATCGTCCAGTACGTACCTTTTATCGTCATAAGGAGACAGGGAAAGTTTTGTTACACGTTGCGTGTACAGCTTATGACGATCGCTTCGTATACACTCAGCAGAGGTGAAAACTGTACGACTATCGAAAAGACACTCGCTGTATAACTGATGACGTAACCTTCTTTTTATTGCCGTTCTTGGAACACCTTTCGCCACCTTTTTGTCGGTACAGTCGGACAACAGGAGCGAGTAACATTTAGCTCTGAGTCCGACGAATTCCCTGATGGGTTTCCCATTAGTTTCATCCTTGAACTTCCCCACGACTTTTTTGTTGTCGTCGCAATGACAAGGATGATCTGAGGGATAGTCCGACGTGTCGAAAAGGTGGAGATCCTCTTTCATATCCAAGTACACATCGTCAGTCTGTATGCTGTAAAGTAAACTGTCGGTATCGGTCATTAATAATGTTAATCGTTGTCCGTACTTGCTGACAGCGTACCGATAATGAAAATCGTACATTATCAATTTACTGACATCAAGTACTGTGAAGCCAACATACACTGGACGGGAAAGGTATATAGTTCTGTTTCGTAAAGCCAATCCGACCAAGTCGTCGGTGTAGCGGATCATACGCTTTAGTCGTGGATTGGAAACAAGTTTCTGCAGCCGCCCTTTGGTAGAGACTAGTTGGAAGTCTATTCGTTTCCTTACGTTCTCCAGCGATTTACCATAGACAGCGTTGACCATCAGTTTGAAAAAATCTTTTTCAAAACTGTTGGTGGCTGCTGCTCTCTTTTGTGTGTTGAAATCGATAAACGGTTTCATCCACGCTTTCTGTTTAAAACTCCCTATGGATCGCTTTCAATTCTAGACCAAGGTTCAGATACAACTTTAAATTTCGAAAATGAAGAACGTATTTTTGCTTATCGTCCAAAGTCGTTAGCAACTTGGGGACGGACGATGAGGGCGTTTCTGATCCGTTATACCCTTTTTTATAGTGTAGTCGTGTGTGAAGTCGTCGAGAGTACGGTGAAAGTATGTCAGGATTGACGCAGGAACGCACAGGTGCTAGTGGATAATCTGAGTGAAGATCATGAAGTTCGGATGGATAGTGTAGGTCGACCTCAAGTATGTAGCCCATGTCACTGTCATCACTCAGAGTACGTACGTCCAGTGAGTCGATCTCGTTACGATCGAGCCATCTAAAGTCACCGTAAGGGAGTGGCTGTGACATGGCTGCACCGTAAAGGTTGTTGCAGTCGGTGTACAATATGAAAGAGGTCGGCTTTGAAGCATCATACTGATCAGCGATTAGCGGGTTGTTGGCCTTGGCATAGCGGTTGGGTACCATGCTAACACCACCGCGAACGGCTGATTCAATAAAAAGATGCTGATCTATATCCGTCAACAGTTCCAGTCGCACACCGGTCATCTTTAACATCGCGTGCCAAGCAACGCCGGGAAGCGAGTAAAGATGAGCCGGATCAATCTGGTAGTACCGTATGGCCATCTCACGAAACGCCTCGAAGACGTCAGCCAGCAGCAGTACATCTGTTTTAAGATAAAGATCGTGATAATCACCCAGCGTGCGGATTCCGAAAGTCTGCCACACATTCTGTGCATGTGCGTAATCTTCGTCCAACACGGGTGATTCACTCAGCCTATTGAAAAAGTGTTCGCGTGCGGGCAGACATGTTTCGTCGAACTTCTCGCTACCCGTCATGTAATCGTAAGGGTACACCCCCTTACGTAAGAGTAGCTCGAAGTGTTCTTCGAAACATTGCTTTGTTAAAGCGAAATCCGCACCGCTCGCGCGCAAGTTTCCAACAAGTGTATCCAAGGACGTGTTCAAAAATTGTAACGTGTCTACGAAACGTAGGGCACCCAACGTGACTGATACGAAGCGTTCACTAGTGGTAGCGATACAAGTGAGAGTTTCATCATTGTATTTACCCAACCCTTGTATCAAGTGATGTGCGTCGTAACCTCGTAAGTTATGGAAAAAGACAGGAATATGTTGGGCGGACTTGGAGTTGAGGTTACATACGTTGTGAGCTGCGCCAAGGTATCGTCCAGTCAGATGACAATGGTTGCGCACCTTGTCGTCATCAGTCAACGGTTTTTCGCAGAGATGGCATACGACAGCATTCGTGAAAGATAATACGTCACGATCACTCATAGTCATAGGGATATTGGTACGCATGATCCTGTACAGTTCATGCTCTTCATCGATTAGTCTATCTAAAAAGGTTTCTATCACGTTCACACCGCGATAAACGACCTGTGGTTTGAAAATGTTACCCTCGTGGTCGACTATGAGGTAGGAAAAACCTGAAGGAAGATGTAACGACTCTGCTGTGGTGGACGATGTGTGTGGAGGAGCATCGCAACGATGGCAAGGTACAATGAACGATTCAAAGTCTGCATATATAGCGAAAGGGACTTTATGACAGTACGTGTAATTTTTGAAGTACATAACCTTCTCCTTCTCTTTCGTTGGTAAACGAATTCTTTGTTCACCATACGGTGAACAACGAGGGACATGTTCACTAAGGAGTCGTTCTTCACAGAATCTGTGCAGACAGTAGTTGCAATAGAAAGAACGTCCGTTGTGTTTGGTTAGTGAAGATAGTAAGCGGCTAATATTTTTTATTAAACAGTAATGTTTTCGGTCAGCGGTGGTGAGAAGTAATAGATTAAAATGGTGTTGTCTGTCACTGAAAGGAGTTATTCTTAGCGGGTAAATTTCATTTTCTTCGTAACCAAAAACATTTATAGAAATGTCAGAATTGTCTCGTTCGAACTTCACAATATCGCATAGGCGGGTGGGATAAGTTATACCAGAAGTTGTGATACTGTGAATATGTGATTTGTATTTGGATACACGCTCGCTGTCTCTGTGTTGTGGAAACAGTGCGGCCAACACTGACCATATAAAACACATTTGATCGCCTGTATTGTTTACATTGATGATGGATTTAGTACAAGACAATTCAGGAGGTGTACGGATGAAACTGGAGGCGGCCAGCGGTTGGTATCGTGAGAGAACGAGTTCTAACGAGATTATATGATCCAACGCCCAACCGCTACCCTCACGAGTGAATTTATAAATCGATTCGATGATTTTTTCGTACGAAGCTTCTAAACGTTCAGGCAATACGTTCTGATCAGCGATCAATGTCGTATGACATCGTCCATGAAAATAGCCTTCACTCGTCACTTCTTCGTCCTCGTTCGTGTCGGCATTTACAATGTACTTGACAAATCTCGCTTTTAGCGCTATATGCCACTTTATAGTAAGCAAACGTGTCAGTTCGTTTAGAATGTCCCTACGTAACATATCGTGAATTTCATCGAAAAAGGTAATGACATCGTTGACACATTCTTCTTCTTCCTCTACAAGAGGTGTGTAAACGTACGACACCAACGAGCCACGCAACGAATGTTTACGATCAACAGAAAACGTCTGCATTGTTAGAATAACGATAAAAGCAAAATCAATTACTTGCTCACTTGAAGAACATTAGAATACTGATACAAAGTTAGAAAATAAGTAACATTTTATAAGCAGTGCGTGAAAGTTAGCCTGCGCGAGACTCGAAGGTGAACGCAGGTAGCGATCATCGCTCCACTTATACTATCTATGATGAGTGCGTGCGCAGCTATTTGTTCCCACTACTGTGCTTTATTTCATACCGACCAATTGACGACAGCAATCCCCACTACGATTGCGCGCGCAGCTACCACTGAGGAAGTGAAATGCAGCGCAACAAACCAACATTCTTGCTTCAGATATGGACGTGCACACATATTCTTTTGCAAGCCGATTAAAAAGCTTTTATAACATCCATCGTCGAGGTAACATTAAATTTTACGTTCGTAAATTTCCGAATACGAACGTGAGATTTTTTGACCTAGCCAAAGCCGGGTTTATTTATGAAGGCGATGATGATGTTGTAAGATGCTGCAAGTGTAAAATACGAATTATGGATTGGATGGCGGGTGATGATCCTGTCCAAGTCCATAAGGCGTCAATGCCCACATGTAGTTTCGTTCGTGAACACTTGTAGAAGTCGACGCACGCAAAAACGGCTCTTTTCAGAGCCAACATAAACTCATGTACAAACATACCCGTTTGGGTAGTACTAGTAGTACTCTGTGTTAGTACTATATATATTACTATTACTAGTACTACTACTAAATGTGTGTACACAATTCAATGTCTGATTGATGGCGCCAATGATAAAAAAATAAAACAAAAGATTTCATAAAAATTATACCTATTAAATATCATGACAATTTCGAAGCTGTATCACTTGCATCACAGATCGATGACACAATGGATGTTTATCGATACGACGATGGGAAACATTTCACACTAACAAAACCGTTATGAAGCGCGATACGCTCCAACTTGTGTTCTATGTATTGTGACGATTTAAATAAAAGAAATAATCTAGAAAATAAAAAATTTTAAAAATTTAGGTTGCGAGCTCTTAAGCTTACTGTTTTAATATAAGATACCTGTATGTACTCAGTATGAGAGGAAGCAGTAATTAATTAGTTATAAGATACTCAAATAAAAAGATAAATTTGTAAAGCGTTATTAATATCGTATTTAACCCTTTGATTGTAAGCAGGCGCTTTCCTGTTGATTCCAGACTCGACATGCTTTCAGAGTCTTGTGTGAGTAAGAATAAGATAAACACTAATGTTAATAATAATAAAATCTAAAGACATAAATAGTCGCTGAAACAACTGATTTAAATTATGTATATTTGTTTAGGGATAGTTTGCATAAATAAAAATGTTAACTTAAATATAGTTAGGAACTATATTCTCGCGCGGAAGTTGTGCCACTAACTTTTGTCCAGTACCTGGCGAAGGGAGCGTAAACTCTCTCTCTTGCAATGGTGACTCCGTACAGTGTAGACGTAAGAGCTATGCTCTTCAAATATGTGTATCATATTTGGTTTCATCTTCAGAAAGTGTACCAGATGTAGTTTGTTAAAGCATCTGGATGTATTAATTAATGTAGTCATGTGAATAGACAATAAGTTTAAAGTTATGTAAAACAAAAAGTATTGAAACGTAACTAAAAGTGTAACACAAGATGACTACGTACTTCAACGTATAACAACTATTCCAAAGTAATACCCGGAGATGTGAACTAGCATAAGCCACAAACTCTACTGCACGTGACAGAATATGCAGATCAGGACATCCGAGAATCTACACGATCACCGTAGATAACTACATGACATATTGTTCTACCTGCTAACTTTTGGAGCCCTTTACAGAGGAAAGCCAGACCGAGATGACGACGTAGCTGTTCCTGTTTCCCAAGACTGATACCCCAGGAGGAGTCTTCTGCATACCCATTAAAAGGTGACTCGATAGCCTGTCTATCGAGGATTACTAATATTTGTTACACAACACATCTTGAAAGAGACTTTTCAGAAATGATTAACTTTGTAAAGACTTATAAATTAAATCTAATGTTTATAAGATTATATCTTATTAATTAATATTTCATGTAACTATTCTAACTTCATACGTTGTAACAGTTTATATGTTAATGTAGAGTAATATAACTCAAGCAATAATACCATTCTTAAATGTTGAATAAAAGAAAGTCTTGCAAGCTAATATCATGAAAAGAGTATAATTAAAAGTTTTAATACAGAAAGTTCACCCGGATCCGAGGTATAACTATATAGAATCTAGTTTGATGCCAAAAGTTTAAAGAAACCTTTCGATAATTTAATAATTTAATTAGTAATGTCATGGCATCAGTCAGTATATGTTTTTCTTAAATGTTGAATAAAGAGAAGTCTTCTTGTTACACACATATGAGGAGTGCTTAAATCAATTGTATACCTTGCCATTGTTTCCTTACACAAAGTAAACAATTACACAGCTAGTAAGTAATATGTTATTTTAATTATTTGTGATCAATTCTGTTACAACGTAGGCAGCCCTTCTGATTAACGGAGTTTAATTACGAAGGGTTCCCTGGATTTGTAACGCGGCGAAAAGCTCGTTACAAAAGTGCGCCACTCTGCTGAATTGTAAAAAAAATAAAAGGGTAATTGTTTACAGAGTGTCACAAAAGTGCATTCACTCTGCTTACATTAAAAAAAAAAATAAAGGAAACAAAGGAAAGAGTTTTAATTGTGTATATGTGTCACAAACAAATTGCATTCACTATTTATGCGTGGATAAACATAAATAGTATGATTAATAACTAAATATTTAATATTGATATATGCACTCAGAAAGTTACTTTAATAAATGTAATGTTCAAAACATATTTAATACACTATTAAATAACGTAATATGTATTAATACGTAGATGGTAGTATGTATAAGTAAAATGTCATTAGCGTCATACAATGTAAAATGCTATATGCAGGTTCCTACCGGCACAACCTGAATAATTCGATATGAGTACTTGCATACATGAATCATGACCAAGCATAACAATTTTGGTCAACCGAACAATCTGTAACAGGTTTGTTTACGACAAACTAAGACCTGTTGTCTCCTGAATCATTCTGCACAGTGTATGTCCAACTACATAGCTTACATACACTAGTATGTGTTATAAAAAATTGATTAAAAATAACTGTGTAAATAATAATAAAGTAATTAAGTAGAAGTCGTGATTTAAAACTTGTGAACAAAATAAGTAATTATTTAATTGAGAAAGGTTTACGAACGAACGAAGCCAAAGTGTTGTCTAAGCGGAATAATAATAATAAATGTGTTGTACAAAAGTGTGCTCCCCTTCTCAAGTTTAAAACGACCTGTTTCAAATCGTTGGTGTTATTCAGTCGCTTTGTGTAGTGAACAATAAAAGCAAACACCTCATTGTCACACACGCTCACCCTCCTTTGTTAACTAAATATGTAGGCCACCCTCTGACCTACATTCCAGTAAACAGCTGATCGGCTATTTAACATTGAAAGATATGTGTGTGATTTCTGTCTCTCCCTTAGAAGAGAAATTGTTCTTTTCTAATTTGTGTAAATTGATTAATTATGAATTTATTATATGTAATATATGTGTAATATAATAGTATTAATTTTAAGTACGTGCTAATGTGTTAGAACAAAATGGCCCAATTTAACCCTGATTTGTTATTAAAAGACGAGCTGTCTTACGAAGCTCTTTTGCGTGGACTACCCCATGCTGATGTAACAGTCGCGGAATTACGAAGTTCAATTCGCGAATGTGGATTTGATGCGCCCGTGGAATTAAACAACCTAAGCCAACTCGATTATGAAAGCGAGAAAGAAATTTGTACTGCCAAGTATAGTGAACTATACTTATTGTCTCAAACACTCCAAGACGAGAAATCTCCGGCAAAAATTTTGCGGACTACCCAGAGAATAGAGCATTTAACCAGGCGAATAAAAAATTTGTCGATCTGGCCGAATCTCACAGAAATACCCGTTGATGTACAAAAGCTAGCAGACGAAGCTCTACGCCGCTTACCTTCAATTATCAACGATTTAAGACGAAAATCCGACTCATTCAGGATGGAGGAAATAGAGAAATCATTAATGCAATTACACATCTCCCTAGTACAATCCCCCACCACTGGTTTACCTCCGCCTAACTCGGATCGGAACTCACCTATTGTATCGCAAGTGCAAGCGAACCCAGAACAAAATACTGATACAGATGTAAATCCCCCTCCTCCCGAGCATTTTCAGTTTCGTCCCGGAAATAATGAATTGACCAACACCCCCAATGAATCTAATCTCCCTCATCGAGGAATTACCCCTATGAACTATAATGCAGATCTATACGGAAAAATGACTCACCCTGTGGAGAAGATTTTAACCGAAATCCCTTATACAGATGGTTTAAATGTTTCCAAGTTACTAACATTTATTAGTTACCTTCTTCAGATAAAGGATCTACAGCAGCTGAATGACTGGCAAATTTTACAAGTTCTATTACCAAAGTGTAAACCCCCGTTAAAAAATCGTGTGCTAGAAGCCCTAACCTCTAGTTTCCCAGTAGAAGAGCTACATAGTTCTTTAATAAAATACTTTATTCCGACCGGCATCTATGAAGAAATAAAAAGGAAGACAGTACTCCGAGTACAAGGACATCAGGAGAGATTAGCTCACTACATCTCCGATATTAGGGAGTCCTCTCGACTACTACGTGTAAACTGGAATGAAACACAACTAGTGGACACCATTTTAATAGGAGTGTCACCCGAAGAAAGATCTCGACTATCATTGATGAATAGACCCAATACTATTGCTGATCTGGAACAGTGCAGTATCCATTCTTCAAATGTATGGTACTCAGATCAAAATAGAGAAGCAATGAAAACCTCTGGAACTAATAGACATCAATTGCAAGCACTACTGCCTGATGTAACAACCTCTTATGAAAGACAAGTTTCTAGTAGACCTCACTATGTGCGCAAAGCTGGTAAGTTAACTGTAAACCCAGATAAAGCGGAAACCAAGTACCCACCTCGCAGAAAACCCACCTGTTATAATTGTGGCAAATATGGGCACATAAGTAGAGAGTGCAAAAGTAAGCCATTGGAACGGAATAACCCCAATTCAAAAAACATGTAAGGCAGGGAGACCCGAAAACCTGTGTCTTCCGCAGCTACTCGAAACTAGGTAAACTAAAAGAAACCAATAATAATAATAAGAATGAATTATTCTGTAACCAAGTAAAAAACAAAAAAGGTGCGAAAGATATCGACCCCTATGTGCGAGAATTTCGCGAAAAGTGTAATGCGATTAATAGATGTAAATGGAAAAAAAATCTACTACCATTAATACGAGTCGACTTAGGCGTTACATCCCCCATCGCCTTACTTGATTCGGGATCTAGTAGAACTTTAATCAGCCAAGAATTAGCGGACATGTTAGCTAAACATCATCTAGTAAAACGGAACCAACCTGTGAATATAAAGTGTGCTACCGCTGATAAACGTAAAATAAATATAAACCTGAGCATTACCGTTAAGGTTAAAATAAAAAACCTAAGTTGGATATTTACAATGTTAGTATGTAAAGAATTAGGACCTGATTTAATATTAGGTGCAGATTTTATTAGTAAGACTGGAATGATTCTTGACATCTACGAGCAAGTATTTTATTTCAGATTTGACCGCACAAGAAAACATAAATTTGATAGTAATGAAGAAAAACGTTGTTCATCTACTGCGCATGTAAGTCACCAAGATTCAGATTTATCTCACCTAGAACGAAGAGATAGAGTCAAAATAGCAAAACTAATAAAAGAATTTTCTTCGGTTCTTACACCAAAACTAGGACTTACGGACCTAATAGAGTATGAAATTAATCTGAGTGATCAGAAAGTAATACGACTACCCCCGTACAAGTTGTCGCCCCCCAAGATGGAAGTCATGCGAAACCATATCAATAAGTTATTGGACCAAGGAGTCATAGAACCCTCTACGTCCCCATATTCTTCACCCTCATTTTTAGTACCGAAAGGACCAGATAAACACCGACTAGTTGTAGACTACAGGCAATTAAATAAAAGAATAGAATTTGAATCAATACCTCTTCCAGACATCCATAGTGCGTTTCACTATTTTACTAAAGCGATGGTTTTTACGGTAATGGATCTAAATCAAGCTTTTCACCAAATACCTCTTTCAGAAGAATCCAAACGTCTAACCGCGTTTGCAGTTCCTTTTAACTTGTACCAATTTACTAGGGTACCCTTTGGAATATCTCAAGGAAGTTCCGTATGTAGTAGACTATTGGAGAAGATATTTCACGACATTAAATTTAAATATGTGTACCACTATTTGGACGACATCGTAATATACAGTGAATCAATGGAACAACATCTCAGACATTTGCGTGAAGTGTTATCCCGTTTACTAAGAGCAGGATTAACGGTGAACCCAAATAAGGTAAGTTTTGCTGTCCCTCAGTTTTCTTTCTTAGGACACATAGTGAAAGCGAATGGAAAGGTAAGCATTGACCCCGAACGTACCCGTGCTATTAGAGAATTTGCACCCCCACGAGATGCAAAAGGTATAGCCCGATTTTTAGGTATGGTGAATTATTTCCACAAATACATACCCCATCTTGCCGAAATAGCAGCATCCCTTAACTCCTTACGAAAGAAGGGAACAAAGTTCGAATGGAGCTCAATACATCAAAACGCGTTTGAGCAACTTAAAGAAAGCATTATATCTCCCCCAGTTTTGCAATTAGCTGATTTCACAAAACCATTCGTCGTGCAAACCGACAGTTCCAGTGTAGCGTTAGGTGCAGTGATATACCAAGAGATAGATAACTGTAGACTACCAATTAGTTATGCATCACGAACACTGAGCGATCAAGAAAGAAAGTATTCTGCATATGAATTGGAATGTTTAGCAATTGTTTTTGCATTCGAAAAGTTTAAACCCTTCCTAGAACATAAGGAATTTCTTTTAGAAACGGACAATCAGGCGTTATCATGGTTATTGAATCACCCTAAACAATTAGGACGAATTGGCAGATGGGTATTGAAATTAAACTGCTACAAATTCAGAGTGCAGCATATTAAAGGTACTCAAAATGTAGTCGCCGATACCCTGTCCCGTATGTTCCAGTCACCCACTAAAACTTCCGAAAACATAGTGAAGCCGGAAATAGCAAGCGCGAACGCCGTAATTACTGAATTCCCCCTTGCCTTTACAAACATTGCACTATATCAACAACAAGACCCCTTACTGAAGCCTATTATAGAACAACTTACCCAAGGTATTAAATCCGAGAAGTACGTATTGAGTAAGAATGTACTGTGCCTCAAAATAAGAGACGGAAAGGAATTAAGAATAATAGCCCCGGATGTAATTAAGCCCATGCTAATGGAATACTTCCATTCATCTACCATAGGAGCCCATATGGGAATCAATAAGACGATACATCGTATTCGAAAGGAATATCATTGGAACAATATGAACTGCGAAATAGCTACCTTCGTAAAGAAATGTTCATTATGCGCCCTTAGCAAACCCGCCAGAAATACTCAAGTAAGCCAATTGATATCAGAAATCCCAAAGACCCCTTTTTCGAAACTTTATCTAGATTTCTCAGGTCCGTACCCCCGATCCAAATCAGGAAATACCATGTTACTGATATGTGTAGATTCGTTCACCAAATTTGTTTGGATGTATCCCATGCGACGAGCATTAGCGTCGACAACAGTTAAAATACTACAGGAAAGATTATTTAAAGATTACGGTACTCCAGTGCGTATAGTATCTGATAACGGTCCGCAGTTTAAAGCAAAAGAATTTAGGAATATGTGTTTCAAGTTAGGGATAGACCATATAACCACTACAGAGTATCGACCGCAAGGCAATATTGCTGAAAGGTATCTACGAAACCTCAAATCTGCGCTAATCGCCTATCATGCGAACGATCACACGTCGTGGGACCAAAATCTATCCTGGATTCAATACGCTTTTAATTCGGCTTACCACGAAGGTCACAAGTCGACCCCGTTCGAGTTACTATACAAGTATAGACCAAACCACCCTTTGTCCACAAGCTGGAATATACACGATCTGCTGCCTCCGCAAATAACGGATAAGCAGATAAAGAAAATATGGAACAAAGCCCGCTCTAACTTGAGAGCAAGCTTGGAAAAATCCAGAAGATACCACGAGAAAGGTAATCATAGCAACTCAGTCAGGTACCAAGTAGGTGACTTGGTAATGTACAAGACTCACCCCATTAGTAGTGCGATTGATAAGACCACCTCGAAACTATCATTCAGATGGTGTGGCCCTTATCAAATCCAAAAGTACCTAACTCCAGTTACAGTAGCCCTGTGCGAACCTGCAACTCAGAAATATGTGCGGAGAACGCATATTTCGCAACTAAAGTTGTATAAGAAGAAGTGACGGTATAGTATAACCCAAAATAAAAAAAGGAATACTAGGTAGTAAAGAAAATTATATTTCTGAATCCGCGTAAGAAATGTAAAACGTAATTAAACGTTTGGAAACGAGGCCTGATCAACCTGAGTTCCAGTTCTGCGGAGCATGCATTAATGAATAATCATTAACTAGATGGGTACTAACACTCATTAACTACATGAGTTATATATATATAGGACTCACAGAAGAAAAGATAGAATTCTAAATAGTAGAGATTTAGAAAGTTACTCTACAGAAGAGAGAGTAAGACAAACAAAAAACCGGTAGTAAAATTAAGTGATAAAGATAAGAAAGAGTTTTGTGTTTAAATTGTGTAAATATTTAGTGTAAATAGTATGTAAAAAAAAAGGTAGTTCATAAGAACGTTGTAAAGTGTACAAGAAAGTATGTGAAAGAAATTACACACACTAACCCCATTTAATATCCCAGTGCCCAATAGTGAGTTAGACTCAAAAAGCTAAACCGTAGCGTGCAATTCAAGCGGTGGAGTATGTGACGATTTAAATAAAAGAAATAATCTAGAAAATAAAAAATTTTAAAAATTTAGGTTGCGAGCTCTTAAGCTTACTGTTTTAATATAAGATACCTGTATGTACTCAGTATGAGAGGAAGCAGTAATTAATTAGTTATAAGATACTCAAATAAAAAGATAAATTTGTAAAGCGTTATTAATATCGTATTTAACCCTTTGATTGTAAGCAGGCGCTTTCCTGTTGATTCCAGACTCGACATGCTTTCAGAGTCTTGTGTGAGTAAGAATAAGATAAACACTAATGTTAATAATAATAAAATCTGAAGACATAAATAGTCGCTGAAACAACTGATTTAAATTATGTATATTTGTTTAGGGATAGTTTTCATAAATAAAAATGTTAACTTAAATATAGTTAGGAACTATATTCTCGCGCGGAAGTTGTCCCACTAACTTTTGTCCAGTACCTGGCGAAGGGAGCGTAAACTCTCTCTCTTGCAATGGTGACTCCGTACAGTGTAGACGTAAGAGCTATGCTCTTCAAATATGTGTATCATATTTGGTTTCATCTTCAGAAAGTGTACCAGATGTAGTTTGTTAAAGCATCTGGATGTATTAATTAATGTAGTCATGTGAATAGACAATAAGTTTAAAGTTATGTAAAACAAAAAGTATTGAAACGTAACTAAAAGTGTAACACAAGATGACTACGTACTTCAACGTATAACAACTATTCCAAAGTAATACCCGGAGATGTGAACTAGCATAAGCCACAAACTCTACTGCACGTGACAGAATATGCAGATCAGGACATCCGAGAATCTACACGATCATCGTAGATAACTACATGACATATTGTTCTACCTGCTAACTTTTGGAGCCCTTTACAGAGGAAAGCCAGACCGAGATGACGACGTAGCTGTTCCTGTTTCCCAAGACTGATACCCCAGGAGGAGTCTTCTGCATACCCATTAAAAGGTGACTCGATAGCCTGTCTATCGAGGGTTACTAATATTTGTTACACAACACATCTTGAAAGAGACTTTTCAGAAATGATTAACTTTGTAAAGACTTATAAATTAAATCTAATGTTTATAAGATTATATCTTATTAATTAATATTTCATGTAACTATTCTAACTTCATACGTTGTAACAGTTTATATGTTAATGTAGAGTAATATAACTCAAGCAATAATACCATTCTTAAATGTTGAATAAAAGAAAGTCTTGCAAGCTAATATCATGAAAAGAGTATAATTAAAAGTTTTAATACAGAAAGTTCACCCGGATCCGAGGTATAACTATATAGAATCTAGTTTGATGCCAAAAGTTTAAAGAAACCTTTCGATAATTTAATAATTTAATTAGTAATGTCATGGCATCAGTCAGTATATGTTTTTCTTAAATGTTGAATAAAGAGAAGTCTTCTTGTTACACACATATGAGGAGTGCTTAAATCAATTGTATACCTTGCCATTGTTTCCTTACACAAAGTAAACAATTACACAGCTAGTAAGTAATATGTTATTTTAATTATTTGTGATCAATTCTGTTACAACGTAGGCAGCCCTTCTGATTAACGGAGTTTAATTACGAAGGGTTCCCTGGATTTGTAACGCGGCGAAAAGCTCGTTACAGTATTTTGTGAAGAAAAAACGGTTTTGTGGTAACTACTGTACACGTTATAAGTTTGGTGTTGACAAATATCACGGACGTTGTTGGCGTCACATAAAGAAACGTAGCGGTTATCTGCCACCGATCGTGCTGTTGATGATAATCTCTGATCGTATACACAACAAATCACGATGGCTTCATTTTATCGAAGAGTGTGATCGAAACAATGTACCGATTGAACTCGTGGTTTATGAAAAGAATATGTTCAAGTGTACAGTACGTCACGCGTGGAATTTTATTTCACGTTTCCGACCGATTCCTGAACTGTATCATGCCGTTCAACGTGTTCACGGCTTACATGATTCACACGGACAAATGAACTATGCGACTGTGTACACAGACATGCTCGCCTACGGAAGTTCAATCCCACACGCTTTGTGTTGCATTGTCATTACAGAGCGCACTATTCCGATACGTACAGCGATTGAAATATACAGAAGCGCGAATATGATAGCACCAAAGTGCGCGGTGGATCCTAGCTACAACGTAAGTTTTGACGTGCGCTGCCCGCCATCTTCGTTACCGACACTTGCGAGAGGGAAACAGTTCACATTGGTGAACAACAAGGCGCAGGGATTGTTTTCAGTAGCCTTTCTGAAGGAATCATTGCCTACACTCCGCAAGTATTGTGAATACTTCGGTCTGCAGTATTCACATGAAAAAGGGTACACAGTGAAAGATCGACGTTTATACGAACAGTGGCAACGATGTACAGGTGCTATGGCAGACGAGTTTTGGTTGTTGAACTCGTATCTTATACACCTGCATATGGAGTCGAGAAGTCATCGTCCGATCACAGAACTCAAAGCTAAACACATGTGCGAGCATCTACCCGTAAACGATAACGTCATAGTCGCGGAAATGCACGAGTATCGTGCCAACGTTATACGCAGCGTCATGTTCAAAGACATGAATTCCGTCAAGACCGTAAGAGCGTTGGACATGAAACAACACACACTCATGAGATATTACATCGGTATGAGTCTCGTGCGTAATGGACGTATGAAAATCAGTTTAGCGCATGTTTTAACGTACTTACGCAATCACAAGAAGAACGCGTTGTTTTTCCGTTCGGTCGAGATGATATAACTGGACGTGGAGTGGAAATCTTACTACAGTCACGCGATGGAAAGCAGACGTACCAGAACGGTACCGAGGAGAGTTACATTCAGCACTGAGTTAACGCTTTACCACGTTCCGACGTATTGTGAATCACGGTTCGTACGATATGAGAATGAAACGACAGGTGAAGAACATACAGCAGAGCGTTCGCAAGACTATCGCGAAGGAGTTGCACAGACCGGTAAGAAGGAATTTTCCGAGACGTGCGGTGTAGTTAAAGGGACTTCACGACTTATACCAAGCGGACCTGGTAGAGATGATACCGCACGCGAAGGTGAACAAGGGATTCAAGTACCTTATGACAATCATTAACGCGTTTACCAAGTACGCGTACCCTGTTCCGTTGAAAACAAAAACGGGCGTAGAGGTCGCACGAGCTCTGGAACCGATTCTTCGTGCTAATAAAATGAAATATCTGCAGACAGACAACGGGAAAGAGTACTATAACAGTAGCGTACAAAAATTGCTGAGCAGATACGGTATCACACTCTATTCCACGTATAGTGAAAAAAAGGCCTCCATTGTGGAACGTTTTAACCGTACGTTGAAAACGCACATGTATCGTGCGTTCAGTGAACAAGGTCATTATCGTTGGTTGGATATGTTGCCGGAACTAGTCAACACGTACAACAACAGCGTGCACAGAACGATTGGAATGAAACCGTGTCAGGTGAAAGAATCCAACGAACGTACAGTGCTACAAAGGATTCGTGAGAACACAGCGAGGAGCATCGTTTATAAACGACCGAAATTCAAAGTAGGCGATCGTGTGCGTATAAGCAAACACAAAATGACATTCGCCAAAGGATACACACCAAATTGGACAAACGAGATATTTCTCGTTCATTCGGTGCGTACCGGCAGCGTACCCATTACCTATTCGCTAAAGGATCATACAGGAGAAGTGTTGAAAGGTGGTTTTTATGAACATGAAATCAGTAAATCGAACGTTGGTGACGTGTACTTGGTAGAAAAATTGTACAACGTAAAGGCGATCGTGTAAAAGTCAGATGGTTAGGATTCGATGGTAAACACGATTCGTGGATACACAAGAAGAACTTGCTATAACAACTATTCGACTCATAGAAATAGAACCAGTATGCATCGATGCGTTATGATGACAACATGCACGCTGTGTACAGTGTAAAAGACATTGTGTCACATCCTGGTTACGATGAGTACATCGTGAACACGACTGCAAACGACGTTGAACGCATGCGTAGGATCTTGACAGTGCACGAGTACTGGCAACGGGTTATCAATCGTGTGAAGAGATTCCGTCTTAACGAAATAGTACCAAGTGGTACCGGATTCGATCACTACAAAGAATGTGTTTGGTCGGATCCGAACTGTGAAACGGGTCCGGACACTTGTTTATGCAGTTACATATCTACCGACTGCTGCAATATAGTGCGACTATTAAATAGACTGTGCACGGAACGTCAACATGAAAATATTGCAACAAGCGCACAGATTAAAAATAAAGGACGTGGACTATTCGAAATTGTGCGGCGATGGTGGTGGAGGTGGTTGTGGCAGAAAAAACGTAAACACGGACGTCTTCTGCCCGATACCGTTCGTTCGATCATCTGCGGACCTTCTGCGTGCGGGAAGACAAACGTCATGTTCAACCTGTTGTTCGATGTAAACGGATTAAGATTCGCGAACTTATACGTGTTTTCTAAATCACTATTTCAACCCAAATATCAGATGCTGGAGACCCTGATGACACAACTTTCCAACGAAGGAATGGGTTATCACGCCTACAACGATAACGAAGAGGTACCGCCTCCCGACGAGGTCGATCCTGATTCTATTATGGTGTTCGATGACGTGTCTTGTGAAAGACAACACAATATACGCAAGTATTTCTCTATGGGACGTCACAGCGGTGTGGACGCGTTTTACCTTTGTCAGACGTACAGTCAAGTGCCAAAACAGTTGGTTCGTGATAATGCCAATCTAATAGTATTGTTCAAACAGGACGATCGCAACTTGAAGCATGTGTATAACGATCATGTCAACACGGACATGAAATATGACACGTTTAAGAACATGTGCGCTGAAGCGTGGAAAGATCGTTACGGCTTTCTCGTTGTGGACAAGGATTCTTCTATCGACACCGGTAGGTACAGAGTCGGTTTCGATCGTTTCATAGTAGTCGCACCTAACGATTAAACAAAAAAATTGTCAAAAGTTTAGCTAAATACACGTGTCCTGCTGTCAACGACTTTAGTTGTCGTACTACCGTTTATCGAGATGGATGACAAGAAAAAACAATTAGCACGTGATATCGACACGATCAGTGATGACATACGGAAGAAATACCGTGCGTTAAAACATGGTATTCGTGAAGAAGAAGCAACGTTATCCAAAAGTTACAAACCGATTCTGGAACCGTTACAAAATATTTCACAAGCATTGCTTGAAAAGAAACGTAAAACAACAAATGAAAAGCCGATAAGAGTGAAAAAAAATGAAACGAGAAGAAGAAGAGGAAGAAGAAGAAGAAGAGGATCCAATAGATGCAATTAGTAAGAGCGATGTAGGAACACCACTTCGTTCCCGAACGAAACCGTCTTTCCTGAAAACACCCGTGATAGCCGAAACATCAGGTGATGACGATGAGGACGATCCTAGTCAAAACATTGAAAAAATGTTAGACACACCGGAAGGAAGACGTGAAGCGCGTAGATATTTTCAGGACAAATACGACAGTGAATCGTTAGCGAACAAGTACATGCGTATGATCGTTTCGTCCGAACGCGATCGTCTGATGGACTATACGTACGGTGTAAGACATGAAAACGGAAAATGGATGATTGGTGATTCACAGTTCGAAATCGATACGGACGATACGATTCTTATCAACGGTAAACGATACAAAGGTACACCAGGACTCTACGAACTTGTATTCATGAAGCATCCTAATGAAAATATTTACAAGAAATCAGATCTGAAAGCGTACAAAGATATACTGCGTAACACCAACGCGCATAAGCAGTATTACTTAGCGAACGCACAGGTGAACGCGAACAGAGGTGTAAAGTATAAACGAATAATATCGCAACTGTTTCCACCGAAACGTACAGGACAGGGGCATAATAATATTGATACATCGTATATGACGCTAACGAGAAAAAAAGACAAAATCGATTACGTGCACTGGGACGATCCGAACGAACTGGTGGACAGATTGCGACTGTTAATGGCATCACAACGTGTTGGAAGCAGTGGGCACACGAACGAAATCGTCTCCATAGTGGAAGAACTACGTGAAGCAGACATAATCGTATAACAAGAGCGGTATATATCATCATCTGACATTAGCAGCAGCAGCAGCATCATCGTGATGGAATCGATCTTAAAGGACTCGTTAATGCCATGTGCTCCCTATTCGATTCTGAAAGCCGATAAAGTATAAATAATACTGTCGTACACGCACCGGGGGACATTCCACGTTTGGTTGTGACAACATGGATATCGTGCTACTGTTTATTATTGTGTGCACAAGTGCTGTCGTCGCATCGTCCGTTAACGCTAACGATGTAGATTTCGCTATAGATTATTTGGTGCGATACGGATACGTGCCCGACGATAGTTTACGACTCACGGACAACACCACCATCGATATGGACGCCTACCTTCGCACGTTTCAAGTGAATTACAATTTAACCGTAAATGGAGAATTGAACAATGAAACGATGAATCTGATGCGTGCGCGGAGATGTGGTAACGAAGATTTCGTGTCGTACACCTTACGAACGCCGTGGGCCAAGAAACGTCTGTCGTGGCGATTCTTTCACGGTAGCGTCAGCGCTATAGAAGCGTCGCGACAAGCGTTCGCTGTGTGGCAGAAACATTCGAATCTGGAATTCGAATATCGACCCAACGACATAAACGCAGACATGGTTATCGCTATGAAATATTTTAAACACAGGTGTCTGACTTCCAGGTGCACGATCTGCGGGTACGATTTGGACGGACGAGGAGGTATACTCGCTCACGCTTACTACCCGCCCGATTTACCGTATAACACTACTGAAATACATATGGACTACTACGAGTCGTGGAATTATACAAACGCAACCGAAATACCGGACGATCAGACCAGTTTACTTCAGGTGCTAACGCACGAAATCGGACACGCGTTAGGACTGTCACATTCCCTCGAGAGGGATTCGATCATGTACCCGTTCTACGTACCACGCTCGGACGGACCGTTCGACCTAAGAGATGACGATATAAGAGGCATTCAACGCTTGTACGGGAAGCCGCCGCCGCCGCCCGCTACGACGACGACGACAACGTCAACGTCGACGACGACGTCAACGACGACGACGACACCGACAACGAACGAGACCGTGCGGACGACAACGGATTTATGTCGACTAAAGAACGTTAACCAATTTTTAATAATCAACAGACATCTGTATATTGCGCACGATAACTTTTTGTGGACATTGGATATCGAGTCGAAGCGAACGGGCGGGAGTCCGCTTCTGTTGACGGATTGGTTGACTTTCTTACCGCTGACGTTCACCAACGTTTCGGCGATGTACCAGAGACCGCGGACCGAAGAAGTGGTGCTTTTCATAGACAACTATGTATACATGTTTGATATACACAGTCTGCAGCCAGTGAACGGGTATCCGCGTTCAATCACAACGCTCGGTGTTCGCACGATGACGAAAATAAACGCTGCAATACACACGTACACGGGTCGAACTCTTCTGTTGTACAACGATATGTATTACGGCGAGATAGACGAGTGCACGTTCACGATCAAGAAACATGGTTATGTTAAAGATCGTTTTGTCGGCTTACCAGAAGCCGTTGATAGTGCGTTCCGATACATCGACGGAAAAATTTATTTCTTCAAAGACACACACGTATACGTGTACGATGAATTTCTAGATACGATTGTAAAAGGAAAACATAACGACGCACTCTCCGTTGTCGGAATAAAATGCATAGACAGTACGATCGTATCAAAACTAATCGATTTATTACGTGAATACGTATAAATGCCGTGCACAACGAACGAGACGCATCATTCACGAGATGAGTGTCGACAAGTTTGGCAGACACCAGAGCGCTGTCAGAGCGCGAAGAGAGACGCGACGCAGTCTGCGAGAGGATATTGGTATCACAATGACCGAGGACGGACACTTTGATGTAGCGGGAAAAAAAATACATAATTTGGGCGAACCGCGCGATGATAGCGATGCCGTTCCACTGCGCTTTGTGCGTGACAATTGTCTGTTAGCTGGCGATCCGTCGACGGCGGCGCAAGGAATAGATGCGAAAGGTCGTAAGCTCGTCAACGTCGGCGCTCCTGTCGATCTCGGGGACGCTGTCAACAAGCAGTACGTAGACTACTCGTGCTTACGTTTCACACAATTGGTACCGAACAAGAAGAACGGGGCTGTCGTCGACGCACGAGACCATCGCATACAGTCTCTGAGGGAACCGATTCGTGCGAGAGACGCCGCGACCAAAATATACGTGGACTCGAAAATCATACCGAAGGATACGAACTCTAACCTAATGGTCGGCAATGTGCGGATAACACAGTTAGCTCCACCCATGAACAACAAGGACGCAGTGAATTTGGAATTTTTGAACCGACACACGATCACCGCGGTAAACGATGCTTATTTCAACGCACAAGGAAAAACCATTCTAAACGTTGGCGATGGTGGCGCACGGGCCACAGATGCAGTGAACGCGCGTCAATTGGAGGACGTGAAGCGGTACGCGAAGAGCGAAACGTACAAACTCGCAAAAGTGTTCCAACATCGTTGGGAGAAAGTGGTATCGTATATCTATAAATTGCATACACGCGCAGCGCGTACTTTACTTGGTGCCGAAGAGGCAGACTTACTACTTATGAACAAGACGGAGACGAGCGTGTTGATTAGTGATCTGGACAAATCCAACAACGAGCAAGATTGGAGATCTCTTTATCGAGAGCAAACGAAACAGTAGTCATGTATGAACTACGTAGCCGTGTTGATAAAAAAAAAGGGGGGCGTGGTCTTATCGGAAAAATAGTTAAAAGCGCGGTACCATTCGTCGCGAAGTCAGTACCTACACTGATCAATCGAGCGGTGGACGTATTACCGGTAGAACTACATCTGCCTGGCTACAGGTTCTGCGGACCAGGAACGAAACTAGAGGAGAGATTGAGTCGTGGTGATCGAGGAATCAACGAGTTGGACGAAGCCTGTCGCGAACACGATATCGCTTACAGCAAGTACAAGGACAACGAAACGACGAGGTATAGCGGATCGTGTGCTAGCCGGTAAAGCGTGGGAACGAGTTAAAGCTTTGAATTCAGGCATCAGTGAAAGAGCGTACGCGGCAGCCGTAGCAGCAGCGATGAAGGCGAAATCTGCGTTAGGCAGCGGGCTATGCTGTAGTGGTGGTGGTGGTGTGCGTAAACGTCGACGTCGCACCAGACGACGCAAGCCGGTTCGACGCACGATAATCAGGAAGAGGAGGAGGACGACGACAACAGGGACAGGAAAACGACGAAGAAGGAGTGGCGGTAAAAAGGCTTCAGGACTCTATCTTCGTCCGTACCGAAAAAACTAATCAAAATACCCGTGCGTCCATTGTCCGATCATGATCTTTATGAGTACACGAAACGATTGCGTATACCCTATTTCAGAGGTGTGTACATGCGCGACGCACTTCCTAGTACATCACCGTGGGTGAACGAAAGTGCGATCGTGAATCTGGACGATGCTAGCGGACCGGGCACGCACTGGGTATGCTACAAGAAGCGAGGCGACAGAGTCTGGTACTTTGATGGATTCGGCAATCTACGTCCTCCTGTCGAGCTAATGCGGTACTTTGGATCGAACGTGACCGACGTTCATTACAATTACATGCGAAAACAGCCGTCGGATACGGTCATCTGCGGACATTTATGTTTAGAGTTTTTGACATCGAACGATCAGTAAACTACAAGATGTCTTCGCTTACGGTCACCGTCACAGAAACGGATCCGAGCGCACTGGTTTGTGACTTTTTTCCACCGCTTGAATTGACGGACGGTGAATGGTACGCAGGACTGCTGGACTTTACCACGTACAACTCTATACCGAACGTGGAGAGTGGAAAAAACAATGTCTTTCCTGTACTAAAGGGAGCACGTAAAACGTTAGACCGTGTCAATATACCGACCGGTTTGTATGAAATCAGTGATATTGAAACGTACCTGAAAAAAGAACTAGCAGACCCGAAATTTTCTCTACGACCCAACAACAACACATTGAAATGTGAAATTTATTGTTCATACGATATCGATTTCGGATGTACGGAACACACGATCGGTACCATGTTGGGTTTTTCCAAGAGCCGCAAGTTAGAAGCGTATATATTACACACGTCGGATGCGCCTGTAAACATTAACAAAGTGAACGTTTTGGAGGTAAGGTGTAACGCTGTTCAAGGTTCATACAAGGCGGGTCGAAACGAGCATATATTGCACTCGTTCTATCCAACAGTTGAGCCAGGATTCAAGATAGTCGAAACGCCTAGAAACGTCATTTATTTTCCGCTTAACGTACTACACTTGCGTAACGTTACAGTGTCCGTACACGATCAGGACGGTGATATTGTGAATTTTCAAGGGGAAGTCATCACTGCACGTATACATTTGAAACGTGTGTAGTAATCATGGGAATTTATTTCACCGAAACCTCCATGATGATGAAGAGCGGAGGTAGCAACGGCTTGCACTGCAAGATAAAAGAGGACAACACTTTTGGAAAAGGTATCAGTAGACGTTCGTCGTTGACACGATTAACAGCAACTAACCGACGCTACCTGATTTCACTAGGATTCAAACTCAAGAGAAACAAGTAACATGACGGACAGCGGTATAGTCTTATCGGTTGAACGTCGACCGTTCTTTGAAGACAACATCACACATTATGAATATCATCCTCATGCACCGTACGCGTCGGCGTCACGATATGGAAATAATGATGAGATACGCATACCTATCCTGCAACAGGAAGTCTTCACTTTACCGATGGAAAGTTTCCTGTACGTTGAAGGCAAGTTGAGCAAAAAAACCACTGCCACTGGTAATGTGAACGTGAAAATGATAAACAATGCGATTGCGTTTCTCTTCGAAGAAATCCGTTACGAATTGGCCGGCGTGGAAGTAGATCGTACCAAGAGTGTTGGCATCACGTCCACTATTAAAACCATACTATCTGCCAGCAAGCAGGACATTGTTTCGATGCAAAATGCCGGTTGGGTTGCTCCTACAGCTGACGAGCTAACACCATCTGGTAAAAATAATGAATTCAACTTTTGCATACCGTTGAGGATGCTGATGGGATTTGCTGAAGATTTCACACATGTTATTTTAAACATGAAACAAGAACTGATACTATTACGCACTTCCACTGACGTTAACGCTCTGTTCTCGTCTACGGATGCGCCCGCTAACGCTGATATAGAACTAACAAAAATCTCTTGGATGATTCCGTTCGTGTACGTGAACAATGAAGTACGGATACGATTATTGGATATCATACGCAAAGACCTACCACTATTCTTACCGTTTCGTAGTTGGGAACTGCACGAGTACCCGGTTTTACCAACGACTGACAGACAGACTTGGACAGTGAAAACAACTACACAACTGGAGAAACCGCGGTACGTGATACTCACCTTCCAGACCAGCAGAAAGAATAATCTGAAAAAACATGCCGGCGAATTCGATCACTGCAATGTGACAAATGCGAGACTCTTTCTGAACGACAAATACTACCCGTACGATAACCTGAACCTGGATATCGATAACGGACGTTATGCATTGCTGTACGACATGTATACACGATTTCAAAAGTCGTACTACCACAGAAGTCAACCCAACGTACGTCTAACGCCTACTGAGTTCATAGCAAAAGCACCGTTATTCGTCTTCGATTGTAGCAGACAGGATGAGTCGCTCAAGTCTTCACCAGTCGACGTCAGATTGGAATTCGAGTCATCGAGCAATTTCCCCGCTCAGACCGCGGCCTACTGCTTGATACTGCATGATTCGCTCAACGTGTACACTCCGTTATCCAACACAGTGCGCAGACATAATTAAACATTTACTATAAATTATTGTTTTTTTTTGCTGTAAATATAATGTTGCTTTTTAGAATGTAATGTATGCGTTACATGTATGCGATTTTTATTAAAAAAAAAATGTAATTAATTTTTATGTATTTGCTGTAAATAGAATGTAATGTATGACTTACATGTATGTAATTTTTTTTATTAAAAAAAAAATGTAATCATTTTTCATGTATTTTATTTTGTGGAGGGGGAAACGATTATCCTCTTCTTCCTATTTTTTTTTTTTTTTGCTCAGTGTTTCATCAACACGACTCGCGAGAGGACGCACAAGATGCTTTCACGCGATTTCGATGATGATGATACCAAACCCAAGAACGACCGCTATTTCAAACAATGCGGTGAAGCGACAGCAACAACAATCAAGTCCTTATCACCAGACGATAAAGAAGTGCAAGTCATCTTAATTCAAAAAATCACATCTCCGTACCCGCGTTACAGAAGCTTGGAAAATCGTTTAAAGAGTTTTAAAGAATGGCCTGTATCGTTAACGATAACACCTAAAGAATTATCAGAAGCGGGTTTCTTTTACACTGGATGCAACGATAGAGTTATTTGTTTTTGCTGTGGAGGCGGATTAAACAAATGGGAACGTGGAGAATATGCTTGGATGGAACACGCACGTCATTTCCCTGCGTGCTCTTACGTAATGTTAATGAAAGATAAAAATTTTATCATCAAGGCACTGGGTATCGTTACCGAAGTGCAACACCAACAGCAATAGCGACAGCAGAGAACGAACAACGCGTCGACACGATCAAGGAGAATATAAAAAACATAGAAGGAAGCTCTAATCGTGATACAATGTGCAAAGTCTGTTACGCACAAAACGTGGAAGTTGTACTTATTCCCTGTCGACATTTTATCACATGTGTGAATTGCGCCATAACCCTACATACTTGTCCTTTATGTAGAACCACATGCACCGCTTACATGAGAGCGTATTTCTAGTTCATTTTCACGCCTTAATTTAATCGATTAGTGAACACAAGGTTTGAAAATATATGCTGCCGTGGCAAAAGTGTTTAATCCGAGTCCACTAATATCGCATTACCTCAGTGTTTGAACAGCACGCGTTGAAGACGGACGCATGGAGCTGTTATCTCCGTACCAGTACATACGCTGTAGTGAATTAAAGCACACAATACTATACCCTATAGAAATTTTTGTATACAACATTTTGACCTGTAAATTTGTTGCACTGATCCGTGACGAAAATATAAGGTACAAAATAAACGTTCCAAAAAAATTCTTTACGTGCGTTTCACAACATACAACGTGTGTGTTCCGTAAGACGGACGGATCTGCAGCGTTCTTAGTAACACCAAACACATTATTTATAACGAAAAAAGGATGTGCGAGGATAATCTAGCAGTCATCCTTGACTTTCACTGTTTCATCGACAACGATGGAAACGAACTCGTTAAGGAACTAGCCATTATGGATGTCACTGCATTTGCCAGCAGACATTGGATATTTTCACCTCCAGCAAACATGATTGTTTCGAATCATAAACATGCGAGGACAAACAGATGGTTAACAGAGCATTATCATGGACTAGCGTGGACGGACGGGGACACATCGTATGAACATCTTGTACCGATATTAGAAAAATATACATTTCCTTTTAAATTTGTGTTCGTAAAAGGATTGCAAAAAAAAAAATTTCTACAGAAGCGTATCGTGCATTTTAATATTATAAATTTAGAAGATTTCGGTTGTCCTAAACTCGATCAATTACAATCAATACATGGAACAGCCTGTCTCGCGCACCACTTACTTCCAGAAATATGTACAAATACTAGAGTACACGCTTTACGCGAGTGGGTTGTATCAGATTTTAGAGTAATCAATATGTTTCTGATAAATTACTAATTGAAAACATTATTGTTTAGCGCTTACGTAAAAAAAATTAACCTTTCTGACGATTACATCACTCTGTATAGTCATATAAAAAAAATTAGCTTCACCGACATGTTCTAACACGCATGAGTGCTGTTAATTACATCATTCTGTCTATTCATAAAAAAAATAACCGAGTCGTCTCCTCTTCCCCGCCTACCCATCGAGTCGTGAGAAGTCAAGTCGTATCCTGTTCACACGGTTAAAAATAAACGCTTACTGTACGATAAAAAAATTAGCTTCAGCGACATGTTCTAACACGCATGAGTGCTGTTAATTACATCATTCTGTCTATTCATAAAAAAAAATAACCGACTCGTCTCCTCTTCCCCGCCTACCCATCGAGTCGTGAGAAGACAAGTCGTATCCTGTTCACACGGTTAAAAATAAACGCTTACTGTACGTTATGTAGTTCCCCCTCTCTGGTTCCACCTCCACAACTACCTCCCTATTTATTCCGCTGTGCGCGAGCGTTATTCGTTCAGTCCTTGAGAGACGCGCGAGACAAATATAAAATTCTTTATTTTAAAATGGCATCATTCACTGAAAAATTTGCAACTATTAGCGCAATTGAATATAAAAAAATAAAAGAATTAATAATCGGTGTAAAATATCCGATAGAAGAAATGCAGAATATAGACGCGAAGTACGGGAAAGCCGTACTCGTCACTCTTCAAGATTATAAAGACCCTAAACTAAAATATCGCGTATATCTACCTAAAAGATACGCGAGCGTTTTCGAAGATGATGAATTAAAAGATTTAGTACCGTGTTCGCTGCATCTAATTTTTCGTGGAGAAAAGGATAGAGCGTACATAGTAGAAATTGTACAGTAAGACCGAATGGACATACTCACTTACCATGTATAATTTTCATTGTAAATACACATAATTGTCATTAGCTGCACGTACAATTATATATATTAACATGTACTTAGTTGTATTTTAATTTATAATATATTGTGCTTACACATATATTTCATTTAATTTAATTATATTTAATTATCAATGTACTTACTGTATATCTAGATAATAAAACAAGGCTTACGTGGTGTACATTTTAGAGTAAGCCTGGATAGACATCTTCAAAATTAACAAATATATATTTGTTCAAAATTGTCATTGCACACGTACACAAATAGTAAATATAATGTGCTTACACTTATTTTATTTTAATGTAATTCAAAACAATTATTAAAACAATTACAAATAATAAATTATTATGCGTAATGAATTTATAAATTAAAATCTAATTTGCTTACACATAATATAAATGTATACAATTGTATTTATTAGTTTTACTTAGTTGTAATTCATACACAATTGTCACACATGTTTACATATTAATTTTTGTCATTACTGTGTACGTCATCATATTTTAATTTGTAATTACTTTATTTAGATGAATATTGTACACAAATGTCATATTGTATATGTTTACATATTATGTATTTTGTACTTGACACCACTGTTTACTATTACATAATATATATTTTAAATTGTAATATATTTTGATTACTTGTATTTTAATTAAATAATATTGCTTTAACATTTTTATTCTATATTTATTTCACAAATCCTTGAAAGATTAACACTAATCATCACTCAATATACAAGCTAGAAGAAATGTTGCGCAATGTGCATTCATGTGTTATTACATATAACTAATTTAAAAAATCAATATTATTAAACAATAATTGCTTGATTATATTATACTTTAGAAATTACAAAAATTATTTTAAAATGAAACTTACCTTGTACGAGCTCTAGTTGAGAATTGCTTGATTATATTATACTTTAGAAATTAAAAAATTATTTAAAAATGAAACTTACCTTGTACGAGTTCTAGTTGAGTTACTGAATGTGAATCTCGTCGAACGAAAATTAAAAAAAATTATTTAAAAAAAATGAAACTCACTTTGTACGACTGAATGTGAATCTTAACGAACGAAAATTAAAAAAATTATTTAAAAAATGAAAACTTATTTAAAAATGAAAAACTCACACTGTACGAGTTCTTGTCTCGTTGAACAATGTGATGATGTGAGCAATTCGTACAGCGTATATATACGCTATCTCAAGGATGAACGCGAAAGCAGCTGGTATCAACCAGAGCTGCTACACGTGCAGTCAAGGACAACCATTTAGCTTGGCTTTTCTGTTTCGACGACAAAAAAAAACCTAGAGCTGCTACACGTGCAGTCAAGGACAATCACTTAGCTTGGCTTGGCTTTCTGTTTCACACAATAATTTATGTACGGTCATCACTTCGTTCACACACACACACACACACACACACACACACACACACACACACAACATTAACAAATGCACAGACAGCTGGAGCCCAATTAAAATATTACATCACCAACGACTTGTGTTCTTCAAATTATGTACGGCTATTAAAGCCACAGCTCTCACGCTTTGGTAATAGATGGCTAGACAATTACATCATCACCAGCATGTGTACATATGCTCAGATAGCCGAAGCCAATTACTATTCATTAGTTAGTCAACGGCTCGGGTTCTGTTATTAAACAAATGGATGTACGCACACGCAAGCGCGCACAACGTTAACAAATGCACAGACAGCTGGAGCCCAATTAATAATATTACAGCACCAACGACTCGCGTTCTTCAAATTATGTACGACTAATAAAGCCTTCGTTCACACGCTTTGGTAACAGATGGGCACACAGATGGATTGATTACATCATCACCAGCATGTGTACATATTATGCTCAGATAGCCGAAGCCAATTCATTACAACTAGACATTCAATTATGCAATGCATATCATGTGTATTTTCTTACATGTACACAACACTACTCATTTTTTTACGTTCGTGCAATATAGATTACTATAGTAATAATTATTTATGCATAAATATATATGCATAAATGCATATATTCAATATTTACAAGTGAAATGATTTTAAATTTTGCACTGAAAGACTGCGTCAACAAAAATTTCACACTGATGATGTGCTTTTTTTTATTTATACAATATATACTTACCACATGCACGAGTTGACAATGTGACCTACGTTATTACAGTTCTCAAGTTGGCAACAATGCACAATTCACCTCTTCATGTCAACGGACAATGGTGGCAGTGTAAACATATACAAAACCCGTACACTATAACACATGCACGAGCCGACAACGTGGCGCACAAGTTGACAACGTCGACAGACAATGGTGGCAGTGTAAACATATACAAAACCCGTACACTATAACACATGCACGAGCCGACAACGTGGCCGGCACAAGTTGACAACGTCGACGCTTTTCCAACATGGCTAACCTTCCGGAAAAACAAAGCATATATCCAAACCATACACTATAACACACCACGATGCGGCAACGTGGCCCAACCTTAACCAGCACACACGCACAATCCGACAAATCCCAGCTTTCCCAACATGGCCACCACACAGCCGACAAAATGGACGACGACCCCACCACTCCAGGCGGCGGTCAAGCCACGACCTGGCCGCGGCCAAGCCCCCGCCGGACGGCGAACAGCGAACGGCGGCCACGCCTCCGCCAATCAACGCACACGTAACCCCACAAAATGGACGACGACGACAACATGGCCGAAGGCCGACAACATGGCCGACAACTTCGGTACGCCCATCGAGGTCACGTGGGACACACCACTACCCCCCCGGTCCATCATAACCTCTGCACATGACGACACGCTGCGGCGGAAGTCTACCCCCACCACCTGGATTTTTGAATTTCGCGCCAAAAGGGGGGGCTGTGACGTCACTTCCGCGTTAGAACTCTCATTCTTACCCTACTAATGTCAGAAACTATTTTTTATGGTTTAAATAATTCTTTCACTAATTAAAAGCTTAATTTCTTTCTGAAGGACTTAGTGTATATATACACAGTGGCGGTTTCTTAATTGGTGCACATGAGCACGTGAACCCCCTACATAAATAAATATAAATTAATTAATTTTAACAAACACTAAATAAACGGGAAATAATTTGGTTTAGTTTTATGATGCAATAACAAAATGCTCGTTCTGGTAAAACAGTCGTGCAGTCGACGCAGTGTATGGTGTGCGCACAGCTCTGTACGTGCACTGCTGGATCAACTGAGAGCGGTGACGTGATGCGGCATTGGCGCGATGGTGGGGGCAAACCTCTCCCATGTAAAGAATGTGCGCACATTCGGTTTGTGAACCAGTGAGTAGAGGGAAAGTGATGATTCTGCCAACGATGAGGGGGTAGAGGACATGATTTATGGCTCTGACGTCACTGATTCATGTCGTCATTGGCTCTGACGTCACAGATTCATGACATCACAGAGCCCTCTACCCCCCTCATCGTTGGCAGAATCATCACTGTGGTAGAGGGAATGCGACGAGGCGTTGACTGCTTGTCTGACGGGTTCCGAAATTTTGAGACGGCATTGAGCAAGGTGATGGGTACCGTAGAGGCACTGGCAGCTGGTGTCCGAGCTGTCCATGTGACGTCACTGTTTTGTGTGTGTGTGTGTGTGTGTGTATGTGTGTGTATGTGTGACTGAAACACTACCGTGTTCCAGTTCATGACATCACACAGAGGCCCTAGTCGCTGGCGTCCGCATGGCTAAAACCTGTTTCAAGACGTCACGGAGGCCGTGGTTTCTGCATGTCCGCAATTTGGTAGCCGAAAACAATGTGTAGCGGATGGGGGTACCCGGAATTCGGCGGTTGCCCGGACGCGCAGAGGCGATGTCATCGGGTACCGTTACGCGAAATTTTGGGGGCATCGGGTACCGAAATTTGGTGATATGGTCCATCGGGTACCGTTACCCGAAATGTTTAAATCAACGGATGGGGGTACCCGAAATTGTTGGTGTCCGAATTTTGACACCCGAAATGTTTAAATCAACGGAGGGGGGTACGCGAAAGGTGGGTACGCCCTAACCGGGTTCCAGTTCATGACATCACACAGAGGCCCTGGCAGCTGGTGTCCGAATGTTAAAACACTTCCGGGTTCCAGTTCATGACGTCACACAGAGGCCCTAGTCGATGGTCTCCGTGCATGTCCAAAATTTGGTAGCCGAAAACAATGTGTAGCGGATGGGTGGGGGTACCCGGAATTCGGTGGTTGACGAGGTCCTGGACGAGCCGTCACGGAGACAATGGTACCGTTACCTGAAATTTTTGATGTTCGAAATTTGGTATATAAAATATTTAAATCAACGGATGGGGGCTACGCCCTAAAACAAGTCCTGCATAACGTCACACAGAGGACCTGCTCTCCGAGCGTTCCTTATGTGTCACTGTCCATAGAGGGCGTGGTGTCCAATATTTGACACCCGAAATGTTTAAATCAACGGATGTGGGTACCTCAAAATTTTTGTGTCTGAAATTTAGTACTCGAAATATTTAAAACAACGGAGGGGGTAACCCGAAATTTTGGGGTGTCCGAAATTATGTTAAAACACTGTCGTCCGACAACGGGTGGGGGTACCCCGAAATTTTGTGGTGTCTGAAATTTAACCTGCATGTCTAGAGGACGTGATGTCTGAAATTTGACACCCGAAATGTACGCCCACATGACGCATGTGTTCGAATGTAGCAATGGGTATATGTTATGTCATTGGTGTCAGTGGCTTGTGGTTCCTATTGGATATTAATTTGTACATAAAAATAAATTATAGCCCTCCCGTTACCCGAAATTTTTGGTGTCCGAAATTTGGTACACGAAATATTTAAATCAACGGATGGGGGTACCCGAAATTTGAAAGGTGGGTACGCCCTAAAACAAGTCCTGCATGTCTGAAACACTTCCGGGTTCAGGTTCAGCACTGTGCCGACACAGAGGCCGTGGTTTCTGCAAGGCGAGGCGGTGTGGTGTATAATAAGGTACCGTTAAGCGAAATTTGGGTCATCGGGTACCCCCACACTCCGCTTAGCTCTGGACGGGAGGGTAGTGTACCGATACGCGAAATTGGTCGGTTAAAATTTGCGGGCATCGGGTACCTGAAACCGAAATTTGGTGATTAATGACATCACAGAGGGGATGGTAGTTGGTTTCTGCATGTAGCAGATTTGGTATGGGCCATCGTGTACCGTTACGCGAAAAGTTTGGAGTAATGGTTACCTGACACCGAAATTTGATGTTTAATGACGTCCTGACGTTACAGATGAATGATATCAATAGTTAAACATAGATATATATACATATATATATATATCCAATTATAGGAAATAATGATTTTATATCATTAGATAAATGATTGATTATATCTCCCATACGTAGTACACCACTGAAAAGTAACTATTTGCAAGTATTTACTTTAAATTATATTGTGCATATCCTTGAACTTGAGTGCACTGATCCTTTGTATAGACCATGCGTGCGTGCGTTCGTGTGTGTGTGTGTGTGTGTGTGTGTGTGTGTGTGTGTGTGTTTCAACCAGCTCTAAAAACTGGTTTGCAAGCAAGTTGTAGTGCTACTCAACTCTCTCTCTCTCTCTCTCTCTCTCTCTCTCTCTCTCTCTCTCTCTCTCTCTCTCTCTCTCTCTCTCTCTCTCTCTCTCTCTCTCTCTCACAGCCTTGAAGGCTGACTCGCTTTCTCTCTCTCTCTCTTTTACAGCCTTGAAGGCTTTCTCTCTCTCTCCCTCTAAATATACAGTGGGACACGTTTAACACGAAATGACGGGGACCAGCTGTTTTTTTTCGTGTTAACCTATATTTCGTGTTAACCGAATTTCGTGTTAACAGATAAAAAATGAAACAAAATGAGGTACAGAACCTACTGTACTGTAAATGGTCAAATACTGAAGATATTACTTACTGAATTTATTAGTAAAATAAATCAATAAAGAATATTGAATAGGTACTAATATATGATCGTTTTATTTATCCTCCTGGACTATTATACAGTAATTAATTTTTTCTTAAAATGTAAAGTTATTGTAGTGAAAATGTTCAATTCTTTTTAAAATACTTCGTTATTTTCTTTTGTACAGAATTCTGCACTACTTGATTTTCAATAAATTGTTCTAGTTTATCGACGTGCTCAAACATTTCACATTCAGAGTTGGCTTCTAAAAATCGATGAACACATCTCAGCAATGAAAGTGTATTGTAGCGGTAGGAACTCCTGTCATATCATTTTCCATGTCAAGTTCGTCGGCACCCTCATCATTTTCACAGTTTTCACTATTTCTACGATATCACTGTCTGTTAATACGAGAGCCGTAGTTACGTTCTCGTCGACAGACATCTACTCATTTAGAGAAACTGAATCATTTAATGCTGATGATACGTGATTAAACATTTCAGACAGGGTAGGTCCAATTTCAATTTCTTCGCATTCGGTTTGTTTAATCTCTGAATTTAAAATGAATCGAGCATGAGTGAAACAATTTTCAATAGTTTTAGCTGTCACGAGGTTCCATTCTGTTCGCAGCAAATTACAGGCGTCCAGTACATGTACACAGAAATTGTTTTTACCTCTATAGCGACCAATTTTTTCCAGATTTAAACGTTTACGTTTATCGTTACATAATATATTACAAAGTGTATCATACGGAGGCGAACGACATACACCACCCTCACAAAAACACATCACTTCTAAACATCTATAAACTTTTTATTATTGGATTTTGTTCTTAGAAAACGATACAATCGAGTCCATTTTTGGCGTTCTCTCATAGGTTCGTTACCCACTTTTCTAGCATGGGTCGAACAAAAAGCGCACCGAACTCTGTCAGTATAAGATGTAGGTAATAATAAAACCCACGGCAACCATACTATGAACTTTACGGGCCATAACACAAATTTCTTTAGCCTTTCGTGTTCACTATGATACGAATCTGCTTGAATAAGCATACATGTATATGTACAGTATTTAACGGATTTTGTCCAATCAGCGTCTAGCACTAAATTAATGTGATGTATTAAATAATATAAACGTTCTCTCTTCCATCTCTTTTTATGTTAATTTGTTGGAAAATAACTATTTTTTTTTGTTAACGTTAACGTTCTTAGCGTTGGCGTACTTACTGTTTACGTTTTCCGTTTTAGCGTTAGCCGAATCACACAAATCATTCATCACTAACACTATTACTACCAGATCAACGTTATCGTCAGCGTTAGCGTTTGTAGCGTTCTTAGAGTCAGCTTTCTAAGCGTTAGTATTAACTTTAGCGTTTGCGTTAGCGTTGGCGTACTTACTGTTTACGTTTTCCGTTTTAGCGTTAGCTGAATCATGCAAATCATTCATAACTAACACTATTACTACTAGATCAACGTTATCGTTAGCGTTAGCGTTTTTTTAGCGTTCTTAGGTTCATCTTTCTTAGCGTTAGCATTAACTTTAGCGTTTGCGTTAACGTTTACGTTCTCAGCGTTGACGTTCTTAGTGTTATCGTTACCGTTTTAGCGTTAGCTGAATCATGCAAACCATCGTCACTAACTGCAGTCACTGCAGATCAAGTGCAAGTATGACGTACTTTCATGGAATTGTTGAACACAAGATTTGAAAATGCTGTTGTCATCGATTTGGAGGACAGTGAAGCTTGCCTGCAAACGCAAGAAAATAAGTTCCATGTTTTTCTGCTGAAGCGTTGGAGTGAGGCCTTCACTGAAGACCGGATGAAGTCAGTCAAGCCTTGCGTTCTCTCGTTGGTTGTGACATCTCACACAACACTTGCGAACGACAAGGTTAGCGTCCAGCTTGTAATCGACTATGTAATTAGCTTAATAATTCTTATTTTATCTTAAATAAGTACAAAAAAAAAATAGTTATTTTCCAACAAATTAACATAAAAAGAGATGGAAGAGAGAACGTTTATATTGTTTAATACATCACATTAATTTAGTGCTAGACGCTGATTGGACAAAATCCGTTAAATACTGTACATATACATGTATGCTTATTCAAGCAGATTCGTATCATAGTGAACACGAAAGGCTAAAGAAATTTGTGTTATGGCCCGTAAAGTTCATAGTATGGTTGCCGTGGGTTTTATTATTACCTACATCTTATACTGACAGAGTTCGGTGCGCTTTTTGTTCGACCCATGCTAGAAAAGTGGGTAACGAACCTATGAGAGAACGCCAAAAATGGACTCGATTGTATCGTTTTCTAAGAACAAAATCCAATAATAAAAAGTTTATAGATGTTTAGAAGTGATGTGTTTTTGTGAGGGTGGTGTATGTCGTTCGCCTCCGTATGATACACTTTGTAATATATTATGTAACGATAAACGTAAACGTTTAAATCTGGAAAAAATTGGTCGCTATAGAGGTAAAAACAATTTCTGTGTACATGTACTGGACGCCTGTAATTTGCTGCGAACAGAATGGAACCTCGTGACAGCTAAAACTATTGAAAATTGTTTCACTCATGCTCGATTCATTTTAAATTCAGAGATTAAACAAACCGAATGCGAAGAAATTGAAATTGGACCTACCCTGTCTGAAATGTTTAATCACGTATCATCAGCATTAAATGATTCAGTTTCTCTAAATGAGTAGATGTCTGTCGACGAGAACGTAACTACGGCTCTCGTATTAACAGACAGTGATATCGTAGAAATAGTGAAAACTGTGAAAATGATGAGGGTGCCGACGAACTTGACATGGAAAATGATATGACAGGAGTTCCTACCGCTACGATACACTTTCATTGCTGAGATGTGTTCATCGATTTTTAGAAGCCAACTCTGAATGTGAAATGTTTGAGCACGTCGATAAACTAGAACAATTTATTGAAAATCAAGTAGTGCAGAATTCTGTACAAAAGAAAATAACGAAGTATTTTAAAAAGAATTGAACATTTTCACTACAATAACTTTACATTTTAAGAAAAAATTAATTACTGTATAATAGTCCAGGAGGATAAATAAAACGATCATATATTAGTACCTATTCAATATTCTTTATTGATTTATTTTACTAATAAATTCAGTAAGCAATATCTTCAGTATTTGACCATTTACAGTACAGTAGGTTCTGTACCTCATTTTGTTTCATTTTTTATCTGTTAACACGAAATTCGGTTAACACGAAATATAGGTTAACACGAAAAAAAACAGCTGGTCCCCGTCATTTCGTGTTAAACGTGTCCCACTGTATATTTATAACTGTGTATCGTGTCCCACTGTATGTATAAAACGAAACAAAAAGTGTTAACGTAAGAAATTAAAAATCAATATCAATTAAAGTAATGAAGATAAATAAAAATGGTTTGTGCGTGATGAACGTCTAAAAAATTACCGATCAAATGAATATCAGGTAATGTGCCAAAGACTTTGCAATTCGTGAAGACGAGCAAAATAAATGTAACAGTAAAGCGTGGGATAAGAGTGATGCTCTCGACACTTTCAAACAGGCAGAATATCGTCGAGACATGATTTTTGCACTCTGGCTATAAATACGAGGACGCGCAAACATCATTCTCTTTCTCGTTAGACCATCAAAGCAGCCGGAGGCTCTGCTCAAGAACTACAACTCTTCTTTGTTTGACTACTGATGTGATCGGAGGCTATGTCCAACAACTGGAACCCCTAAACATGATCGACGACCTGGGCAGCCAAAGACTCTACTAAGAAACCACAAGCAGATTACGAGCATCCAGGGAATCCAGAGTATGAGCATCCAATAATCCAGAGTACGAGAGATTACAAGACTCCTAGAATACCCGACCTCAGGACTTCCAGGACCGAAGAGGATCATCCGTATCCAGGACGAGGAACGGACTCGGGACCACACGTCTACGAGGGATTCACCAGTAAAGACTCAGGACCAGGACCAGGAGGGTACGCTGAGGAACCGCTACTAATAAGGTGAAAGAAAGCCATATTTTCGTCTTAACTAAAGACTGAATAAAAGACAATTTAATCTTGTAAAACAAGTAGAGAATATAAGAGAAAGACTCTAATTTAATAAGAATGTAAATTGTAAGAGTAAATGTAAATTTTCTTGTATATTAATTAGGGTAAGATTCAAACAGTCAAAAGTAATATTCACAGAAATATTTAAATTCTTTTACTAATAACTTACTGAAAAGATTGATATTTGATTTTGAAAAAATACAAATTTTACTAAAATAAATAAAGAAGCAATGCATATGCAATAACAAAGAGAAGTAATAAATATAAAGAATTCAACGAGTAGATAATCGGTAGATAATCAGTAAGAAAATTGAGCTAGCTGAGAGCAGTATAGAAAATTTATAATAATGCATTAGTAATAAGATGTTATAATATGTTTTTTTGTTAAATAAGACTACGAATAATACGTAGTAGGTGTGTAAAAATACGAATCATGAGGAATCGTAAAATAAATAAGAAAGTAACTTGTAATCTGAGATTGGAAATTACTCATAATAAATGTGTCAAAATAATAATGAGTTTCTAAACCGCTAACCAAATGAAAATTGTTAATAAAAAAAATTGAATAAATATAAACCAATGAAATCGAAGTATTATTATTATGATTACAACCTTCATTCTTGCACACACACGAATTTAATGTGAGGCAATGTACATAAAGATTTAACACACATCAATTAATTAAACACATTATATTTGCGATGTAAAATGGCTTCCAAAAACGAGGGGCTAACACATTAAAACCGTGTGGTGTTTATATATATTATAATATATTTCATAATGACTTCACCTCAAGATGTTTTCTTCCTATTTGGAAGTTTCTTGAGGTAAAGTCATTATAAAATATATATTATATACATCGAGAAACGGACTGTAGCAGAAAGTGTAGAGAGAGAGAGAGAGAGAGAGGAATAAAACAATGCATCAAGAGTCATTCTAAATAACTCCTATACTAATTAACATATCGGAATGAAACTTGGACAGCATATGTGTCATAAATAGCGCTACACTTTTCGTATGTCATAAACTCAAAACATATAATTTTACTATGTATTTTTAACTTAATTCACTTTTCTATAGAAGCCTTATCTGAAGAAAAGTCATAAAACTTTTAGATAAAATCTATACAAGATTTTATAGACTCTGGCATAGTCTTATACGATGTCTAGCTATCAATATATTACGTGTTCTAGATTTCAACCAATCAGGAGCTCCAATTTCCATTTGCAATGTGCTTTGGTAGAGGAAATATCAGGCAGTTCTCATATGCAACTTGTCCTAATAAAGACGTACTCTCTGTGCAAGTTTTTTGCGACAGTACACATTTTCTAAAATGGTGACGACAGTCCAAGATCTTAGCTACATGATACCTGTATGCTAAATCAAGGGGTTATTAGAATGCAGAGCTGAGTTATTTGAAGATCAAATAGTGCTAACTCGCGATCGTCAAGATATCTGCTTAGGGCAGTTGTTTTCATTAGGAATACATCTGTACGAATGCATGGACACATTAAGATAGCCGGGTTAAACACACCCCTTTAAATAATAACTAATTAACCCACATTTATTGAACCTGAGATTTGTAAATAAAACAGTATTGGGCAGACAAACAGCATGTGTGAGTGAATTGCGAGGACAGCGTGGCAGTGAGACCAACAGTCAACTTTAAACGCAGCAGCCTACAACCGTACGGCAAAAGGAATTCTTCGAGAAAATAAAATAAACAGCTGTCCAAATAAACATTTAGTAATAATATATTTTAAGACAATATATTTTAATAAATAATTTATGTAAAAGAATTTACAGACAAGATTTAAATTTTAGTTAAAAAAATGCCTGCCTCCAGATAAGAGTCTCTGTTATATATTATTAGTTCTAATACATGTCAATGCATCCTCAATTTGTTTCATTGCAATATATATATATATATATATATATATATATATATTACAACGCTCCCTTTCGTCTAACACAATTATCTAATATTTGTGATGTTAGATAAAAAGTTACTTACCCGTGATTTTATTTTACCTGGGCGCCAGAACAAATCCCAGATACAAATGACACGGTTTCAGCTTAGCTCAGCGCATGGAGACACTCTTTCTCAGGATTCGTTCAGTGATTGTGGTTTTCAAGGGGAATCGTTACAAATAACTCTTTAAGATTTTCTTGATTATTATATTTAATGTTTAATCAATGATTTTAAACTTTAAATTGTTAATGGTAGTGGCTTAATTCTACCCTATCCTTATAATTATTGAGTGAGTGTGGAAAGTAATGATTAAGACGCTCAAACGACCTATAGCTCTTATCTGGTCTGATTAAGAGATCTCTATCTCCCAAACCAGTGCTAAAGAACAGGTCTACAATAATTTGCACGTCCAATACTACCCACTATTTTCCATTCAACACTCCTATCCTAAATTAAAGCTAATCTTATAGTTAAAATACAGTGTGTGCTTTTCTTAGTGTCTTTTTAAAATTGTTTATTGTTTTATTATTTGTTTAGCGCTTATATCATTGATCAATGAATCTATTTCTTACTGTTTTGATGCGTTAACCGAAGATAGGAATCTGTAGAGGTCCTCCTTTCGATGGTGTTGCACAGAAGAATGTGTTGATCAATGTTGTGGAAGATGCCCTGGCAATTACAGATGCTGTAGCCTTCTGTAGCACAGGTCCTTCACGGCTGATTGATTAATTAATTAACTAATTAATTAATTAACGGTGATTTTATGCAGCTAGTGTTAATTCATCTACACTGCGGACTACTTCTCGATTTAGAACTGAATTTGCACTGTTGTGTAATTTAAAAAATTTCTGTATGCGAACTATACACGTCTAGTGTGTTTCAGTACCGAACGAAGAGTGATGCTACCCCTCGCTTTTAGCTGGCGTCTGTTTTAAATACGGGCTGCTGATTGGTTGTACAAATAAATCATGCGTTTTTCCAGTTGTGACAATCTCGAACAGGTCGGTCTTACACGCGGTGACAGGTTCCAAACGGCAGAGAAATTCTTGTCAAAATCGTACTTCCTGTATTTGCAAATCGATTGATTACAGGTATTTGCAAATGTGTTTCCGAAGATCTGACCACAGAATATTGTTGCTTAGGTCTTTATCTGTGTGTGTGTGAAAACACCTTATTCCTATGTAGCATAATTCTCTCGTTATTCCTGTTGGCGTGCGTCATCCGTATAACTTCTTTATTTGTTAATTATATTAACTGAGCTTTCGGCTACTTATAAAGCTTTTCTTGCTGAATACAATGCTGTTTTCAGAATTGCCGTATATTTACAACTTTTGAAGTTATTGCAGGTTGAACTGATAATTCGCTTTGAGTAAAATTACCTGTTTGAACTGGATTCTATTGTCGCTGTGACGCGGTTAGCGTGATATGGCTGCAATTATACGCTCTCTCTCTTCCTTACTGCGTTACACTCGCACCGTCTATAGCTTTCATATAACGCTCTGATAGGACGCTATTATGAATCGTTATATATACCCCCCCTCAGTATAAAAAAAAATTGATTATGTAAATCATTAATTTTTTTTTTCTAATGTACAATTTTACACTGAATAAAATTTTGCACATTTACTTTAGCACTTTTTCCCGCACAAAACTTACACTTATACAATGTTACTTGCATCTATCTTACAACTAAAGATTACAATGTTTCTTAACCTAACATGGTATATTGGAAATTTATAAGATCATTTTAATCATCATTTTGGATTAACTAATGTCAAAATTTAAATAACAACACTACATTTATTCAAATACGATTTTTAATATTATTATTAATATTGATTCAAAACAATTATTCATTTATTTTATTTGACCAGGTTTGATTTATATACCTTACTGCTCAAATTATTATATCTTTATGGGTCAATATTTTTGATTATTCTTCCACCTATGGGAACATAGCTTATATAGCTTACCTCCATACATAGAAAATCCTGGTTTGGAGTTGGTAACTGCTACTAAAGGGTTTATATAGGGACTACTTGCTCTCTCCATAACTCCATTCGCTAACATTTGTTGGATCTCTTTCTCCACTTCATCTCTATAATGTAGAGGGATTGGATAAGTCCTTTGTACAAATGATGCATTTTCAGTTAGTGTCAACTGTTCATAGAACCTAGCTCTTCCAGGCTCTGTTCTGAACACATCACTATACTCACCAACGAGTTGCTGAATTTTGTTCTGTTGTTCGTTGTTCAACTCAGTCCCAATATTGATTTCTGGAGTATCATCAATACAGTGCTGGTCACTCCTAACGTCAACTACAGGTTTTTCTATATACCCTTTTACGACACTTACCGAGTTCCAATGCTTAAACTCTTTAATACCTACATTTATTTTATTAGCATTTATTTCCATAGTAATGGTATTTCTTTTAAAATTTATTTTGCTTTCCATTCTAGCAACGTATCTACACCAATAGTACAATCATGAATGAGTTTAGGGACTATTAGAGCTACTATTTGGGTTTGGTTACCATTTATACTGACAGGTAAATATATTTGTTCAGTTATCTTTTGCATTTTGGCTCCAGTGGCTCCCTGTACATTACAATGTTTTACGGGTAGTCTGGGACAATTTCGCAACTGATAATTATCTACAAATTTTGAGCTAACACAGGTAACTTCACTGCCAGTGTCAATAAGCGCTCGTACCAGTAGATTACTGATCTTACAAATTATTTCCGGACATTCAGGATAATGGTTTCTACCCACTTCTTGGTCCTCTTTTAACAAGAACTCCCTATCGCTCACTTGTTTTATATTATTAGCTACTTTCTTCTTACCTGTTTTCTTTTGTGATTTCACTGCAGGTAATGGTAGGTTTAGTTTTGTTTCTTTTCTACCTGCAGTGGCTTCCCGTTTCCCGTATTCATTTTACTAGTCGACGGTTGCTGATCGGTAGAGGTTATAGTTGTTTTACAAACTTTATACCCTTTATTAGGTTTATTTTCTACACTTCGACTCCTACCTTTATCCTCCACTTCCTGTCGATTTTTTGGTTTATTGCCCGGATATGGGGTAAACCTTTTTTCTTTCATACGTTCATTGTCTCTCCTCTTATTTAAGTAGAACGTTGGTTCTTGCTGATCGCCTCTAGAGTAGTTACTCAGCTGATTACTTACCCGCTGTAGGTCCCTCTCTAAATCTAGACACTCATCTACGACCATAATGAACTTTTCTAAAGTATCCACTCCTCTAGTTGTGGTTGCTACTCTAGTGCGTTCTGAGAAATGACGCGCTAGCTTATATACTAGGTCTCTCTCTTCTATTGGTGGTGTTAGATGTTTAACTTGCGTCATTACATTTAGCACATAATTGGTAGTTGTCATATTCATTGACGGATGATACTTACCAAATTCTAAATAATCACGTACCCTTCTTTGTATTTGAACATTCCAGTACTGTGCTAGAAATTTTTCTCTGAAGTCTGAGTAGGTTTGGACTCTGTCCGAGATGACTTTCCACCACGTACCTGCCCAATTCTTGAGAAATCGGCCTAACATGTTCTTCTTATCCTCGTCGTCCATCAGTGGATTTACACGAGTTACATACGCTTCAGACAGCTTTAGGAATTCCACAGGATTCTCATGTGGGTTTCCTGAAAATGCAAGGTTTTCCGGTTCCTCCTTATAGCCGCCACACCTCACTACTTTGGTTTGCTGTGACTTCATTGCTTTAGTCAGATCCTCCCGCATTACCTTCAACTGCTGTTCCATCTTTTGATGTACTTCGTCACTGTTAGCCTTACTCTCTACCTGTTTCTTAACTTCACTAGTATTTACACCCAGTTGGGTACACTCTTCCCTAGTATTTTAGATTTCTTCCTTATTTAGAAGTGTTTGTGTTTTTAGATCAGCTGTTACTTCGCTGAATTGTTGATTAATGAGGGTTACTTTGAGTTCTAACCTTTCATGTAATTCATTTCTAAATTTATTTAGCTTTTCGTCTTGACGGCGAAAATTAGTGTTTACTTGTTTTCTAAACTCATCTAGCGTAGTTTTAACCTCTTCGGTATGCTTATCAAACCTACTATTACTCTCGTCTATTTTATTATTAGTGCTATCTATTTTACTAGCTAGATTAGATATTTCTTCATCTATTTTAAATGTAGCCTCTTTACTACTTTGTTCTATTTGACTAGATAAATTTTCATTTATTTGTTTTATTTCACTGGACAAATAATTATTAGTTTGTTCTATTTTATTATTAACATCAGTTATTAATTTTTGATTACTTTCTTCTAAACTTTTATTATTTTCTTCAATTTTCTTTGATAATTCACTTTTTAATTGACTACTAGTACTTTCAATTTTACTATTTGTATTTTCGATTTTATTATTAGTTTCATCCATTTTAGTGGTCAACTGCTTAAACATTTGCTCAATTGCTGCCATATCTACTGCTGATGATTTTTCCATGTTTACAATTTATTATTATTTTTAACAAATAAATTTAACAATTATTTAATAGTTATTTGTAACCTTGAATTCCACTTTCTTTTCAAATTTATTAATACTACAATTTAATTATCACTTGGGTAAAAGCAACGCTAAATTATGTAACTTTATTTATATAATTTTGTGTTTAATCGTGCCCATTAGTTGCGGCGACAAATACATACAACGTATTTTTACATATTAATTTGGTGATTTAATCGTGCTTAATCGAGCTTAATCTAGCTTAATCGAGCCCCTTAGTTGGCCGCGCCAAATACATACAACGCTCCCTTTCGTCTAACACAATTATCTAATATTTGTGATGTTAGATAAAAAGTTACTTACCCGTGATTTTACTTTATCTGGGCGCCAGAACAAATCCCAGATACAAATGACACGGTTTCAGCTTAGCTCAGCGCATGGAGACACTCTTTCTCAGGATTCGTTCAGTGATTGTGGTTTTCAAGGGGAATCGTTACAAATAACTCTTTAAGATTTTCTTGATTATTATATTTAATGTTTAATCAATGATTTTTAAACTTTAAATTGTTAATGGTAGTGGCTTAATTCTACCCTATCCTTATAATTATTGAGTGAGTGTGGAAAGTAATGATTAAGACGCTCAAAAGACCTATAGCTCTTATCTGGTCTGATTAAGAGATCTCTATCTCCCAAACCAGTGCTAAAGAACAGGTCTACAATAATTTGCACGTCCAATACTACCCACTATTTTCCATTCAACACTCCTATCCTAAATTAAAGCTAATCTTATAGTTAAAATACAGTGTGTGCTTTTCTTAGTGTCTTTTTAAAATTGTTTATTGTTTTATTATTTGTTTAGCGCTTATATCATTGATCAATGAATCTATTTCTTACTGTTTTGATGCGTTAACCGAAGATAGGAATCTGTAGAGGTCCTCCTTTCGATGGTGTTGCACAGAAGAATGTGTTGATCAATGTTGTGGAAGATGCCCTGGCAATTACAGATGCTGTAGCCTTCTGTAGCACAGGTCCTTCACGGCTGATTGATTAATTAATTAACTAATTAATTAATTAACGGTGATTTTATGCAGCTAGTGTTAATTCATCTACACTGCGGACTACTTCTCGATTTAGAACTGAATTTGCACTGTTGTGTAATTTAAAAAATTTCTGTATGCGAACTATACACGTCTAGTGTGTTTCAGTACCGAACGAAGAGTGATGCTACCCCTCGCTTTTAGCTGGCGTCTGTTTTAAATACGGGCTGCTGATTGGTTGTACAAATAAATCATGCGTTTTTCCAGTTGTGACAATCTCGAACAGGTCGGTCTTACACGCGGTGACAGGTTCCAAACGGCAGAGAAATTCTTGTCAAAATCGTACTTCCTGTATTTGCAAATCGATTGATTACAGGTATTTGCAAATGTGTTTCCGAAGATCTGACCACAGAATATTGTTGCTTAGGTCTTTATCTGTGTGTGTGTGAAAACACCTTATTCCTACGTAGCATAATTCTCTCGTTATTCCTGTTGGCGTGCGTCATCCGTATAACTTCTTTATTTGTTAATTATATTAACTGAGCTTTCGGCTACTTATAAAGCTTTTCTTGCTGAATACAATGCTGTTTTCAGAATTGCCGTATATTTACAACTTTTGAAGTTATTGCAGGTTGAACTGATAATTCGCTTTGAGTAAAATTACCTGTTTCAACTGGATTCTATTGTCGCTGTGACGCGGTTAGAGTGAGATGGCTGCAATTATACGCTCTCTCTCTTCCTTATTACGTTACACTCGCACCGTCTATAGCTTTCATATAACGCTCTGATAGGACGCTATTATGAATCGTTATAATATATATATATATTGTATATATTACAATTGTTATATATATTATATATATAATGTTGTGATGTTATTCAATTTATTTAATTTGTTTCTTCTGCAAGTAGTGTAATTTTGTATTTTCTTTTCTTTTTAACACCTGACGCACGTTTCTCTGAAAAATGTCAGTATCATCAGAGGTTTGTAAGTGAATTAGTAACAATTGAAATAATTCTATGTTAATATAGAAATTAACGAATAATGAAATTTGTATCGATTTTAATGTAAAATAACTGATAATCGATTTAGGTCGATTAGTTAACAATTGTTTTAATGTTTATTTTCTTCAGCAGCTGTTTTATATATATGATTCCCACCTTTCCTCATGATGTTCTTGGGTATGGGGCCATCAAGTCAACTACGATGACTTCCCAAGGCTGGTATGGCCATCTCCCTCGCATACTGGTGTCAGCCTTCAGGCTGCTTTTATTAGTACAGGCACAGATGGAAATCATGGAAACCCAGAAGAACTGTTGACGTATCAGAATGGTAACATTCTACCTCTCTGGATGTCCGGCCTCAGCATTGTCATGTAACATCTCCAGGATCTGGGTGCTTGATGACCTGTGAGCAAGTAGAATAGAGTGTGACTGAGTCAGATGCGATAAATACATAAGAACGTTATTCTCCACACAGAAACCCTTGTAGCATATCTGGAATTGCTTCAGTCAATTTCTTGTCACTTGTTGACCACTTCAGTGTCCTATACCATCTTCTGTAAGCATTAAGATGCATCCTCCTGACCTTCTGGTGTTTGCTTTAGAATTTCTCCTTCCAACAGTTCTGTTTTCTCTGGTTCAGATTATCCCACAGGGTGTCTTGAAAGGCTATGTGATGCTTGATTGCTTGCCCCAGGGACATGACACACATCAAAATTTAAGTCTGCCAACAGCAAGGCCCAGCGCATCAATTTTTTTTTGTCCCATACAGACCATGAAGCCACTGAAGAGATGAACTGTCAGCGTATAGCTGGAACGCCCTGCCTCCAGGAGCCCAGAAATTTTGTAACAGCCCATACCACTCCTAATGCCTCCTTCTCTGCTGTGCAATAACATCATTTTGGGGGGGGGAGCAGTTTCCTACTGGCATATTCCACTACTGACATATCCTCCTCCATCCTCCTTTTCTTGGAATAATACTGCCCTTAATCCCATATCACAGGCATTAGTTAGGAGAACAGGTATTTTGACTTTTCAATAACCGTTACAAAGTACCAGTTACAGGAGTATCAACCCACTTCTAATCTGTTCTTCTTTTCTGTTGATATTCTGATTGGTGGTATTTAGTTCTGTGTGCTGTTAATTTACTGTGATGTTGGTGATACTTAATTCATGGTCCAGGCTGTTTACTGTGGTGCTGAACTCTGATGTTAGGGAGTTCATATGATCCTGAAAATTCTGTACTCTGTTTGCATATTTGGCATCTAGGCCCTTCAGTAATTTTTCTGTGCGAATAACCTTGTCTGATAGAGCTTGTATCTGAGTCTGAATTTGTGAGGACTGTTCCAACTTGGCCCGCCTTTGTTCTGATTGGGCCTGAATTACTGCCTTAATTTATTAAACATATTGCTTACATACATTTTCTTTACAGTAAGCATTTCTTCAACAGTTATGAAGAATTTGTCCGAGTTCCCAACTGTCTACCTGTCTCTCATATAGCCTGTTCTAGATGCATCTCCAGGTTCGCCTTAGTTCCTGTAGTGGGAAGCCTTTTTCTTCAGATGTATGGTTGTCATGTTCTCCAAATGTACTCTTCCCATCTTTTCACCCGCACTGCACAATTTCTGAATTATAATGTAAGTTTGGCACTACTTTGTAACTTTAACAGAATTAATCATATTGTGGTTGCCAATTTTGGTCACTTCTAGGCAGCAATTAAATGAAACACTGTACACACTCCCTATATTTTCACCCACACTGCACAATTGCTACATTATAACATAATTTTGTCAAAAATTTATAATGTTAACAGAATTATTCCTGTGACGCTCGCCAATTGTGTCATTTTCTACGCAGAGATCAAAATAAAAACACCTGTGTCACTGTTGACACCTTGTTTATTTATCATTATCACAAATAATTTTTCTAAAGTAAATATATAACATAAAAAAATGCAAATTCCAATTCACAACTGTGATATCGATTATTGACACAATCATAATTTATACAAACAACAACACAAATATAAATTTGAAACCAAAAATGTGGTATCAAATACAAGCACTAATTCTGTAACTTAACTCACTAACTGAACTCTCAGTAAAGATGAGCTCAAAACTGTCAACCACTGTTTAAATATAATATGGTAATAACATTCACCAACACGTGTAATTTACTACTGCCACCAAGAATATTACAGGCGTTTGTCCCAGAATCTGCGAGAATAAACTGTTTATTTATAAAAGTGTAGTAGTATTGTTACAGAACGTTCCAATGTAATTTGCATCAATATACATAAGTTATACATCAATTGTGGATAACATAAATATACATGGGAAACATAACCTACAAAATTAACCTACTATTCTAATGACAAACAGTTTTAATAATACCAATCACAATATTTCTTTATATACTATGCAATAATATTATTTTGAATGTGAGTTGGGGTTCTCTATTATACAACTTTGATTTAAGGGAGTTCTCTTGTTCCTGAATATTCTGTACCTTAATTACACATTTGACATCAAGGCCCTTCAGTAATTCTTCTGTGCAAATAACCCTGTTGGATAGAGCTTGTATTTGGTTCTAAATTTATGAAGACTGTTCCAACTGACCCAGTAATTGTGTCTGTATTACTGCGCCATGGCTAGACGAGCCCCGGCAGATTTTAAATTTTAAAAATTGCTGGCAAGTTAGTTGACCACGCTAAGGCCGTGGCTTTCGGAATAGCACTGCCTCACTGATTTAGATAGGCGAACTTGATCGGAGTGACCAAAAACGATATAGAGTAAACCAGTCTGCAGTGACCTCGACCGTCAACTATATTCGCGTGGCCGGCTTGAGAACAGCTGATTACGTCCATTTCTGATACATTTTCTGAAACCTCGTGGTTTCGCTGAGACCATCTTACATTCTCATTTCATTCTCAGCTCTTCAAGTGTTCGGTTCGTGGTCTGGCGGCCTGGTTCTGTGCATAGTATTCTCATCTACTATGCACGAGTAGTTTAAAGTGTCTCAGGTAAGCAGCTAACTATTCGCTGTTAATTTAGTTTAATAATGGGGGTTAACCTTATTAATTAATAATGAGAATGTGTGATGATGGACATGTCTGTGTGTGTTCCACATGCATAAATTCATGTATTTGCTAACCCTAAAATCTTGCACTTAACTATCAAGAATTAAATGTAAAAATAGAAAAGCTAAAATTGAATTGAGGGTGCTAAACAAAGATGTTAAGTAACTATAATAATAATAATAATATTTATTGCCAATTTTCCTTTACATATAATAAAAATTATACATACAAGGACCTATAGGGGGCATAAATGCCCGTACATAGGTTGGTCTTTAGAATTAATATTTATATACTTAATACTAATTGTGAGTTTTACCTCACCGATCATAGTAATATATTAAAAATAAAGTATTTTTCAATTTCAACAAAATTTTAGTTTGTATTATAATACAATTCAAAAAAAAATTAGGTAATTCATTAAAATATTTTATGGCATAATACACATAGCTTCTTTGCCCAATACTTAATAGGTGTCGCGGCAATATAATACTTTTATACCGTGTGTTGATTTGATTTTGTAAAAACTCACTTTCTAGATCATTGTATTGATAAACTATAGAATTCACTACAAACACTTGTTTAATATTTAATGGTTTATCCGAATCTTGTTCATCGACTCCTATAATTTTAAGAATACACTTTTGCAGCCGATCCAATGCGTCTAGAGAAGATTTATATAGACCCCCCCCAGCCTACGATAGCATACCCTGCCACACTATGGAATAGTCCATAGTATATTTGTAGTAGTTGCTTTTTTGATAAAATTTGTTTAAGTCTGTAAAAAACGTAGACTAAGTATTTGGTTTTTTTTACAATGTTAGCCACATGTACATCCCACTTAATGTTAAAGTCATATGTTATTCCTAGATATTTACTAGTTTTAACTCTTTTCAATTTTTGACCATTTATCTTGATTTCAAAGTCATGCGGAACAGAGTCTCTATAATTTCCAAAGGTGATAAAGACAGACTTGCTTATGTTGAGTACTAGATTATTGTGATAGAGCCAAGAGTATATAATATCTAGTTTAGTTGACATATCTGTTGCAAGTTCAGGCCATGTTTTTGCTTTCATTGGTACTGCTGTATCATCAGCATATGCTATTAATACATCTTGTAACACTAGTAAGTCATTGATATATAAAATAAACAATAACGGTCCTAATATAGAGCCCTGGGGCACTCCAACATTTGTTTTAATAGGCTGACTTCTAGCCCCATTCACCTTTACAACTTGTGTCCTGTCATGTAAATAACTGGCTATCAGGGATAAGCTAACACCTCTTATTCCCATATTCTGTAATTTGGATATAAGTATGCCATGATCAACAGTGTCAAAAGCTTTGGAGTAGTCCAAAAAAGTTACAACAATTGGTATGCTAAGACTTAGATTTTCATAAATAAATTTGCTAAGTAAGGCTATAGCATCATCTGTACCTTTCTTCTTGAGAAAGCCAAATTGTTTAGCACTTAACAGGTTATGTTTCTTTACAAATTTAAATAATCTGGTAAAAATAATTTTTTCAAAAATCTTAGCTAAATTTGATATCAGTGCGATCGGTCGATAATTGTTAACCAAACTTTTTACACCTTCCTTATACATAGGACAAATTACAGCTTTGTTTAAATTGATATGGACATGTACCTTGTATCATAGCAGTATTAATAATGTGAGTCAAAGCAGGAGTTATGAACGGAGCAGCTAGCTTAACTGTATAGGTATGAATGTCATCACACCCACCAGATTTATTTTTGAGTTCACGAATAGTTTGGTAAACTTCTGACTCATTTGTTGGTGTTAGAAACATAGTATGCTGATTAATTGATATATCTGGTATTTCATGCTGCAGAATAGGAGCAGTCGCACTTTCATTCAGCCTAGATACTATTGTGCTGAAAAATTCATTAAAATAAATAGCCTTTGTCCAATCATTGCTGTTTAGTTTATTATTAATCAAAATATCATTTATTTGTCTATTTTTTGAATTACGATCCAATTTTAGATGGACATATCTCCACATTTTTTAGAATCAGCGTTTTGTAGTTGTTTTTCTTTATGCCTATTTTTAGCAGTCCTAAGTAATGATTTAAGTAGTTTTTCGTAATTTAAGTACAGCTCTTTTTTTAGCAAGTCGTCTTGATTATTCTTCCAGTCTTTATATAATTTCTTTTTGTTATTAACTGAATTAATGAGAGCAGGGGTAATCCAGGTCTTTCTTGGTTTTTGAATTTTCGGCTTAGTTTTGTGTGAAAGTTCATTGATAGTTTGAATATTGTTTATTAGCATTTCTAATGCTTCATTGTTATTTGGTGTATTACAGACTTGTTGCCATTGTTCTGAAGCACACAGCTCCAAAAATCTTTTTTTGTTTATTTCAAAAGATACTGTAAGTTTGCATTTTATGTTGTTTCCATGTAGTGATATTAAAACGGGGTAGTGGTCTGTGATTGAGTCAATTAATTTGCCAGATTTTGCTGTGTATATTCCTTTCATGAAAATATGGTCAATGCAAGTTCCATCTTTATAATTCTTTATAGGATGAGTACAAGTATTTATCATCGATTCATAACCATTTTGCAGTACGTAATTGGTAGAAATAATCCTCAGTTTTTTCATTAAATTCAATGAGATCTAAGTTAACATCACCCAAAATCATGTGGTTTGCAAGAGTTTTGTTACTTAAGACAAATTTTTCATCATCTTTAATGAATTTGTCAATCTCATAATCATGACAACGATATAGTCCAGAAATTTTGAAAATACTTTTATTTGTTAATTCTATGAGCAGACTAGTGATTTTTAAATCATTAAATTGTTCATTAATGGTTTGATACTGTAGGTTACTTTTTACATAAATAATCACTCCATCTGCTTTATTTATTCTGCTGTTATTTTTAAAATGTGTATAACCTGTTATATTTATATGCTTGATATTATCCATGAGCCAAGCTTCAGTGCATATTATCACATCTGGTTTATGTTTAAAAGAACTTAACATAGTTTCAAGTTTTAATATAAAGTGAATATTTAATTTTGATAAAGTGGTGGTTTCAATAAAAGTCTTACAGAGTGGTGCATGTGTTCCGAGGTGAGAGAGAGAGAGAGAGAGAGAGTGAGCTGGTTGCTCTTCTTGACACCCAGTACAAGTAAAATGTTTTACAGGGTTCTCGAGCAGTCTGGAGATGGGTGTGAACATGATGATGACTGTCCTACCGTCATCATTGGTGGAGATCAAGCAGTAGAGGCTCCTCCATGCCGCCAGCCACGCACAGGATCACATATACCAACAAGCTTGATCTAGAAGGAACACCCGGACATGCTTGCTGGCACCTCTGTTAACTATCTTAGTCACGGACTCAAACTCAACCCCCAGTCTTCAGAAAACAAGGTGGGATCTTTCTATTATTAACTTTTGACATCCCCAACATTTCTACAGTCTCCAAGCAGGAAGACATGTGTACATAAACTTGTAAATTTGTGAGAACATGCCCGAGGCATGTGCAAGACTGATTCATTATTGACTGTGTAAAAGGGGAGCATATTCTTGTTTTGCCCGATTAAGTTACATTGTTTAAATTATTTTCTATTTTGATGTTATTAATGCTTGGAGGATATATATATATGGGGATGGAACAAATTTAATTGAAATTTGATTACATAATAACAAGCAGTGATTGGCTAAAACAAGTCCAGTAGAAAACTATATGCATCATGTTCTATATTGCCAATTGGGTGAAATCATCCACTATTCTGATTCTTTATTTAGATTGTTCCTGATGGGATTGGTGAGGCTAATCAGAGTAAGGGCGTACACTTAAATGGTGTTTCATAATTGTAACTTTTAGCTTTGAATATCCTTATAAATTTATATCTTGATGTTATCATGGGTTGTCTTGGGGGTTACCACTTGTGAAGCCATGTGATTCTTTTGTGGTTGGTAGTCATGTTAGTTATTGTTCATTCAAATTAAAGTAATTGTGTTCATGTATGTATATGTCTGTGTATATATATATATATATATATATATATATATATTGCGACAATACAAGCATATGCTGTAATAATGTGCATGTATTAGATAAAATAAATATTTAGATTAAATTTAGAAATATATAATAAATAAGCAGGTGTGAGATTGAAAGCTGAGTTTATACGCAGGAATCGACCTGCATGATCACGTGATTGTAGCTGAGAGAGTGTACAGTAGTAAATAATGTGTGTGCATGAGGCCGGTTCAAGCCTGAAGGTTTGCAATCTCACCCCAAATAGATGTTAAATTATAGTTTTTATTTAAATATAAGAAAACCATAAATGATAGAAAAATTGCAAAGACTTCTAAACATGTATAAAAATAATACACATGTGCAGTGCGAAAACGGCGTGAATAAGACGTTCAGTGCGAATTCAGTGCGATTTTAAGAGCATAGTAATTACACGAATTATGCGATAATGATGGTCATTACACTGAACATGTGTAATTAAATCAGACACCGTCAGAGCACCTTGTAATCCATATTAGACATTGCAATTGGCAGAAATGTGCGAAAATATGAAATTGGACGATAGTGGGGGAACTGACGCCACTGAGCAATTCCTGACATGCTGAATTCCAGCCCAGCAGGTGCAGTAAGATGCCTGAATATAAAAAAGGGCACGAATGAAGCCAAATTACTCTCAAGCAGTCTTCAGTCGCGGCGGTATGCTATGTCCATTGGCGACACGAATTTTTAATACTCTCAATCAGTCTTCAGAAGTGGCGGGACGCTATGCCCAGTATCGACGCAATTTTTAAATTTTGTTAATTGAACTGTAAAGTTGGATGGACGACATGTTCATCTAAGTACCAAACAGTAACTCTTGGTTTGGTTACTAATACGATTATAGAACATACTCTACAATGTCTACACCCACAAACGTTCGTCACTCAAGACAAGCATCAAGGTTACATCAGGCAGAGGAACGGTATGCAGAACAATAGAGGTGTCTACTAATACAACAGCAGCAATTGCAGAGCAACATATCACTCTACACTACAGCAACCAGACATGACCATAAGGAACGAGTAACTGGAGGACGATGAGTGGAACCGAGGAACGGACAGAGAACTCTATCAGAAGAGGACCTACGGATCAACGGAGGACATGGGTATGAGTTACGGAATCAAGGTGACAAATAATCAATTTATAAATTTTATGTGAAAGACTAAAGACAGTTAAAAGACACTTTGAAATTTAGAAAAATAAATAAGAGATGTAAAATGTAAATATAGAGATTCAGAGAATCAAATTTAAATTTAAATTTTATCAATAATTAATATGTATGCAATGCATAAAGTAACATAGTAAAAGTTATATAAAGAAAATAAAACAAAGCTGCAGTAAAGCACACAAATCAGACTGAGTAGTCAAAATTTTAAGATAACAAATAGAGACGTAGAATATAATTTTGTTACTATAGGTTATAAGATTTATTTATGATAAATGTACTGCAACAATTAAACGTTAAGCAAACAATAATGAAGGTTTATTACGAAGTAAATGAGATTTTAAAAACGCTTTTTTTTTTAATAAATAGATGAAAACGTGTTACAATTCAAATAATGACTACTCTTATTACTATTACACCCAAACCCCAGTAATTAATACACGTTATCAGTAATGTTGTATGAGCTTTAGCACTCCACAAATGAGATTACATTAATTATCAATTTGTGTTGTTGTAATATATATATTGTAATATTTAGTTAATATAATCCTCCCTCTCTTTATACTTTTATTTTGTTCAGCCCGGTGTTGGGAACACCAATATGTAATATTAAAATAATTAGTATCTCTGAAGTTGATTTGTAACTAAATAAAAAAAACCTGTGTTTTATTTTTAAATAGATACTTATTTATCTGAATCTCAGGGTTAACATACAAGTATTGTTAAAGTCTGGTACAATTTATACATAGAACAGACAATATAATATTTATGCATGAGACTTGGTAATATGGTGTTGTGTGTGTCTGATGAAGGTTTGTGGGTTCTTTTAAACAGACTAGAAACTATAACAAAAACTCTTATTATTGATGACTATTGTATTCTAGTGTACAAAAATAATTCACAATTATAATGTATTTATATTGTTTTTCAGTTATTGTTTTTTGTTGTAATTCAATATTTACTGTCATAATGTTTGTTCGAATGCTATTTGATTTAGTCTTGGAGTGATCTCACCAATCTAGCAGTTTTCTTAACGATTTATTGGTTGATTCTTTATTTCTGGACATCTGGTTATTTGGTCTCTTTATTAAAACATCATTCTTCTAGGTTTTGCATTGATTTCCTGGTCCTCTCATCTTTTATTGGTCTTCAATTTGTATCCAATTCAGCAGTAATTTTTACACATTCTGCCTTGCAATTAGAAATTTTCAACAATTCCCTTCTTCTACTAAAAACCCTAATTTCCTTAGTTAAGACCTTGGCTCTATGTTTTATGGGTCACGGGTTTGGTTTCCCAATTTCTAATTAATAATACTCGGTTGAACTTTATTTTTTCTTCCTTACACTTTCACACAATATAACTTTTAGAATTACATTTTGACATGATTATATTTGTAACACTTAAATAATTCACTTTCTATAGTTTTTTTTTTCCTTGATATATAAAATAATGGTCTGAGGTGCGCAGACCTCCTTCTAGTTAAAATAGGTTTATTTACATTTTAACTAGTAATGAAGTTTTAAAAATAATATAAATTGTCTTATTAGAATGAATCAGCTTAACACAAATAAAAATGTATGTAAATGTACTCAACGGTGCGATTAATTAATTATTTATTTACATCTTTTGACACAGTCAGTAAATTATCTTTTAGTTAGTACTGTTATTAGTTTTATGTTTGGTGAAACGACACGTTACATAAAGCCCCCCGTTTAAGACGAGTTATTTCAGTAAATGGTAGTTTTAGGAGTTACTGAAATAAATAGCAAAAATCTACAAAAACTTTCTTCAAGCTTCATAAAACCTCTTTATCTCGGTTTGGTTATATGTGCCTTTTATTTTGTTTGTTCCTGGGGTGGTCAGTTCGTAGGTGTTATTTCCTTTGTCCTGAGTTGCTACAAATGGTCCATGATATAACAGAAATAACATCTTGGTAATTCCTTCTACTGTACTTGGCAACTGTCTATTTTTGATTAAAACTTGGTCTCCAATATGGTATTGTATAATCTTCAATTTCTTCTTCTCTTCTTTCTTCCGTTGCAGTTTTGCCTTATGAAGCACCCTATTGTGAATTTCGGTGTGGGTTAATTCTTCTGGCTCCATTGGTGGGAATTCTATCATTGACGTTAGTTCTCTGGGTGGTGGTCGTTTGAACATCACCTGGTAAGGACTGGCTCTTATTATCTCATGATAAGCCAGATTGAGGAAGGTTTCTGTTGCTTCCACGTACCTACACCAATTTTGGTGTTCTGCATGACAATACGTCCGTAAGATTCTCCCAACTTCTCGGAGGACTCTTTCTGCAGGGTTACTGCTGGGGTGATAGACTGAAGTCTTGTATGTCTTGATACCCTCAGTCAGTAAAACTCTTCTCCATTTTTTCCTTTAAATTGGGTACCATGGTCGGTGATGATGGTTTCAGGCTTCCTGACCTCTGGTATGTAATGATTTAAAATTATATTGAGCACCTTCTGTGTTGTAGCCTTACTTATCAGGTACAACTTAGTGAATTTCGAGAAATGGTCAAGGATAATTACTATATATTTGTAGCGACTTCTTCCTCCGCTCCTGGGGAATGGCCCACATAGATCGATAAAAATCTTCTCAAGGTTATGGTCTGAAGTGATGGTGATCCTGGCGCCTTCCTTTCTCTCATTATTAATTTTTACCATTTGACAGATTTTGCAATTTCGTACTGTTTGACGTACCTTCTTGTTAATACCTTTGATGTACATGTGCTCCTTTATTGCTTTCACCACCTTGAGAGGTCCCATATGTCCATAACGGATATGGTAATCTAGGATGATTGATGATTCTGTTGTCGGTGGGATATATAATTTCCAAGAATGATTTGTTGAGATTGTTCGATTAAATAGGAGGTTGTTGAGAATGCAATAATAAGGTATTATGGTGGGATCATTGTGTGCTAAACGTTCTTTGATTAAATTCAGTATTGGATCATTGATTTGTTGCTCCTTTACCTGTTCTAAAATTCTCTCCAGGTCTTCTCGGGGTTGTAGAATATGGAATACCTTGCCTATGTCCTCCTGTTCAAACTCATAAGTGTCCTGTTCGATGTTCACTCTAGATAGTCCGTCAGCCACGATGTTCTGCTTTCCTGGCACATATTCCCAATGGATGTTATATTCTTGCAGGATGAGAATCCATCGTGTTAGTCGTCCATGATTTAACTTACATTTCTTTAGAAATGAAATAGACTTGTGATCTGATCTGATGGTTATGATGTATCCTAAAATATAGGTTCTAAATTTTAGGCAGGCGAAGACTACACTGAGCAATTCCTTTTCTGTTACTGCATAATTCCACTCGCAGCTGCTCAATACTCTGCTCACGAAGGTAATGACGAGATGATTACCCTCCTCGTCTTCTTGATATAGTTCGCCGCCTAGGCTAACGTTGCTGGCATCACAATTTAAATAAAATCTCTTCTGAAAATCGGGGTGGTAAAGTATAACGCTCTTTAAAAATTTGGTTTTGATTAATTGAAAATTATTGTCTTCAGGCTTGCCCCATTTCCACTTGTTCTTTGAGGATAGTATATGTTGAAATTTGGCTGTCAGTTCTGAATAATTTTGTTGAAATTTTCGGTAGTAATTGCAGATACCAAGGAGTGATTGTAATTGCCTAATGTTTCTGGGATTGGGGAAATTCTGAATTGCTTCTACCTTCTCTGGTGATGGTGTGATTCCCGTTTCCGACAATATATATCCTAAAAACGGTAATTTTTGTGTTATAAATTTTGATTTAGCAATTTTGAGCGTGATGTTGTTGAAGTGAAACTTCTTTATCGACGTATGAGAGAAATTTTATAGCAATGTAAAAAAAAATCGTCACGATTTTCGGTTACGCGCCATGTTGTTTTTTTTTATCAAAGTTCAGTATAGTGACGTAAAGAATAATATATTAGTTTGAAAGTGATAAAATAAAAAGACTTATTATTTGTTATGTGACAGCAAATGAGAGTTTTCATAAAAATTCAAGTAAACGTCGGCCAATAGACGAGAGAGAGGTGAACCCATGGCCAATCCATCATCCTCAATGAAAAATTGGTTATTGAAAGCAAAGTAATTCAAATTCAAGTGAATTTATAGTAAAAGTGAGAGTGATTATATATTTCGTTTGATAAATCCAACACGTGAGCGTGATTTTAATATTTATTTGAGGTTAACCTCACTTTTTGATTGTAAGTATCAGTAAATGTATATAAATCTATTAAAATTAGCAAGTATTAAAAATCCAACACGTGAGCGTGATTTTAATATTTATTTGAGGTTAACCTCACTTTTTGATTGTAAGTATCAGTAAATGTATATAAATCTATTAAAATTAGCAAGTATTAATAAATATGACTGTAAATCTAGTAAACATTATTAATTCTAAAAACAATAAAAAAAAAATTAAATAATAATTTAAAAATAAAACAAAACACAATTAGAAAATAAAAATATGTATACGTACATCTTTTTTAATTATTCGTTTTTAATGATTTATTTATTCATTTTGAATTCTATAAAATCATTGCATGTCTACAAGATTAACTGTCATCATATAATTGTATTACTTTGAATAGATAATTCCAATTATTTACTCATAACTTGTGTAATTGAGTAAGTTATTAAATATCTGCTTTGAATTATTTTTATTAAGTTATGACATGAAATATGAATATTAAAGTTCGTTATATAATTTTTGTAAACTGATTAACTAATTTTTAGATTAAATAATGGCAGAGTCCGAAAACTCTATTGAGTATCCAAATGCAATAGTTGTACAAGTAGATGTTCATCATCGTAATTGTTCACAAATCAGTACATCAGCTGAGCGATCGAGAGAGTACAGAGATAAGAAAAATAATGAAACTCAAGCAGCGAGTGATCTTTATTCAGTCCAACGGGGATATCCAAAAACAGCTGCAGAGCGAATGAGAGCGTATAGAGCCCGGAAAAAGAAAGAAATTCCGATAGAGAATCATCGAAAACGTAAAAAATCAGATGCAGAGCGTGCGCGAGAGTACAGAGCCCGAAAAAAGGGTAAAACCCAGTCAACAGGTGAGATTAAGCCTTATCTACCCAATTTCTGTGAAGTTGTAAATAGTAGAAAAATGATATGTCATAAAGAAGTTTCACTTCTTACCTGTGTACTCTGGTACACACACATATTTTTTATTTTGCTGTAGTTTACTCAACACTAAGTCAATTCGACTTCAATGCTCATCCCGGGTTGTAGAAGTGATAAGTATGTCATCCACATACACTGTAGCAAAATCCAATGCTTCCTTGCCTAATATTTTGTCCATGCACTGAACGAAGATAGCAACTGAGTTCACTAGGCCAAAGGGTAATCTTTTAAATTGATAATTTCTTCTTTCGAAGAGGAAGGCGACGTAGTGTCGGCTGTTTGGGTGAAGCTCAATCTGCCAGTACCAGCAGACTGCGTCCCAGGTACTCATCAATTTGCATCCATGAAATCTTTATAATTTCGTCAATCTCACCGGGTGAGGTCCTGTCATTTATGTCTTGTTGATCTCCCTGGCATCAAGGCATAGTCGTACCTGTCCGTCCTTCTTGGGAATTGCTATAATTGGACTGGTGTATGGAGAACTACTTCTTTCATTATATCTTTCTTTATCATTTGCTGGATTTCTTGCCTCACAGCTTCCTTTGATGATTGTGTGATCAGATAGGATCTCCTGTTAAACTTTACTGTGTCACGGAATCTTAGCTCACATATGAAGTTCTTGGCTTTACCTGGTGAGTCAGATAATACTTTTTGGTATTTATTATATATGCCAATTAACTTTTCTTTCTGTTTAACACTGACTGCCTCTGTGGAACCCCTTTCCTGAAATGACAGGATTTCCTGCAACTTTTTCTTCCATAATGTTGATTCCTCAGTTACAAATTCATTTTTTCCTATGGTTATCCTAGCTTCTTCCCTAACGTGGTATGAGTGTTTAGACTGAGGGGCACACTGGCTTCCTATTATCTCAGTGGATCAAACATACTCATCTGAACGCAGTGTTACCTTTCCACTGTTCAGGTCAATAATTGCAGAGTGGTGCCGTAGCATGTCACACCCTAATAACAATTTAAATGGTAGCACTTGAGCTACTAAAAACACCATAGGAATCCCTATTCACTTGCTTGTAACTTGGAGGATTACTTGTTGCTTGACGGTTTTATTTTGCTTCCCTGTTGCTCCTATGATAGCGATGTTGTGAATGGGCAGCGTGAGTATTCTCTCCGTATTATTTCTTGTATCCTATTCAATTCCGTTTTATTAATTAATGAAATGTTTGCACCTGTGTCAATCATCATCTCCATTGGTACACCTTGTAGCTCCACCTTGACGTAGACTATCTCGTTGTAGTGTCGTGCCTCTTCCACGGTTCTTTCTTCTAGTAAGTCTGATTGGATGTTTTTGAGGTAATGGTTTCTAATAAGTATTATGGATTTGTCCGGTCGATTCATCTGTTCTGTTAGCCCTGGGTTAGCTAGCAGTGACGGGCTATCCTGGTTTCTCACTGCGGGTTCCCGTTTCCCCTACTTCCGTCTGAGGTGGTTGGTCGCTCCTCGTCATCTCTGTGCTGGTTTACTGTAGGTTCATCTCGCCTTCCTTCCCAGCTTGTAGATCTTCGACCTTCCATACTGTGACCCCTCTGTGGGTGCCGATTTTCTTCCTCTCTTCGGTACTGATTGTGGTACGTCTGGCCGTTATTAAAACTTCGTTGACGACCTTGGAATCTATTATTATCTTGGTTTCGACTATAGTCGTTATTGTTGTTTGACCTGACATGATTTACTCATGGGCTATTCTCTCGGTGTTGCTCGTTCTGCCGATCGTTCTGGGGTTCCAGTCTCCTGCGACTTCTCCTGTAGTAGTCCTCCCTTTCATAACTTTCTAGGAGGGCTTCCATCGCTCCTATCATCTTCACCTGACCAAACTGTCTGGCTCGTGTTATGCCTTCCTCGAAATGGTAAGAAATTTTAGTGACCAGGCATTCTTCTGGGATACGTGGTTCGAGATGTCTAGCGATGCAGACCTTACCCAAGAAGTATGCTGTTGGGGATTGACCTCTTGTGGACTCATACCGTCCATTACATAAATAATCCCTAATGATGTTTTGGATACTCTCGGACCAATATTTGGTCTTAAATATTTGTTTGAAATCTGTATAATTTTGTATTTCGTTCCTAATTGAAGTCCACTATTTGTCTGTTATGTTCTTGAAACTCTCGTCAAGCAGATTTTTTATCATGTGCCATCGGTTTTCTTTGTTGCGAGCAAATAGCTGTTCTAACCTCTCGAGGAATTCCAATGGGTTTCTGTGGTAATCTCTGAAGTTGATTGCCTCTCGGTTTTCTCCTATTGGTATGTGTGTGTAATTCATTGGTCTATTTTGTAGAATTACCATTTCTTCCTGGATTTGGCCTACCTGCCCTTTTACTTGTCCTACATCACCCTTGATGGTTTCGATTTGACCACCTACTGTTTCCTTTATTTCATCTAGTTTCTTTTGTGTTCCTGCTTATACCTCCGTTATACTAATTTTGTTATTATTTTCAATGTTATTTACTCGGGTAGTCACCTTCTTCTTGAACACTAGAAGTTTCTCCTTTGTTTGTTCGACTCTTTGACTGATTGTTTCGTTAATATTCTTTATCTTCTCATCCGTATTTTCGTTAATTCTGTCTATCCTTTCATTTATGCTTTCATTATGATATTTATTTTTTCATGTATTTCTCTAAACTCTTCTTTAGTACTTTCATTGGTACTGTCGATTTTCTAATTTGTGTGTCTGAAATCTGCCTTCATTTGTTTATTATTTTCATTTATAGTTTGCCTTAAGGTTTCACTAGTACTTTCCTTAATACTGTCTATTTTTTCATTTATCAGTTTATTCTCCTCCTTAATTTGTCTTAAACTCTCATTCGTGTTCTCGTTTTGTTTCCTAAAATTTTCATTAGTTTCTTCTTTATTCTTGTCAAATCTTTCCTCCATTTGTTTTATTAAATTTTCACTCAAAGCCTCGTTTTGTTTCTTTGAGTTTTCCTTTATTTTTCCTCCATTTTGTCTATTCCTTAATTTGTTTGTTTATTGTCTTCCTTTATTTGCCTCAAACTTTCATCATTCTTGTCAAATTTTTCCTCCATTCGTTTATGATTCTCGTTAATTTGTCTTAAATCTTCACTCATGTAACATTTTGTTTCCTTGAGTTTTCACTTATTGATTCAAACTTTTTATTTAATTCTTCCTTCTGTTTCTTGGAATCTTCTTTAATTAATTACCATAATGTTTGTAAATCCAGGCCTCCTCTGGCTTCCTCATTGTCACCCCCCTCTTGTTCCATTTCACAGTCTTTGACTGTTTCTTCTTCTTGTTTCCGCCTATCTTCTTCTGTCTCTAGCTTTTGTCCTCTCTTCCGAGAAGTTTCTCGTCGTTGCATGTTTTAGTCTTCTAGCAGTTGCCAGCTAAAATTAGGTCAATCGTTATTTTACTAATTGTGTTTCGGTTAGTAGTTTTGCCTAATTTCAGCCCTACCGGTTGGGCACCAATATGTAATATTCAGTTAATATAATCCTCCCTCTCTTTATACTTTTATTTTGTTCAGCCCGGTGTTGGGATCACCAATATGTAATATTAAAATAATTAGTATCTCTGAAGTTGATTTGTAACTAAATAAATAAAAAGTGTGTTTTATTTTTAAATAGAGAATTATTTATCTGAATCTCAGGGTTAACATACAAGTATCGTTAAAGTCTGATAAAATTTATACATAGAACAGACAATATAATATTTATGCATGAGACTTGGTAATATGGTGTTGTGTGTGTCTGTTGAAGGTTTGTGGGTTCTTTTAAACAGACTAGAAACTATAACAAAAACTGTTATTATTAATGACTATGGTATACTAGTGTACAAAAATAATTCACAATTATAATGCATTTATATTGGTTTTTAGTTATTGTTTTTGTTGTAATTCAATATTTACTGTCATAATGTTTGTTCAAATACTATTTGATTTAGTCTAGGGGTGATCTCACCAATCTAGCAGTTTTCTTAATGGATTTATTGGTTGATTCTTTATTTCTGGACATCTGGTTTTTTGGCCTCTTGATTAAAACATCATTCTTCTAGGTTTTGCATTGTTTTCCTGGTCCTCTCATCTTTTATTGGTCTTCAATTTGTATCCAATTCAGCAGTAATTTTTACACATTCTGCCTTGCAATTAGAAAATTTCAACAATTCCCTTCTTCTACTAAAAACCCTAATTTCCTTAGTTAAGACCTTGGCTCTATGTTTTATGGGTCACGGGTTTGGTTTCCCAATTTCTAATTGATAATACTCGGTTGAACTTTATTTTTTCTTCCTTACACTTTCACACAATATAACTTTTAGTATTACAGTTTGACATGATTATATTTTTAACACTTAAATAATTCATTTTCTATAGTTTTATTTTCCTTGATATATAAAATAACGGTCTGAGGTGCGCAGACCTCCTCATAGTTAAAATAGGTTTATTTACATTTTAACTAGTAATGAAGTTTTAAAAATAATATAAATTGTCTTATTAGAATGAATCAGCTGAACACAAATAAAAACGTATGTAAATGCACTTAACGGTGCAATTAATTAATTATTTATTTACATCTTTTGACACAGTCAGTAAATTATCTTTTAGTTAGTACTGTTATTAGTTTTATGTTTGGTGAAACAACACGTTACAATATGTGTGTGTGTGTTTCCAGAAAGATCAAAGATGAGAATTGCTGTATAGCTATATGTGTGTATATCAAATAATCCAGTAATTATTTTTTTAAATGATTGAAAAAAGTAAGAGCAATAATTCAATTGATCAGAACTGTTATAAAAAAAAAATGTTATGATAATGTTAAAAGAAAAATTATGAAGAAAGAAACACTAATAAAAGAAGAAATTGTTACTGTTATACAAGTGTTTTATTTGCAAGTCCTGTCACTATGGGCATAGGCACAATTTTCTTCCATCTAGACCACGCGTCTAATTTTAAATATTTAATGTAACGCTGTTACAAATGGTAGCAGGTAACTGTTACAAATGGTAGCAGAGCGTGGTTAGCTCTATGTGTGCCTACCTGGTGGCAGGACTTGCAATATTACAAATTCATATTTGGAAATATGAATTTAAATTTTTTTGGGTGGAATGTTGAGATGGAATGAATTTAAAAATTTATTGGTGTTTATGTGTTGTTGGTGTTAATATGTATGAATTTATAAGTGTTACGGTTGTTTCTATATTGTATCAAAATGTGTGTACTGTTGTAATAGTTAGTGCAAGATAGGATGTTTGGTGTTGTAATCATCTTTATTATTATATTTCATAATATCAAGTGGTAAATTGGACATAATCTATAATTCTGTGGACATACACACATTGGGGAATTTAATTCAAGTAATTTATGCAAATATTGAGTACGTCTCATTTTGAGGTATTAAGTATGCTGGGTGATCCCTTAAAAAACAAATTTTTTTTTTTTGCATGCCCAGGTTCCGTCAGACCTTGTTCGATTCGGTTATGACCTGTTCAACTCCGTTGGGTGTGGACTTGAATTCTTGTAGCATACCCGGTCATTCAATAACTTTCTACTTCGTGTTTCCACTTGTGACTTTAATTAATTATGGAGTTAATTAATTATGCTCATGATATGAGGAATTATCCTGCGATTTTAAATATGATTTAATTAATTGAAGAGTGCAGTTATGATCGGACCAGATGCCCTGATTGATGATTTGGAGTTAGAAATTTTGCAATATTTTTTTTCCAAATAAAATTCTCTGAATTTTGGTCATGCTTTGATGGACCAGTTCCCGGGCTATACTTGTTTGTTGGATGTTATGTGTATTATTTGTTTGTTAAATGGTAATGAATGTTAAGGTTTATACATTTTTATGTAATGATCATTCTGTTTTCTTCTTTGTGACTTCATGAAGATCTTCTCCGCCTTTTGTGTACCCGTCTCTTGCATCGGTAGAGAACCCTGAGATCACTTGATGCATTCAAGTGTTTCTTTGTGATGTGTTTGTGTTAAACTGTTATTGTTAGTGTTCATCCAAATAGTGAAGATGACACCTCTTCAGGAGTCTCCTAGACTTGGGATTGGGTTAACATGCTTGACAGTCTTCGGTGTTAAGGATGTTCGATTTTTGGAGTATTTAGTCGAGTGCCAAAAAGCCACCCAAGCCTCTCAGCGGTGACAGATATGTGGGTCAATTCTTCCCAGCTCGAGTGATTGTTTGTTATTTTTATTAATTGTTTAATTTTTGTTTTAACTTGTATCGGGTATGATTCAACTAAACGTGAGTAGAAAAATTGTTTATGGTCTTGTTTTTTTTTTTTTTTTTTTTTTGAAATGGGAATGTTAACGGTAATTACCTAATGTATAAGGTAATTTAGAGTTTGATGTTCGTGTGCTCTCGGTCCGATCTTCCACTGTGTACTGTATCGGGGCCGTCCTCCCTAGTGTAGGGGTGTTATTCACTCATATATCAAGGTTGGAGTTACCTTGTTGCGTTGTATATGAATGGTCGGTCCAAGAGGTGGACAGTGTTTGAGAAGGTATGCACTCTCATATCAAGGTCTGAAGTACCTTGTTGGCCTTCGGGCATGAATATGTGAGTGAGAGTAGGTGGTGTCACCAGTGAGGGTGATGTTAGAGCACCCCCCTGTGATGCAGTGTTGGTGGAGGAGTCGTAAAGGGGGTTTAACGGTTATTTGGTCCTTGGGGGGGATAGAAGTTGTTTAATTAAGCGTTATTTGGTCCTGGGTCTCAGTTGTGGTTTTAGGAAGCCTTAGGAGGTCAGAACTCAGAGAAGGTGTACCCGATTCTTGCCTTTCTTCTTTTCTTCTTCTGTCTCTTGTCGCTGTATGTGGACCAGGGCCCGGCGAGCATGCAGTACCGCACACTAACATACAAACATACTCAGGCACACACGCAAACACACACTTCAATTCTTCCTTCCTCTTGTTTCGTTTTCTCTCTGAGCCTCTGTCTTCCTAAGAGCGATAGCGATATGTTTCCTGAGATTTACCCAAGGCAGCCAAGAGACCTGCTCGTAATGAAAGGCTAGCCAAGAGGCTATGGTTTGATTTTCTTGGGGCAACCAAGTTGCCCTTTTGGGGTGAGGGTGTGCCACGGCTAGACGAGCCCCGGCAGATTTTAAATTTAAAATTCCCGGCAAGTTAGTTGACCGCGCTAAGGCCGTGTTTTTCGGAATACCACTGCCTCACTGATTCAGATAGGTGAACTTGATCGCAGCGACCGAAACCGATATAGACTAAACCAGTCTGCAGTGACCTTGACCGTCAACTATATTCGCGTGGCCAGCTTGAGAACAGATGATTACGTCCATTTCCGATACCCTTTCTGAAGCCTCGTGGTTTTGCTGAGACCATCTTTCATTCTCATTTCATTCTCAGCTCTTCAAGTGTTCGGTTCATGGTCTGGGGGCCTGGTTCTGTGCTTAGTATTCTCATCTACTATGCACGAGTAGTTTAAAGTGTCTCAGGTAAGCAGCTAACTATTCACTGATAATTTAATTTAACAATGGGGGTTAACCTTATTAATTAATAATGAGAATGTGTGTCAATGGACATATGTGTGTGGGTTCCACATGCATAAATTCATGTGTTTGCAAATCCTAAAATCTTGCATTTAACTATCAAGAATTAAATGTAAAAATAGAAAAGCTAAAATTGAATTGAGGGTGCTAAAAAAAGGTGTTAAGTAACTTAAAGTGAATATTTAATTTTGATAAAGTGGTGGTTTCAATAAAAGTGTCACAGAGTGGTGCATGTGTTCCGAGGAGAGAGAGAGAGTGAGCTGGTTGCTTTTCTTGACACCCAGTACAAGTAAAATGTTTTACAGGGTTCTCGAGCAGTCGGGAGATGGGTGTGAATATGATGATGACTGTCCAACCGTCATCATTGGTGGAGATGAAGCAGTTGAGGCTCCTCCATGCCGCCAGCCACGCACAGGATCACATACACCAACAAGATTGATCTAGAAGCAGCGCCCGCTCTAGGGGCGGGCAACCCGGACATTTGTCCGTGGCGCCAAAATTTGGGGGCGGCATTTTGGCTGTAAGTGTGAGAAAAATATTGATGTGTTAAATACCCAATTAATAGAAAATTTCACATATCGATTTTTTCGTTCGCTAAAAATTTACAGTGCGTAGCGTATTTATATTTTTTATGTCTAAAAGCTAAAAATATTTACAATTCTTGAGTCTAAAGAAAACAATCATAAAAGAGCGGTATGCTTAATTAAATAACCGTTTTTCCGTTTCAGGGGAGAATGGAAAATCCCAGCATTAATTCGTGAGATTGTGATACATATCACAATATTTAAAGATTTCAGAGATATGAAAGATTGGACGGTGATTCATTTTTTAAAACATTTATTACGGCAATCTATGTTAAACACATTAAACAATAAAAGTTGACTATAAACTTACAAAAATCTAATAAATTTTTATAATTCCGAAAAGGAAACATTTTATAAACTAATAATTTATTTTATTAATAAATTAACGCAGAATTTGTAAAGGACGCTGCTTGAACTTGTTTGAACATGCAATGCATATACTTCTCTGAACAGAATAGCACACGAGCAAAGCGCTGCTTCAACTTGTGTTTGAACATGCATAGACTTGCTTATTACCTCTAGCCTCGAGCGGTTTCATTACACAATAGCATTATTCTTGCCATTACGTCGGTAGTGATAACAAGTGGAAGTTAATAAAATTTACTTCAGTGCGATTTCTTAATTTTGAAATGTAAGTACATCTATAATTAAGCTGTTGTTTTGTTTGATAGATACTAGTTTCTCGTAAATCGTTTATCGAATCGAAACAATCAAAGCGTTTTTAAATAAAATAAATATTTTATTTATCCAAAAAGGCTGTTTATTGAATCAATAAAATATTGTATCTAATTTGAATGTATTCTATAGGTATAATTATTTATATATTTGTTTTATGAAAATAATTATTTGAATCAATAATATAAGACATTTATTAAGTTCATTGCTTCGATAAAACGCGTTTTATAATAACATATTTGAATAATTGAACAAAATAAAATCTCAAAATCAAGAATTATAAAATTGTTTTTAATGACTATTTATGATTTGCTGAAATATTTGTTATTATAAAATACATATATAATTACACTAGACTTTCTTTACGTTCACAAGATATGAAAAATATTTTGTGTAGTGTAGCGCATAAACATTTTTTATGTCGGTTGACGGAATATAATTTTGAAGTTATGTTAATTACGGTTTTAGCTTATTTAGAACAAGGATGAATCTTTATTTTTAATTATTATTTTATAGTTTACATTGTTTAATTTGAGTTATGTGCGTGCCTCTTCCAGAATGTCTGACGGTCTAAGAAAACTGTCTGGTTACCAGTACAAAAAAAGGAGGCTGGAAAAGGAAGCCGAAAGGCAAAAACAAGCTGGCGCGTTAAAAAATTATATCAAGAGTTGTACCAAAACAAATGACGACTCTGAGAATCCAACATCAAGTCCGGTTATAAAAGAAAATACGGAATCGTCAGAGAATGATGATGACAAACAAATGGACGGAGCTTCTAAATCAATTGGAACTGACGACACTCTGATTCTACCATCACCAGATGAAAGCATTGAAAAAATTGACACCAACGTGACACCCACAGAAAGCGTTCTACAAACTTTGAGTACAGATCCAGCATTGTGGCAAAGAATGTTAGGAGACGCCGAAAGAAGTTTTTTAGTAAGACAAGGTCCACCTAAACCATTGCATAATTACAAATTTCCTTCCAATGACACTGGTCGACATTTTAGCGCAAATTATTATACACGAATTTTAAGCAATGGAGAGCAAGTTTTACGAGACTGGCTAGTGTACTCTCTTTCACAAAACTGCGTTTACTGCTTCTGTTGCAAAATTTTCGGCTGTATAGTTAGTTCTCTTTCAAAGGAGGGGTTTAAAAGTTGGAAGCACCTCGGCGAAATTTTAAAAGAGCATGAAATTTCCAAAAATCATATTCAGGCCCAAAAATCATGGCTAGAAATGAACCGAAGGTTAAAGTGTTGTAAAACTATAGATGCGGCTGCTCAAAGAATTATTAATGCCGAAACAATCCATTGGAACGAAGTGCTTCTAAGAATCGTAGCAATTACTAAAATGCTTGGTAAAAGTTGTCTGGCTTTTCAAGGTACAAGCGACAAGTTGTTTGAGTATAATAACGGTAATTTTTTAAAAATAGTTGAGTTGCTATCTGAATTTGATCCCATTATGGAAGAGCACGTCCGTAGAGTGCTCAAAAAAGAAGAGACTAAAGCTCACTATCTCGGGAAAAATATACAAAACGAGATAATAGATCTGGTGCATCAAAGTGTAAAGTCTCATATTATTGATGAAATAAAAAAATCCAAATATTTTTCCATAATTTTATACTGTACTCCTGACATTAGTAAGGTAGAGCAAATGACTCTTGTAATCAGATATGTTTCAATCAATAAATTTGACGCTGATGTTGAAATTAAAATTAATGAAAGCTTTTTAGGCTTCTTACCAGTCGAAAGATCCACAGGAAAACAAATGACTGATATTATAATTGGAGAACTTAATGACTTGGGTTTAAATTTGCAGGATATCAGAGGGCAGGGATACGACAACGGGTCCAATATGAGGGGCGATAAAGCAGGAGTGCAATCTAAAATTAAACAATATAATTCGCGAGCATTCTATGTTCCGTGTAGTAGCCACTCTCTCAATCCTGTTGTTAATGATATGGCAAAAGCATCCTTGAAGGCCGCTAATTTCTTCAACATGGTCCAAAAAATATATTTATTTTTTCGGCATCTACTTTTCGATGGGCAATACTTTTAAAACATGTTCAAGGTTTAACTATGAAACCATTGAGTGACATATAGTGATCGAAATTTTAAAAAATTTATAATTTCTCGATCAAGTGGCACGTTTACACACTCGAGTTGACAGACACAAGCCCGGGTCGTAAATAAAGACGAATTAGGGACACGTCAGACCCGACGCCAGTGCGAAGACAATGATAAAAACGGCTGTGTACACGCCACAATAAGAACCTAAGGAACGTCGTTGACAGCTCAAAGTCGCTACAATTTACAGCACCTAACAGACGTAGACAAAAGGCTTAGTCCAGCTGCCTGACCAAAGTTAAACGCAAATTTAAGCAAGCCATGGACGATGTGAAGCGGAAGGACCTACCAGATCCGTATGCATATTCATCCTGGGCAAGAAATGTTATGAGAAAAAGGAGAAGAACGAATTTTACTAGACGACTTAAAAATGCTGTAAAAAGTCGTAGTAGTACTGAAAGAAGAGTCCAAGCACTCGAGGTAAGATTTCTTAGGAACCTAGGAAACAAAAATTTATTATGTAAGCACACGGGTAGTAAAATGACTGTCGAGCAACGGAGTTGTAAACAGGCTTGGAAGAGACGACAAAAGTAGTGTGGCGCGTGTTTACTTAGAGAAAGTTATTGGAAGGGACGGTATGACATATTTTCTACCCACCCTCAGAGAGAGAGAAAGGGACATGTCATAAATCTTGGAGGCGCAAGTGCAGCACATTTTACCAGAGTAACGGGGACAGCTGACCGGCCGTTGAGTAAATGTGTGACGCATACCCCAAGGTCAAATACCTTACTGTTTACAAACAAAAATGCGTGCGTTAGTAACGGCACAAAATCTACAAGACATGCAACTATGTCTTCACAAATATAATTTAAGAATGAATAAATGAAAACGTATTAAGAAGACGATCTCAAGGATGTCTGAAAATTAAATGATTAAGTTAGATAGTATTGAATAAAATACATTAAATACATTGGTTGTGTGAGAATACATAAACAAAAGGAAATAAACAGATATGAATATTGATGAATGAAGATTAGTGAATGAAATTAAAACGAAGCCGCGTATGAGCTCGTGGAATGCGATAGCGGAAAGGTACGAGGAAGATTTAACATACGACAAATTAAGGCATATCATGAACCGGAGAAAGAAGTACGGATTAAACAAGAAGGTAGCAATGACTCCGGCTGCTAGATGACTGCAAAGCGGAATACGTAAACCATGTAATTTGCTCTCGCGGCCAGTCCAGCTAACCAAATAATGATGTACATTTTACCATACTGTGTTTATTTCATACTTCAATATTAATCGTGTTTGTGATCACCATGTATTCATTATTTACAATGTTAATTAGGCATTTAAACATCAATATGTATAAAGTAATTTGATAACGTGTACCATGTATCAAAGGGACATTATGATACAATGATACAGGACATTAAGGACATTAATAATTGTGAAATAATAACTTAATAAAATGTGTAGTGAATCGAGTAATTTGCTTATGCAATTAATAATTTAAATATGAACAATCGTTTTGTAACTTTAGGAATAAGCGTTTAGGTATACATCATGAGGTATGATGAATCCTTAATTGTTTAATTAATATGCATATTTCATTTATTAATGTAATCGTTTATAATATGTCACAAGTTAATCCTATGTATATATTTATTTGTAGCAACTATAGTCATAAGATACTAGTAACGAATTAAAAATACTTTGTTGCTATATGATTCATCGATATATGATCGATTGATTTAATTGCTAGCTAATCTTCAGCTAATTTATTACGTTATATATGTAGAACGAAAGAATGTAGACGATGACAAAACAAACTGTCTAATGGGCAGATGTAAATATCTTAGTTCAATTATTTACATGAAATAAGATTGTATAATCCGCATATAAACGGATAGAATGTAGAAAATGCGTTCATTTCACTCAGATGGGCGGCAATAAATTCATATGATCATGTAAGACCCCAAGATAGGGAATAACTATTAATTGCTCCATATGTTAGATATATGTCATTCAACCACGTCCATTCCAAAGCAGACGTCCACGACTGGTACAGAGCGCAGAAATTGGATCAGATGTCTCCTGTTAATCCAACATCCAATCCAATTTGGGGACAATATAGTGATCGAAATTTTAAAAAATTTATAATTTCTCGATCAAGTGGCACGCTCACACACTCGAGTTGACAGACACAAGCCCGGGTCGTAAATAAAGACGAATTAGGGACACGTCAGACACGACGCCAGTGCGAAGACAATGATAAAAACGGCTGTGTACATGCCACAATAAGAACCTAAGGAACGTCGTTGACAGCTCAAAGTCGCTACAATTTACAGCACCTAACAGACGTAGACAAAAGGCTTAGTCCAGCTGCCTGGTTACGCAGAAATGAAATGGAACACATGCTGTGGGGGTGTGTTGTAACGAACACACATAAGAACGTTACGCCCAGCAACAAAGGGGTACAGAGAAATCCCGACAAATATGTAAACAATAGAACGGACACTCAGTGAATACTGGAAGTACGCACAGCCCACCATGAAAACAAACCCTGACAGCTAGCTAAATTTACAACTAGAAAGCGTGGGATTCGTCCAGGGATGTCACCAACGAAGAGTTGATAATCGGCGGAACGAGCGAAGGGTAAATTGAACAATTGACCAAGACACTGCAGACTCTTAACAAAAGCTAAGTCAGAGTGCCTAGAGAACGTCGAAACAAAGGTTGACAGACAGGCGAGAGAATTGATCTAGTTTCTGAGAATTAGCACAACGTTCGTCGCTGGAATATTCCGGGGATGTCGGCGATCAACCAGCGTTGGGCATCTTCCTAAAAAGCTCGTGGAGAGAGTAATAAGGACTCGAACGACGAATCGGGAAACGGATGACAGGATCTACAGGGTGGTAGGAATTTAAAGTAACCTATCAGTAACGAGATAAGGCGTGGAAATATAGAATTGGCCTTCTGGGTAATATGTTTGATTAAAACTGTTTGCGAGGACGCGGAGCGGCAGTAATACAGTCAGTAATACAGTTAGTAATACGGTAGTTATGGCAGTAATACGGTAGAAGACGAGTAATAGTAGTTACAGTAATAGTAGTAGTTGGAGCGGTAATAACAGTAGTAATTGAAATAGTTTACGCGACTTACCGAACTTTTAACTCAGTGAAATCGTAAACAAGTCGCGGTCTTAAGTGAACTTAGACATTCAATACAATCTCAATTATACAAAAGTCTGTTCGACAGTTATATGAGTTCCGATAATCAACAGTGCGTATAGACATAACTATCATTAAATATCAGTGCGTACGTGACTCTAAACTACGACCGACACGCAACATAATAATACAAGTCAGTAACATTCTGAGAGTATAACAGTGGGTGACAATTCAAACACTATTCCACCATAATAATTTGCTATATGGAACATTTGAACTGAGTGAACCAACCCGAACACTATTACGCACATAGCATACACTACGTCCAAGATAGAACAAATAGCTAACTATATGAACACGCACACAGCAAACTCTAAGAGTAAACCATTTTAATGACGATGTTGGCATCTTAACACTTGAACTCAAAACACTTGACACCAGCGGGGAGTACAACACCACACTATACATAACGAGAGTGGAAATCAGTGAAGTGAAGTGAAGTGTTCATCAATTAACAGTGATTAGCATGTACAAGGAATCTACCAGCAGATGTCATCTTACACCGATGGAATTTTGGATAAACCCTTTTGCAAGATAAGCCTTTATGTTTATTAAATCCTAGTGATACATATACTACTGCACTGTCTCATCTTTTCAAAGAGCTACTCCCGAGAGATTTTGTAAAGTTATGTAAATCATAAATCTTATAATGTTAATATTAAAGTAATTCATCTGAGCATAATGAACGCATTTAGCTAGGGATAAAATATATTTGATTGTTTATTGTTAGTATATGTATATCATTGTGTTGTGTTTGAATGTACTGTATGTCTTGTTTTCAGGAAACAACGAACGAATATTATTGTAATTTTGTCATTATGTGTTTTAATTATGTATTTGCAGGACATAGTAATTTACTTAACCAATAATATAATAAATAAGTAATTATTATTTATATACTTAAATCTTGCGTTCATTATTGCAAATTAACCTTGACAATTAATTTATCACATTCCAAGCATTTTCATAAAGAGTCTCAGAGTTATGCTAATTATCAATGGACACAACCAAATCGACCATTGAAATGTCCGATTAACAGGCTCATGCAAATCATATTGATTTGATAACTATATTGAGTCTAATCCGACAAATATAAGTTACTTTCATATGTGTGTTGAATATTAATGTCAATTACAACCCTGTTTGATTACACATAATTAGTATACGAATTCAATTAGACCCAATTTATCAATTCATAATTGGATAATTCGATAATAATAATAATTAGCATAATTACTCTAAATATAAATGGCACGGCAAACATAATTAATCACTTAATTGCCAATTCCATTTATATACACTAGAGACTCTAGATGGGAGAGTAGGATAGAGGCCTTAAAGCCTTTGAGATTCCATTTGGGAGATGTATACGACGCCTTGCTAAGCATTTACGAAAATCAAGAAATTGATAATTTAATAAGAGACGAGGCCTCGGGTTTATTAAATTGTATTAAACAATTTAAGTTTTTGTGTTCATTAGTTATTTGGCATAAAATACTAAATTGCATTAATCCAATAAGCAAGTTGATGCAAACAAAAGATTTTGATCTAGCCTCTGCACTTGATCTTTTACAAAACTGCAAAATATTTTTCAAGAATCTTCGATCGGATTCGTCCTTCGATGAAACTATTATTGATGCAAAAGAACTTGCTACCGAAATTGATGTAGAGGCTAATTTTGGATCAACAATAACACGACACCGCGTAAGAAGAATAAAAATGAACTTCTCATACGAAGCACGAGATGAACCGATCGAAGATCCAAAAGAAAAATATAAAATTGATTTTTTTTATTTTACAATCGATCAAGCACTAAATGCACTAGATGCTAGATTTGAACAACTTAGTAATCATAGTAACTATTTTCAATTCTTATATAATATATACGATTTAAATACCATGTCCAAAGAAATGCTACTAAAACACTGTAAGAATTTAGAATGTATTTTAACTGATGATGATTCTGTTGACATAAATGGGGTAGAATTAGCAGAGGAAATTTCAGCAGTAACTGCGCTTTGGGGCAAAAAAGAAAGCCTAAGCAATGTACTTAGCTTAATTACAAAGTTAAATTTTGCCCCAAACCTTACTATTGCTTTAAGAATATTGCTAACGATACCAATAACTGTAGCAAGTGGCGAAAGGAGTTTCTCTAAGTTAAAATTAATTAAGAACTTTTTACGTTCGACTACTACACAAAATCATCTTAATGGTTTGGCCATTTTGGCAATTGAGCATGAAATTGCTGATCAAGTAAATTTAAAAGATGTAATAAAAAAGTTTGCAGAACGGAAAGTGAGAAAAAAAAGTTTTTTGTCATTTTAGCGTAGTTGATGTTGCCTTGTTTTGTTTTAAAAATAATGGCATTTTGATTGATTGTGCAATAATACACATTTTTAATAGCATTTAAAAATGTAAAAAATTATATGGTTAACAATTTGTGGCTAGGTACACATATTTCTTAATTAATTTCTACTGTTTTGTACTGCTTGATTATCAATTTTATGTTATGTTACATGTTTCTTTCTAAATATGTATATATGTATGTGTTGATTATAATTTAAAACGATTTGACTTTTATTTAACATAAAAAGTAGAATCTACTGTTTTGTACTACTTGATTGTCAATATTATGTTATGTTACATGTTTCTTTCTAAATATATGCTTTTATTAAAATTTAAATAAAATGATTTGATTTGTATTGAAAATAAAAAGTATGTACCTTTATTTAAAATATATATATATACATTCTTAAGAGGCGGCAATTTGTATTTTTGTCCGGGGCGACGTAACCGCTAGAGCGGGCCCTGCTAGAAGGAACACCCGGACATGATTGCTGGCACCTCTGTTAACCATCTTAGTCACGGACTCAAACTCAACCCCCAGTCTTCACAAAACAAGGTGGGATCTTTCTATTATTAACTTTTGACACCCTCAACATTTCTACAGTCTCCAAGCAGGAAGACATTTGTACATAAACTTGTAAATTTGTGAGAACATGCCCGAGGCATGTGCAAGACTGATTCATTATTGACTGTGTAAAAGGGGAGCATATTCTTGTTTTGCCCGATTAAGTTACATTGTTTAAATTGTTTTCTATTTTGATGTTATTAATGCTTGGAGGATATATATATATATATATATATATGGGATGGAACAAATTTAATTGAAATTTGATTACATAATAACAAGTAGTGATTGGCTAAAACAAGTCCAGTAGAAAACTATATGCATCATGTTCTATATTGTCAATTGCGTGAAATCATCCACTATTCTGATTCTTTATTTAGATTGTTCCTGATGGCATTGGTGAGGCTAATCAGAGTAAGGGCATACACTTAAATAGTGTTTCATAATTGTAACTTTTAGCTTTGAATATCCTTATAAATTTATTTATATATAATTTACCTTGTAATTTCCGTCCAGTGACGTCGAGCATAATTTGTATGGTTACGCGTTTCAGGCCATGTGGCCCATCACTCCGAGAGGAGCTCGTTAAACAATAAAATCCACACAAAACAAACACATAATAAATAAATACATAAAATATATTAAATAAACATATAAAAGCGTTCTATTACCCGAACACGGTGCACCGCGTGTAGCATGTCTGAACTGCGTCAATGGAACCTGTTATCTATTATTATCTGTAATCGATCGCAGCGCGGTATCATACAGTGGGTTGGACCTGAAGTTAAGTTTATCATTAAGTATGTCATCACACACATCAGGGTTATTATGACCTCTATATATCTCAAATTCCTCGAGTGCATCCATATAACGGCCTTTATCACAATAATGTAAGGGTATGAAGTTAGTGTTGAAATTAGTATAAGAATGATTACACTAAATCAGATGCCTTGTAAAGTTAGATTTAATATTATCTATGGAAAAATCACCCCTGTTAAAATGGCTTTGTGGTGTGTGTTCACGGAATCTTTTGATAAACGGTCTACCCGTTTGGCCGATATAAAATCGGTCACAATCGTTACATATAAGCTTATAAATACCGGTTTTGGATTCAATGTTTGTCTGAACGACTGGGCGAACCAAGTTCCGTAGACGGTTATTTGTTTTAAAAATGACAGTATAACCTAATTTACTTAAAGTGGATGTAAGGATCCTGGGCATCAACTCAGTGTATGTTGTTGTGATGTATTTGTTGTTAGGTGTATTATCATGTGTCTGTTTGGAACGACGGGATTTGTGTTTTCTAAGAATATTGTCAATCATTTGGGACTCATATCCGTTGGCCATAGCTATGTGTTTAATTATGTTGAGTTCACACTCGAAATCATCATTATTTAGGGGGATCATCAAAAGTCTGTAAATGAAACTGTTGTAGGCCGCTAATTTTTTAGAGAAAGGGTGGTGTGAGTCTGCATGTATGGTCACGTTTGTGGTGGTAGGTTTTCTGTAAATTTTAAAGTTTAAGCTGTTAAGTTGCCTGGTGACAGTAAGATCGAAAAAGCTGAGTTCATTATTGGTTTCAGTTTCCATAGTAAACTGGATATTGTGAGTAACAGTATTCATATGGTTTTTAAGATTACTGATTTGGCGTAAAGTACCGTTAAAAATTAGAAAATTATCATCAACATATCTGCCATAAAAGATAATATTATTGGCGAAGATATTATTATTAAGGATATAATTGTTTTCATAAAAGTCAAGATATATGTCAGCCAACAGGCCGGATAACGGTGAACCCATGGCCAGGCTGTCTGTTTGAATATAGTAATTACCGTTGAAAGTAAAATAGTTTTGTTGAAGGATGAGTCTTAGTATGGTAATTAGTTCTTTAATGAGTTGTGTGTCCAATTTGTTAGTATCATGGAGATTGTCATTCAAAATATCTAAAGTTTGGTTCACGGGTATATTTGTGTATAAATTGACGATGTCATAGGAGGCTAGTTTGTAACTGGGTTGTAATTTTATGTCGTTGACCTTGTTTATGAAATCAATATTGTTGACGATAATATGGTTGTTTTTGAGAAAGATGTTATCTTTAATTAGTGTGACAAGTTTCTTGGCTATTTTAAAACCCGGCGCTGTAGTAAAATTGACTAATGGCCTGATAGGAATGTCATCTTTGTGGATCTTGGGTAAGCCGGTACGTTTTGGGGAGCGCGCGTTGATAGGTTTTAAGGAACGTCGAGTGCGATCGTTAAATAAATTGGTACAATTGTTAATAGTATTATTTAATGATTTTATATATGAGTCAGTGGGATCGAAATTTATTATCTCGATATTGTTATCGGAAATGAATTTGTGTACTTTCTGTGTGTATGTGTCATTATGGATTATTACCAAAGTATGACCTTTGTCTGCTTTAGTAATAAGTGCATTGTTATCATGCAACTTAATTTTTATCTTTTTGAGTGTCTTCCGTTCAGCCTGTGCTCTTAACTGTTTCTGTATGTTACGACCATTAGTATTACGGTTATTTAAAATTTTATTAAATTTATAGTTAATTATGTGACGTGATTGGTTTTGGAGTCTCGAGTCATCAATGGCTTTGACTGCGGTCTTGGCATTAATGACTTCATCAACAATATTATGTTTGTTATCAGGTGGAAAGTTATAGTCTAAACCTTTATTAAGTAGATTTATTTCATCGTCATCAAATGCTATACGTTTTACCCACGCACGGTCAACCTCACCGATATACAGAGTGGGAGAAGTGATCCTTTGACAGAATCTGACAGGTTAAATACTGTTCAGACATGAGTTTTTGCACGACCTGACTATAAATACCAGGTCGCGCTAATAAAGTTTCTTCTTCTCGATTCAACCGTTGCCACAGGAGTCAATGTCAGTCGACGACGCTAATTCACATCTATAGTAAGAGTCACAGGACAAACTAGATGTCCAATCAGAGCAGCAGAGTACATACGATGAGGTCTATGGACACACCGGCAGCATATGATGTGAGGCGAGACGACTATTAAACAATACATGCAGTGGAACACGACCAGAGAACCAGAAGGACACGGAGGACATGACCAGAAGACCAAAAGGATACGGAGGACACGACCAGAGGACCAAAGGAGGACGTACGGATGATTAACCACGTCAAACGAGGTGATAAAAAACCATTGTAATTATAGACATTTGAAAGACACTATTTAAAGTTGGAATGAAATACATTCAACCAGTATTAAAATAAATAAATTGTACATAAATGTAAAAGCAGAATAAAAGTTAGAATAATATTTCTTGTATTAAAGTTAGTAATTGAGAGTAACATAAATGATAAGAGAAATATTTAATTTTTGAATTAACGTAATTAGTAAAGTCTTGTTGATAAAGGAGAATGCATATGCAGTAGAAAGTTAAAATAAATTAATATAAAAGAAATTTGAATACAAGTATACTCATTATTGAAGCAAATTAATCAGCAATTGCAAAAAGATGAGCACACAATGAGTAAGCCGAGAGCAAAATAAATATTTAATTAGTTAAAATTAGATAATAAGATTTATGTATAACTTATGTATGTAATTTGTTAGCAATAAGTTGTGTACGAAAGATTCGTACAAACAATATAATAATGAGTCAATATTTAATATGCAAAATGAAAGATTTTGTTTAATAAATAAATAATGGAACAATTTTAAACTTAAATAACGTATCATCTTCTTATTACGATTACACCCATGAATTCAATACATTATATAAATGCAAATTGTGTTGTTATAATATATATATATATTAATGTGTGTGTGTGTGTGTGTGTGTGTGTGTGTGTGTGTGTGTGTGTGTGTGTGTGTGTGTGTGTGTGTGTGTGTGTGTGTGTGTGTGTGTGTGTGCGCCCATGTGTATTTCCAGAAAGATCAAAGATGAGAATTGCTGTATAGCTATTTGCGTGTATATCAAATAATCCAGTAATTATTTTTTTTTAATTATTGAGAAAAGTAAGAGCAATAATTCAATTGATCAGAACTGTTATAAATTAAAAAAATGTTATGGTAATATTAAAAGGAAAAATTATGAAGAAAGAAACACCAATAAAAGAAAGAAATTGTTACTGTTATACAAGTGTATTACAACGATACATAATTGCATAAATATAAATTTATTTGTGTTTGCGGAGCCCCACGATCTGGGACGCCATATTATACAACGATAGAACGTTGTAAATATAATATAATTTACATTTGTGATGCTCCACGTTGGAAGCGATAATTAATATGCAACAATACGATATCATTTACATCACTTTTATGGTTTCCTGTCTAAAATTTTCGGACTGTAGCTCTAATTTATTTTCTAAACTCTCTGTTTGTTTTGTATTTATTTCTTTTAGTTCGTCTATTCTATCATTTAAATTTTCTGTCTGTTTATTTAAATTTTCTGTCTGTTTTGTGCTTAATTCATCGACCCAGGCACGCATCATCGTCTGGAATGCCTCTACGTCTAAATTTCCTGGAGTCATCATGTTGAAGTATTATTAAAATATTTATTTAGTAGTAATCCTTTAACAATTATTATTGATAACCATTCCCTACTTATTTATTTATTTCTGTATTTTTATTAATAGTTATTATTAATACTCATTACAGTTACAAATGCTACATAGACAAACAATATCATTTGTGGGCGCCAGCTGTGTGATTACACAACAATTAACATTACATTCAGTTACTGTTTAATATAAATAATAATTACATATTATACATTTTTCATTTAACACACTCTTTATATTTTAGAGCAACCATTTAGCTACATAAAAAATTTTAATAGTTAAATGTTGGGGATCGGGCCATACGTTCATGGGCTACAATTTATGTAACAAATTTGTTGTACATAAATTTAGGCATGTCGTGCCTCACGTCTAGGGCGACATATTTTATAACGATACTTAATTGCATAAATATAAATTTATTTGTGTTTGCGGAGCCCCACGATCTGGGACGCCATATTATACAATGATAGAACGTTGTAAATATAATATAATTTACATTTGTGATGCTCCACGTTGGAAGCGATAATTAATATGCAACAATACGATATACATAAAATAGGCGTGACTGGTCTCACGTTCAAGATTGACAAATTATGTAACACTATATCATTTAATTTGAGTTTCAGGTGTATCTGCAATAAGAACTCTATGTAACTTGTAACGGTATTTCAAATTTATTTGATATTAATAAAATTGTGCACATGGCACTTACTTCGCCTTAAAACATTCGTTATTATTGGTTATTATGCCGTAAGGCTTATGCTATATACATCCTTACTGACTAAATATTCTATTCTACTAATTATTGTATTAAAGGAAAATCTCATTTCCATACTACTCAGTCAATTAATGTGTTTCAAAATATCAATATTTAAATATCTTTTTATATATTGTAATGTACTCAAAATATTAATAGTTATTGAATTTATCTTTTGTTTCTCAGTACTGATTTATCTCAAACACTAATTGTTTTCATTTAAATGCTTTGTATTCATTTTATTTCATATTTATTTGAGCTTTTGTTACGTTAATCGTATTTCTAAAACATCTATGATTTTAATTCTACTTTAAAATAAACATTGGCTCTTACTTTTAAATAAAACAAGAATGTCTTTAATTGTCTTTGAGTTCATTGTTCGATTAAGAGATAAATAAGTTTTTTATCACCTTATTGTCGTCAATCATACTCGATCATTTGATCCATCTGTAGTCGTCCTCGTCTCGCACTCCAGCGTCCTCTTGTCCAGCGTCGACTCGCTTTTTGTCCAGCGTCGCCTCGCTCTTCTCCTCTTGTCCAGCGTCGAATCGCTCCTCTTGTCCAGCGTCGACTCGCTCCTTCTGTCCAGCATCGTATCACTCTCTGGAACTTCTCCTCGTGCTGTTTCTGACGTCAATGGATCTTCTTATGTGGATCTTCTTATGTAATTTTGTTATTATTTAAAAACAGTTTGTTTTACAATCCAGTTACATAACTGTATGTAACTGGAAGGATGAAATTATTTACAAAAATTTAAATATTCTGTGCGGACGGGCAGAAGCTCCCGCTGCACTGTGGATGATTTAAGAAAGAGAACCACTGTAGCTTGTGTGTCCTATTTATACCCATGTCTTGGTCGACACCTGCAGTGGTACGAAATCGACATGTCAGAAACTCTCTCTGGATTCAGTTCCCCCACTCTTTGTCAATTTCGCTATTTCTTATATTTCTGCGAATTGCAGAGTCCTGTAAGTATACTCATATACTTATCTTATAACTATTTTTTCAACACATGTTCACTGTAATTTTGGACATTGCAACTTAACCCTTTCGATTTGTACACAGTTATTTCACTATTACACTCGTACGGTGTGGCACTTTCACATGGTTTTCGTACACAGTATTTAGTAAATTTTCTTACATTTTATTGTGTTTTTGGATTTTACTTCTTAATTATAGTTTATGAATAATTACGGAAAAACAGTAATTATGCAATTATCCATCTTGGGGTGGTAAACTCGCCTGCATAGACCTGCGTTCACACACACTAGCAAAATACTGTTGTACACACTTTCAGTTACATTTATGTGTGTGTGCACGTCGATTCAGGTCGAAACACCTGTTCATATTTTTGTCTGAGCCAAGCTTGCAATCCCTGACATGCTTATTTCTAATACATTATTAATTATTTACAGTTTATTAGGTATATTTAAATTTTTATATTCAATGCTCAGTACATCACTTATTTGTACTGTCGCAGTATACAAGTGTTTTATTTGCAAGTCTTGTCACTATGGGCCTAGGCACAATTTTCTTTCATCTAGACCAAGCGTCTAGTTTTAAATATTTAATGTAACACTGTTACAAATGGTAGCAGGTAACTGTTACATTATTGTGAATTGCATCTCAATTTGTTCTGACCAGGCCTGAATAACTGTCATTATTCTGTTAAACATATCGCTTACCTGCGTTTTCTTTGCAGTAAGCTTTCCCTCAACATTTATGAAGAATTCTTCCAGGTTCCCACCTATCTCTCTCATATAGCCTGTTCTAAATGCATCTCCAGGTCAATCTTAGTTCCCATTGTGGGAAGCACTTTTTCTTCTAACTGCTTCTTCAGATGGATGGTTGTCATGTTCTTGAAATGTACTCTCCCCATCTTTTCACCCACACTGCACAATTTCTAAATTATAATGCAAGTTTGTCACTACTTTGTAACTTTAACAGAATTAATCCTATCATGGTTGCCAATTTTGGTAACTTCTAGTCAGCAATTAAATAAAACACTTGTGACGCTGTTGACACCTTGTTTATTTATTGTACCGCAAACATTTTTATAAATAAAAATATAACAGAAAATGCAATTATGATTCACAACTGTGATATTGGTTATTGACACAACCATAATTTATACAAACGAAAACATAACACAAAAATATAATATTGATTCAAAAATGTGGTATCAAACACACACACACACACACACACACACATACACACAATTTCTATAACATAATCCACTGAACTCAGAATTGAGATTGACTCACACTCTCTCTTAGGCTACACTTATACTGGACGCGGAATCCAACCCGACCCGACCCAACTCAATAATCTGCTCCGGATGCGTCTGACTCGTGTTCTGCCACTGCTGATGACCCGACCCGTTCCCCCGTTCCAACTGTGCTTCAGTGTGCGTCCTGATGTTATGATTTTACTGTTCAATTCACGTAGATTTATTCCTGTAAAAAATGAGTGATTCTGAAGATGACGTGATTGATTTTTTACTGAGTGAAAAACGTTTGTCTTGAACTGGTAAAGAAGAAGCGAATTTGGGTAGAAGAATTTAATGAAGACAGAACTAACGAGAGTTTTTTAAAACATGCTACCGCTATACAAATTTCCAATTAAATTTCAGGAATACTATAGGTTAAAAATTGAGACGTTTAACTACATTTTAGATAATCACAAACAGAATTATTACTGTTGCACACCACTATAGAAAAATTATTCTGATATAATTTTTCTTCGCCTGAAGAAAAGCTTACTGTGACATTAAGGTAACATTCTTAATATTACTTACATGTTACTCATTAAATGCAAAAAATATGTTACGCACACGTCTGCCATTATATTAAATACATTTGCGTGTCAGTCACTTTTGTCTATACGCCTATAATGTGATATCGGATGTAGGTACATTTCTTTAAGACTGCATGCACTGGAACGTTTTCTAGCTATTATTCTGAAAGAACTACACTTGTTTATCTATTAAATCTTATTGTCAGCTATTTTTTTATTCAGTTTTTTATGTATCTTTGCACATAACTTAATGGAGTGTACATAAGGTTGCGTAAATAACCAATGCTAAATATATCACATAATTTATTTATTTGTGCATACGATTTGTGTAATTCTAATTTTGTTTTAAACAAAATAATAAAAACATCTTCTTGTATATGTGAGTATTATGAAAAATATTATTTTCTATACTTTGCATACACTAGTACAATTTCTAGTGGGGCAACTGAGAAAAAACAGAAATAATTACCTGCCGTTGGTACAATAAAAATATTTTTATTCGTTGGCACAGACACCAAACTTACGCTTAAGATTAAACTTAAAACTAACTATTTTGGAAACATGCTTTGCAACAACAACTGTTCATCAGTAACTATTGTTGACACTATGTCAGACACCATATTTCCGGAGTCATATAGTACTTCTGTTATCTGGTCTATTGTAGGAGATGGAGCCGAGAAATAGGATACTTGTGACTGTTGTGTAGTTTGCATTATTATAGGAGACGGAGTCGGAGAGTAGGAAGTTCCAGATGCACTGGTTGGGGAAACTGATGATGCATAGTTTTGTAAGTAAGTCACTGTTGATCCACGATACTTCTTCTCCTCGTTTTTTTTGGGAACTGCACTCAAAAACTCCATTCTTAAATGGATTTTTTGGATGTCATCGAGTTGCTTAATAGATGGAAGAAGGCATATTAAGAAAAGGTAGTCATCATCATCATCATCACAGTGCTTTGATCTTTGATCTTCTATCCGCTTCTCTAATCATTGCACTTTACGTTGCTCTGTCTCCAGAGCTATATATTCCAACAATTGTTTACGTTTTTTAATTTGGTTGTGTTTCTCTTTGCTAGCACTGTAAGTCTGTTTGCTGTTACTCTCTTGTTGTCTATAAGTCATGTTTTCCTCTTCACAGTCACGTCGAGTATTGTCACTGCTGCGTTCTTGTTCATGCGTAGAAGAGTCTTCAAGAGTACCATCAAAAGTCACTTCTTCAGGAGTCGTAGAATAAGAAGAAGCACCCACATCCTGAGAACTCAGATTTCCAGAAGACTGTCTGGGGGTGATTACATCTCGCAGAAAATCCATACTCGTGAAAAATTCCCATTTATTATCTCCTTTTGCTTCCTGTCCTGAAGCACATTCTTTCGACTCCTTGAGCTTTCTTCTGTATATATCTCTCAGAGATTCCCAATTTTTTTGTGCTTGATTGGCTGAAAGTCAAAAATAATAGTAATTTATACTAATCTGTAAACACACACACACACACATACACACACACACACACACACCACAATGTTTCAATCGAGTATTCGCGATGTCAAATGGACGCAGATGTCATAACGGTCGCTGGGACGTGGCGCATTTAGAAGGTACAAACGGCGAATTTGACATTATGGTAGCTGTAAAAAACCTTGTAAATAACTACAGGAAATTAATATTACTAACATTTTAGAAATATTGCCTTAGAACACTCTTTTTCACTACCGATTTACAGCTGGATTATACTTACATTCAGAAAAATTATTTGGTCGTATTTTATCGCATTCGTCATTATCAAACGCAATATTTGTACTTTCTAATATAGTATACAATTATCTGCACTAGAGGGCTGGTTAGTCGCTTGACATGGCGAATACTCTTCTTGTTTACAAGGATTTTTATTATTACATTTAGTTCAAAGATACTTTTCACTTTCTTTTTCCAGATACCTACCAACTGGTTTATCGTTTCGCTCCATTGGACAACAGTTTAGAATGCATGATTCAACTGTGATGTGGATGGTTACGGTAAACAAAGTGATGGAGGGACATTTTCTGCTTCTGCTTTGTACAAGTTTCTTGAGAATCATGAAAAAACATTGCCACCTCCTGCTTGCTTAACAGGGAGTGCAATAGATATGCCTTTTGATTTACTCGGTGATGATGCCTACCCACTCAAAACCTTTCTTATGAAGCCATTCACAAAAAGAAATCTTTCAAATGAAGAGGCTATATTCAATTACCGTCTGTCAAGAGCAAGGAGGACTGTTGAATGCGCTTTTGGGATCATTACTGCTAAATGGAGACTACTGACCAAACCATAGAGACAACAGTTGAGAAGGCTGAGAGAATCGTAAAATGTGTATGTTTGCTCCATAACATTTCCATTGACCATGAAGGAATCTTACCAGCATCAGCTTTCCAGCAGGATTTTAATGAATGCCATCGGCAGGGTTCTTTTACCACCAATGGTAACAGAATGTTCAATCGTTCAACCAGAGGACCACAGGAAGTCAGAGAGGCATTTAAATGTTATTTCAATAGCCCTCAAAGTTCTGTTCCTTGGCAAAACAAGTGCCTAACTCTACGTGCCTGATAAGGATTGTTTTTAGAATAACATTCTGACTTTCTCTTATTACTGATTGATACTAATGTTCATGTGTTTCACTTTTATACATTTTATATTTAAAAACAATGAAGTATTGACGTTATAACATTTAAATAAACTACTTATTGTATTTTTATTAAAAATTATTAACAAGCCATTTTAAAAATACAATTGTGTTTTAATGAATTTGTTCTAAACTCAATGTAAGAACATGTAAAACAATGTAGCCCTCTGTGTAAACCAAATATGATAGCTATTAAGAAACGATAAGTAATTTTGCTTTCAATTAGTTATAAATAAAACACATACCTACCTAGTTATATTCAACACCTCTCCTACTTTTGCCCAAAGGCTTGGTTTTATATCACGATTGTGATAATTCTTATCATGCTGATCCCACAAAGCTCATTCACTTTGTACTAATTCTATTAATGCACTTTTAACCATCTTGAAACAAAAAGCTATACAGTCACAAAATACAAATCTATCAGCAGCCGGTGAGTCGGTTAAAGTCTGGCCAGACTGAGAGAAGAAACAAACACGTTTGGTTGGTTCAGACTAGTCGGGTCGAGTCGGGCGTAGTCGGTTGATGTCATACGTAACCGGTTAGTCGGGTCGAGTGTACTGTAAGCTCTCTCATATGGCTACATGCGTTTGTTTTTGTCCCGACTGTCGGTCCGAGTATGGTCAGACTAGTCGGGTCGAGTCGGGTCGGTTTCCGCGTCCAGTGTAAGTGTAGCCTTACAGTTCTGTATATAATTGGTAATGACGCTATTCACCAATATGTGTAATTTACTTGTATCACCCAGAATATTCCAGGCACCCATTTCCAGAACAATTCAGAATAAACTACGTTAACTATGATTGTATTTATATATTGATACAGAACATTCTAGTGTATTCTATAAATAGTCCATCAATATACATAAGTTATACACCAATTGTGGATAATGTAAATATAAGTGAATAACATAACCTATGTATTTAATCTAAACTTATTATTCTAATAGTTTTAATAATATGAGAATCAGTTTCAAGAATATCAATCAATATTCATAATATTACTTTGAAAGTGGGTTGTGGGTTTCTATTACATGATATACTACCTCATCTGTGAAAAGATAAGTTATGAAAATAGCGTTCTTGTCTACTTGACTGGGGTAGTGTCATGCACACAATTAAACAATAGACAGAAAACCGCCTGATCTTTCTCAAGGAGAGCTAAAGGTAACATGAAGAAATCCGGTCTCTTTTCTGTCAATGGATTAGGAATACCTGGAACAAACTTTCTCCAACATTGACTTAATAAACAATGTTGGCTACTTTCCCTCTTGGGCAGCCAAAAAACTAACTTGTTAATTTTGTACTCGCTAGCAAAAAAACTAACAATTAATATTAAAGTTAACGATTTTAAAATTTTACTATTAAGTTAAAATTTAATTATTTTGTTAGTGACTAATTTATTCATTAATTTTTTTAAAATTGGTAATCCCAAGTCTAGTATTGAGGGCTTTTGATTTGGTGGAGGGAAGGTTAACAAAAGATTGGCTAATGATAATGTGATGAATTTATAATATACACACACTTATTGTTTACTAATGGTACCTATAATCTCAATTTTCTTTACAAAAATATACACAATAAATACACTAAAAAAGAAAATTGAAAATGATTGGCATGAATAAAAATATAGAGTGGTTTAAATTTAGGTGAAAATTGGGGACCAAATATAATTATGTAGTTAGTGATAATATCAGGGATACAAAAGTATGTGGATAGAAATTTAGTGGTGTTCACTACAAGCGTTTTTGAGAGGAAGATCACTACAAATGGATTCAGAAGGTGATGGATTCACAGTACAATATATTTTATAAGAGGCTACCAATAAAGATTATGAGGCCTGTTTGTTGGGCTATTAGACCATTGTGACGATTTAAAAAAAATGTTTAAATAGCACAAATAAAAATTTTGCTTTTATAACAAGTAAGAGTATTATCCACCCCTTACCTGTACCTAGATTCCTGCATCAACCTGCAAATTGTCCCGTACCAACACGCAAAGCACGGTGTTATTTAGCTAAAAATAATAATTCCGTTAATTAAATAAAAGACGTACTAAATAAATAGGGAAATTCCTAATTCATAACCAAAAGGTAACATAAAGTATTACGATTTAATTAATGAATAATTAATACTACTTAAAAGAACGAACTATTTTCTCAGCGCGTAAATCCGCGCAAGCTTACAGACCCCTCGCCGCTAAACTATACACACATTCGCCGGAGAAACTTCGACATGTAAGGATGTCGCTACTGTGTTGTCAATATACATGTAGGTGTATATCGTTAAAAAATATTCAATCAAGTTTGTAGTGATTTCGATTTGACCCAATATAGCGTGGAACTAATAATAATAATAAAAAATATATATATAATGTAGTGCATGAAGAAATATGTAAAAAAAAAAAAGGAACCTTAGCCGACACATCTCTTAACAAACTGTAAGTGGTAAGAAATGTTCCTTACCAGATTTTAGTGCTGCTAAAATAAGAACTGTAACTAAAATGTAAAATGTGAACAACCGACTCCAGAAGGAGAAAACACAAACAACAACCGTATGAACTTCTAGTACCAAAATCCAATCATCTAGAACGAGACTACATTTCGGAAACAATCAACCAAATGGAGCATCAAGAGGAACAGTGTATCAAACCCTAGAAGACGACTGGAGATGACCATCGCGGACCCCACAGCAAACTCATGTTATATTCAGGTGATATCAACTAATAACATTTGTAAAAATTTGTTTCAACAAGAGAAGTAACAAAAGAACAGTAAAGAGCTTTTGACAATTTAAAGATTAATATATATACATTTGTAATCTCTGTAATGAAGTAGTAATAACATTACGATGTTTAGATGTAAGGTAATTCTAAAATTTACACCCAAAATTATTCTTAAAAAATTTGGTTAAAGTTGTGATAAATAAAACATAACAAAGTTGAGACCCGGACCCGTGGTACTTTTCAACAATATCTAGTTGAATGCTTTGAGATAAAAGAATAAGAAGTAAAAATTTTCAAAATATTAAATGCAGAATTTATTAGAGTATTTCTTTAAAAGTAAAGTAAACTTTGAGATATAAATATTATAATAAAGAGATGTTTTTGCTAACACCCAGCGAGTGAATAAATTTATGCAATCCTTGTCTAATTCCTAAATAATAAGGTGTCATAATTTGTTAGTGAGTAAGGTTTACTAACAACGGCAGCTAGTTTAATTAACAGGTAACAAATTGAACTGGTTCCCGACTTTTGTAATGTCTTAACAAGGGAGACGTTACAAAATTGCGCCACTCTGCTTTTGTGTAAAAATTGTGTAAATTGTTATAATTCATTAACAGTAACTTTGTCGAATATAAATTTATTCACTCTGAAATCGGGAACAAATAAATGAGTAAAATTTTAATTAAGAAATAATAATATTAGTATTGGGACATTGCCGTAATAAACAAGTCATCGCTGGTAAATATTCCATTTTAAACCTGTCGGTATTGACAAGCTGTTTCATGTTAAATGCGTGTCGAGAAATGTAAACTCTACACTTTGTACGTATAGAGCATTCCATACAAAACTCCCCTCGCACACATAACAGACAATTCAGAACAGGAAAGCATCGTGTTTAGGAGTGTCTGAATCACCCTACTTTGTTAAACCACCCCATGCAAACAATAAGACTCCCCAAAACAGCTGACCCTTTGTGCTATTGTTAAAGCAATGAACTCTTCGTATGTGAAATTTCTCTCTACTATAAAATGATATTAGCGTTTTGTTTTGACTGATTATATATGACAGTACAGAAAAATGAATTGTTGTGAGATAAGTTTAATTTGATTAATTAGTATAAGATTCTATGTGTAATAAGAGATATATGTGTGTGTTTAAATGAATTCAAGCTTTATAAGTGTTTAAAATAGATAACATAAGATTTGTCGTACGTAATACTTCGTTTATTTAAAGGTCATTATTAACAAAAATGGCTCAATTTAACCCCGACTTGTTGTTGAAGGACGAATTAAGCTATGAAGCATTGTTGCGTGGTCTTCCATACTCAAATGTAACTGTCGCGGAACTTCGCAAAACGTTACGTGAAAATAAACCGGACAAACCCTCATTGTTAAATCGTTTAAGTGTCTTAGATTTTGAAAGTGAAAAGGAAACATGTTATCACAAGTATACAGAACTCTCTTCGATCGCACAAACCCTGCGTGATGAAAAAACCCCCGCAGTAATTTTACGCACCACCCAAAGAATCGAACATCTGACCCGCCGTATCACCAATTTGTTGAATTGGCCCGGTGATAAAGTTACCCCACCGGATGCGCAAGAATTCGCGGAGGAAGAATTACAACAATTACCCGAGATAATGCGCAAATTACGTCGAAGGTCCGAATCATTTAGATTAGAAGAGATTGACGAAGCAATGACGAAACTAAATATTTCCCTACCCAATCTCCTACTCAAGAACAGCAAACAGGTACTGTAAAATTTCAGTTTCTGCAGGAATCCAATATAGATCCATTTAAAGAACGGTTAACTGATAGACAAGTAAATATCCAACCCGTAAACGTTACGTTACTTCCTAATGAACTAGAGATTATGACTCGTACCTACGATTTACCTCCTCACTTGCTGACGAATCAATCTGCGGAAAAACCTAGATGACGACTCAATTAAATCTAACTACCGAGCTTTATGGAAAAATAACCCACCCTGTAGAACATATTTTGTCTGACATACCAACCACTGATGGGCTGAATATTACAAAGCTCCTAGATTTTCTCAAGCACCTTTTACAATTAAAGGATCTGCGACAACTAAGAGATGACCAGATTTTACAAGTAATTTTACCTAAATGTAGATCTCCTTTAAAAGATCGTGTGTTAGAATCCCTAAGGTATAATCACCCAGTAGAAGAACTTCATACCACCCTAATAAGACATTTCATTCCCACCGGTATCTACGAAGAATTGAAGCGAAACCTAGTATTTCGTGTACAAGGAGCATACGAGAGATTAGCTCATTATATATCTGAAATAAGGGTATCTGCTTTATTGCTACAAGTTAAATGGAGTGAACAACAATTAGTAGACACTATCTTAGTAGGACTATCTCCCGAGGAGCGATCTCGCCTAGCACTCATGAAGCGACCAACCACTTTCACCGAACTAGAACTATGTTGTATACATTCGTCCAACGTCTGGTATTCTGACCAGAACAGACGCGTTTCTATGTCCCAGACTCAACGCAGAGATTCATTCCAACCTCTACCAATTGGAACTGATACCCGAACCTATCTCGATAAGCGATTCGTAAGTACATCTAAAACACAAAGCTACCCCCATATTTCATACTCTAGATCAAAACCCCGACAACATGCGAGCGAAGTCAATGAGGAAAGAAGATGTTATAACTGAGGAAATGCCAGACACATTAGCAAGAATTGTAAACAAAAGCGCTACCAAAAGAAAACCGACCAGTCAAAAAACATGTGAAGCTGAAAGAACAAAAATCCTACGTCTTCCGCAGCACCAGAAGGAAAGGTAAAAACAATAATAATCACAGAGTAAAAATAAATAGAACTAAACGCATAGACCCTTACTTAACAAGATTTATTGAGAAGTGCAACTCTATTGGTGCATGCAAAACAAGTATCTGCCAACTACCATACGTACAGATAGACCTTGGAGCAACGAATATCTTTGGTTTAATTGATTCCGGATCTACCCGTAGTATAATTAGTCAACAGTTAGCCACCGTATTAGATAATCATAATCTGATTAAACGTAGCCAAAACATGAACATAAAGTGTGCCACCGCAAATAAACAAAACCTAAATATATCGCGCAGTATTACGGTGAAATTAAAAATAAAGAATTTTACTTGGTATGTTCCCCTACTAGTAGCTGAAGTGTTAGGACAAAACTTACTACTAGGCGCTGATTTCATAAGTAAAACTGGCTTAATCCTTGATATATATGCAAAACAATATTTCTTCAGATTTGATCGTACTCGAAAATATCAGTTCGACTCCGAGTTAAGTAACGACGCTAAATGTGAAACCTCAACCTCGACTATTCAATCAGAGCATCAAGAATCTAGTCTGAGTCATTTAAAAGGAAATGAGCGACAAAGAATTCAAAAGTTAATAAGGGAATTTTCTACTGTACTCACTCCCAAGTTAGGATTACCCCACTTAATCGAATATAAAATAAATCTTAGTGACAACAAGGTAATACGCCTTCACCCATACAAATTATCGCTGCCCAAGATGGAAATAATGAGAAACCACATTAACAAACTCATTGAGCAACACGTCATACAACCGTCAACTTCTCCGTACTCATCACCTGCATTCCTAGTACCAAAAGGAACTGACAAACATAGACTAGTCGTGGATTATAGACAGCTAAATAAGAGTATAGAATTTGAATCGATACCCCTGCCCGACATTCACAGCGCATTTCACTATTTTACAAAAACGAAAATCTTCACCATAATGGATCTCAACCAAGCATTCCACCAAATCCCACTAGCTGAGGAATCAAAACATCTAACTGCTTTTGCTGTCCCATTTAATCTATATCAGTTTACTAGAGTACCATTCGGTATATCACAAGGAAGTTCAGTATGTAGCAGACTGTTAGAAAAAATTTTTCATGACGTTAAATTTAAATTTGTATATCATTATCTCGACGATATAGTAGTATATAGTGAGTCAATGGATCAACATATTGATCACTTGCGTGAAGTATTATCCAGGTTAAAGAAAGCTGGACTAACGGTAAACCCGAGTAAAGTTAATTTCGCAGTAAAACAATTCTCCTTCTTAGGTCACATAGTATCTGCCGAAGGTAAGGTTAGCATCGATCCCGAACGTACACGCGAAATCCGAGAATTCTTACCGCCGAGGACGCCAAAGGTATAGCTCGATTTTTAGGTATGATTAATTATTTTCACAAGTACATACCCCACCTAGCGGATATAGCAGCCCCATTGAATGCATTAAGAAAGAAAGGAACGAAATTCGAGTGGACTACTCGACACCAAGACGCGTTTGAAACACTTAAAGAATGCATAATATCCCCACCGGTATTGCAGTTAGCACATTTCAGTAAACCATTTGTTGTGCAGACCGACAGTTCGAGTGTCGCATTAGGAGCCGTAATATACCAGGAAATCAATAATACTAGACTCCCGATCAGCTATGCTTCCCGTACATTGACCGAGCAAGAAAGGAAGTTCTCAGCCTACGAACTCGAATGTTTAGCCATAGTATTCGCCTTTGACAAATTCAAACCATTTTTGGAACACAAGGAATTTCTACTAGAAACCGACAATCAAGCTTTGTCGTGGTTATTGAACCACCCAAAACAGTTAGGTCGTATCGGAAGATGGGTGTTAAGATTAAATTGCTACAAGTTCAAAGTACAACATATTCGTGGTACTCAAAATGTAGTAGCCGATACTCTATCCCGCATGTTCCAACTACCCAATACCAGATCTGGCGAAGAAAATGTTGAAACCACTACCGTTAATACGCTAATTACTAACTTTCCCCTTGCATTTAAGGATATAGCATATCACCAACAACAAGATCCGAAATTGTGCAAAATAATAGAACAAATAGAGAAAGGAAATTATTCTGACAAATATACCTTGAGTAAACGAGTACTTTGTTTTAAAAAGGCTAACGGAAAATTACTGAGAATAATCGCCCCGGAAATAATCAAACCTATGCTAATGGAATACTACCATTCATCGACCATTGGAGCTCATATGGGAATTAGGAAAACTATACATCGTATTCGCAAGGAATACCATTGGGAAAACATGAACAGTGAAATAACAAAGTTCGTGAAAGAATGCGAAATCTGTGCCCTGAGCAAGACAGCAAGAATCAGTCAAGTTGGAAAATTAATCTCAGAAATACCCACAACTCCCTTCTCGAAGATATACATAGACTATTCTGGACCTTATCCCCGTTCTAAATCCGGAAATACTATGCTATTAATTTGTGTGGACTCCTTCACTAAATTCGTATGGATGTATCCTATGAGACGTGCCTTAGCATCTACGACAATAAAAATTCTACAAGAAAGACTATTTAAAGATTATGGTACACCCTTACACCTAATATCTGACAATGGACCTCAATTTAAATCGAAAGAATTTAATGACATGTGTTTTAAATTAGGGATAAATCATATTACTGTGACCGAGTACAGACCACAAGGAAACCTAGCAGAAAGATACTTGCGTAACTTAAAATCAGCCTTAATATCTTATCATGCTAAAGACCAGACAACTGGGATCAAAATGTATCATGGATACAATTTGCTTTCAACTCAGCGTACCATGAAGGACATAAATCAACACCATTTGATTTACTGTACAAGTATAAACCCAACCATCCTTTAACCACAAAGTGGAAAATCTATGAGTTATTGCCCCACGACATAAATGGGAATAACATAAGAAAAATATGGAACGAAGCTCGTGCAAATTTGAGAGCGAATTTACAAAAATCGCGGAAATATCATGAGCAGAATAATAGGCAAATAGAGTATAAAGTAGGTGATTTAGTAATGTATAAAACTCATCCTATGAGTAAAGCCGTTGATAGGACCACTTCCAAACTATCATACCAATGGTGTGGCCCCTACAAAATTCATAAGTTCATCACCCCCGTTACTGTAGCACTGTATGAACCCAATACAGAAAATTACATTCACAGAAGCCATCTGTCGCAAATACAAAAAATTATTTTCGTGTCAAAATAAAGAAGCACGACTACGAGAAAGATAGTAAACCGAGAATACTACTTAAGTATTGAGAATAAAATATGTTGTATATACTTATACAGGAATACGATAAGATTTTGCAACATCCTGTATCGTAAGTGAGTATAACTCAAACCCCTCGTACGAATACTAGCGAGGCCTGATCAACCTTAGCTAATGTCCTGCGAGAATGATATAAAGAATGAGAAGTCAGCTGATGAGAAAGAAAAAACTAATCCCTAGCGCAGTAAACTAAAAGTAATTCGATTGTTATTACAATACGTGATTATTATTAGTAACATACTTATGAGTATAACTCCGTAAAACGAGTGATGAAATAAAAAAAACGGTAGTAGATATAAGACTTAAAAATAAGGTAGATTTATGTTTTTGTGTATTTTATGTGTAGTAGATGTATTAGAACTTAAATATTTTGTATAAGTTGTAAGATAATCAATTGATGGATAGAAATAATCTGAGAGAGAGAAATTTCAGTATGAAATCTGTGCCCAAATGTAATTATGTTTATTAGATTTTCTGTTATTACTCCCACCACCCCGTCTTCATCGTTAGGTGCAGGAGGATGTGACGATTTAAAAAAAAATGTTTAAATAGCACAAATAAAAATTTTGCTTTTACAACAAGTAAGAGTATTATCCACCCCTTACCTGTACCTAGATTCCTGCATCAACCTGCAAATTGTCCCGTACCAACACGCAAAGCACGGTGTTATTTAGCTAAAAATAATAATTCCGTTAATTAAATAAAAGACGTACTAAATAAATAGGGAAATTCCTAATTCATAACCAAAAGGTAACATAAAGTATTATGATTTAATTAATGAATAATTAATACTACTTAAAAGAACGAACTATTTTCTCAGCCCGTAAATCCGCGCCAGCTTACAGACCCCTCGCCGCTAAACTATGCACACATTCGCCGGAGAAACTTCGACATGTAAGGATGTCGTTACTGTGTTGTCGACTGGAGATGACCATCACGGACCCCACAGCAAACTCATGTTATATTCAGGTGATATCAACTAATAACATTTGTAAAAATTTGTTTCAACAAGAGAAGTAACAAAAGAACAGTAAAGAGCTTTTGACAATTTAAAGATTAATATATATACATTTGTAATCTCTGTAATGAAGTAGTAATAACATTACGATGTTTAGATGTAAGGTAATTCTAAAATTTACACCCAAAATTATTCTTAAAAAATTTGGTTAAAGTTGTGATAAATAAAACATAACAAAGCTGAGACCCGGACCCGTGGTACTTTTCAACAATATCTAGTTGAATGCTTTGAGATAAAAGAATAAGAAGTAAAAATTTTCAAAATATTAAATGCAGAATTTATTAGAGTATTTCTTTAAAAGTAAAGTAAACTTTGAGATATAAATATTATAATAAAGAGATGTTTTTGCTAACACCCAGCGAGTGAATAAATTTATGCAATCCTTGTCTAATTCCTAAATAATAAGGTGTCATAATTTGTTAGTGAGTAAGGTTTACTAACAACGGCAGCTAGTTTAATTAACAGGTAACAAATTGAACTGGTTCCCGACTTTTGTAATGTCTTAACAAGGGAGACGTTACACCATGGTCTATTATTATCACTACCAGCTGTTTTGACTGCACTCATGAAGTGTGCTTCAGGTTTCATTTTAATCTTATTTTATTATTTAGTGGGCTGTAATACTTTGTTCCCATGCAACTGAAGATGGTCACCATGAGAGTTTGTGTTGGCTATCAATAAACTTAGGAGAAAAGGCCTATATTAGAGATGGCTATGACCTAACATTTATGAGTACAATTTTTAAAGTGAAATGTGGACTTCCAATGTTAAATTACAGACTACAGAGGGAAGAGGTTAAGCCTGTGTCACACTATCTACTTCACTAGCCACTACTAAATAGCTGCTACTGCATTCACTGGCTATTTCTATGTCACGCTGTTTTTAGGTAGCTGCTATTTAGTAGTGGTTAGTATAGCAAAGTACATGGTTGTATAGATTGGTTTGATGTTAAAAAGTATTATGCAAACTGTCATCTGTAGGTGTGCGATGTGAAGCTTTGAGACACTTGTTGCTGATTGGTGTTAAAGAGCTTTGTAAGGAGTTGCTGAGTAACATAAGGAACAAAAAGAAATGATGTGGGTTCGGGAATGGATAAGTAGAAAGAATAAACTGGGTACTTCAACAACACTAATAAGAGAGCTGGCAATTGAGAACCATCAGTTGTGCCACATAACATCATGTGGTTAGCCTTATCAAAGTTTCAGGAGTTGCTAAATTTAGTGTCACCAAACTAAATTTGGTATGTACGGTCTTCCATCATGGCACTACTCTTTTTAGTGTTTTTAATTTTATTCAGTTCATTACGATATGCACCAAGAAGTGTTTTAATTTTCTTTTTTAAAGCATCTGACTTTGTTGGTAATCAGGGCTGTTTCAGCACATCTAGAACCGAGTGAAAGCAGTTTTTTCATGTCATGTTTAAATACTCTATGGATGTCCCATACACAATCATATTTCTATATATGTTAAGGAATGTAATTATTCCATCACCCAACCATTTTAATAAATAATTTATTCTAAATGTAGAAATAGAACACTCAAAAGGCACAATACAACAACAAAACCAAAACAAACGCTGAGACAAGCACGTGGTGACAATGGAGGCGCTGCTTCACTGCTCCTGCACTGTCACACTGGCAACTAGGGCACTAGTGAGTCATACGATCGCAAGATTGGCTACTGGCTACTTAAGAGCAACAAAAGTTGAACATGTCCAACTTCTCTAGCTGATTCTTCACTGCCAGCAAGTGCTAGTAGCAGCTAGTGATGTAGCATAGCGTGCACAGGATTTACACATAGGTGTCATTAGTGCAAGAGAGGACTCAATGTGCTCAAACATGTAAATGTTATGGGATTCCTGCATTATTTTAGCAGAAATTCATTGAAAATGGTTCTGCCATACAGGCTAGGAACTACCACACTGCTAGATTTCTTTAACACGTTCTCTGGCGGTGTGTTTTAGTCATTCCATCCTCCTGCGCCACACAGTTTTTGGTTGCCTACAATATAATGTTATTCTTCACCCATAATGACCGACACGGCTTGATAGATTGACACATTTTCGATCATTATGACTGACACAGCAGAAAAAGCGTTAAACAGTAAAAATTAGTATTCTTTGGTAAATATTGTATAGGAAGAAAAGAATTATAGGAACGAGTTGAGCACTGAGTTTAGTTACTGAAAAAGAATGGAAATGGAATGAAAGTGTATGAAAGCTTAAAAGTGAACTTTAATTTAATATTATGTACTGTTATTAACTCAATATTTTTGGATTCAGTATATTCTTGCTATAGTATTAATTTTCCTACCACTAAGAAAAAATGCCAAGAATGTAAATTCTAATGTGCCATGAAACTGTATATCTTGGTCACAGACAGCTAAACTAATGGCATATGTATAGATTGATGTTAGTTGGTTTAAAAACTGGTGGTTGTTTGACCTCTGAAACCAGTAAAAGCAAACTTCACAACAGGCTTATAACACTGCACAGAAAACACAGTTGGTAGCGTAGGGATAACATGAACAACAACTGAATACAGAGGATATTGGTACACTTGAGTAAACCTCTACCACAAGCATTGCTTTGAGCAGCTGTTTGCATTGTACTAGCCTAGTTGCTTTCCTTCTGCCAACACTAATTAAAATATTTTGTCTTGTTTTTTATATTGTGTATATGTTGTTCATTTTTACATCTAATATTTCTTACAAAACTTGAATATTTTGTTTAAAGGCTGCTGTGTCGTTTGTTCCTTCTCATTAGGAAGTTTAACTTGATTTTTATTCGGTTTATACTTATATAAACCTTGTATCAGGTAGGAAGATTAGTCCCAAATATTTTATAATTTTTGTTTAACCTGAAAAAGTAAAATAATATTATATTTTTACAGTCTCAACTTAATTGTTTACAATGAAGTGGTATTAGGACAAAGATGAATTTATATCATTTAGGCAGTCCACTTTGAATAAAAGGTAAATTTTGCTTTTTTTCAATCGATGACCATTTTTGTAGTATATAAATGAATGTACCTTTGAAATGGGTTTGATATTATGTACCCCTAGGTAGAAGTGTATGATAAAAATATATCAATGTGTCTCAAAATATTGTTTGATTCTAAAAATGTCAAAAAGCATATTGTTTAAAAGATAAAAAATGTGTTTTCTCCCTAGTAGTAGTATGCCACAACACAAAACGAAATCCAAGAATACAAATGTCATTGTTAAATAATGAAATACCATTTTGTAAGTGTAACTAACAGTAGTACTTATTTTAAACTAATGTCTATTTATAAATTGCTTAATTTATGCTTTGCATAATCAGTTGCTTGACTGAGTTCCAGCTTCTTTGATCTGAAGCTAGTCTTTTCATCTTTGAGTACATAAACCTCACATCCTCAGCAACTCTTTAATAGAAGAAAACAAGGTCCAGTGGTTCAATTATATTAAGAGAATATGTGAAGAAAGAAGGATAAGTTGACAAGTGTATGAGGTAAGACTGTTAAGGAAGAGAAACAGAGACAGACCTAGGAAAACATTACAGGAAGGAATAAGAAAGTGTTTGGAAAAGATGAGAATATGGGAGTGTTTGGAAAAGATCCATGTGAAGGGAGAAGAGGAGTCAATAAAATTTGCTCCATTCTGTTGAAGTATATCGATTACTTCTTCCTAACATTGTAACTACTATTTATTTGAGTAGCCTGGTTACAAAGATGGCTATCTCCGTTTAGCAAAATTTTACAGGAGAGCAGAAAAACTGGTTTCCATAAAATTATTAACACTAACAACTTGAATTTTTTTCTGTAGATTCATGTTAGTCTAAAAATTGAAAAAGCACTAATATCTGCTTTTTTGAGTTAGAAAATAAGCAGAAATTTGCAGTTGAATTATGGAGTTGGCCATGTTTGTAACCAAGATTGGGAGTTGGCTGATTTTGTAACAAAGATAGGATACTGGTGACTGTTGCAGTAATTTAGTTATCAGGAGTATAAAATAAAAGTTTGTTGATAAACAGTAAAACAAAAAGTCATTTATTATCAAAAAACAATACACAGATTCAATAATACTTTTGTTAAAAATGAAACAAATTCAATTAAACAGCAATATTACCAGTACTGAAAGAACACAAATGTCAAAACAAAACTTTATTGGATGTCATTATCTTGCAAAATAATCTCAATAACATCATTGCATTCATCAGCAGGCGTATTTTCACAGTCACAATGAAGTTTCTTTAGGAAGTTCAGGTTTTGTGTCATTTTCTTCTATTATTTTCTTAAGCCATTGCAATTTTTGCAGTTCCTTCCAGTTTTCACCATAATGCTTAACAAGCAATTTTTCAATGTCAATTATTTTAGAGGGCTTCACTTTGACACCTATAACTAACTCTGTTGGATTAATATCCGTAGGCTTTTTGCCTGTCTTTGTTATTGACAAAGACTGTGCTATATTCATGTTATAGTTGTTTTCTCCACTTACAGATATGGAGCATTTCATTTTAGTTAAAACAAGTTTTCGAACTTTTGAAATTTGGAAGTGAAGTGCAGCCGGATCTTTGACATTTTGTTTTGCTTCAGCTTTCCAATCACAGTTAGTCCAGTCAGTTCCCAAAATTTTGAGGGTACCATGGTTTTGGAAAACCTGATGGTACTCCTCCAGCTGAATAACAGTTTCCATTTTTTGTACATCTCTTTCAATCAATTCAAACACTCTATCACTGGGCATGTATGAGTGCCCAGTAACCGGGAAAACCATTTCCACTTTGTTATATGTGATGGGGCACGAGCCAACCAGGCAAGGCACATTGATAAAATTGTTGTATTTTTGTTCTGCCCTGGGCACCCATCAGCCACCAATCGAACAGTATGAACTTCGTTTAAGGCCCCGTTATTTACTTTTCCCTGAAGTTCATTGAAAATTGTGGAAGCAATTTCATTTGAGGACTTTTTCATTTCATGGTCAGCCCACGAATACACTGAAACATTTTCTTTATCTAGAGCTGATTTACCAATGGACTTTCCAGAAACGATGGTCAAATTATAGCAGTACAACTGTCTAGAATAGTATGTAATTTGATCTGGCAGTTGTGGAATTGGCATATTCTTCTGCATATCAAAAGACGTAATAAAAACCCCAGCTTCATCTTTTTTTAAGAAATCATAAAAACTTTTGGCTTGAGTTTTATGTCAGTTAGATCAGTGTTTAGCTTTTGTTTAACGTTTTAATTTTTCTCTTGCTTAATTTTCTCATTCAACTGTAAACATATTGAGCATACATTGGTGGTTGGACTTTTAAAACTAATATTGAAATTAGTAACAAATATTTTACGAAACAGTGACTCTTTAACTTTCAGTTCATCAGAAACTGAGTCCTGATACATCCTCCACATTTTTGCTATGTTAAGGGTGGAATGTAAATAGATACGAGCAGTTTTAGCTCTAGAATAATGTGATTCACACCCTTTAAATTCTTTAATAAATGATTTTATTGACTCTATTTTGTGCTCATACATAGCAGCTTTTCTGTACCCTCCATGGGTCTCTACTGGAACTAGAGATCCATCAACTTTGAAACGCTTGTACACTCCTTGAACCCTGTGTTTTGTAATTTCCAGGACATTTAAAAAAGTGTCTCTACAAACTTCCACTTTGTTTCCAGCCGTATTTTCAATGAAATAAGAAAAAGTGATGGTTTTCTTACCCCTTTGTCCATTCTCTGGCCTATGTCGCTCTGGATCATCTGCAGAACAATATTTTAACAAAAACATATCTTGAGCAACATTTGATCTGACCGCATAAAATGCTGCATGAAATCTCTTCAAGTCCTCCATCCGCAAAAGACTGCAGTTTTTGCGTTTACCTCTGTGACCACAAATAGGAAAAACGGGCATGCTTTTTGGTCCATATCTGGAACAGACAAAAGTACATAAAAATTAGTTTTTCTTTTTTAAATTAACTGATTAATCTGTAATTAGTATGATAAGAACATAAGTGAGTGCAATACGCAATATTCACATCTAAACACAACACACTAAACCAGTATTTTGTTGACACTTTGGTAAATTAAATAGTAATTGTGCTAAAGTTGCTCAAAACAATGTTTACTATCTTCTTTACAGTTTGATATTGCATTATTTGTAATTGAAATTCTACTGGTATTATTTAGATCTTGGCATTACAACACTACACAATCATCATGATTATTGAAGAAATTAACAGTGTTCATTAAAATTTAACATTATGTGAAAAAAAACATTTTCACAAAAATATCTCAACTAATGTAGTAAAAAATGTACCGTAAAGTAAAACTAACCTCACTTCCTTTGCTTTTGCACGCTTCCATTTTGTCAGATCTGCTACTTTCTTCCTGCTTTTACTTGGAGGAGTTTCTTCCACATTTTGCTCCATAACAATCAAAACTTTTGATTACTTTTATTAAGTGTAATAAAATCACACTCGCAAGAGTAAAGTTCACAAAATAAGTATCACAATCTATCATAAATAACCCAAACAGCACATTGTACAACAGACGATAATAACAACAATCCCATCAGCCCTGCAGCTGTCACGTGACAGGATCTAAAGCTCTGATTGGTTCTAAATGGAGTTGGCCGATATTGTAACCAAGCTATTAAGGAGTTGGCTGTATATGTAACTAAGCTCATTTTTCAGATGTAATTTTAACACAGTTCTGGCCATTTTTGTCACAAACTGACTTCATATTCAGATATCTCGTACAATTCTACATAAGAATCAATCATAAACCCAATTTTGAAAAAATTGGAGTTGGCCGTCTTTGAAACTAGGCTACTCATTTATTCTCTTATAGATGCTCTGGATAAAATAAAACCATATAACCATGCAATTCTACCAAGCCTTGATCGATTTTATTAGATTTGCAGAGATAACTCCTTTTTACACAATAAGATGGCATACTTATTTGCTGAATGATACAAACTTTGGAGTGATAAAAGGAAACCTCCAGAAATGAGATCAAATTTGCATGTCTCAAGCATGTTGTGAAATAGTATGAAACATGGTACACTAAACAAATGAAAATGAATTTTCAGGATAATGTTATACATAACTGCTGAAATTAGCGGATGCAGCTCCTCTCTCAAAGTCAATGCATGTGTGGCCAGTCATCAGGCATGTGCTGCTTTTTTTTAGTGCTTGCTGAATGCTGCAAATAGTTGTCCATCGCTCATCAATTTTATTTCTTTAAGTAATTATGTTGTGAGGTGTATATTTGAAAGTATCAATAAAGAAAAAGAAATCACAGGTGATACAGCATACATCCATTAATTAGTGATACTTGATTTACCAAGCATTTTAATGTTAAGTAACAATATATAGAACTGTAACAATAATGACAGATTTTAGTATTATTGGATATTTAAAATGTTTCTATTGAAATTTTTCAAATCTGCTTTTAAGGAAATGCTATGCAAACAACACTAAGTGATACACATATGAGTTAGGCTGAAGAAAAGTTGTCTTTATCATTTAAGATAAATTAAGTTCATTTATTAAAGCAAACATTTTGACTTAATTTCAATATACAATCAAACCCATATAAAACATGGGCTTACTGATTTTTAATTACATAAAAAATTTATTGAAGTTATGTAAAAGTTAAAAAGGACAAAAGTGGTTTTACCACAGTGAACACATACCAAACCCCCTCTCTCTGATACTCAATAGACAACACTTTTGCTGCTCACAACAATAACAACCAAGATTCTGTTCCCAGTAACAAATACATATATTGCCCTAGAGTCTCTTCCCATTGACTAACAATCTCAGCCTGAAGGTATATTGGAGAGTGAAGTAATTACTTATCCTCACGGCAGTCTTGCATGCAGCGGTAGAAGAAAGAAAATGTAAATATGAAAATCAAGATTGTGAGAATTGCAAAAAAACTGTGACCCCACAATTTGACACATAGGGGTAATCTCCATGAAGATAAAGAATTATGCCAATATCATTGATAGCATCAATACCAATAAAATTAGTGGAGATAATTTGAGAAATGAGTTCAACAACAGTATTCAATCACATGACGCTCAACAAGCTCTGACATGTGCTATGGTTAGTGAGATATAAATTAAAACAAAAGGGAGAAGACGTCAGAATAGAGAAATTTAGTAAAATAAAATACCTGAAGATTGTGTTCAAGAAATAGTTGATCAAATTATAAATTTCTCTAACTGTAAATCACATTATAGAACAATATAGAATAATACAGGGTGGAGTATTTAACACATGACATAACTCTAGCAAAAATGTATGAAATACATAAGACAGAAGTAAACAATCCTGTACCAATGCAGTTTTACAAGTGTTTTCAACTCAATTCATTTACTGAAAAAATAACTTGAAAAAGATACATACAGTCAATGTAATTGTTTTGGAATTTGATTTAAAAATTTGAGAAAGTGATAAAAAAATTGTTATTCTTATGCAAGAAAAAGAATGTCATCAAGAAGAGGCAGAAGATGCACAGAAGACAACGAGATATGCTTAAGCAAATCTCGGGCCAAAGAGAACCCTGATCAGGGGTTTATAATCGTGAAGTCTACAGTAGAAAGACAACAAGAATTATTTCTGTGTTTTGGTACAAAGTGAAGAAAGACATGGAGTACAGAAAGAACAAGGCTGCTGAGAAGGCACTTCAAAAAACATACCCATTCAGCTAAGAATGGAGTTCTGTGGTCAGAATTGTAATAACTCTTGAATAGCACCCATAGTAGAAAATATAACTTTAAAATTCTTGATGTCTGAACACAGTTTCTTGCCAAATTATAATAATTTTGGTAATACAGAATTTACTTTAAATTGCAGCAATGTCTGTACACTCCAAAAGTGTACATCAATCTGTTGGAGATTTGTTGCACTAAAAACCCCTGAATGGATTACAGAGTGAATCATGAGGACTTTGTTGAAACATCAGAGTAGGAATCCAAAATCACTAATACCAAAATAAATATTAAAAACAAAATCAGTTAGGTGAAGACACATAATGTTGAGATTCAAAAGGACAAGCCATTTAGTACCTTTGTGAGAACTGATTTTATTTCTTCCTGGTTTCCTGGTAAATTGAAAGATCAAGTGTTTAATTACTTAAAACTAAAAGATGCAAAGCCTATATGAAGGATTGCAGAAAATAAATGATAGTGACAATCTGATGAGGTGCATTCTTTCTTGAACTGGCAGAGTACATGAGAGAAGTAATTGTTGTTTTCACTAATTCATTTTATTTATAAAGACAATCAATTTGTAAAATTATAAATATATGTGTGTAATGTACTGAAATGCTTTTTATTATTATTTCCCTAATAGTTACCCCCTTTACACTATATTGAGAGAAATCAAGCAGCGAAAGCTAAAATTACCTTTTTCACATTTGAAGGTGTATTTCCCTTACTTGTTAAGGTTTGTACTACAACACTAGAACCATTCAACAATTTTATGAGAATATAAAAGTGTACAGTAAAAAACTAAGACCATAGTTTCAAAACATTATGAAGGTAAAGATAAGAATAAGAAGGTGCCACTTGGTCTACTGATGCAAAATCATTTTAGGGAATAATCTGAAAACCAGTACTGAACTAAGCAACATTGTATTTTTTGTCAAGGCAACAGCCTGAATTCTGCAATAACAACTATTCCACATAAACGATGTCACATTTTAACAATTATAAAAATGTACGGTATATAATATATTTATATAATATCTAATTTTTAGTAACCAATGAACTTTGAATACAAATACTGATACTGGAAAACTGTACCGGTATTTTGGTGCTTGTTCTAGTGATGCATAACTCTGCCCAACTACACATTTTTCCTGATCACTGTATGAATTGGGTATTACATAAAAATTTACCATTAACTGAAGATCAAGAAGTAGGCATAGCAACAGACAAGAAGTAGGCATATACATGAAAACTTTCATGTATATTCATGTATAGCCCAAGATATCTATGACACAACTCACTATTTTTGATTTTTTTAAATAATAAAATTAATAAATCTAGATTATATAGATTTTCTCTATATAATTAGCAAAGTGAATTAGCAAAGAAGTTTGAGCTACCGGAATCTACAGTAAGAACAGTCATAAAAGATAAAGAAAGAATTCTCACAGCTGTGAAAAATGCCCAATCCTTGAACTCAAGCATAAATCATAAACGTCATGGTACTATTGCTGAGATGGAAACAATGCTGAAATTATGGTGTGATAATCAAGTAAGAGTGAAGAATTGCCCAGTCAATTAGAACACCATATGTTATCAAGCTAAACTGACTTTTGAGCGGTTGAAAGAAGACGCTGGGGAGACAGCCAAAGATGAAAACTTTGTAATTGTTGGTTCAGCCGATTTAAAACTCGCTGCAATTGGCACAGCATCGCAGAGAGGCGGCAAGTGCCAATAAACAGGCTGCGTCTTCTTTTATTCACACACTCAAGGCTATGATAGAGGAAGGTGGCTATAGCAGTCAAACCATATTTAAAATAGATGAGACTGGCCTATTCTGGAAGAAGATGCCTAAACAAACTTTTATTGCACCTGAAGGAAAACTCTTTGCTTCAAGATGTCCAAAGACCGATTGACAGTGATGATTGATGGGAATGCAGCTGGTGACTGCAAGTTTAAACCCCTCTTAGTTTATTGCTCCAAGAGCTTTAAAAAATAAATATAAAGCTGGTTTTCCGGTGATTTGAAAGTCAAATCTTAAAGCTTGGGTGACAGCTTCCTTTTTTGAGGACTGGTTTGATCACCACTTCATACCCAAAGTTGAATGTTATTGCCAATCTAAACAAATTCCATTTAAAGTGATCCTTCTTATTGAAAATGCACCCGGTCACCCTCCTCCCATTCTAATTGATTTTGACCCACGTGTGAAAGTTGTTATTTTACCTATAAACACAACCTACTTGCTTCAGCCGATGGACCGAGGTGTTATCAAAATACTCATGGCTTACTACACAAGATGTTCATTTGCATATCTGAATGAAGCTATGAGGCAAAACAGTCTGCTGTCTGTTAAAGATTTTTGGCAACAATTCAATATTTTAGATGCTGTAAGAATCATTGGAGAATCTTGGGATGAAATTTCCCAAAAAACATTGAATTGGAAAAAAATTTGTCTATTCTTTTTCAAAAGTGAAATGGAAATAACGCCTGAAACTGATCAAGTCGCTCATACAGTCGCTTGTACAGTAGAAGTTGTCAATCTTGCCAAACAATTAAACTTGGAAGTTGATAGCGATGATGTCAGCTAGCTGTTATACTCATATAGCAAGGAGCCGATAATTGACGAGCTCATAGAAATGTGTGGGCAAAATGCTGCTGAAGAATCCAACATCTCAGACATAGTTCTATCAGAAAAGCACGTGACAGTTGCAACCTTGACAGAAGGTCTCAACTCAATTGAAAAAGGATTACAAATCTTAGAGTATATAGACACTAATGAAGAGCGCGTTACAGCTAAAAAGCAAGGAATAGAAAAATTATTAGCTTGCTACAAAGCAATTTAACATGAGAAAAGAAGACATTGTGTCATCAGACAAGTCTGTTAGATTTTAAGAAGCCACAGACATCTAAATAACTTCATTTTATGTAACATTTTTATTTCAATACTATTTTGTATTAATATGTATGAAAAACTACAATTTTTATTACCAATGTACATAACAAGTGTTTTTGTTAGCCCTTGATACTAATTAACTAAAATTTATATGTATGTATATGCAAAGCTGTACCCTGATTTGCGTGCTCTTTGTCGGTCCCACCTATTGCATAACTTTGGGATATTTCTGTATTCTAAATGTACATTAATCACAAGTCTGTGTTGACTAAAAACTGCCACCAGCAAAACCTAAGAGACTTCCCAAGGAAAGTTTGAATGAGTTTCAACTTTTGGTGTCATTCTACAATAGTGACTTAAACAGGACAGTTGACAAACTAAAAATAGTTTGAAGTTTTTAGGGCCATTGCTAGGCTGAAGAAGGATGACTGACCAAGGGATGCATTAAGTGCTCTGAGGAACTGCAAAGAAAACACGCTTCAAAACATTAAAACATTGTTGCACATATTAGCAGATCTACTGAAAATTAGCGTTCAATGCTGAAAATGAAAGGATGTTTTCCACTCTACATAGACTAGAGGTTTTTGTTTTTATAAATTAATGACAACATTCTCGTAAATAAATGCCTATATTTAATATTACTAAATGATAAACTAAAAACCATTATTATTGTTTATTTTTTTTCAATAAAGTCAGTATGTATTCATTAAGTGGTTGAAATTATTTAGTAAGCCCATGTGCTTACATGATTTTTACTCATGGTTATTATAAAAATTGGACTCATACACTGTGTATGAAGAGCTCTTTTTGGGATTGTATGTGGGATAATTTTGGAATTCTAAGGGATAATGAGACAAATTCTATGAAGCAATGACATTTTCAACTTTTCATACGACACTGGCTATAAGCTGTGTACCATTGTTCTTTCACAAAAACCCTACTTGTAAAAAAAAGAATGAAAAAACTATACTGTGCACCTTTCCCTAAGTTTGTGACCCCCCCCCCCCAAATCCTGGATGCACTCTGAGCATCTTCTAGGTAGACATGAGAATTAACAAAGAGCTGGAAATATAGAAACATCTTTTACAGGTCTTTAACTGTTTCCTGCGGCAAAATCAAACTTCCGTCTTGGCGTTTGTACTTTATTTCGGTGTCCGATGTGTACTAGAACTGTTTTCTTCACAAGTAACTAATGCCAGGTTGTGGAGGTTATGTACGACAATGTAACTTAAATAAAATTTACTTTGTTAGTGTACATTAAAAGGGTGTATTTATTGGAAGTACAGAAATTAGTATCCATTTATCGCACATAATTACGGTACAGAGATGATTTTTGGAGGTTGTGTCTACGTTTAACAATGTAACTTAACCTTTTAGATTTTTAAAATTAATTAGACTTAACAAACATTTCCTTAGTTAGTGTACATTCAAAGGCTGTATTTATTGTATGGATAAAAGGCTGTATATAACATTAAAGGCTATATTTATTCGAAGTACCGGAATTAAAACCTACTTCCAATTTAGAACCCAGTACAATCTAACGTATAACCAAACAAGTACATTAAAATCCTTTTTTCAACATAATGCAATAAAAAGCAATGTGCAGTTTCTGTTAACACGCAAATGATTAAGTATTAATAATGGGTTAGAGTGAAATTTAATGTTACTATGGTCCGAATTAATGCAAATAAAATTGGAGAATCTCGTAAACATATTAAAGAATGCTTGTATAGTACACACAAAATTATTACAGTACGGACCTTTGTTAATGAATAGAAACAAATGGGACTCTATACTTTAGTATGTACCAATAAAATTCACTTTTTTCAGATACCGATATCTATTGTTTCTTTTTATACTCTTAAAAAAAGGTCATTAACAACATACATTATGAGAAAACGTGATTACAAATCATAACCAGCCATTAGTTATTTGTGAAGAAAATAGATCTAACATTTACAAACATGATATCTTCAATTCTCTTCCTATTACTTTTATAAAAACTGGAGTTTCCACTGCAGGTTTTAAGTCCACTAACTACTTAATTATATATACATAATTGTTCCTGTATCTTGTTGGGTAACATATTATATTATTACATCTGCTTTCTACTTATATGTGCAAACAATGTTTTTAAATTACGGTCCTAAAATCTTTATCAACACTTTATATCTTTAAAATTTAGACAAAGTCTAATGAGCAATTTGGCCTAACCTGAAGTTACATGACCTGGCTCAGAACAACTTTATTTTGGCAAATACAAAGATGAAGACTGGTTGCAATTTCTTCAGGGCTCACACCTGCTGCCAGGCTTAGTTCTATAACATGATAAGGAAGAAAGAAATCAGCCCGAACCTGCAACCACTGTGGGAAGGCTTTTACACCATTACCAAGAAGATTAATGATGTCATCTAAGAATAACTCATTAGGCCATTTAGCTTTATTTATACATTTAATGCATCTTAATTAGTACACTAACAGCACTTCTCTGTCTTACAGTAACACAACACGTTATACTAACTCAAAAGAATTTGTTTTCAGTTTAAGAAACGTGCTTTACATTAATATGTGTACGCATACTATATTGAAATCCAGTGTTCACTATCCAATAATTACAAATTTTTGAAATTGTGAAATTAGTAACACTATGTACTAATGTGTGATTATCAGTTGAATTTCTGAATTCCTTTGATTCATTAATAAATTTTACTAATTTCTTTCTTTATGTCTATTTAATGATTTCTTATTAGTTTTTAGTCTTTGTGTTTTCATTATTCATTTGTAAATTCTTGGATTTTGTTGTCCATGATATGTCCATTGAATAACTAATTATCATTAAAACACACAGAGGACTGATCTTCTTTTGCAAGATCACAAGTATGTTTCAAGACCATTTGCAGGTCAGGTATTGTTCTGTCTGTTCACTTTCTGAAAGTGGTTGAGGAGCAAGGGGGAAGATGTCTCCATTACAACACACACACTAGCACGCACACAATTCCTTTTTTTCTTTATTTAATTTGAATTCTGTATTAGAACAAATGTTTTCAGAGTTTACAAGTTTTTTTTTTAATTTCTTGGATTAATTTTTTTAATTTTATGCAATGTGAAAACATACAGAGGAGTGTCAGTTTTTTATGTTTTTTCAATAAGTAAAAATGAGAGGGGGTGAGAGAGAGAGAGAGAGAGAGAGAGAGAGAGAGAGAGAGAGAGAGACAGACAGACAGACAGACAGACAGACAGACAGAGACAGAGACCAAATATAACACATACAGAAATTTCATCAGAACTTTTTCCTGATAGTAAAAAAATAACTAAATAATAAATGGCAAAGAACATTAAAAAAATTAATGGAAATTATAGTTATTATTTGTTGTCTAATGAACAGGTACTAGTAATGGCTTCATATACTTCACATCTTAAATTATAAAGCTATTACAAACATATTTGGTATACTCAGCTTGAAACAACGTTCAGTCCAATAAAAATGGTTTAAATTTTGCCATGCTGCATTATTAGTACTGCTGGAACAGCAGTTTGATTATAATTGTTTTTAGAACAGACTTCCGGAATTATGTGTGCAAAATGATTAAAGCATCCTCCTTACAGTGTGCCTTAATAAGTTGTTGATTATTCTGATACATTGTTATGCCATTATCATATGACAGTTCTCAGAGCTTCAGTAATAGTCATCTTTGCTGTTAACATGGACACAAGTCTCATTTTTTAAAAAGACTTTTCATTAGTAAAGTTACTTACAAGTAGGCATACATTTATACTCATAATATGAGTCTAAGAATTAAGAAAAGATGAAACCAACTCGTTACACTGAAAAACTTCTAGGTATACTACTACTGATTGAAAAAGACAAGATAACTCATGGTGAACTTTTTCTTCAAACCTTTTAACACCATGGATCTGCGTTTATCCAGCTACTTTGCCCTTTTTTACATTTTATCAACTTGTGTTCCCAGAGTCGCAGTATTCTGAATTGTTCTTAAAATTTCCATTTAGGATTAGACCCATCCATACTTATCTGTAGCACAGATGCAGAGTTATTAAGATGCAAATTTATTCCTAGTAGAGTTATCTTCGAATCCCTTAAAAAACCTTAAAGATTACTTTAGAATGGGAAGTCAAAGAAACACAGAATTTAAGTAGCAAGTTTCCACTACTTTGTAAAACATCCTAGAAACAAACTGTGACATCCAGTAACTGTTGCTGAGAAACCTTACTAAGGGGCTTATACAAAAAAAAAAATACAAGCTTGCTCTTTTGAACATCTGATGAAAAGGTTTTGTAAAGTGTACCTAACATAAAAACATACAAGGTTCGATTTGTCCTTGTATTCCATACTTCCATAAACCTAAGTTAATGTGTGTATTTATTATATGGATAAAAGGCTGTATATAACATTAAAGGCTGTATTTATTTGAAGTACCGGAAATTACTTCCAATTTATAACCTAGTACAATCTAACGTGTAACCAAACAAGTACATTAAAATCCTTTTTCCAATTTCAAGAGGAGTGTCAGTTTTTTTAGTTTCAAAGGATAAAGAAAACACTTGTTTACAATTACATCTAAGATGTCAAGGGTAATTTTAAATTGAACTTTAGAGCTGTATTTATTATTTATATTTAAACAATTTTTTGTACGCAACATAATAACAAAGGTTGAAATATTTGCAGTTATTTCAATTTTAAAACTTATACACAATTTTTAATCAATCAAAATGTTTCAATCCATTTTCTGTTTACAATTACCCCACCTAATCGCAAATGTATGTTGTGTCTTTAACTTCAGTTAGCACTTTTAATTTTAATTGCTATGAAAATAAATTGAAATAACATGTGTATGAAAAAGAAACGTTAATTTTAGTAGACTTTAAAAGACTTAATACAGGGAATCTTTAAATTTGTTTTAAAGTTTTTTCTTAAAGCTCCTGAATTTTGCTTAGAATAGCTAAAGACACAATGCCATTTGTACACCACGTGGTAAAATTGTGTTGTTACAATGGCGTACCCACAAATGGTTGTAAGGCTTGTTCGCGTGTTCCGTTACATTTTTAATCAGTGTTGTGTTGTGAGTTTTACATTAATTTAATTAAGAATGATTAGCTATGATGAACTGTCGAGTGTTATTAGTACAGAAGAGGATGCAATTTCTTTTCTTCAAGCAAAAGGTTTGGTTCACAATCCTCGTCAATATGAACGAGGACATGACATAGTATTAGCCCTTGGGCAGCAACAGTATTGATGTTGCAATAAGAAGACTTGCCGTGAGTATAAGGTAGTTCGCAAGGGCAAATTTTTAGAGGGGTCTAAATTACCGCTGAGAAAAATAATAAAATTTATTTATTTCTGGTGTGAAGGGTGTAGTAGTGTGAAAAACAGTAAAAATCAACTGGAAATTGGTGTCAACACACACACAGAATGGACGGCTTACTTAAGATATATCTGTGCCTTAGACATCGTGAGAAACCCACGGAAAATTGGAGGACCCAATTTAACAGTTGAAATTGACGAGAGTGTCTTTGCCAAGAGAAAAAATAATGTTGACCGGGCGTATCCACAACAATGGGTATTCGGTGGATACTGCCAAGAAACCAAGGAATGCTTCTTGTGTCGTGTCGAAGATCGGTCAGCAGCTACCCTCCTACCTCTCATAGTGGCAAATATTGAACCAGGGTCTACTATAATGTCAGATGAGTGGCGTTCGTACCGTCAAATTGTTAATTTGCCACAACAGTACAGTCATTTGACTGTAAATCATAGTTATAACTTTGTGGATCAAACAGGAGCGCATACACAAGGCGTAGAAAGCATGTGGCGGTCCTGTAAATGCCGAAACATGATTGAATGTGGTACGAGAAGGGAACACTTAGGTTCCTATTTAAGTGAGTTCATGTGGTGAACAAGAAATGGAAATGAGGATTTGTTCCAGAATATGCTGGAAACCATCAACAAATATGAGGCCCCTTTTTACTATAAACAAATATGATTTTGGTAAGTATTATCAATTTTGGTAAGTATGTTCTATTTAGAATACGTATTTCATAATGATATTGACTTTGAAATCACGTGCTCAGTTTAATTGTTCATTGCTCAAGCTTAATCCAATACCATTTTCAAGGATTTTAAGTATTCTGTAAAAGTATTTTGTTTCCTTATTGAACACAGTACATGACACATTAAAAGTATTCAGTACTTAAAAGTAGGTTAGGTTACATTATTTAATCTAAACAACTTTACAGCAGCTGTAACAAAGTTAATTATAAAATAATAATCATTTTGTATTTTTTCTTTTACAAGTGGATATTAAGCCAAAAAGCTGTTATCATATAAAGTGTAATAATCATGTTCAGTGTATTATTATTTTTAATATCATAGATTACAGATTAAACTAACCTTATACTCACGAGGTACAATTGTACTGATTTCACCTGTAAAAGAACGGTTGGCTGAAAATAAGACACAATTGCAACACAGAACCTGTGTGTGTGTGTTTTGGTGGATGGGTCAGAAATCTGTAAACCCTTTAATATTGGTCTCCTAGAATGTTGACTGATTAAACAAAATAATTGATTAATGTTCATATGTCAGTACTTTGTGTGTCCGGTGATGTAATTTATTTCTCTTTGCAGGCACAAGAAAAGGTTATAAACATTTACATCATCATTACTCAGGCTGAGAAACTGAAACTTCCAGCACTATACTCAGGTTTGTAATTTACACAGTGAAACCAGTCGAAACAAAGTATTAAAATCCTTTGAGAATATTATTAAAAGCAGGCACATTACATCATACATACACAGTTTCATCATTATATGGTGTTCTGTTGTGTGACAGGTCCCAGGTATTACCAATCATCTCCATTCATATGTATTTGGCTTGAACTTTTGAGCTTTAATCTCTACATAAGATGTCCACTTTGCATTTCGTACACAAGCTCATCTTCTCTCCTTTCATGGTTCTTTCAAAAACTGGTGTTAATTGTTCATTTTCTCTCAGGATTAAATATACTTATCCTTAATATTCAATACTTAAAAGTTGGTTAGGTTACATTATTTAATCTAAACAACTTCACAGCAGCTGTAACAAAGTTATTTATAAAATAATTATCTGCTATATTTTTTCCTTTACAAGTGGATATTAAACAAAAAACCGATAACATATTCTTATACCATAAGAAGTAATATAATCACCTTATGTTCATGATGAGTTCCATTTCTTGTGTATAGTGTGTTTCAGTGTTTGCATGAAACAAAACATTTTTAAATCAGTGTTGTACACTTGCCAAGTAGTGTGCGTGATATTTTCCAACAAATTCGTATACTGTATGAGAGTAGACTATTAATGTATAGATACTACTTTACATGTCACAAGTATAACAATATATTTACAAATTACTTATTCTATATTCTTACATGTTATTATTATTATTCAATAAAAAATAAAATACTTTTTAACAAAAATATACTTTTATTTTAATTATTGTATTGTATTTAATATTACTTCAGAAACATAAATATAATTAAAGTAAAAATAAATAGTTGTAATAATTTAATTAAAAAGTATATTTTTGTTAAAAGGAATGTCTTAATTATTCAACAATGATATATAACTCTCTCACTCTTCCCCCTCCCTCTCTCTGTGGGGGGGTTGAATATATGAGTGATAGTTTAATCTTGTTTTCAACAAATTCCAGTTACATTGCAATCTGATAGGTTAGAGTGTGTACTTAAAATGGACAAATTTTTGGTTGTGACCAAAATACCAGGTAAAGTGGTAAGTAAACAACCATTCCATTCTCCTCAGCCTACACATAGATATATATTATTGCCTGTCTTCTTTATTTACAGTGTGGAACAGTAGATCCTGTTACAGTATACTGGATTTAGTACTGGGTTGAGGCATACGTCTACTCTACATGAGTGTTGTGGTTGGTTAGGTAATGATAGTACATTGTTGTGTGTAATGACAGTAAATTGGGTTTGATGTTTCTTTACAAACCCAATTGACTCTGTAGTGCTCTATTATACGTCTTTTGACCTCACTGTAACTGTTTATTCTCCGTTTCTTCCAGCAATTGTACATGCAACCTGTCTTGTATGCTACTGTACTAATTTTAAAATAAACAGTTATGTATCTTGTAGCATAAGCTATTAACTGTAGTGCATACTCCCTCTTTATCTAAAAAGTGGTAGATATCTAATACTAACCTATTAAAACTGTATATTTAATAATACTAACTTATTAACCATAATTCATGTTCCTTCTTTATCTAGAAAATGTTAGACGTTGAATATTGTGTTTTTACAGAAACACTAGCTATCCACAGGTAGTCGCGAGTGGTAAGGAGGTGACTCTACACGCTTCTCGATACATCAGCTGGAAAGATATTCTGGACCTCTGCGGACCTCCACATGAACTCACTTAAATAGGAATCTAAGTGTTCCCTACTGGTACCACATTCAATCATGTTTCTGCGTTTACAGGACTGCCACATGCATTCTACACCTTGTGTATGTGCTCCCATTTGAGGCTCCACAAAGTTATAACTATGGTTTACAGTCAAATGACTGTACTGTTGTGGCAAATTAACAATTTGACGGTATGAACGCCACTCATCTGACATTAAAGTGGACCCTGGTTCAATACTTGCCACTATGAGAGGTAGGAGGGTAGCTGCTGACCGATCTTTGACACAACACAAGAAGCATTCCTTGGTTTCCCGGCAGTATCCACCAGATACCCACTGTTGTGGTAACACCCGGTCAACATTATTTTTTCTCTCGGCAAAGACACTCTCGTCAATTTCAACTGTTAAATTCGGTCCTCCAATTTTCCGTGGGTTGCTCATGATGTCTAAGGTACAGATATATCTTAAGTAAGCCGTCCACTCTGTGTGTGTTGACGCCGATTTCCAGTTGATTTTTACTGTTTTTCACACTACTACACCCTTCACACCAGAAATAAATAAATTTTATTATTTTTCTCAGCGGTAATTTGGACCCCTCTAAAAATGTGCCCTTGCGAACTACCTTATACTCATGGCAAGTCTTCTTATTGCAACACCAACACTGTTGCTGCCCAAGGCTCAACACCATGTCTGTTAACACAACGACGAATATTCTGAACCAAACCTTTTTCTTGAAGAAAAGAAACTGCAGCATCCTCTTCTGCAGCACACTCTAACCATCATAGCTAATCATTATGAATAATTAATGTAAAACTTGCAGCAAGAACACTGATTAAAAATTGTAATGAAACTGAACAAGCCTGTAACAACACCAATTATAGATAATATTAATAAAATGAATTAGCAAATTCATAAGTGTTTTATTTTGGTTTCCACTGTACTATGTGACGATAGGTGAGACCATCATAACAATTTAACAAAACATCCCAATTAATTCAATATTATACTTTGAGGATTATAATTTTACATATACACTAATGTAAAATATAAAACATTATTGTTATCTGATTTCAAGCTTGCAGAAGTCAATCCAAATAAATGATGTCTGAATGTATGTACACACATAAAAGGCAAAATACAAGTGTTCTGTCTTATCTGCTGTCATAGAAAATATATTCTGTATTTCTTTACGGTTGCAACTTCATTCATGTGAGTGAAAATTAATTTATATAAATCTCAAATCATCACCTGGAATCTACACTGTTGACTGTAAACAAATACAATAAATTCCTTTTGTGATCACTTTGGGCCAATATGAATTTAATAGCACTAGCCGAATAATAACAATAACTGATAACAAGATTATGCAAGATTTGCCATTACTTTCCCATACCTGTGATTACAGGCATATTGATATACCTGTTACTATGTATAGAGGTGTTACTATATATTGCGACAACACAATTGAATTAATTCTTGCGCATAGGATTAAAGTGTGTGTTTTATAAATCAACAAGTCTATATTGGAGGCATTATAATTATTTATTGCACACCAATTGAATAATAGTTCATACGATATATTTTAAACATACACAAATGTTATGAATTTTGAAATATTGTTTGAAAACAAGTTTATATAAAGTTCAGATCTGAAATTGTTACTTGAGTGAAGATGTTCCAATCTGATGCAGCAAGATGGCTGAAGGCGATGCGTATATCTTGCGTGTCCTTCCCTCGTGGATTCTGCTGGGCTGATGTCCTGATGATAAACATGCTGAACTTGCAACACTGCCTCGCTGCGATAACACTGAATATTGATTGTTAAAGGTTTTTAGAAATGTTTTAATATTGTCTTACTTATTTACGTATCTCAAGGTGTAACGTGGGTGTTTAATGAAAAGCGGTGTATAGGCGTACACCTTACGGCTCGTCTTCAAGTGTCCTCGCGTCACCAGCTCCAGGGGTGCCCATCCCCCACAAGGCCTAATGTGCAAATCCCCCCCAAAAGTCTCAGCACTCCCCCCAATTGGAAAGTCCCCCCACTGCCCGCCAGTCTACAAGCTTAGCACATGCACACATTTTTACATTAACAATTTATTATTCACATACCCTCTGACTCATTGACAGGATGTTGCTGCAGGCTGCCATGGTCAGTTTTCCAAATTCCAAAATAAAATTTACTACTAGTTGTACTGGTAGAGACATTTATGCTGCCAGTTCGTTAAAACAATCATAAAGATATGCAATTGCTTTACTTTTTTACTAATAGCTTAGTTTGTTGCACAAACAGGGTAAAAATGTCCATCAATGTTGGATTTAAAATGTTATTCTTGAAAAAATCCCCCCCAAAATCCTTAAAATACACCCGAAAAATCCCCCCCAAAAATTCTCAATGCGCAACTTGCGCTATGATCCCCTCTGTGGCACCCCTGACCAGCTCTACTGCGGTTGGTAGAACTCCCTATGAGGATATCTTGACTAACACGGATACTTGAAATTAACAATTATATTATTAAAACTGAATTACTTGGGTCTGTAGAATAACTCATACAGAGTTCCAAGTTTTTGTACACCTTTCGCACTGTTTCCGTGTTCACGCAAGAGAAACTTCTTGAACGCGGACCGCACATTTACTAGACAAATGCTCAAGATGAACTGCCATTGACCTTGATCTGCACATGGCAACCGACATCTTTCAATGATTTTACTGCGTTCTAATTGGCCAATTATTGGTCACATAATAATATGCACACAGCACGAATATTTCTTCATGCATCACTTTGCATGGAATTGGCAAAGCCTGCACAGATAATTATCTGGGATTTTATTACTTCGCGCTTGAGTGAGTTTTAAATAAAGATTTCATATAACAAAAATTCACATTTAACAGTTATTTAAAGATCACAAAATATAGGGAAATTGTAGCTAATATTAAACTTTATGTCTTGTTCAAGTCTCATGTAAATCGGATAATTATAATGGACACAATAGAAAAACGTTAATAACTCGTCACCCGCGCACACTTTCACAAACACATTACATAGAAAAATGACGAATAAAATTTTAAGAGTTTGACCTATTCTATATCGGTAATACAATACAAAAACTATAGCTAAAAAAACCAATTTGAACAAGTGACAAATTTAAACAGGAGAATGTTCGTCATCCATGCATAAGACATAGTTCATTGCTTATCATGATCCTGTGTTCTATAGCAATAAATTGTAAGTTAAAACTGTGAGGTGTATTTTATAATCTGGAACATTTTATACCAAATGATTTAATCACAAAAGATTATGTAAAACACAAAATTACAACAAACACACCAAAAGTATCTATAGAAATTAAAAAATAAACAAAATTATATAAATGACAAATTATTCAATAAATGATTAAATATATACCATAATTTATTAGATGCTGCAATTATTTTTTATAGAAACAAACATCCACTAGCAGCTACAAAACCAACTTTCCCTATAATGTAAATAGCTAGATCCTGATCTTTTCGATACATTGTTGGATTGTTAATGCTAGAATTTTTTTATTCTTTTCCCTAAACATTTTGAAACCATAATTTCAAAGCGATACTACCTGAGATGCCTTTCCATTGTGTTTCCTTTTGCTCCAAAAAAAATATTTTGTTGTGGTGTTGATAATGTCTTTATTCTTTAAAATTTTGTGTGAGGGAGATTGCAATATTTTTAACTGAACTGTAGCATTTCATTGTCTCAGTTTTTGTCTTTTTTTTGTGCTACTGTAAAGTGTTCACTTTTTATTTACACTTAAGTAATGCCATTTTTATTTTACATTTTTACACTTTCTGTCAAGCTACTGTAAAGCTACAGTAAAATATACAATTTTATTTAAAAAAAAAATGATCAAACCAAGCACTTGTCTGTAATGAACAGAACACTGTGTAATAACTGAAATATATGAGAGTTTTATTTAAGGTTATTGCTGGCTCTCACATCCTACCTTCCAGTATTTGCGTATCATCCGTCAGAACAGTGAATAACTCAACAGGATACTAAGTCATTCTTACTACTGTTCAGGTGCATTTATCATGTACACCAGAGGCAGATTTATGCATAGGCAAAGCAGGCAACTGCCTACAGGCAGCAAATTTTGTAAAGGTCATTAGGGTGTTTTTATACCTAAGAGATGTTTCAAATGCCGCTCCATTTCATCTCAATATGATAAGAAGCTTTTAAAAATATATATTGTTTAGCAACAAGGCTATTACATAAAGAGAATAGTTCATCATTTACTTCTGATCTGTATATGAAGTAGGCCCTACATCGTTTTTTCACAATTACATTTACATACATTATATATGTGATACTTCTATTATATTAATTATTTAACTATTAATTTGTTTACATTCAAATTTCGAACATCCTTTACTGACTCTGTAATTTGACATGAGTGAATGTCAATAGATGCCACTAGCTGCTAACAGACAGACTATGAGCATAGTATAATTTCATACCCAACTCTAGTGCCAATTGACCTGCCGAGGAGGGAAATAAGAGGTCTACACATAGTACGTGTCCGTTAAACACCTGTTGTATTTTACATAAATTGTTAAATATATATTCATCAAATAAATTGATAGGCAAAAAGTGATAAGTGAAAGGATGATTATGTCAAAAGATGTGTATATAATGTTTATATAAATATATATTAACACTTTCACTGTGAACTTACTTTTAGGTTTTGATTACCCAGATGTTTCAACATCGTATTCGTCTTTCTCAATGGGTTTTTAAATACTGAATGTCTGTACAGTAACGGTTATGGGATGTGGGTGTGTGTGGTGGGGGTTGCTGGTGGGAGGGAATTGGCGCTGGGATTCAAATTTTGTGTAGGTATCAATATAATGTATTTTCATTTATTATGTTAGGGTAATATTAGTGCAATGATAATATTCTACCACTACTGTATTACAGTATACAAATGTAGTGATATATCTTGGCACAATACTATGTAATAAATTTGGATAAAAGGCTCATTTCAAATAGAAAGGATAGCTGGTGTGATCAGATATAACAAATTTGTATTAGTATTTTGAGAATTTATTCCTTTCAAACTGCAATAAGCATATTTTCAAACCTTTATGGATGTGTGTCATGGAATTTACAGATTGCATCAAAAGAAACAATTGAAATATATCTTTTCAATTAAACAAAATTTGGTCTTGTAATATGAGTCAGTAATACAGTAGGAACTAATCAGTTAATTGCTATTACAAAATGCCTTATTCCTTTTTCATGATGATCGGATTTTGCTATTCGCCTGCATAAATAAAAATTATTAAATTGCTTAACTCTCAACACAAAGTATTTAAACTATTTAACATGAAAAGTTCATCATGTCACATATTCTAGTAACAAGGTAAGTTTTTGGAATAGTGTTTTAGCTGAATTTATACACTAGGAGGACACTCAGCATTTAGTTTGTGTGTTACTCTGGTTAATCAAAGAGAATTATTTGTGTAAATTCAAATTTAGTAATACAAATCTACTACCATAAAGGCCTGGAATGCTATGCATTAAAGAATTTTAATGAACTTTATATGGGGAAATCTGGTTTACATACATTATTTCTGAAAATAATAATCCTGAAATGTAATCAGTACTTATATCAAGTTAAGTGCAATAATTAAATAGATTCTTCAACTTGCACGTTGCAAACTTCAGGTGCTAAGCCTTTACTTTATTTTTAATTTAACATCAATTTATGTTCGGCAACGTTTAGAAAGAACATGTTATGTTTTATTTATGGCCTCTGAGAAAGTACACAGTGAGTGGAAGCTGGCTTAAATGAAGGTAAACATTTTATCTAATAATTAGTGTCCCGTGTTAGAAAACGAAGTTGTGACACTTGCACGGAGTGACATTTGCACGGAGATGGAATTTGTTGACATTTGCCCAGAGCCATAAGCATTCCAGGAAATGACTAATTATGTGTATTTTTGTCAGTGACACTTGCACGGAGTCCGGTAGGGGGTGAGTCGGTCTGGTTATAGGAATGCAAGAGCAATGGAGGGGTTGTTGACTATACCAACAAAGAAGATGTGACTTATTGGCGATGTGTTGATTATAAGAAAAGTAAATGTAAAGGTAGAATATCGATGAAAAATAATACTATCGTAGGCGAAGAAACTCATGTTTGTATTCCGGACGAAGCGGCAACTGAAGTAAGAAAAAGTGTTGTTAATGCAAAAAAGAATGCAAGGGAAACAGATAATACGATTTCAAAAATTTATGCCGAAGAAGTAGACCCACTCTTTAATCTAGGATATGACCTTGTGACTTCACTACCATCACACAGAAGTGCCAAACAATAATTACATCGCATTCGAAGAAAAACTGTGGGTCCTACAAAGGACCCAGTCAACTCTGAAGGAATATGATTAGAGGAAAATGATCTACTTATGAATGACGGTAAAAATTTTCTATTTGAAGACGACAACAGAAGGCCTAAAGACAGAATATTGGTGTTTTCCAGCGAAAAAGGAAAATCTGCATTTACAAGTTGTTCTTCATTCTTCATCGACGGAACCTTCAAGAGTTCAAGCAAATAGTTTGGGCAGTTATTTATCATCCACGCCGATCTGGGTAGTTCTTGGAAAGAAACCAACACTATTCCAGCAGTCCACGCGTTGTTGCCAAATAAGAACGAGAAACATATGATCGGTTTTTCAAAGCAGTGAAAAACAACGTACCTGGATGGAATCCTGTGACACTTACAATGGACTTTGAACTGGCAATCATCCAATCAGCTAAAACTCTGTTCCTGAAGCTGAAATTTTTGGTTGTAACTACCATTTTAACCAATGTTTATAGAAGAGAATACAAGATTGTGGCCTCGCTCCTGTGCACAAAGAAAATGAAGAGATTCGACTCTACATTCGAATGTGTTCTGCCCTCGCGCATGTTCCACTAGAACTGATTGATGATGGTTGGCTAAGTATACAGGAAAGCACACCTGAAGACGAGAAACTGCGGGTGTTCTATGACTACATCGTCGATCAGTGGCTTGAGAATGAGCATATCCAAAGGAAAGTGTGGAACTGTTGCGGAAGACGGCACCGGACCAACAATGTTTCTGAAGGGTGGAATCAAAGAATTAATAGTTTAATATTGATGTCTCATCCAAATGTATATTCACTGCTCAAGACTCTACGAGAGGACACAGAGTATTACGGCCAGAATAGCCCTGAATATTGATGGGAAGAAGAGGAAAAAAGGAGCAGTAAAGAGTGATGAAACCATTTCAAAGGCCTTGAAAAAACTGGAACTAGATGGCAAACTAAGATCATGCCTTGTTTCTGTTGCTTAGGTCCAGAAGTTAAAGCAAAGGCAATGCCTATCTATAGGTTAGAGAAGTAGACTCTCACCAGGAAAGATTTGTAAATATGTGAATATTCTAATTCAGCATTAAAAAAAAAATTGACGAACTCACATAAAGTGAAAAAAATATATGGGGAACGATAAGAGACTACCTCCCCGTGGTGTTCCCTGGAAACGATGCAAAGTTGGCTAAAAGTCTCATAAAATTCATAAAATAAAAGTAATATTGCACTATAACACTGACTTCACCCGTTCCAAAATTGAAAGAGGATACGTTTTGAACAGTTTTAAGATACTAATGTTAGTTCCGGGCAAGTGTCACAGTCTTACTTCTGACTCACCAAATACCATTATGTGGAGGGGAGGGCTCCGGGCAAATGTCACTCCGTGCAAGTGTCACTCCAGGCAAGTGTTCCAACCCCTTAGAAAACATGTGCAATACATATTATAAAAAGAATGATATTGTTTTTACTTACATGTTCCATAAGGAAATGGATGGCGAAAAAAATCGTGTTCAAGATAAGGGCTGATTCTGATTGTACTACCTTCAAAACATAAAGAAAAGTCATTTTTCAACAGATCTGTGTGTAGAATTTTGTCTATGGTGAATGATAACTGCCGCAAATTCAAATAATTTTTTGCATATTGTAGAGGACTCAAGGTTTGTTGAATTTGGTGAAGATTGGTTAAGGAGAAGGGGTAGTTTACCTGCAATGTTTTATGTTTTAACAAGAGTAAAGTACTTAATTTTGATAAATAGAGTATCCTGAAATGTCATAATAATCCACTGTAGAAAGGTAGATGAAATATCTATAAATGAAAAGGGGTATGGGGAAGTTGAAGGGGGAGGGGATAATTTTCTATAAATGAAAATGATAGGTGAATGGGAGGGGATCATTTTTTATGTTTACTACTTTATCAGCAACAATGAAGTAGTTTGTTGATAAAATTCCTTCCCAGGCTGTTTGACCGTGGTCCAATGTTTTCTGCAAAACCAGACATTTCGGAAGTGCCATCATCAGTGAAAATCGAGTGCGCTAACGTGAGGTGGTATATATTAGTGACCACAATTCTGTGGTTGAGGCTGAAGATAGAAGTAGTTTCTGTGGACATATTTCATTTCTAAAATGATTTTAAATATAAATCTTAAAACATGGAAGTCATGTATGGTTCTCCATACCGATATTTTAATTATTTGCATCAAATAGTATTATTGTTTAATAAATGTTCTATCCAGATCAAATTATGTGTATACAGTTCTGGAAAAATTAGACAGTCATAAAATTTTGTTTGTTTATTGTAAACTGTATTATGTTTGGAAGTATCCCAAAGTAAATTTAACATTAATCATGTCAATCAATGAGGCCAGTCCAGTTTTATAAGGCTAGGAGAATCCTTGAAATGTTTGGAGCATCACTAGGTCATGATGGATTTAATCATCAAATTTCAGTTTCTGTAAAAAAAAACTGGCAGATTTGAGTAGTCACTTGATAAATGATGGTAATGTAAAAGCAACAATTCTTTCAGAATTATATTATAACCCTGTCAGTCTGCAAATAACTATCACTCCTTTAGATCATCAGCAGAATTAAACTTTTCTTATTTATGTTAGGAATGTATCATGTAAAACTGCTGGAAGTATGGAATACAAGGACAAATAAAACATTGTACTTTTTAGGTTAGGTACACTTTACAAAACCTTTTCATCAGATGTTCAAAAGAGCAAGCTTGTATTTTTTTTTATAAGCCCCTTAGTAAGGTTTCTCAGCAATAGTTACTGGATGTCACAGTTTGTTTCTAGGATGTTTTACAAAGTAGTGGAAACTTGCTACGTAAATTCTGTGTTTCTTTGACTTCCCATTCTAAAGTAATCTTTAAGGTTTTTTAAGGGATTCGAAGATAACTCTACTAGGAATAAATCTGCATCTTAATAAATCTGCATCTGTGCTACAGATAAGTATGGATGGATCTAATCCTAAATGGAAATTTTAAGAACAATTCAAAATACTGTGACTCTGGGAACACAAGTTGATAAAATGTAAAAAAGGGCAAAGTAACTGTGGATAAACGCAGAATCCATGGTATTAAAAGGTTTGAAGAAAAAGTTCACCATGAGTTATCTTGTCTTTTTCAATCAGTAGTAGTATACCTAGAAGTTTTTCAGGGTAACGAGTTGGTTTCATCTTTTCTTAATTCTTAGCCTCATATTATGAGTACAAATGTATGCCTACTTGTAAGTAACTTTACTAATAAAAAGTCTTTTTAAAAAAGAGACTTGTGTCCATGTTAACATCAAAGATGACTATTACTGAAGCTCTGAGAACTGTCATATGATAGTGGCATGACAATGTAAGCATGTCTCTCTCTCTCTCTCACCCCCTCTCATTTTAATTTATTGAAAAAACATAAAAAACTGACACTCCTCTGTATGTTTTCACATTGTATAAAATTAAAAAAATTAATTCCATAAATTTAAAAAAACTTGTAAACTCTGAAAACATTTGTTCTAATACAGAATTCAAATTAAATAAAGAAAAAATGAATTGTGTGCATCCTAGTGCGTGTGTTTGAATGGAGACATCTTCCCCCTTGCTCCTCAACCACTTTCAGAAAGTGAACAGACAGAACAATACCTGACCTGCAATTGGTCTTGAAACATACTTGTGATCTTGCAAAAGAAGATCAGTCCTCTGTGTGTTTTAATGATAATTAGTTATTCAATGGACATGTCATGGACAACAAAATCCAAGAATTTACAAATGAATAATGAAAACACAAAGATTAAAAACTAATAAGAAATCATTAAATAAACATAAAGAAAGAAATTAGTAAAATTTTTTAATGAATCAAAGGAATTCAGAAATTCAACTGATAATCACACATTAGTACATAGTGTTACTAATTTCACAATTTCACAAAATTTGTAATTATTGGATAGTGAGCACTGGATTTCAATATAGTAAGCATACACATATTAATGTAAAGCACGTTTCTTAAACTGAAAACAAATTCTTTTGAGTTAGTGTAACGTGTTGTGTTACTGTAAGACAAAGCAGTGCTGTTAGTGTACTAATTAAGATGCATTAAATGTATAAATAAAGCTAAATGGCCTAATGAGTCATTCTTAGATGACATCATTAATCTTCTTGGTAATGGTGTAAAAGCCTTCCCACAGTGGTTGCAGGTTCGGGCTGATTTCTTTCTTCCTTATCATGTTATAGAACTAAGCCTGGCAGCAGGTGTGAGCCCTGAAGAAATTGCAACCAGTCTTCATCTTTGTATTTGCCAAAATAAAGTTGTTCTGAGCCAGGTCATGTAACTTCAGGTTAGGCCAAATTGCTCATTAGACTTTGTCTAAATTTTAAAGATATAAAGTGTTGATAAAGATTTTAGGACCGTAATTTAAAAACATTGTTTGCACATATAAGTAGAAAGCAGATGTAATAATATAATATGTTACCCAACAAGATACAGGAACAATTATGTATATATAATTAAGTAGTTAGTGGACTTAAAACCTGCAGTGGAAACTCCAGTTTTTATAAAAGAAATAGGGAGAGAATTGAAGATATCATGTTTGTAAATGTTAGATCTATTTTCTTCACAAATAACTAATGGCTGGTTATGATTTGTAGTCATGTTTTCTCATAATGTATGTTGTTAATGACCATTTTTTAAGAGTATAAAAAGAAACAATAGATATCAGTATCTGAAAAAAGTGAATTTTATTGGTACATACTAAAAGTATAGAGTCCAATTTGTTTCTATTCATTAACAAAGGTCCTTATTGTAATAATTTTGTGTGTACTATACAAGCATTCTTTAATATGTTTACGAGATTCTCCAATTTTAGTTGCATTAATTCAGACCATAGTAACATTAAATTCCACTCTAACCCATTATTAATACTTAATCATTTGCATGTTAACAGAAACTGCACATTGCTTTTTATTGCATTATTTTGAAAAAAGGATTTTAATGTACTTGTTTGGTTATACGTTAGATTGTACTGGGTTCTAAATTGGAAGTAGGTTTTAATTCCGGTACTTCAAATAAATACAGCCTTTAATGTTATACACAGCCTTTTATCCATACAATATATACAACCTTTGAATGTACACTAACTAAGGAAATGTTTGTTAAGTCTAATTAATTTTAAAAATCTAAAGGTTGTTACATTGTTAAACGTAGACACAACCTCCAAAAATCGTCTCTGTACCATAATTATGTGTGATAAATGGAAACTAATTTCTGTACTTCCAATAAATACACCCTTTTAATGTACACTAACAAAGTAAATTTTATTTAAGTACATTGTCGTACATAACTTACATAACCTGGCATTAGTTACTTGTGAAGAAAACAGTTCTAGTACACATCAGACACCGAAATAAAGTACAAACGCGGAGACGGAAGTTTGATTTTGCCACAGGAAACAGTGAAAGACCCTCTTTTCCTTACAGGCATTTTTTTTTTTTGTAAAAATGCAATTTTTATTTTTAATATAACTGTCAATAGTTTAAAGTAACTGGATTGGTTTGGTGCATTTAAACAATGCAAAGTATGTAATAAAGAACTGTGTTTAGATTGTCATATATAGGTAATTTCACCATTTGTAAAAATTTTAGTCCTTCCCCCTGTGGCGAGGAAATACTACAGTACTTAAAGTTAAGACAGGACTCATACCATCTACTGGAGCAATCCAGTTACCTATATGAAATGAATATCTCAAACTGCCAAAGATGCATACAATGTTCCCCACCATCAAAGAGAGTTATGCACAAGGAAAACTCTAGATGATACTAACAGGAAAAAAAACCTCAGACCCCACAACTATCCAGAATAGTCCTACCAAATGAGGGTCCTAACTATCTGTATATAAAGATTCCTCACATCCCATCAAAACAATTTCTGAGGCCAACCTACTCCAGATTACCTGCTCCCATCTCCACACATAAAGTTGTCATAGACACTAGTGAATATAGTTTGATATGATTTTTTTCTGGCATCAACATCAATAATCTCAACTATCTCTGTGTTTAAAATATTAATTATTATTTATCATCATATTTATCCTGTTCAGAGTTTTTAATGTAAATTACTCAGTTTCAATAGATACTCTGTCTTTATTTCTGATTAGACCTTGAGAAAACAAGTCTTAAACAACAGAGTATTTCACAATTAATACATAGTGACAGTGTCATAATACAGTTCATGATTCTATTCAATACATACAATACTAAACTCTTCAGATAATACATTTTTTAACAACTGACATAATTCATTATATCATACACTTGTCTGCAAATTTTACATAAACAGCATATTTGCCCATATCTGCCAATGCTAAAAATATTAATAATATATTGCAACAAAACATATATTTGCATATTTGCCCAGGGCGGTATGTTTTATATTGTAATTAGTGTAAATAGAATAAGGAAGAGTTTTATACAATTTTGTGCATCAAAATGCAGGCTCTGTCCTGTCAAGAGTGCACCTGCTTCGATAGTTAAAAATACAGCATGTGTGTGTTTGTGTGCATGAAGCCAGCTGCGACAAGAATATGGCATGACGCGTGTGAATTGTGTGTTCCAATTAATAAGGTCTTAACAGGATTATAATAAACTAATTACTTGTGTTAAGCCATTAAACAAAGACTTACACCAATTATAAAGACACCATTACATTAAGGGATTTTTGACGAGTATGGTGATGTAAAATGTATTTCCAAAGGTGCAATATTAAAGATGCTAACTAATTAATATTAATTACTAATTACACACTACTACACTCACACCAAGACATAAGGAGGAATCTCGAGCATCTCTCGAGCATCACAAACAGCAATAACCCATAGAGACAATAAACACCGCGTCAGCATAGTTATCATCATCATCAGCAGCATACTCTCAGGATTCTGGACACACACACACACACACACACACACACACACACACACACACACACACACACACACACACAACGGTAACGGCAGATATATGCAGGTGATACAAAAACAATTATATTTTTTTACTGTCAAGAGAGCTCTTGAAAAGAACTTAAATATGAACAGATAATAATTAGAGTTTAAAGTAAATAGTAGTTAGATAAGAGAGTGTAATTTAACAACAATTTGTAGAAAAGAAATACTAATCTTTTGTTGTATTTTTGGGTGTGTCAGTATAAATCAATAATAGATTGGAAGTAAATGTAATATCATTTTGTATGTTTATAGCAACAATAAACTCATTCTTGAATCTTAATATTATTTTGTTGGTAAATGAGTTGCTTTCATTAATTAAAATTTGAATTAATTTCAGATACACAAATAAAAGAATTTAAATAATTTGTTTAACATGTTTGGTTAGTTAGTATGATTATATGGGTGTTTATTTTTGTTGTACGTTATGAATAGCATAGCAGGTTACAGATTTGTAAAACTTATAAAGGTGAATATTTATTTGTATAAAGTTTGAAATTTTAATATTTAAATATTTTTCTATAAATTAATAAATCTTAAAATGAATATTTTGAAACAATTTTAAATGATTATTTCATGTCAACATCTCACTCCTCGTTAAAAATAATTTAATTATTATGCAACCACATATACTTGACGCAACGAGAAACAAAATCCTGCGACCTGGCCAGTGTAATACATATTATAGTTGCATTGAGAATATGATAATATATTTGTATAATTGTTGTAACGTTGCATAATAAATTGGCGTCCCCAAAGTGGGGCCCCGACAGACAATGTGCCATAATAAATTGGCGTGCTTCGATAAATAACGAACCATAATAAATTCGTTCAGAATTAATAAGTGTAATGTTATTATATTGTAATTGTATATTGTTGTGTATTTCACAACTGGCATTCAACAAAACTAAAAGAGGAGAGAAATTGTTGGTATGAGATAATTTATAATAATACAAATATAAATAAATAATATTATATAAAAAACCAATAGAGTCGCGGTTTACCAATAATAAAAACAAAAGATCTCAGACAAAATCAGAGAAATGAATACCAGAATAGAAATATTAGAAACTAGTGTAGAACAGTCACTAAATGAACAAGCTTTAAAGATTGAGAATAAGTTTGAAGATCAGAAAGCAGAATGGTTTAAAGAATTGAAAGATAGTGTGAACCAAGTAGCTGAACAATGGAATGAGAAGTTTATAGTAGCAAAGCAGGAGCAGGATATGGAAATAAAAGCAGTCAGTGAACATGTCCATGAAAACATCAATAAGACACAGGAGTTGGAAGCTAGAGTAATAAGGTTGGAAATTGCCGTAGTCGTGCCTAATAAAACCACAAAGGAATATTCCAGTGAAATAGATACACTAGGGAAAAATCAACATGGAAAGGTAGAACGTCTAAAAACAGAATTGATGAAGGGAGCAACGCAGATAATGGTGGATCCAACACTGATTGATGAAAGGACAAAATTGTTACGGAACTGGGAATGAGATATGGATTTAACAGGCAATGTGTTAACTTATAAAGAGAAAAGTAGCTTTATTAGTAAACAGTTTCAAGGTTCTGCTGTAAGATGGTACACGAGAGTTCGATATAATTTAACTACTAATGAACAACTAAAAACTCATTGTTTGAAGGTTGCTATGGGAATATTCACACAAAAAAAAACAAATAAGAGGCCAATTAGAATATGGTAAGTATCACGGTAAAGATACACTCGCCATTGGGGAGTATGTAATCCAACGTGTCGAAAGAAGTAAATACTTAAAATCCAGATTGGCACAACTCGAAGTGGTACATAAATTAGCACATCACTTTCACAGAGATAGTAGATTTGCCAATAAACACTAGGAATTAAAACGATCAAAGAATTGTTAATTTTACTCGCACAGTCCGAACACATGTTTCACTCCAAGTACAGAAATAAAACTAATTTTATACTAAGAGAAGAGAATTATTGTGGAGAGAAAAATACACTGGACTCTTCGAATGCAGGTAAGAGAGGAGAAGTGAGAGAGAGAGAAACAAAACTTTGTAGTAAGTCAACTAATTCGCTTAAATATTTAGAGAGGGGGAACCAGTGAAAACGACACCTTCATGGAAAATAAGGAAGCATTTTAGTGGCATAACGTTACACAAAGATGACAATAAAGCATTGTTATGTACACAGAACAATGATCATTTTTATGTGCAGAACACATGTACTGCAGGAAATTTATCGTCTATTATGACGAGAACATGGAAACGGAGAGTGAGAAAATTAAGCCGACTACAATGTACAGTGAACAAGTGGGTCGAGACGTATGACAATGAAACAATAGCAGGATGTATGTTGATATTAGGGGAAAAGAAAATTTGTCACCATCCACAACAGGGAAATGTTTATGACATCCGATAAAAATATGTACTTTTATAAAGAGTTAAAAAACCAATTGTAATATACAGTAGTTAATAAGATGTAATTGGAATTATAAGTTACACACATATATATATATAGTAAAAAAAATTTGACTAACAGTCCAATTTTATTTAAACCCACCTGGGGAATATATGCAACAATACATATATTTGCATATTTGCCCAGGGCGGTATGTTTTATATTGTAATTAGTGTAAATAGAATAAGGAACAGTTTTATACAATTTTGTGCATCAAAATGCAGGCTCTGTCCTGTCAAGAGTGCACCTGCTTTGATAGTTAAAAATACTGTGTGCGTGCGTGCGTGCGTGCGTGCGTGCGTGTGTGCGTGCGTGCGTGCGTGCGTGCGTGCGTGTGTGTGTGTGTGTGTGTGTGTGTGTGTGTGTGTGTGTGTGTGTGTGTGTGTGTGTGTGTGTGTGTGTGTGTGTGTGTGTGTGTGTGTGTGTGTGTGTGTGTGTGTGTGTGTGTGTGTGTGTGTGTGTGTGTGTGTGTGTGTGCATGAAGCCAGCTGTGACAAGAATATGGGTTGACGCGTGCGAATCGTGTGCTCCAATTAATCAGGTCTTAACAGGATTATAATAAACTAATTACTTGTGTTAAACCATTAAACAAAGACTTACACCAATTATAAAGACACCATTATATTAAGGGATTTTTGACGAGTATGGTGATGTAAAATGAATTTCCAAAGGTGCAATATTAAAGATGCTAACTAATTAATATTAATTACTAGTGTAATTGAAGAGTAATTAATATGTGTGGTATATGTGAGTGACCAGAACAAAATTACGCAAACAATGATATCGCTCATGTGACAAGTATGTTCATGAGTTCGCGATAATTAACCAAAAAGTGAGTATAATAAAAAGGATGCTTTGGCGTGAACTGACTATCTCTAGCTTGTCGAAAACAGGCCTGTACCTGTCAAATCGCCACCAGTATAAATACCACTGGCAATTTTGGACGATCACACACTCGGACTCAACAAATCTACACACGACGTCACGCTGTCCGTTTGCAGATCGACCAGGACACACATACACACTACCACACTCACACCAAGACATAAGGAGGAACTCTGGAGCATCACAAACAGCAATAACCCATAGAGACAACAAACACCGCGTCAGCATAGTTATCATCATCATCAGCAGCATACTCTCAGGATTCTGGACACACACACACACACACACACACACACACACACACACACACACACACACACACACACACACACACAACGGTAACGGCAGATATACGCAGGTGATACAAAAACAATTATATTTTTTTATTGTTAAGAGAGCTCTTGAAAAGAACTTAAATATGAACAGATAATAATTAGAGTTTAAAGTAAAATAGTAGTTAGATAAGAGAGTGTAATTTAACAGCAACTTGTAGAAAAGAAATACTAATCTTTTGTTGTATTTTTGGGTGTGTCAGTATAAATCAATAATAGATTGGAAGTAAATGTAATATCATTTTATATCTTTATAGCAACAATAAATTCATTCTTGAATCTTAATATTATTTTGTTGATAAATGAGTTGCTATCATTAATTAAAATTTGAGTTAATTTCAGACACACAAAAAAAAGAATTTAAATAACTTGTTTAACATGTTTGATTTGTTAGTAAGTTTATATGGGTGTTTATTTTTGTTATATGTTATGAATAGCATAGCAGGTTACAGATTTGTAAAGCTTATGAAGGTGAATATTTATTTGTATAAAGTTTGAAATTTTAAAATTTAAATATTTTTCTATAAATTAATAAATCTTAGAATGATTATTTTGAAATGGTTTTAAATGATTATTTCATGTCAACAACATCTCACTCCTCTTTAAAAAGTATTTAATTATTGTGCAACCACATATACTTGACGCAACAAGAAACAAAACCCTGCGACCTGGCCGGTGTAATACATATTATAGTTGCATTGAGAATATGATAATATATTTGTATAATTGTTGTACCTTGCAATATATAATAAGAGTTAGATGAATAACAGTGATTAACCATTTTGCTTGTACCAGCATGACACAATTATTCACCGTTCACGAGAAAGTACTTTTTTTTTATTTAAACAATTTTTGCTACAGTCTATTTCTTGATGCATATATAATTTATTCAATATTTATAAATTCTTTACCTTAAAATGTTTTATTCCCTTATTTGGTACATGTTTTGGGAAGTGTATTGACGCCATCCTAAGCCTTCCTGATTTTATATCTGGTGGAGTATTCATGTTGTGGTTGGTTGTTGTTATGGTTTCCTGTTTTTTTTTTTTTTTTTTTTTTGGGTATTTTATACTGGTGTTATCGTGTGTAATATATGTAATATATACACGACAATCACACAGAATAACACCAGTGGTATAAAATAGCAAAAACCAACAGGAAACCATAACAACAACCAACCAAAACATAAATACTCCACGAGATATAAAATCAGGAAGGCTGAGGATGGGAACAATACGCATCCTGAAACATGTACGAAATAAGGGAATAAAACATTTTGAGGTAAAGAATTTATAAATTTTTATTTATATACTTTATTTTTATAGGCAATTTTCTTTAATCAGGAATGTTATTAAAAAATAATAAGGGTGCAATAACTGAATGAATTTACTGTCATATTAAGTTAATCATAATTACAAATCTAATATATACACATACATAAACTATAAAAATCATCTAATCATTTACCAAGAAACACAAATTATTGTACATATTTAATAATCATAACCAAACTCTATTATGTAATGTAACAAAGAAGACAATAAAAACCTTTTAATACAATTCATGTTTTAGAATATATACAAAGTCACTATTTAATTTACTTAATAAACCAAGATGATTTTTTTTTTACACCTCACGTCTTAAATAAAAGTTTATCCATATTATGAAAATTTAACCAGAAGCATTTCTCAAATTGTAAAATTAGTTTATATTTTCATATTAACATGAATTATATATATAAAAGTTCCAAACGGCTTCTTGCTACTGTGTGGTAAACTTTATTTGTCCTCAATTTTATTATCTTGCCAACATTGTACACAATTAAAAAAAAAGAAAAACTTCACAATTTAATAGTAGTTACTGTTCTCCAAGTACAGAAATCACATAACTTTTAAATATAAAACAGTAGGTAACTTACTTCCAGAGAAACGTTATTAAAATCAAATTCTTTTGAAGGCATTTTCAGTTATTACATGGTACAATAAGCTACTCAAAACAAGCCTGAATCAATTTAGTATAATGCAGATCAATTCCAGTGTCCATAAATTTCCAAATGAAAGAAATTTGTATGAAACATTTTCTTCTAAAACGTTGTTCATTTTCACAATTACAAACACAATTTTGAATTCAAATTTTTGGGTCATTTCCTCAGTACCTAGTTAAATTTTGTCCATAACATAAATTATAGAAGGTTTGATACAGATTAAGATGGTTTTTATTTTGAGTTGATATCTTTAATAACAAAAAAAGTTATTGGCCCATTCCATTAGTTCTAGAAAATGTTGAAAACAGCCGACTGGCCAAAACAAAGTGACCACCAGAATAAAAAAATTTTTTTAATACGTTTTGTGCTCCCAGATACATGTAGGAACCAATAACACATATTGTAATTTAAAAATAAAAATAAAATATGTCAGCAACAAGTTAATTTTTTATTGGTTGATTTGAAATGGATCGACCCTACAGAGTATTAAGTTTTAATTTTTCTATATAATCCAAATTATTTGAATTGTAAACTCTGTCCACCAGTTTACATTGGCTTGGATAATCAAGACTGCTGTATGCACATTGTTTTTTTTTCTACAATACTCTTGGAACAACACAAATTGAAGTTATTATTATTAACTTTTAACTTTATGAAACAAAATTTCCTATTTTGGGAAGCTAGAAAGAGATTCTTGTTGTAAGTCTTTCCCTGGTAAAGGAAATTAAATCCAGCTAAAATTTTATGCAATAAAGCATTTAACATGCATTTATTTTCACAGTGACTTTTTACTACAATTTAGTTTCTCAAACCATCTTCTTAACAGATTGGGAAACAACAAAAACAATTTCCTCAACTAGTAATCTTGCAAATTTACATATCGCACCTTGAAACGTAGAGGACCACAAGTGCTAAAAGACACATTTGCGGGAAATTGAGTTTTAAGTTTCAAATGGTTGTTAAAAATTGATAAGCTCATATTCATAAAACATTTTTTCATCCATTTTAACAAAATTTAATTCTCTAAATGCTGTTATAAAAAGTTTCTGGTTTTCTATGACATATAGTTGTTTTGTTGCACTTATAGCCATCTACAAGACAAACAATTTTCAAGAAATGAATTTTGTTTTTACTGAAAACAGCCATAAGTGCTATCAAATAGTACACATTATCTGTTTTCTTCATACTTTTTTAAATTATAGGCGTTAAAATTTATTTTTATTGGTATTTTTAAACATCTTTTAATAAATGAAACATAGTAAATATCATTTATTATAAGAGGCACAATTATGTATCTACTGAAAGTAATGAATAAAATATAGTAAAGACAATCAAAAGTGTTAATTTTATTACTCAATAAACGGTAATAATTAACGGTTATTATTATTTTTTTATTATAGGTTATTATTCTTTTAATAACGATAATATGGTTAACAATACACAAAACATCTATTTTGAATGTGTAAATTATTTCAATCGTTACAAAATGTTGAATAATCTTATAGGTCAAGTTCATCTGAATCTACGTCTTTTTTTTCATTTTATGGCGTAAGGATTAGATGTTCACACAAGACTTATAATTGCTCTTTATAATTCTGCTTTGGCAGACAGGTATTAAATCTCATTTCTTGAATAAACATAACAGTTATTCTTGTTGGAGAGGTAAATCCGCAATTCAATTTTGGTAATGAAGGCTTGCTTCTTGTATTTTTGTGTGTGTATATTTTCTTATAATCTTTGCCAAAGCATGTTTTGTAGAAATATTGAAGAGGCTTTTCTTTCTCTACTCTGATTTCTCTTATGTCCTTTTTGCTTACTGGAAAGGTTTTCCAAAAAAATTTGGATGATTTTTGAAATCCATCAAGTCTGGTTACCCATTTCTGTTACTTTAAAAGGACTGCCTTTCTTATCAGCCGTTTAGATTCTGGTTGCCCACTGTCCAGGTACAAGCTTTCTTTGTTTAATTAATGTAAATGTTCTCTTCCATTCTGGTTGTGACCTTTTACTAAAAATTTATGTGTAATGCTTGAAATATTGCAAGCAAAAACTGCATACACGTATAAAGCAATAATGTGTTTATTCTTTGTTGTCCTCTACAGTTGTTCGAGTTAAAGGCAACCATCTCTACTTTGCATTCAATTTGTAAAAAATGAAAACACATTTAACCGATTTCATTCGAAACTCTTTTGCTAGCACCCTCATGTAAAACATACTAATGACTTGTACTTCTCCCGATATCGTAAACTAAAAGATAGTGACATAAGCTGTTCAGAAGTGACAGCTGCCATTTATAATATACAACAGAAACGTTATCACAAAGATTTGGGAGGACTGCCTGTAAATCATAGCATGCTGTGATACACTTCTTTTCCTTTGCAAGCGCTGCATATTCGGCCTTTTCTTCTCTGCTTAATTTAACTTCTTTTCGATGATTTTTATACTCAAATTGTAGCAATTCTTTTTCATATGAATTTTTACATTTATCTCAGAATAAACACTGCTCTTTTCTAGGGACAAAAAGTTAATATTAAATTCTGTCAAGAAAATGTTGCTTGATAATATTCCTTATCATTTTGTCTCCTACTTTTAATGTATCTATGAAGAATTTTTTACAAACAAGGTATATTTCTCCATCTGCTTAAAAGTGGTACTCATCATTTACATTTCTTGTAGTGCCTTCTATAACTCTCGGATATTGAGGCCTCGATCTGTTCATACAGGTAGATATATATTATCATTGTTTTTTAATCTCTACAGGCTTCCAAAACGTCTTAAAAATATGAGCACATTGGTCATCTTGAATTTGCTTACATTTATAATGTCAATCCCCCTGGCAATCTTTTCTCGTTACCATTTCTTGTACATGGTTACCCTTTGAGTATATGTATGTCTCACCTTATTCGTTTCACCTTGGCTGCATTTCTCTTCCATTTATTTTCCCTTACTTTTCATTTTTGTCCTCTTGTCTTCTGTTCATCTTGTACTTTGTTATGTAACACTTGAAGCAAGGCTGTTTCGGAAATATTATATATTATAAGCTTACCTCATTTCTTTCATTTAATTTCACCTGAATCAGCAATGTTCTGTTTGAAAACATTCTGTAAAACTCAACACAATCCAACAAAATAATATTTAACTTATTCATATGTTATACTAATTAAATGTTAAAGCTATAGAAAAAGGCAGGAAAGGGAACAAGTGCTGCCAGCTTAAGAAACTAAAACTATGCTACTCTCATATATGGGCACAATTGCAGTTATGGCCACCTTCATTTAAAACCTTCCTAAATATAGTTTATTCTTTTAATGCAATACAGCCATAAGTGACAATGTGGCTGTATTTCATTAAAATGTGTGTCCCAGATTTTCAACAGCATAAGGACAATCAGCAGCTGGGACAGAGTTTTATACCAGCTGTATCTCTGATGTTATCACTTATGTCTCTATTGTATTTAATACAGCTCTGTTTAATATTGTGCCATAACTCAATTTCCAAATTTTTGGCACTTATGGCCCTCTTGCATTCAGTGTATGATACCATCTTCACTGCAAATGTTAGTTACTGTTAAATCCGAAGTACTGTATAATGTGATTTAAGAACACATTAAGTAGCAGAATAATGACTGTAATGATATACATACATGAGTATATAATTACATCATCACTACCATTTACAATAGATTGACCAACTGGGATGTCCATTACACTGTGCTATATTGGACTATGACAACTCCCACCAATACTATTAAACAATAATTTTATTATTAATTAAAATGTAATTCACCTACTGTACTGGTCATTATTGATGATTGAAGTAATTCTATAAGCACAAAATCTCATCTAATTACCACACATTAATTTTTTTGACCTCATGAAATTTAATGGTGACATTGGTAATGAAATAAAACAAAAATCCTTTCAAGTTCACAAATTACAACACCAAGTTACTTCAAAAACTGACACTTGATGTACACGCCTTCAAACAGTAACTACTCAAAAGTAAAACTCGTCTTGCAAGTTTTAGCAGTTTTTTGTTAAAAAATAATTAGTAGTCAAGTGTTTGTATCTAGACTTCATATATGCATGTACAAAAAAAACTCATAATGTTCACAAGAATATCAAAACACTTATCTAAATTTTATTTTAAAATTATCATCCCTTTACGATCTGTTTACACATGGCTACTTTCTTACCCACACATTTAATTATGCTTCAAGTACAATATATAACAGTCAAAACTAAGTAAAAAATAAAACTCTAAAACTGTAAGTTGACTTTAATCTTTTTAATACTGTAAATACAAATGAAGGAAGCACTACAGTTAATATAAAACCATATTTTTTTAATGTAAAAATCATTACAATGTTGACTCTTTTGGGGAAACTATGGTATTAACACTTAATTAAAAAAAGTCAATATCAGATAACACTATTGCAGTTATAAAAGACTTCTCATAAAAAAATATCTAAAACATTCCATGATCAAATGTAAAATATCTAAGACAATAATTTCAATAATGCGTATTACATTGCTATGTTAGTCTTCAAATTTTACTTTAATGACTAAATAAGCAATTTTACATTGATTGAACTATTTGTAGACACAAATATTAAATTATATTGTCATGACAATTACAGAAAACTCTCGAATAGTCAAGAGTGTCGTTCTACTTGTTTCTCAGCTAGCTGAGCAGGTGCGTGTCTCTGTCAAGCCTGTGTACCAAGGTACCCTCTAGCCCTTTCGAGTGCTTGTTAACTACGCAAATTATGTTGGCATGGAAAATTATTCTAGAACATCTGCAGGCTATATATAAGAAACAGCGACCGCTTAGTCAGTTAGTTACAGTTGGCGATTTATTCATTGTGGATCAAGTGGTTGTTGTGGAAAGTGACATAATTAGTGGGGGACTCTTTATAGTTGACATTATGTTGTGTGTGGGCAAGTTTAACTTGAATTACCACATGAAAGCATCTTGTTGATTTCAAATTGTTATTTGTGACTCATTAGAGCTGGCAATTAGTGACTTCATTGGTGCCTGTATTTTGTTTCAACTGTATCATACGACGATCAGTGAGCATCATAACAATACGTAAATACAGTAAAATACAAATGTTGTTTCTTAGGTCTTATTTTTTCAAGTAATCAAATATTTTAAATAAAAATGGCACATCTGCTATAAATTGGGTCACAGAGATTGCATTATACTTCACTTGACTTTCCATTAATATTTTCAGACTTTGTTCTGCAACAATTACACATTTAAAAATTTAGTCCATAAAATGTCAATTCTTAACTTAAAGTTGTCTTGACTGTTCATCATCTTCTTTCACAGCACTAACACTTTATCTAAAAATGAAACTTTTACTTGTGAACTTACTGTTTTTTCTTCTTGTCGAACGCGTTTTGGCGTCGTATTCGCCTTCCTCAGCTTAGAGACAGACTGCCAGTATTTAGTAACGGTTGTTGTATGGAAGGTGTAGTGGGGGTGGCGCATGGAGGAAGGGGATACATGAATCCCCGCGCCAATCCCCTTCCTCCACGCACCACCCCCACTACACCTTCCATACAACAACCGTTACTAAATACTGGCAGTCTGTCTCTAAGCTGAAGAAGGCGAATACGACACCGAAACATGTTCGACGAGAAGAAAAAACAGTAAGTTCACAAGTAAAAGTTTCATTTTTAGATAAAGTCTTAACTTAAAGAATCGTCTTGATTATTTTTTTAAATATTTAGTTTTATTAAATGAATTATTTATGAGTGGCATCTCTGTCTCTCCTCCCTTGTACAAATAATAATATTTATACATATTTTTCTTATCTCTACTGAGACTCACTCTTATGCATTATTTTATATGATAAATTAATCTGTAAAATATTCTAATATACAGAATATTTTTTTCTTTTACATTAAATTATGTTACTATAATATAATTATATATATATATATAATTTTTTAAATATTAGTTACATTAAAACTATATAATACAGTCTTGTTATGCTATATAAAGGATAGGGCAATAAGAACACAATAATTTGTGTTAGTTTGTGTTTGGTTACTTGGCAACAATATTAAACAGATGGTTTTATAACCTCAATAAAACTATGCCATTTCTGTAAACATGGCTTAATGGCGAGTTGAACACTGCGCGTTTGCTATAGAAACATTTTTTTTAAGTAATGATTGCCATATAACAACACAAATACTGTTCAGAAGGCATTTTAATGCTGGGAGACACGGAAGAGTTCCAAATCACTCAACAATATCGAACTGGGTAAGAACATGTAGAACCACAGCCTTAACACAGAAAACAATTTCAGGAAGTGTAACAACAGTGCACACACCAGAAAGTATGGAAAAAGTAAGAGCTTCTGACATGTGTAGTTCAGAAAGGTCTGCTAGAAAGAGAAAATGATATGGCGCTGCAGATTTCTAGTAGGTCTCTGAGGAGGATTCTGCACCAAGATCTCCATTTCTATCCATACAGAATTCAAGTGGCCCAAAACTGTTTGAATGTGATTACACTAAGAGCTGATTTTTGTAATGAAATATTGGAATTCAAAAATCAAGAACAAAACTTTCATGAACATTTGATTATGTCAGATGAAGCACATTTTCACATTTCCGGGCATGCGAATAATTAAAACACATGTTACTGTAGTGACAGTATCCCTCAAGAACATTATGCTATAATTCTTTATAGCCAACAGGTCACTGTTTGGTCTGGAGTTTCCTCGTTCATGTTTATGGACCATATTTCTTTGAAGGCAATAAAGAAAATGAACTCAGACTGATATGTGGAAATGCTGAACAACTTTATTCTTCCTTTGTTAAATGATCTAAGGATTGATACTGACTTGGTCTGGCCCTTGGAAAATAGAGCTACTGCACACACTGCACAAAACACAATGGATGTGTTGATGCATGTGTTCAAAGATCAGTTGATCTCCAAGATTTGGTGCAATATCTGGCCACCGTGATCTCCAGACATGTTTGCGTGTGATTTCTTTTTGTGGGGCTATCTGGGAAGTTTAATGTTTTTCAGTCACGGCCATGTGATTTAAATCAACTCCAGCAGTGGATCATCGAAGAAATTGAGTTGATTCTGCAAGCCATGCTGCAGAGTCATGAATAGCTTTTAATCGCTTTGAAGAATGTAAGCGCGCCTATGAGGGTCACTTGAGGGAGTTATTTTCAAATGAAGGAGATGACTGTGTAAAATGGCATCTTATTTCTTTTGTATTTATACCAGATTTGATTTAACAATATTAGACAAGTTCCTGTTGTAATAGTTTTAAACTGCTAAGTTTTCACTGTCCCACCCTTTATAAAATAGGTTTTTGGAGTCACATGTGATTTCTCATAAACTCTCTGCTTTTCTTTTATGTACTTGTTCTTAAAGTAGGTATTAACAACTATTTAAACTACATTCAGTACACTCAGTACTCGCATATTCCAAAAGAAATATTTCCTGTGTATTTCTTACTTAATGTCATATACTACAAAAATAAAAATTTAATAAAGAGAAGTGACAACTCTAAATTGAACACCAATATGAATGCATGTTTCAATACCTATTCTTTGCTGTCGAATATTAAGTGAGTAAAATAACTTGTGTTATCTGATGGGTAACATTGGAATCTAGTTTTTGATGTCCCATATAACATCACTGACCTGGGGAAAATATGTTATCTACACAAACATGGGCTTCATGGGAAGAAAAAAAATTTTCTAGTTTTGTAATAGAAAAAAGGACTATATGTAAGGAAATATCACTATAGTATTGACGACTCGGAACACTAAGTTTGTTGAGAGCCTCTGATGAAGCCTTCTATAGGTGAAAGCCGGTTTAGACTGTAAGGTAAAACTTTACGTTTTTACTTATAAAAAACTTAGTGTTCCGAGTCGTCAATACTATAGTGATATTTAGTTAAGTAAAGGACACGTCATGGACAACGAAATCCAAGAATATATGTAAGGGTTTGCTACACTGAACAAACTGTATCTTGAAAGGCACCAATAACCATTAATTGTATTGATCGACTCTCTACTTAAATCTTTCTTGTTATGATATTCAACATAATGAAGTAACACTTGGTTTTATTTGACAGGCATTAACCATTAACAATAGAATTTGGTTAACAGATTACGTTGATGGTATATGTTACAAAATCTTGATACTTTCACAAGGTAAATGATAAACCGTATTATGAATTAAGAAAATATGTTCTGTTTTGTTTGTATATGTAGAAATACAAATAACAAATAGAATAGGCATTTGATAGACAGAAACTTTCCATCAAAGATGTCTTAGTCTATAATATTTATAAAAAATATATCAACAGTTCTCTACTTCAAATCAGTCTCATTTTCCAAAGTTTCCAATACTTTAATGATACAATAGAAACACCATAAATTGCATAAAATAATATACCAAAGTGATACAGTGTACTAACTATCAATACTTGTATTGATATGGATACACCTACATACACAATCAAAGTCTATACTGCAATTTTGAAGACTCAATAGCCTCAATAAACCCAACCTACAACAGATACAAAGTTGACAAAACATAACAGTAGAAATGACAACATGGAAGTGTTCAGATGTTCAGAGACTTTGACATAGTAGAGTAGTAAGACACAATCTGGTAAATGAAACTGAGAACTTCATGCACACCATAAGATTATGAATTCTAAGTTAGTGAAAGACTGCGGAAATTTTAATGTTTTTGAAAGAAACATCCTATGTAGGATTCTGCCGAAGTAGGTGGCATATTCGAATAGTCGTGCCAGGGTCACAGTCTTTGGTCCCGCTCAGTCGACATGAGCGATAGCGCACTGCAGTGTGTGTCGTCAAAATTCGATAGCAGCCTCATAACAGCTGTTTCAACGTTACCGTTGTGCATTGGTAAAACGGGTGTTCATTCTCCATTTTCTCTTCAGCTTCCGAAGTGCTTGCTTGTGGTCTGGCGACTGGAACTGTAATTTATTCTTTCCAACTCTACATGAGTACTTAAACTTTTAAAATGTCTCAGGTAAGCATTGTTGCAATTTTCGTATTAGGTTAATGGGCATAGATGTTTTATAATTGTGTGTCTGTGTGATCCGTATATGTAAAATTGTATTGGTACCGGTAATGTATCTCTTTTAATGTAAATTGTACTTGCTTCTGGCACATGGCGATCTGGTCTCGGCATGTCTAAAAATTTATTTTAGAGTTACTGTTCACCCACAAATGAAAGAGACTAAAATAAATTGAGCTGAAAGAGTTTTAAACAATTATGAATGGAATTTTAACAAAACTGAATTTATAAAATTAATGTACATATATTAAGAAAATGTAAAGATGAATTAACGTATGTGTGTTACATCCTGCAACCATTAATGAAAATGCAGTGATCAATTTCGAATGTCTTTTAAGTAATCAGATAATAATAATTTCCACAGTATTAAACAGTGTGTGTGGTGATGCTATTTTGTGGCGAGAAAGAGTCGTAGGTGAATTCAAGTGGTGACAGATATCTACAAATAAATGACTTTACAGGGTCCTCGGACCGTCGAGGGATGGGGAACAGCTGACATGATGGCACCTACACCAGCCATCATCATGGAAATAGATCAACAGTAAACGGCTCCCCACGTTGCCAGCCACAGAGGGAGAACCAGTAGTTTCCGAAGGACAACCATTAACATGTAACCACGTTCTTTGTCACCTATCAGCACATCATCATAAACGACCATCATAGAATTCATAGCCACTTTTCGTTCTCCAAATCCAGGTGGGAAATTTCCAATTTAAAATTAACTACATCACACAGCATCATTTCATGAAACATGGGACATATATATAATATTCAAAAATGGTTAATTTTATAATTATAAAAGAGATTTTAGAACTTTCATAGACACGTGTTTGTAACTTCAGTGATAAACTTCATTAATAATACTTTGTAAAAGAGCAAGGCTGCATTTTATGTATACATATATGTCTGTAATGTTTGATATAGATAAGGACTTGTGCTGATATGGGGTAATATAATCATTCATGCCTCAAAGGTTTAAATAAGGTGCACAGTTAATTGATTTTCTATAATTAACATTCATTGAATGAGTAATTCAATTGACTAACTAAATGTATTAAATTAAATAATTGAATAATTAAGATTAATTGCTATCTGAATTGAATTATAATGATTAAGATATATTATTGTAAAAGGGGCGGGAATATATCTTTTGTAAATTAATTTCAGTCATAGTAAAGGTATCCTATTGTTATGGGGTAGCACCAGTTCTCATTATTGGAATATAAGTATTCACATATATATGTATGCATCTATACGAGTTGTCTCTCAGATGAAATGATATGGTATAATAATGTTATAAAAGAAAGCACCAATAAAATCATGTTACTGTTACTGTTATATGATTGTTTTATTGCAAGTCCTGTCACGCTGGGCCCAGTACCTTTTTAGCTTCCGTCTAGGACAAGTGCCGAGTTTCAAAATTAAGTAACGACCCCTGTTAAAAAAAATTATAAAAAAAATTTGTAAACATTTGGGGGCCGTTTCAATGGTAGCAGAGCGAGGTTTTTTGTGTGACAGGACTTGCAAAACAATTTGGGGAATTTTACAAAGAATTAAAATTAAAACTAAATTTTTTTGGGGTTGTCCTGGAGGCTGAAGTGATGATATATGTATGTGTTCACACCACTTTTGAGAAAATGTGAGTGAAAGAAAATTTTATTGGTGGTTGTGTGTTACTGTTGATGTACTTATAAATTTATACAATGTTAATGTTGTGTTTTATGTGTTAGTTGTGTTGTAATTAGTCCAAGAGAGGGGACTTAAATTTATGATCGCCTATATATGTATTTATATTGCATATGACTGATAATACCTTGCAAACCAGAAGTAATATGTATAGTCATGCGGATCACACACACACTTTAACGCTAGTGTTCAGGTGGCTTACGTTATTTTGTAGGGAATTTTGGAGTATTTGAAGAGTTTGTTGCCTGCCCAGGTTTGCTCCGACCTTGTTGGATTCGGGTGTCCAGTTGGATCTTGTTCAGTGTGTGTTTGAGTTTTGCAGCATATCCGGCAATCGAATTATTTTCTAGTCAGGACGTGTTTCCACTCATGGTGATTAATTATGGAGCCATGTGCTCACGATATGGGAGTCACCTTGTTAGATGTATAGATGATTAAATTGTTTTGCAAAGAATGCGGTCATGGTCCAGCCAGGTATCTCGATAGTTGACTTGGAGATTTTGTGAAGTATTATTTATATAATTCTTGAAATTTAATTATTGATTTTTAAGCGCCAGTTCATGAATCATAATTTTTTGTTGAGTGTTATGTTGTATTTGTTGGCGCGTTGAATGGTATTCTGTGTTACGTTTGTGGTATATATCTTGTGTATGGTCATTGTGTATTTTCTTCATTTGTGCATTTGTGGAGCTCTCTCTAGTTGGCGTTTCCCATTCTCTCACTCCGCTAGAGGACCCTGAGACTGCTTGAGACTAATCAAGTCTTTCCTTTTCTGTGTTGTCGTGATGTTCGTGTTAAATTGATGTTTGTGTTTTTTCTAATGAAGTAATTCTGGCGGGGGGCTTGTTACAAGAAATGGTTCAACACCCTTTTACTAGACGCAAGTTTCCTTTTGGTATGAGTATTTGTAAAGACAGGAGATTAGGTATTAATACTTTGGAACATATGCACTGTCCCTGCATAATATTTTCTTGGGAATTGTTTACGACAAGAGAGGCCCTAAGTGAGTTATCATCTGGTCCGGAGCCATGCCGCATTCTTGGGTAGATGTCCCAGCTTTTGTTTGAGTGTCTCGCGTCATAGTGAGTGTAGGCCGCGCTATATAGAAGTTGCCCCCCCCTTTTTCATGTATTAAAATTAACTGCTAGTTAAGGCGATGTAGAAATTTATGTTCACGTGCCGTCGGTGCGGCCTTCCTCTGCCTTGTTAGTCGGGGCTGTCCTCCCTAGTGTAGGGGTGTTGGCCACTCATATTTCAAGGTTGGAGTGACCTTGTTGTGTTGTATATGAGTGGTTGGTCCAAGAGGTGGACAGTGTTTGAGAAGGTATGCATTCTCATATCAAGGTCTGTGGTACCTTGTTGGCCTTCAGGCATGAATATGTGAGTGGCAGTAGGTAGTGTCACGGTTGGGGCGGCCTCCTGTGATGCAGTGGTAGTGGAGAAGTTGTATGGGGGTTTTGACTGCTGTTTAGTCCTGAAGGGGGGATAGAAGTTGTTTAGTTAAGCATTATTGGGTCCTGGGTCTCAGTTTGTGGGTTTGGAGGCCTTAGGAGGTCAGAACTCAGAGAAGGTGTACCCGATTCTCATCTTTCTTCAGTTCTTTCTCTCTCTTGTCGCTGTATGCTAACCCTGATCAAGTCAGCATGCAGCACCGCACACCCACACACAAACACATTCAGGCACACAAGCACACACACTTTAATTCCTCCTTCCACTTCTCTCTGAGCCTCTGTCTTCCTGAGAGCGTATTGTACTGAGATTTTCTCCGAGCAGCCAGGACACCTGTGATTGTTGGGATTAGCCAGTCGAGTAGCTGAGATTTGAGTTTTTTGGGGTGGAAACCATGTTGCCCTATTGGGGTGAGGGTGTGCTGCAGTGGGCGGGATATTCGAATAATCGCACCAAAGTCATGGCCTTCGGTCCCGCTCAGTCGACCTGAGCGATAGCGCACCACGGTGGGTGTCGTCGAAATGCAGATATAGCAGCCTCATAACAGCTGTTTCAACGTTACCGTTGTGCATTGGTAAAACGCGTGTTCATTCTCCATTTTCTCTTCAGCTTTCGAAGTGCTCACTTGTGGTCTGGCGACTGGAACTGTAATTTATTCTTTCCGACTCTACATGACTACTTAAACTTTTAAAAGGTCTCAGGTAAGCATTGTTGCAATTTTCGTATTAGGTTAATGGGCATAGATGTTTTATATTTGTAGGTCTGTGTGATCCGTATATGTAAAATTTTATTGGTACCGGTAATGTATCTGTTTTAATGTAAATTGTACTTGCTTCTGGCACGTGGCGATCTGGTCTCGGCATGTTTGAAAATTTAATTTAGAGTTACTGTGCACCCACAAATGAAAGATACTAAAATAAATTGAGCTGAAAGAGTTTTAAACAATTATGAATGGAATTTTAACAAAACTGAATTTATAAAATTAATGTACATATATTAAGAAAATGTAAAGATGAATTAACGTATGTGTGTTAAATCCTGCAACCATTAATGAAAATGCAGTGATCAATTTCGAATGTCTTTTAAGTAATCAGATAATAATAATTTCCACAGTATTAGACAGTGTGTGTGTGGTGTTGCTATTTTGTGGCGAGAAAGAGTCGTAGGTGAATTTAAGTGGTGACAGATATCTACAAATAAATGACTTTACAAGGTCCTCGGACCGTCGAGGGATGGGAAACATCTGACATGATGGCACCTACACCAGCCATCATCATGGAAATAGATCGACAGTAAACGGCTCCCCATGTCGCCAGCCACAGAGGGAGAACCAGTAGTTCCCGAAGGACAACCATTCACATGTAACCACTTTCTTCTTCACCTATCAACACATCATCATAAACGACCATCATAGAATTCTTAGCCGCTTTTCGTTCTCCAAATCCAGGTGGGAAATTTCCATTTTAAATTTAACTACATCACACAGCATCATTTCATGAAACATGGGACATATATATAATATTCAAAAATGGTTAATTTTATAATTATAAAAGAGATTTTAGAACTTTCATAGACACGTGTTTGTAACTTCAGTGATAAACTTCATTAATAATACTTTGTACAAGAGCAAGGCTGCATTTTATGTATACATATTGCAATGATACAGCCACATGCTGTATTGGGCACTGATTTCAATAAATATAAAATTTGTAGGATTATTATAAGTTAGGGGTAAATGGACAGGTCTGAGATTGTAAAAATATTTCATTGTTATACTAGGGGAGAAATTAACCTGTTTCGACAGGCAAGGAAAACCTGCTCGATTGTATGTGTTATGCGTGTATCTTGTGTGTGTTAGTGATGCATGTACAGACAGAAATCTCAGCTACCCTCCCCAAGTAATTACTAAAATAATTACTTTAATTATTTGTGTGAAAACTAATTAGTGTATAAACAAAAAAAGGCACCAAAGTGTGTGTAAATTGTATAGTTATCCCCAGTGAGAAAATGACGTTAATAGGACACACTACGCGAAGTCAGTGCGAAATAAACGTGCCAAAAATATGCAAATTGCAATAAGACGCTCAACTTAATACAGTGAGTTCTTAATCCAATTAGCTATGTTTTGTGCTATCTCGGTTCCGTGCAAAACATTGCCATGTGCAAAAAATACCAAATATATGAAAAGGTTCGGGAGTGGGGGCTAGCATGTGATCTGCAGGTCTCGACAGGACAATTTCGGAACCCACAGGTGCGGAATCTCGAATCTCGAGAGGGTATAAATTACGGGTTCGACTGAAAACCCTTCTCTTCATTTCAAGACACAGTTGCAGTCGGACATGCTGTCCGTCGGCAGAACAGTTTTTATTTTATTATAACTCTCATTGACGAACGAATAAAGACATTCAGTAATTATGTTGGCAATATTTCGGGAAGCGTACAGTACCGGGACCATTTAAGTCTACAAAGAGTATCTACGGAGGAGCTACAAGAGCGACGAGGAATGCTGGATGTTAGGAGATGTCTTTTGACGCCTAACCGATGATTGAGATCCACCTTGCAGCAGATAGCAATGCTCTGAGACGGACCACACACTGCTGGAGAACGACGTTGGACTCTGGACATACCCAGGACCATGCCAAGCCAGTGTAATGGAAACCCAACTCTGGACAACGCTGGACCCCGTAAATAAGTCGTAAGATCATCAAAACTCGAGGTGACATGCATAATCCATTTATAAATCATTTTTGATAAAAAGCGCATAAAGACTATATAAAGAGACAATAAATTAAAACAAAGAAGTTTATAATTAGAAAGAATGTAATAGAGCCTTAGATAAATATTGTAGTCGTAAGAATGAGCGATCGCATATATAGAGAAATATAAAAAAAAGAGTTTAAATTTGAGATAGTATATTTGTTTATCAAAGTAAACAATTGAAATGATTTGATATTTGAATTTGCAGAAAAGAATAATTTAAATTTTGAATATAAAACAAATACCAGTCTAAAAGTAATTAATATAATTTTAAATTTAATTTTTAAACATTAGTATAGACTGAGCAAGCTGAGGTCAGATCTGAATTAAAACAATTCAATTCAAATTACATTTTAATTTTATTTGTTTTAGTAAATCAAATTGAATAAATGTCTAGATTAAGATTTTTAACATGTCTAGATGTAAGAGTGTTTTTTAAATGTGTGTAACACCGTATAGTTTAAGAGATAAACACTTAATAATGAGTGATATCTTGATCGAAGATTACTAACAAAGTTTTATTATTTATAAGGCTTGATAAAACAATAAATATGAATTTTTAAATACTCATAAATCTAATACTCTTATTATAGTTACACCTGGTATTGTTATAATTACTTACAACCTGCATATATAATTGTGTTGTTATATAATTTTGTTGCCCGTTAACTTGGGGCCCGACACACTTACATTTAATAACATGTATCATTCCAATATATGTCTGTAATGTTTGATATAGCTAAGGACTGGTGCTGATATGGGGTAATATAATCATTCATGTCTCAAATGTTTAAAGAAGGCGCACAGTTAATTGATTTTCTATAATTAACATTCATTGATTGAGTAATTCAATTGACTAACTAAATGTATTAAATTAAATAATTGAATAATTAAGATTAATTGCTATCAGAATTGAATTATAATGATTAAGACATATTATTGTAAAAGGGGTGGGAATATATCATTTGTAAATTAATTTCAGTCGTAGTAAGGGTATCCTATTGTTATGGGGTAGCACCAATTCTCATTATTGGGATATAAGTATTCACATATATGTATGCATCTATACGAGTTGTCTCTCAGATGAAATGATATGGTATAATAATATTGTAAAAGAAAGCACCAATAAAATCTTGTTACTGTTACTGTTATGATTGTTTTATTGCAAATCCTGTCACGCTGAGCCCAGTAACTTTTTTGCTTCCGTCTAGGACAAGTGCCTAGTTTTAAAAATTAAGTAACGACCGCTGTTAAAAAAAAAGTATTAAAAAAATTTGTAAAAGTTTGGGGGCCGATCAATGGTAGCAGAGCGTGGTTTTTTGTGTGACAGGACTTGCACAGCAATTTGGGGAATTTTGCAAAGAATTAAAATTAAAATTTTTTGGGTTGTCCTGGAGGCTGAAGTGATGATATATGTATGTGTTCATGCCACTTTTGAGGAAATGAGAGTGAAAGAAAATTTTATTGATGGTTGTATGTTACTGTTGATGTACTTGTAACAGGACATTAAGCCCTACCCGGGGTAATTTGGGGAAAAATGGACACAAAAATAATAATTGTAAATTTATTTCTAAATTATAACAACGCATGCAAGTGAATGAATTAGTGTCAAGGTCAACAGCGAAACGACCGAGAAGCAGATATTTTTATCCGAACGAACTTTGACCTATGTACTCAGAAGTCACGCCAGGTGAAGTCTGGGATGTACTCAGAGCCTATCCCACCTATACGTCATCGCTGGAATGTCGATCCAAATTTAAATGCCGTCAAAATTGGTGTTAAAGCACAAAAAGAACAATGAAACCAGTTCACGTGATCGTTCGCCAAATTAAGAATTGTCATCTTTTCAAAGCCGCAGTCGACAATCTTCCTTCGTGCTGTACAGCCGTAAAAAGTTCCGGAACGAAATCGCGGGTGCACACAAACAAAAATGTGAATGTATCAACAAAAATCAGATCGGAATTGCAAAAAATCAATTAACAGTTACGATCTAAAAGTACATTATTTTAGCTAAGTGCGGGAAACCAAGAACTATAAGAAATAGTCGAAAGTGCGCAGTAAGATGGACTCACCTGTTGTAACCAGATAAGTAACAGAACAAGGCATAATATAATTTCTTCAACCAGGCATAAATAAATTCAATTACAATTCTAAATTTTGTTGAAAGAAATGTTTTACTAAAATGAGTTCAAAGGGGGGGAATATAAAATATGTACCGCGTGAAAGTGTGTGTCTGTATGAATGTAAAGAATCTATATTTAAGAAGTGCTGGGTTGCGATCTAATAATTATATAATTTAAATGGATGATTTTTTTATAATCTATTTTGGTGGGAGAGTAAAATGTTGATGGTATTAAATACTTTTAACTTGATTTTATAAATTGCGCCTCATGGCCGAATAGATGTTTTCATTTTTTCGAAGAAGGGTTTAATGTACAAGTGTTATGAGTAAGAATAAAGGGTAATGTTATTTGTAAAAAACAAAAAAAAAACGAGTTATTTCCTGAAAACAACCCATTCTGTTCTTCCGTTCGCCTAACCGAACCCGGGCAATTGGTAAGTAAATTTTATACCTCATAGTTGGTAACAAGTAAAGATGGCGTCCGAACTATGGACGAATACAGTAAACAAAATTAAAATTAATTAAGAGTGGGTGAAAAGTATATTACAGTGGCGCCCGAACAGGGACTTCGGCAAAACTTTTTAATTTTATGTAGAAGTAGGCCTACTTGGGAGAACAGAATGGTTACTTAAGGTAACTAAAAAGATACATGTAAATGTAAGTATTAAGGTTAGATTATAATCTGTTTATAGGTACTATAAGAGTTAGATAGTCAAAATGAATACGAATGAAGATAATAATGAGGACGTCAGCTTCACTTACAGCAATAAAGATAGTCAAGTAAATATTGAACTAAGCGAGACCGAGTCGAAAATAATGGAAGGCGTAACGAATCAATCGACGCCTATTCCAGTTAAGAAAGGTGATAATAATGATATGATGAGTATGATGGAGTTACTGTTGAATAAATTTGATATGCAAAATAATAAGTTTGATGCAAAGTTTGATGTACAAAATAATAAGTTTGATGGACAAAATAATAAGTTTGATGAAATAAAGAGTAATTTTAGTATAAAGTTGAACGAGATTAGACAAGAAATAAAACAACAATATGTCAGTATTAATAAAAGTTTAGAAGAAGTTGATGAACATTTTAGTGCTATTGTAAAACAATTACAAGATGAAGTAAAAGACTGTGGAAATAGAAAGGAGGGGGTAGAAAATGATACCGATAATAAGGTAAGTGGTTATAATGGTGTTAATGATAATTATGAGAGTATAGTGGGGGTAGAAAATGGTGAAGAAACCGATCAATTAAACGATAATAAAGACGATCATGTAACAGAGAATAAGGTAAGTAAAGATAGTATAAATGGAAATAACGACATTGGTGTCAAAACAGGTGAGAAATATGGTGATATAATTACGAATATTAATGAGGTAAGTGATGGTTATAAAAATGAGTTAACAAGTAGTAGTGGTAAGATAGTTGAAAACGAGCCATTTAAGGGTGATACAGTGAAAATTAATAGTGACAATGAGAATATAGAGATAGTAAGGGTGAGTGAGAGAGTAAGGGGGTAGGGGGTTGTGAAGGGGTAGAAATCAGTATTTGTAAGTTAGAGAGAGAGTATGAAGAGAGTTATTTTGTGGATATGGGGCAGAGGGTAAATTTTCCCCAGGTTTATTGTGAACCAAGGTGTTTACAAGTGTTGAAGGGCGAGAGTCCCTTAGTGGAAAACGATGTGTTTTCAAATTGTTCCCTGAGTGTTTGTGGTGTTCCTGGAAGAGCCAGGAGGTGTTTTTATAATTTAGTACCCTCTGCATGGAATGATAGAGAAAGTGTGAAATGGTGTTATGATGAGAGGTATTTAGAGAGAGAGAGGAAGATAGAGTTGTTTGAGGTTAGTAGAAGTTATAAGGAATTAAGAGAGAGAGAGAGAGTGAAGAATGAGAGAGTTGATGATTATATGGAATTCTTACCTTGCGATGTAGTTAGCGCAGCAAGAGGTGATAATAATGTTGATGACTTACCTGTATATAAGATGAGATTACTAGTAGTAGATGATTACTATACTAAAGAAATGATAAAAGATTTAATTGTAACAGATGATACTAAGGGGGAATTGACCATACCGAATGTCGACAGGATTTATGAATTAATAGTATGCAATAATGTTTTTGAATACTATATTGATACAATGGATAAAACTAATGATGATGATTATTATAATCATAATAACAAAATGTCTTTAATAAAAAATGAATTGTGTAGACGTAAGACCAGATTATTATTCGATGATGGTGGTTAAACATTTAGTGTTAATGGAATATTTAATTATGTGAGTAGGGGGTTCTGAAATGGACTGTATTATAAAATGATTTGAGGTAAACAATAACAAATAATAATGTTGATTGTATATTGTATATACTTTGGTGTTGATGTTAAATGTAATGATGTAGCAAGGTGAAGTATACACAACTTTGTGAATTTTATTAAAGTAATTAAATGCGTTTGATGAAATAGTTAAAATAATTTGAAAGGAGGCAATAAATGAAATGTTGGTAATAAATTTTAAAATTTTTGAGAATGTCAGGATATTAAATAATGATGGAGAAGGGGATTACTAAATTGTTAGAAACGAGTTATTGAATATTAAAATGAGTTATGTCAATGATGTAGAAGGTGTAGTTGATTTTCTGATGTAACTGAATGATGTTATGTTGATTTGAGGAGTATTATGATACTTAAAGATGCTTAACGATTGTTAAGTAAGTAATTTGTTCTGATGTAGTTGATTTAATGTGTTTTACTCTATATAAGAATTTTACTAATGAATGTAATTATTTTGAAATGTGAATTATATAATGGAAGGTATTTGTAATGTTGTAAAGGGGATGTTTATTTAAATTCTGATTGGAATCAGGGCAATAATTTTGAATTTTCGAATAAGAATTAACAAGAGAAGGGCATTGAGAATGTTGGTATTGAAGTTTAAATGTTTTATGTCATGTTAAGTATGTATCCATGTATATGTTAGAGGTTAAGAGAAAAAAAACCAGTGCTTCTTAACGCAAACCAGCACAATTAAGGGGGAACCAGATCAGTTGAGGATATAGTACTATACAAGGCCACTATTTGATATTTTTGATTTCATGTTTCAGTGTCTGGTGATGCTGTGGCGGCGGTTCTGTGCTGGCCTGCGCGTCAGAACAGGGGCGTCAAGTGCCTGTCTGGCCTTGCGGTGTTGGGATCTCGAGAGAGAAGTCCAGCAAGGTCATTCAGGTGCAGTCACAGTCACTGGACCAGGGGGTAAGTTAACCATGATTTGTAATAAAACATCAAGGGGGTTGTGGCGACATATCCTGACTGATCACTTTAGGAAGTATGAGAGTGTCAATGAGAATTTTTATGCTTCGGCATAAAACCTCTCATTGAGGGGGTATTGTAACGGGACATTTAAGCCCTACCCGGGGTAATTTGGGGAAAAGTGGACACAAGAATAATAATTGTAAATTTTGCTTCTAAATTATACGACGCATGCAAGTGAATGAATTAGTGTCAAGGTCAACAGCGAAACGATAGAGAAGCAGCTATTTTTAGCCGAACGAACTTTGACCTATGTACTCAGAAGTCACGCCAGATGACGTCAGAGCATATCCCAGCTATACGTCACCGCTGGAATGTCGATCCAAATTTAAATGCCGTCAAAATTGGTTTTAAAACACAAAAAGAACAATGAAACCAGTTCACGTGATCGTTCGTCAAATTAAGAATCGTCATCTTTTCAAAGCCGCAGTCGACAATCTTCCTTCATGCTGTACAGCCGTAAAACGTTCCGGAATGAAATCGCGGGTGCACCCAAACAAAAAAATGAAAGTATCAACAAAAATCGGATCGGAATTGCAAAAAATCAATTAACAGTTACGACCTAAAAGTACATTATTTCAGCTAAGTGCGGGAAACCAAGAACTATAAGAAATAGTCGTAAGTGCGCAGTAAGATGGACTCACCTGTTGTAACCAGATAAGTAACAGAACAAGGCATAACATAATTTCTTCAACCAGGCATAATTAAATTCAAATACAATTCTAAATTTTGTTGAAAGAAATGTTTTACTAAAATGAGTTCAAAGGGGGGAAAATATGTACCGCGTGAAAGCGTGTGTCTGTATAAATATAAAGAATCTATATTTAAGAAGTGCTGGGATGTGATCTATTATATATATATAATTTAAATGGACGATTTTTTATAATCTATTTTGTTGGGAGAGTAAAATGTTGATGGTAATAAATACTTTTAACTTGATTTTATAAATTGCGCCTCATGGCCGAATAGATGTTTTCATTTTTTCGAAGAAGGGTTTAATGTACAAGTGTTATGAGTAAGAATAAAGGGTAATGTTATTTGTAAAAAACAAAAAACAAACGAGTTATTTCCTGAAAACAACCCATTCTGTTCTACCGTTCGCCTAACCAAACCCAGGCACTTGGTAATTAAATTTTATACCTCATAGTTGGTAACAAGTAAAGATGGCGTCCGAATTATGGACGAATACAGTAAACAAAATTATAATTAATTAAGAGTGGGTGAAAAGTATATTACATAGTTATAAATTTATAAAATGTTAATGTTGTATTTTATGTGTTGTAATTAGTCCAAGAGAGGGGACTTAAATTTATGATCACCTATATATATATATTGCATATGACTGATAATAACCTGTAAACCAGAAGAAATATTTATAGTTGTGCGGATCACACACACACACACACACATTAACGCTAGCGTTCAGATGGCTTACGTTATTTTGGGGGGAATTTTGGGGTATTCGGAGAGTTTGTTGCCAGCCCAGGTTTGCTCAAACCTTGTTGGAGTCGGGTGTCCAGTTCGATCTTGTTCAGTGTGCGCTTGAGTTTTGCAGCATATCCAGCAATCGAATTATTTTCTAGTTAGGACGTGTTTCCACTAATGGTGATTAATTATGGAGCCATGTGCTCATGATAAGGGAGTCACCCTGTTAGAGATATAGATGATTAAATTGTTTTGCAAAGAATGCGGTCATGGTCGGGCCAGGTATTTCGGTAGTTGACTTGGACATATTGTGATGTGTTATTTATGGAATTCTTGAAATTTATTTATTGATTTTTATTTGTCGAGTGTTATGTTGTATTTGTTGGAGCGTTGAATGGTATTCTGTGTTACGTTTGTGGTATATATCTTGTGTATGGTCATTGTGTGTTTTCTTCATTTGTGCATTTGTGCTCTATCTCTAGTTGCCATTTCCCATTCACTCGCCCCGCTAGAGGACCCTGAGACTGCTTGAGGCTAATCATGTCTTTCCTTTTCTGTGTTGTCGTGATGTTCGTGTTAGTTAAATTGTTGAGTTTTTTCTAATGAAGTAATTCTGGCAGGGGGCTTGTTACAAGAAATGGTTCAACACCCTTTTACTAGACGCAAGTTTCCTTTTGGTATGAGTATTTGTAAAGACAGAAGATTAGGTATTAATACTTTGGAACATATGCACTGTCCCTGAATAATATTTTCTTGGGAATTGTTTACGACAAGAGAGGCCCTAAGTGAGTAATCGTCTGGTCCGGAGCCATGCCGCATTCTTGGGTAGATGTCCCAGTTTTTTGTTTGAGTGTCTCACGTCATAGTGAGTGTAGGCTGCGCTGTATAGAAGTTTCCCCCCCTTTTTCATCTATTAAGATTAAATGCTAGTTAAGGCGATGTAGAAATTTATGTTCGTGTGCCGTCGGTGCGGCCTTCCTCTGCCTTGTTAGTCGGGGCCGTCCTCCCTAGTGTAGGGGTGTTGGCCACTCATATTTCAAGGTTGGAGTGACCTTGTTGTGTTGTATATGAGTGGTCGGTCCAAGAGGTGGACAGTGATTGAGAAGGTATGCACTCTCATATCAAGGTCTGTGGTACCTTGTTGGCCTTCGGGCATGAATATGTGAGTGGCAGTAGGTAGTGTCACGGTTGGGGCAGCCCCCTGTGATGCAGTGGTAGTGGAGGAGTCGTATGGGGGTTTTGACTGCTGTTTAGTCCTGAAGGGGGGATAGAAGTTGTTTAGTTAAGCGTTATTGGGTCCTGGGTCTCAGTTTGTGGGTTTGGAGGCCTTAGGAGGTCAGAACTCAGAGAAGGTGTACCCGATTCTCATCTTTCTTCAGTTCTTTCTCTCTCTTGTCGCTGTATGCTAACCCTGATCAAGTCAGCATGCAGCACCGCACACCCACACACAAACACATTCAGGCACACAAGCACACACACTTTAATTCCTCCTTCCTCTTCTCTCTGAGCCTCTGTCTTCCTGAGAGTGTATTGTACTGAGATTTTCCCCGAGCAGCCAGGACACCTGTGATTGTTGGGATTAGCCAGCCGAGTAGCTGAGATTTGAGTTTTTTGGGGGGCGCGGAATATTCGAATAATCGCACCAAGGTCACGGCCTTCGGTCCCGCTCAGTCGACATGAGCGATAGCGCACCACGATGGGTGTCGTCAAAATTCAGATAGCAGCCTCGTAACACCTGTTTCAACGTTACCGTTGTGCAATGGTAAAACGCGTGTTCATTCTCCATTTTCTCTTCAGCTTCCGAAGTGCTCACTTGTGGTCTGGCGACTGGAACTGTAATTTATTCTTTCCGACTCTACATGAGTACTTAAACTTTTAAAAGGTCTCAGGTAAGCATTGTTGCAATTTTCGTATTAGGTTAATGGGCATAGATGTTTTATATTTGTATGTCTGTGTGATCCGTATATGTAAAATTTTATTGGTACCGGTAATGTATCTGTTCTAATGTAAATTGTACTTGCTTCTGGCACGTGGCGATCTGCTCTCGGCATGTCTGAAAATTTATTTTAGAGTTACTGTGCACCCACAAATGAAAGAGACTAAAATAAATTGAGCTGAAAGAGTTTTAAACAATTATGAATGGAATTTTAACAAAACTGAATTTATAAAATTAATGTACATATATTAAGAAAATGTAAAGATGAATTAACGTATGTGTGTTACATCCTGCAACCATTAATGAAAATGCAGTGATCAATTTCGAATGTCTTTTAAGTAATCAGATAATAATAATTTCCAAAGTATTAGACAGTGTGTGTGTGTGTGTGTGTGTGTGTGTGTGTGTGTGTGTGTGTGTGTGGTGTTGCTATTTTGTGGCGAGAAAGAGTCGTAGGTGAATTTAAGTGGTGACAGATATCTGCAAATAAATGACGTTAGAGGGTCCTCGGACCGTCGAGGGATGGGAAACAGAAGACATGATGGTACCTACACCAGCCATCATCATGGAAATAGATCGACAGTAAATGGCTCCCCACGTCGCCAGCCACAGAGGGAGAACCAGTAGTTCCCGAAGGACAACCATTCACATGTAACCACTTTCTTCTTCACCTATCAGCACATCATCATAAATGACCATCATAGAATTCATAGCCGCTTTTCTTTCTCCAAATCCAGGTGGGAAATTTCCAATTTAAATTTAACTACATCACACAGCATCATTTCATGAAACATGGGATATATATATATATATAATATTCAAAAATGGTTAATTTTATAATGATAAAAGAGACTTTAGAACTTTCATGGACACGTGTTTGTAACTTCAGTGATAAACTTCATTAATAATACTTTGTACAAGAGCTAGGCTGCATTTTATGTATACATATATGTCTGTAATGTTTGATATAGCTAAGGACTGGTGCTGATATGGGGTAATGTAATCACTCATGTCTCAAAAGTTTAAAGAAGGTGCACAGTTAATTGATTTTCTATAATTAACATTCATTGAATAATTCAATTGACTAACTAAATGTAATAAATTAAATAATTGAATAATTAAGATTAATTGCTATCAGAATTGAATTATAATGATTAAGACTATTATTGTAAAAGGGGTGGGAATATATCTTTTGTAAATTAATTTCAGTCGTGGTAAGGATATCCTATTGTTATGGGGTAGCACCAATTCTCATTATTGCAATATAAGTATTCATATATATGTATGCATCAATACGAGTTATCTCTCAGATGAAATGATATGGTATAATAATGTTATAAAAGGAAGCATCAATAAAATGTTGTTACTGTTACTGTTATATGATTGTTTTATTGCAAGTCCTGTCACGCTGGGCCCAGTACCTTTTTAGCTTCCGTCTAGGACAAGTGCCTAGTTTTAAAAATTAAGTAACGACCGCTGTTAAAAAAAAATGTATAACAAAAAAATTGTAAAAGTTTGGGGGCCGTTTCAGGATATGAATAACTCAGTTAAATAAAACTTATATGGAGAATACAATTTAACCATGAACTGAAGCAGTTGTACAAGGAACATAGCTTTGTAAATTTTTTGAAGACGCAGTTGCTTAAATGGACACGGCACACAGAGTAGATGGAGGAGGGCAAGATACCAAGCAAGGTGACAATGGAAGAAGTAAGGGAAAGTCACAGATAAGCAGCAGGACAACATAAAAAAAGGAATGTTTACCACAAGAAGCAGAAGAATAATTTAAATTTAAACTTGTCTATTTCAAACTACTCTACTATCAAGTAACTCAAGAAAGTTAAAATATATGTCAAACTTTGTGCATCATCTGTCCTCTATACATAATGTATAGATAATAAACCAACAATTGCTTTTTACTGTAAACAAGAATAACCCATCTGAAATACACTGCATGCATGCACACACACAACTTCGGTTCAAAAAATTTGTTGTTGAAAAGATATAATACACAGGAACATAGTTATTTCTCTAAACTTTGTTACATAATGCAGAAAAAGCGTTATGCCATTACAGAACATTCCACATGTTTCTCGACTATTCCAGTGGAAACCGGCTGTAATATCGTGTGCATACATGATTCTCAACATGAGTTAGCAAGACTGTTCCAGACTTTGCCAGCTGCAAGCAATTACGCTCTTGTGTAGAGTTGACACGTATGTTGGATTGTTCCGAAATATCACCAGGGTATAAATATAGGAATTCAGTTCAGTTTAAGTGGTGATTTATTCCAGTGCAGTTTGAAGGGTTATGGGTTTTATGATTGTGCGGAACTCTATTATAGCTCGACCACAAACAAAAAATAGTTGGAGTAGGGATTGCCGCCACAACGCACCACAACGAAGGGGGAACGTTACCCTCTCCACTGTCATCAGTCACGTCACACTCTTTACTGCAGTATTTTACTCGTGATATTTGTGTACCGGCAACAACTCGTTCCTAGTGTGCGGAAACATATCGGAAACATATGTGTACTATTATTTTGTATTTCAATCACTTTCTGCTACAGTCCGTTTCTTGATGTATATAATACTATAATACTTATAACTATTTTACCTCAAGATGTATTTTTTACCCTATAGTATTATTTTGTAACAGACTATGGAAGTAACAAATCATAAAATAATTATGCACGTTCCCATAAAATATATTAACAAATTCTATAAATCCTTTTTTGTACATAAATTAAAAATAATAATAGAACCCAACCGTAAAATTTATGTAAGGCATACTTTAAAAACAATTCATAAGCCTGTGTAAATCGAGGTGCCTATCACAGTAGCAAAAATTAATCTTCATTAAACATTTTAAATGTTAAATTAACTTTAATTATTTATAATTATTAATAATAAGAAAATAATTGGTAAATATTTATGGTATTCATTTTTCTTGCCTATTCGTCATCTGAATATTTATTTGTACTTGGATGTGAATTTCTCTCATAAAAATAATTATTTTGCCCATTTCTTCGTCTATAAAATTGTCCGTAATCCACTACAGTTCTTCAATTTTTTTGTATGGCACAATACTTTTTCAACTTTTCTATTGTACAATTTTCAAATATTTTTCACAACAATTCTGCTTTTTGTCTAAAGACAATTCACTACAATTACGTGTAAGTTCTTTAATATCTCCCCAGACGAGGTCTGTAGGATTCAGATCGAGATGGTAATGAACCAGACAAAGTGAAATACGGCCTTTCGCATGAATTATTTCGTCTAGAATAAATGTGTTTTCACAGTTAAATGTTTGTAACCAGTAACTGAAATTTTGCCAATGTAATATCTACTTTAATAATTTAAATACATTCATTATATTTGGTCTCCAGTCGCAGTGAAATTGAAATAAATAAATACCTTTTTCTTTATCCGTGCTGCGACTACGTCTTTGATGTCTTACGACATGTTTCGGGAACACGTTCCCATCATCAGGTAAAATTGTTTTTTCTTCTAGTTCATAACGAACGTGTCAAGAATATAATAATTAAAACACATCAACACATAACACAATGAGTATGATAGAACTCAGTCCACGTAACAGTGCGCACTGCCGTACTGTAACTGACCACGTAATCAAACTATATACTCGGCTGGTGTACACAAGCGTTATCACTCTTCAATACAGTATCATATAAACAGTGAGATTTAAATGTTAATTGATCATTAAGCAGTAGGTTTGGTTGAAATAAAAGCGCTTTATATATTTCATATTCTTCCATGGCATCCATGTATCGGCTCTTACTGCATATATGTATGGGCGTAAAGTTATCTGTGAAACCACTATAACTGTGATTGCTGTTTACCAGATGTAAAGCAAAGTTGGATTTGATTGACTTGATGTTCCTTTTTGGCAAATGTTCTTTATATCTGTCTTTAAATTTCCTGCCCGTTTGTCCTATGTAGAATTTATCACATTCACTACACTGGATTCTATATATGCCAGAACTGTTTTCGGTTGTTTTTTGTGTTCGAGGTTTTAATATGTTCAATATGTTATTGGTAGTTTTGAAGGACACGATGATGTCTAATTTTCTTAATTCATTTTTTATTATATTAGGAATCACATTAGTATATTCAACTGAAATATAATGGTTCTTTTTACCATCTAATTTTAATTTTCTTTCCATTTTATTCCTACGTTTGCGAATTAAGTTATCTATTATATCACTTTTATATCCATTATTGACAGCTATATGTTTAATAATATTTACTTCATCTTGAAAATCTTCCTGGTTCATAGGTATAGTTAAAAGTCTATTTACGAAAGCATTAAAAGAGGCCATTTTCTGTGTATATGGGTGGAATGAAGTTAACTACGAAGGTGTATACGTCCCTTAGTTAACTACACGTCGGCACCTGGGTACAAAATCGCAAAAAAACTTCAACATATAATAAAAAACAGTATAAAGCTAGAGAATAATCATAGTATCAAGAACAATAAAGATTTCATAAACAAAATTAATTCCATCGACTTATTACCGAGTTATAAGCTGGTTTCTTTTGATATTGTCAATTTATACACAAATATACCTATACAAGAAACAATAGAGATTCTCCAAAACAATTTACTTAATACGGCAATATTAAATCAACAGGAAATTAACGAATTAATCTTGATATTACGAATAGTGTTGAAACAAAATTATTTTACATTTGACGGCAAGTTTTTTAAACAAGGAGAAGGGTTAGCCATGGGGTCTCCTTTAAGTGGATTACTGGCAGATATATACCTTAACTTTTATGAAAATAATTATCTGCTATCTAACTGTAACAGTTACCACGAAAAAATTATCTCATACACGCGATATGTTGACGATACGTTCATGGTTTTTAATGGCACTTGTAGACAAATGGACATGTTACTCAAATACATGAACAACATAAATAACAACATAAAATTCACCATGGAAGTAGAAAATGAAAATTGCCTAAACTTTTTAGACCTTTCTGTTCGAAGAAACGCTGATTGTATCACATATAAAATATACAGGAAACCTACTACCACGGATATAACTGTCCATGCTGATTCATTCCACCCATATACACAGAAAATGGCCTCTTTTAATGCTTTCGTAAATAGACTTTTAACTATACCTATGAACCAGGAAGATTTTCAAGATGAAGTAAATATTATTAAACATATAGCTGTCAATAATGGATATAAAAGTGATATAATAGATAACTTAATTCGCAAACGTAGGAATAAAATGGAAAGAAAATTAAAATTAGATGGTAAAAAGAACCATTATATTTCAGTTGAATATACTAATGTGATTCCTAATATAATAAAAAATGAATTAAGAAAATTAGACATCATCGTGTCCTTCAAAACTACCAATAACATATTGAACATATTAAAACCTCGAACACAAAAAACAACCGAAAACAGTTCTGGCATATATAGAATCCAGTGTAGTGAATGTGATAAATTCTACATAGGACAAACGGGCAGGAAATTTAAAGACAGATATAAAGAACATTTGCCAAAAAGGAACATCAAGTCAATCAAATCCAACTTTGCTTTACATCTGGTAAACAGCAATCACAGTTATAGTGGTTTCACAGATAACTTTACGCCCATACATATATGCAGTAAGAGCCGATACATGGATGCCATGGAAGAATATGAAATATATAAAGCGCTTTTATTTCAACCAAACCTACTGCTTAATGATCAATTAACATTTAAATCTCACTGTTTATATGATACTGTATTGAAGAGTGATAACGCTTGTGTACACCAGCCGAGTATATAGTTTGATTACGTGGTCAGTTACAGTACGGCAGTGCACACTGTTACGTGGACTGAGTTCTATCATACTCATTGTGTTATGTGTTTATGTGTTGATGTGTTTTAATTATTATATTCTTGACACGTTCGTTATGAACTAGAAGAAAAAACAATTTTACCTGATGATGGGAACGTGTTCCCGAAACATGTCGTAAGACATCAAAGACGTAGTCACAGCACGGATAAAGAAAAAGGTATTTATTTATTTCAATTTAAATACAGTCTCAATCATCATCGTATGTCGTAAAACACTTTTGCTACCGAAAAAACGTTGTTTGACACAAAATCAGCAAAGAGAGAACGACTATTTAATGCGCTACTATCGCTGCCGGTACGCATAAATTAAAATTGCAAATTTTAGAGAAAGCAAAAAAGCAGCTATGTTTGACGAAATTGACACAAGTCTTTTGGCGGTTCATTATTATCATCATCAAAAAAGGTGTCCATATAGACAGACACATTTTAAAATCATGGTTTTAAACAGTTGTCGTTCGGTTTACTGAATAAGGCAGTTTTATTAATTGATAACGTCCTTCTCCATCCATTATAATCGGATCTATTATTGAATGATGATGAAATAAAAGCTGTTTTTAAATTCCAGTTTCTTTAGTTTTTGCGAGTCTATGAACCAGGGTGTAATTGCGGCATTTAAAAATTATTACCATTTTAATTTAATGTAAAAGCTCGTAGTGTTTTTTTTTTGTAATTTCTATAAGTTTCGTTTTTTCTGTACACATGTTTTTAGAATATTCTTTTCTTGCATACGTAATATTTTTCCTGCATACGTTTATTTTAACAAAATTACACATCACATAAACCGAAATAAAGTATATTTTATCAGTTTACGTCTCTTTTCATTATTTACAATACTTATCTGTTCTCATCCTCACAAATATTTTTGTTCAAAATTACTACCTGTTCGTCCAGTACGTGTAAATTATGCACGCAAGTATGCGGTGGATATGTGTACACATGATGATCAGTTCCGATCCTATAGTGGACACAATTATGCTGATCGTTACAATTTCCGGGAGCCACAACGACACATGGAAGGATCAGTGGATTAACCGTGTTTAACCGTGCTTTGCACATTCCAAATTAAAACGGGTAATGGATATTTTGCTGTAGGCTATTTGTAACGAAATCCTATATATTAAACAAAATCTCAAATTATTCATAAATATGCATACGCCTCTAACTGAATAACACAGTCACCGCTGCGAGCGCTTACACAACTGTCAAGTTTGTTAACGGACATGGTGGGGGTGAGAGCCTTCTCCGCAAGCCAGCGCATGCGCACTGGAACTATTTTTTGTCTGTGGTACACCTATAGTTGACAATCTTATTATGTGTGAACAATTTTTATTTGATTTGTTGTACTATCTTGTTGATTACAAACTGTTTAATTGTGATAATTAAAGCTGGTGATTAGTGACTTAATTGGTGTCTTGTATTTTGTTTTCCACTGTACCATATGACGATCAGTAGACCATCGTAACAATAATTATTGAAATAATACAACAAAAAGGTACACCACTGGAAAAAATCAGCCATCTTACTTTTAATGAAAAGAATGATACTAGCTTTCTTCAACAATTTCTTTTATATTAGTAAGGAGAAAGTGTCCTAATGCTCATCTGTACATTTCTTTCTTCACTTATTTGACATCTTCATATCTAAGGAAGGAGTGTTCACAAAAATGTGTAGAGCTTAATAACGTCTCCATTTGGAGAGAAACACACCAAAATGTACTTTTCTTTGAACACTAAGGTAACTTAATTTAAAGCTTGAGATGACAGATTTCAATGACATCATTTTGAAATGCTAGAAAGGTCCATCTTTTTCAAATTTTGTAATACGTACAAATATGGACTAACGTATGCAAAAATTCATTGAAATCCTGCAGTACTCATTCCCTATCCATCTACTATATTTACTATGGCATAATGAACATTTCACTGGTCTTCATAATGACATCAGTCAGAGCTTTGAACAGATACATCTGTAGAATCTGTGTTCTCACATTTTTATTCAGTTTGACTACAGTAAAACCTGACCTAATGGCCACCTTTATTTAGGGGTCACCTGTATGAATGGCCAATTTTTTGAGAAATGGATTTTATTTTCTGTAAGATCAATATAAATATATTATTATTATTCCGGCTGTACAATGTTTACACACTTTCTGGAAACAAAGATTACAGAATTTATTGAATTCTCATCTTCCACTGGTGCTTGTCCATCCAAAACATCTTCAATTTCTCTTTCCCTCAATATAGTCTGAATTTCTTCTATCCAAGTGATAGGTGGTCTTCCTCTTTACCTTATTCCTGGTGGGGTCCATTCCATAACTCTCCTTGGCAACCATTCTTTTTGCGTGTCCGTACCCATTATAATTTTTGTTTGTTTGAATAAAATCAACAATTGAATTTTTCACATTTATTCTGTCTTTAATAACATCATTAAGGACATCGTTAACAATTTTCTCACGTCTGGATACTCTTGCCGAATGTCCTCAAAAGTCCATCTCTGCTGTCATTAATTTTGTTCTTGTGTGTTTACTGGTAGTCCAGACTTCTGAGCTGTAAGTCATGATACTTCTAACAATGGTTTTAAATATTTTGTTTTTAGTTTCTGCTGTAATTTGCTTATTCCATAGGATTCTATTTAATGTAGATAACCATCTTTCCCAAATTAATTCTGGATTTTATTTCTTTGTCTTGCATCCCATTGGCCATAATTTTCACCCCTAAATACTTGTATTTCTCTGTACATGAAATCTTCCCTGTCTTCCTCCAATATCAAGTTTTGCTAAAGGTCACCTATTGTTATGTGTTATGTTTTATTCATATTTACCTTTAGTCCCCGTTTCTAAAATTCCTGTATCAAATTTCTAGTCATGTCCTCTATGTCTTCAAAATCTTGAGCCAAAAGCAAACTGAAATGAATAAACTGTATCCCCATCAAGTGGAATTCCCATGTTCCTGCACTTTTTTTCCAAGTCCCTATTGCTTTCGCTGTATAAATTTTAAAAAGCGTGGTGATAGAAACATCCCTGGTATAAACCTTTGGTCACTTGAAAACCTGGTGACAAATGCTTTCCTATTTTTATATCAACGTAAATGTCACCTCCATTAAAGGGTCATGTTATCCCTTGGCCAGGGAAAACATGACCCTTTAATAACAGCGGTCAGCCTGTAACGGTTTGTTCACTGGCTTAACAGTCACCTATTAGATTTTCAGTCATCTTAAATAAAGTACAACAGACAAAATAGTTTGACAATACAGATTTCTAAGAATACTCAAGTAGTGTTTATACCTGACCAATTGAAACAATCTAGCCACATGTACCTGAGTACTTTTAACTTTATAAAATGCTAATTGTAGACAATACACTGTTGAAGTTTCCATAACATTGAAACAATAGTATACACAATCAGTTATATGCGAACGTTCCGAGCTGTTAAAATGGTTACAGGAAAGTTGAATTGGCGTGTGCTTACAAGTATTCTTATAATTTTTAGTGTCATTTAACAGTTTGTAAAAACTGAATAACAAAGGAAGAGTGTGTATTAATTTAAAAGTTAAGCTGTTATTTCTGAAACTGATAGGGTATTTCAGCAATGAAACTTGCTGCAGTTTTTAGATGTTAAGGAACACAGATTAACAACAGTAAAAAATAAAGACAAAATTTATTAAGAGTTGAAATCCAATTTGAAACGGGGAATAAAATGAAACTGCGAATGAAAATATGGACAAGTAAATGAAATTCTCTATGAGGCATTCAAAACTGCGACTGAAATTAAATTTTGAAAACTTTGTAAAACACTCCAAATAATATCAAATGGAGTTATATCTTATTTTGTCATTTTCCTACAGCACTGTTCACATGCACATGCACACATAATCTTGCTTATAAAAATTGCACTTATGTATAATCATTTCTGTTACTCTTAGAAAAAATAATTTGAATGCAATGACACACAGTCATTCGCAGTTACAGAAAACAACATAGGGGCCCAGAATCCCTTAACAAGAGCCATCTACCTTTTATTTCATGTACGGTAAATTTGCTAAGTTTTCTCTTGATAGGTAAATAAATACTGTGATGACCGATTTTACTTCTTCAAGTGAAAATAAAGTTTATTTTTTGCCTTAACTAGAGACTTAAGGTCATATGATATACTGATTTTTAATAAATTATGAAATAAAATAAGCCAAGAAGAAGACAGAGCACTTGGCTTGGTCAACTAGGTTTGACCAATCAGGAGCGAGCACTGGGTTCTAAAGTTATATTGTAGGTCACCTCCATAGTTTAATTCATCGTGAGTCTTAATTGTTTGGGTATTTGCACCTGGTCCAATTTATTGAAAGTGGCTACTATAGATGTTGCTGAAATAACTAGCACATACAACATTACACAACACCAAATGCACTACACCTTTTATAAATTACAAGGATTTTTTTAAATTACAAGTAAGAGAACACACGAGAAAATGAAGCACATGATAAGGGCATCTTTGCAGAAGACCTATAGGGGAATCCATCATCTCTCAAAAAACAGATAGAATTGAGATATTTGAAGGCTAAGATGTGTTCTATTGAACAGATGCCAAACTACTACTAGCAATTTATAAATCTTTATATACAACTGGATATTTTTGGATTTAAGATAGAGTTGTATTAAGATCAAATGTTTTCCTATACTGTAATATGGCATCCTCAGTTGCTATGCTGAGAGCGAGTTCTGTGGCTCACCCAACATTGTACAGTAGTCTGCATGCATAATTGTTACACATAAACTCACAAGTCTGTGCTAACTGATATGTTCAATGAAAAATCAGCTATTTTTAACCGCTTTTAGTTGTGGTATAGTGTATGTTGTAAACCACGGAGATCTTTCCACAAGAATCATGTGTTTAAGTCAACAAGAACGTATCAGGAATAAAGCACAGCTGGGAGACATACGTCAGTTCTACTTGATAACACAACTGCCACAAGACAATACGAATTTATTTTTAATATTTGAATTTAAAAATGAACACTTGGTATAGTTCTACAGACACTTTTTATTTTTCTGAAAACTGTTTCAACAGATGTAGCAGCTTTAGAGGTTCAGTCATTGCCAATTGACCATTATGAACTGCTATTATTTTGAAAACTACACATGAAACTTTTTCAGGTCTTTTGATTAGTTGAGTTTTGCACATATATGTGTTACAACTAGTACATATACTTTCAGAAATTTACAAGCACTAATGCAAAAATTAGGCCAAGAAATGCTTCACTTTTCATACAACTGAAACTTGTGTTATAGTGTTGTACTTACCTCCTAATAATTGTGTCGCAGCAATTTTCTTTGAAACTTTTTTAACAGTTTTATGTTCTCAGACTATAGAATATGGATTAATGAAATTTAAAATGGAAATTGAGATCTGTCACCCAGTCTATTAATGCTAGAGCACTGTATTTTTCAAGTGGAAAGTGAAAAGAATATGACCTAACTCGTGCTATGGACATCCCAGTATTATACAGAATGACAATTTTAAATTATGGAACTGAAATAACACCAGTAGTTTGAATATATCTCTTTATATGAAAATTAATAATACTATTTCAGCAAGCTTATCTTAACAAAGTTTTGAACCTTTACAAAAAAATACAATACATTTCTGAAAATACAAAAAAAAATACACCAGTTTCTTAACACTCTGCTGTCAATCACAGAAATATTCAAAATTAAAAAGCGTTTAAAAAAAATACTTTTTATTTACAATTCAAATGACAAGTGAACCCAATACAACTGAGTACTAAATGTGATATAGAATCCAAGTTACACCAATCAAAACTTAAAATGCTTTATGCTCATCATTTTGACAATTATGCTGAATTATATCTATTTTCAATGCAGAAAGGTACTACTATATAAGTAGTTTCCATAGGAAAAGGTGAAAAAATTTCACACACACACACACACACACACACACCTATCAATTTTGTTAAAAATACAAACAATTTTAACACAAAAGGTAGTAAGAACAGCTAGTTAGTAGTAACAGAAAGTGAAGTGAATTCAACTGTACTGTTCCCTTTTTTCAAGTTCATTTGTAAAAAAGTTACTTACGAATTTTTCAAGTATTCAAACAAAAATATACAGTGTTCTATAACTTCAATCGAGTTTTAATAAAAGCAAATCAGAGAGAGTAACATAGTAATTTTGAACATAGGATATTTAACAAATTTATTAATTAATTCTCCTTTGTTCAAACACTTGTTCTCTCACTTGTTGCAAAGTTCAAACAGCGTGTCTTCAAATAATCAATTAATATTTACAGAACAGCTGTAAGAAAACAGATGTTATCACACTGGTACCTAAAAATATTGTTAAATTATTCTACATGCAAAACACAAAAATCATTATTCTTACATCAACTTAACTATGTTTTATATAGAATTATTATGAAATAAATATTACCCATAAATACATTTAAATAGATTTTAATAAATTTATGTCATAGTTAGCTATTACTAATTTCTGTTATAACATGATATATTTCTGATATCTCTTCATGACAAATGTGTATCTATTAATACATATACTATGTACTGACTCTTTTATTAAAATTAGTACCAGTGATTTTGTTGAAGAAAAACCTATGATTCAAGAACAATTTATACAACATACAAGTCAAAAAATTTTCAAAAGCATACTTGCATTGTTATACTTGTCAGGTAGAGACATATGTATTACAACGTTTATACGCATGTATTGTACAACCTCATAACAATGGTTGTAATCAAACTTGAAACAGAATATAGTCCAAAATTTGTTTTCATCTGTGTCTAATATACTTAACACTTGACAATTATGGTCAAAAATTGCACCTACTCCATATAATGTCACCAGCTTATGCTTTTTGGAGACGAGTTAAATTAGTAGACAATTTTAAATATTAATCACAACACTTTTAACATCTACGCTGTATCAGAATGTCTGTTGCTGTGTACAATTACTGACAAGTACTTTATATTATTAAAATGTTCTTTTCTCTTATAAATAAATATTTATATATAATCTATTGCAACGGTACAACCATTAACAGTACTGTACATTGTCAAAATAAATGAAATAAATAATAAAAATAAATAAATATGAATTAATAAACATGATTCAGATTGCATAAGCTGTATCGTAGTTAAGAATAGGGAGCGCAGAATTCATGCTTGGACACACATTCCCGACGCACCTGTCACTAGCGTTGTGTACACGCGTATTTTGTTTGTGTGTGTGAAGCCTGTCCGTTCCTGAAATGTAACCAACCCTTTTCAAGTAGAATAGTTTTATATTTTATTTTAATTATAAGGAAAATATGTACGATAGGGTAAAACAAAAGACATCAAAGTGTATAGAAATTAAAGGTGATAAAGGGTTAAAAGACTGTGCCAAAATGACGAAAAGTGCAATTGCTATACGTAAAAAGTGAATAGCTCTTTTTGTAAATAAAATAAAGAAGTGTAATTTACGTATAGTAAACATATAAAAATTAGTGATCGATTGAGCATCGAGTGACGTGAAACAAACTTCGTAATTCGCGAAGATAGGCAAAAATATTGAATTGAACCAGAGTGGGGGAAGTGACACTTCGACAAAATCTGACAAGTTAAAAATTGTTCAAACATGAGTTTTTGCACGACCCGACTATAAATACCAGGTCGTGCTAGTAAAGTTTCTTCTTCTCGATTCAACCGTTGCCACAGGAGGCTATGTCAGTCGAAGACGCTAATTTAAATTTATAGTAAGAGGCACAGGATAAACTGAAGTCCAACCAGAGCAGCAGAGTACATACGAGGAGGTCTATGGACACACCCGCAGCATATGATGTGAGGCGTGACGACTCATAAACCGTACATGCAGTAGAATCTGACCAGAGGACCAAGAGGACATGGAGTACACAGACTGAGGTCCAAAGGAGGACGTACGGATGATTAACCATGTCAAACAAGGTGATGAAAAACCATGTAATTACAGACATTTGAAAGATACTAATTAAATTTAGAATGAAAGACATTCAACCTGTATTAAAATAACCAATTGTACATAAATGAAAAATCAGAGTAAAATTTAGAATAATATCTCTTGTATAAAATTTAGTAACTGGGAGTAATATAAATGATAAGAGAAATATTTGATTTTTGAGTTAACGTAATTAATAAAGTCTTGGTTGATAAAGGAGAATGCATATGCAGTAGAAAGTTTTAAAACTAATTAATATTAAAGAAATTGGAATACAAGTAACTTCATTATTAAAGTAAATTAATCATAAATTGCAAAAAAATGATCACACAATGAGTAAGCCGAGAGCAAAATGAATATTCAATTAATTAAAATTAGATAATAAGATTTATGTATAACCTGTGTATGTAAATTGTTAGCTATAAGTTGTGTACGAAGGAGTCGTACAAACGATATAATAATGAGTAGTATTTCTATATGTGAAAAGAAAAATTTTGTTTAATAAAAAAAAATAAATAATGGAAAAATTTCAAACTTAAATAACGTATCATCTTCTTATTACGATTACACCCATGAATTCAATACAGTATATAATTTGTTATGTTATATAAATTGTCCCTGAACTTGGGGCTACACAAATTAAATTATATATCAATGTTTGTGTTGTTATACTATATGTATACATTTTTATCTTAAAATAAGTAGAACAAAATTAACTGCTTACTTTTGTCAATTTAATTGAATATATTTGAGGAGGTAACATTTAAACCGTGTTTTGTCCATACCATATTTTTGGGAAAATGCGTTATGGATATATTTTTATTCCTCTATGTCATTTACACTTGATCCAACACCACTTTTCAGTCAAAACAAGCTCTTTCCTATTTAAAACTAATATTAAAAATTGGGGTTTCAATCAGAATGTGTTTTGTCCACCTCTCAGTTTCAGATCAAACCGAGCTTTGTCCATCTGGCCAATGGATTACAGTTTTTCGGTCATGTGACTGCTTGTTTGTTTTCATTTGATTCATAACCTACAATGTAGTTGTTTGGTGTATTACTTGTTGTATATCGGTGTTGTTTAAAGCGTTTATTTAATTAATAGTTTATTAATTAAGTAAATTATGAGTGATCCTGATGGAAGTGTGTTGGTTGGGGAAAGTAGTTTCGGTAGAAGAAAGCGAATTTGTACTGGAGAGAAGCGTAAGAAGGAAAAGGAAGCCAGGTATGCTACACCTAAAAAACCCCTTGTGTTTCAGCCATGTGCACATGATACTGCTAAGTTTGCTTGCCACAAGTTTAGGCCCAGAGATGTAAAAATATTTAATACCAACTTTTACAAATATCCTGACAAAATAAGACAAGACTCTATTGTTTCTACACTAGTAAACACAAGTGAAGTAAAACGACGAAGATCAAGACAAACTGCCTTCAACAAGTCTTAAAAACCTGGACACAATATGAATACAACGTAACATATTCTTTACCAACCTTGCAATTCGGAAAAGTTCCCGTTTGCAAAAAGTTTTTCCTTTCAGTTGTTTCAGGCGTTGGATGCAGTAGGCTAAAAAACATAATTAAGAAAGTAAGTTGTTGTCAGCCAATTGAAGAAACAAGAGGGGGTGACAGGAAAAGCAACCGGAGTTTTTTGAAAAAAGAAAGAGTAAGGGAGTTTATCAGATCTCTAAAAGGAACATAGTCTCACTACAATCGGAAGAAATCAAAGAGAATTTACTTAAGTTCTGAATTGTCAATCAGAAAACTTTGAAAGATATACAATGATCAGACTACAGAAGATACTAAAGTAAGTGATGCAATGTTTAGAAGAATATTCACGACAGAGTTCAACTGTGGCTTCAGGTCACCTGCATCAGATGCATGTAGTACCTGTATCTTGCTTAAAGAGAAAATTAAAAATGCACTTCCTGGGTCAGCTGAAAAACAAAGGTACATAGTGGAGAAAAGGATCCACAGCCAGAGAGTCAAAGCTTTTTATCAGCATATCAAAGAGGATGTACCAGATTCATTTACCCTCTGTTTTGACCTACAACAGATTCAACCCTTGCCAAAGACACCGATTCAAGAAGCGTTCTACTCACGACAGTTAAACCTGTACATCTTCTGTGTTACTGACTTAAAGTCCAATATTTTACACATGGTCCGAGGACCAAGCGGGTAAAGGAAGCCAAGAAATATCATCAGCTCTACTTAACCATCTAAAATCTGTTGATTTCCAAGGAAATAGTACATTGCGATTGTTTTGTGATGGGTGCACGTCACAAAATAAAAATAACATTGTGCTGAGGACCCTTATACACTTTTTGCAGACTACTGACTCATCAATCAAGAAAATCTTGTTGTTTTTTCCAGTGAGAGGGCATAACTTTCTCCCTGCTGACAGAGTTTTTGGCAGGGCAGAAAAGATACTCAGAAAAAAGCCATGATCCTGACTTTGGATGAGTATTTTGAGTGTTACAGAGAAATAGGAGATGTAAAATACCTAGGAAAAGATTGGAGCATCCTAAGCAACAAAGATCTTAACACATACTACAAAGATATTGATAGTCTTAGCAAAGTAAAAAGAATCATTATGAAAGTGAAAGAAGAATTCTTGGATTTCATTGTCCATGACATGTCCGTTACTTAACTAAATATCACTATACTATTGACGACTCGGAACACTAAGTTTTTTATAAGTAAAAACGTATAGTTTTACCTTACAGCCTAAACCGGCTTTCACCTTTAGAAGGCTTCATCAGAGGCTGCCATAGGTAGCGTTGTCCGTCTTGCTGTTGGCAACGGGATAGTTATTCGAAAGATTGAAGCTGTGTGTGTGTGGTGAGATGTGTTCGAATAATGCGTGCGATTTGAATTGTCTCTGTTCGTTTAGGATGTCGTTTTTATTTGTTTTTGTGTGTTTGTATATTTCTAATTGTTCTACAGTGTCTAGTTTTCGGCCTTTTGTGTGTACGTGTAGAATGTTCATGTTATTGTCGATGTTTTTATATGTGTGGTTTGCTTCAATGAGGTGGTTTGCAAAGGTAGATTCTGTAGTGGTGTGGAGTGCTTTTCTGTGTTCAATGTATCTCTGTTTGAAGCTACGTCCTGTCTGGCCTATGTAGAATTTATTGCAATTTGAGCAATTTAGCTTGTATACACCAGGTAGATCGAATTTGTTTTGTGCTTTGGGCATGCGTTTTGATAGTGTGTGTTCTGTTTTGTTAGTAGTTTTGTAAGTGATTCTGTATCCTGCTTTTTTGAATTTGTGGGCAATTTTTTCAGTTTGTTTGCTGATGTATGTTAGTGTTATGAATTTGTTGTTTTTTGTCTTTGTCTGTTGTTTGTTTTGTGTTTTGTGTACGAGTTTACTGACTATTGTTCTGTCATAACCGTTAGATTCTGCTAGATATTTTATCATGTTTAGTTCGTCTTTGTAGTCTATTTCATCTAAGGGGATGTTGTTAAATCTATGTATCATGGTTCTAAAAGCGGCTAGTTTGTGTTGTATTGGGTGATTGGAGGTGTTGTGTATTAGTGTGTCAGTTGTAGTTGGTTTTCTGTATATACTGAATTTGTGCCTGTGTTCTAGTTTTGTGATGGAGAGGTCTAAGAAGTTTATGGTATTGTTGTGTTCGTATTCGGCAGTGAAGGTTATGTTTTTATGTATTTTGTTTATGTGCGTTAGTAACTGTTCGCATTGTCTTTTGTTTCCCCTGTACAGTATTAGAATGTCATCAACGTATCTGTGCCAATATAGTATTTTATGTGAGTGTCTGTCATTGTTTGTGAGTATTTTTGTTTTTTCTAAGTGTTGGAGGAAGACTTCTGCTAGAATCAAATATATTGGACTTACCGTCTGCGGCTTCTGAAACAGCGTCTTTATAAAATTTACATGTTTCGGGACGCTTGTCCCATCATCAGAATTTAAAAATAATTGCGTATCATTTAAAGTTGATACACTTGTCAACACTTAAAACATTAAAATCCAATATAACAAATAACTCAAAATCCGTTTGTTTGCAGACGGTAAGTCCAATATATTTGATTGAACAACACGTGGCTTGGTACTAAACATTTGGAATTTATTCCTTTTAAACATTCTGCTAGAATGCTGGATATGGGGGAGCCCATGGGTAGGCCATCGTTCTGTGTGTAGTATTTATTGTTATAACTTTACTTATAACGTACAAAACTAACGTATAAAGTACAAAACTACTTTACTTATAACAATAAATACTACACACAGAACGATGGCCTACCCATCCCCCATATCCAGCATTCTAGCAGAAGTCTTCCTCCAACACTTAGAAAAAACAAAAATACTCACAAACAATGACAGACACTCACATAAAATACTATATTGGCACAGATACGTTGATGACATTCTAATACTGTACAGGGGAAACAAAAGACAATGCGAACAGTTACTAACGCACATAAACAAAATACATAAAAACATAACCTTCACTGCCGAATACGAACACAACAATACCATAAACTTCTTAGACCTCTCCATCACAAAACTAGAACACAGGCACAAATTCAGTATATACAGAAAACCAACTACAGCTGACACACTAATACACAACACCTCCAATCACCCAATACAACACAAACTAGCCGCTTTTAGAACAATGATATATAGACTTAACAACATCCCCTTAGATGAAATAGACTACAAAGACGAACTAAACACGATAAAATATCTAGCAGAATTTAACGGTTATGACAGAACAATAGTCAGTAAACTTGTACACAAAACACAAAACAAACAACAGACAAAGACAGAAAACAACAAATTCATAACACTAACATACATCAACAAACAAACAGAAAAAATTGCCCACAAATTCAAAAAAGCAGGATACAGAATCACTTACAAAACTACTAACAAAACAGAACACACACTATCAAAACGCATGCCCAAAGCACAAAACAAATTCGATCTACCTGGTGTATACAAGCTAAATTGCTCAAATTGCAATAAATTCTACATAGGCCAGACAGGACGTAGCTTCAAACAGAGATACATTGAACACAGAAAAGCACTCCACACCACTACAGAATCTACCTTTGCAAACCACCTCATTGAAGCAAACCACACATATAAAAACATCGACAATAACATGAACATTCTACACGTACACACAAAAGGCCGAAAACTAGACACTGTAGAACAATTAGAAATATACAAACACACAAAAACAAATAAAAACGACATCCTAAACGAACAGAGACAATTCAAATCGCACGCATTATTCGAACACATCTCACCACACACACACAGCTTCAATCTTTCGAATAACTATCCCGTTGCCAACAGCAAGACGGACAACGCTACCTATGGCAGCCTCTGCTGAAGCCTTCTAAAGGTGAAAGCCGGTTTAGGCTGTAAGGTAAAACTATACGTTTTTACTTATAAAAAACTTAGTGTTCCGAGTCGTCAATAGTATAGTGATATTTGAAAGAAGAAGGTGATAAGATTACAAAAATTGTGAGAGGAAAAGAAGTTGTTGAAACGGTGCCTGCACAACGACCTGACAGCAAAAAATATGTAATTGTAAAAGGATTAAACACCTACAGGTTTGAGGATGAACATAACCACTTTGTTTCGTTAAGGAAGAAAAAGAATGTTGACTATTGTAACATTGAACTTCAAAATGTGCCTCTTGGCCATGCTATAAGTCAAGAAAAAAAGAATGATGTACAAAAGCTTCTCAAGAAAATGTTTGGTGAAAACTGGGCTGAAGGGCAACCATTTGCTGATGAACGATTACAATGGTACAAAGACATTATCTTCAGCCTTCCCACAGCTGCTGCTGAAGATGTAGAAGTCGAATGTGACTGTTTGGAGAATGAGCTGTGTGACCTACACATTTAAAACCAAGTAAGTAAATTTAACAAATTGAATGGGCAAAAACCTAATCTTTTCATCTTATGCTATTTTGTAGTCATATATCTTTTACTGTGAAACTTTTTGGAAATTGTTTTTTCCTTTTCCTTTGTTTAAAATACAAATTTGAATACACCTATTATAACAACATTTTTATTACATTCCATGCTTTGTCTACTCAGTTCGGTCAAAACGTGTTTTGTCCAAATTTATTTCAAGTTTTTTTCATATTTCTCATGAATAACTTTCGGAAAACTATGTTTCAAATTAATCTGGAGTGTATCTGGAATCTATAAAAGGTACTTATAACAAGAAAAACTTATGAACCTGCTCTTCATACGTTTTTTGTGTTTCCTGAAAAAACTTTTGGATGTGACAAAACACGGTTTGAATGTTTGCTCCTCATTTCAGTTTACTTTCACAGTTATAATCGTTAATTAAAATATTGGTATAATTAGCCTTCAGAAAACAGAAATTTTCGACAGTTCTTACTACCACATTTACACATCACTTTAGTATTATTCTGAACATTTTCATTTGCATCGTTGCAATAAATACCATTTTTCTTTTCCTTTGACACTGATTGACACAAATAATCAAATGACAATTCTTCACCAGCTTTAATATCTCTTCTTGCAAACAATGCCAGTTTTGGTAAATTTGGATCTAAACAATTTATCCAGACAGCGTATACACTCATATTTGGATTACATGAATGATTGATAAAGTGTGACACATTTCCATAAGCTTTTGCATCCACAGTATACAAGACAACACTTTTATCATTGAAATCAAGATCAAACAAGTATGTTTGCCCTTCTATATCATAAAGCTTTCCTCTTCTATCAGCTTCTTCATTGGAAATAACTTCACCTACATACTCAGTAACAAATGTGCCCTTCTTGATGTCTTCCATAGTTTTCACTCCCCACCCGCAACCTGTACTTGTACGGAAGATACATAAGTCCACTTTTCGCCCTTTCTGAACAACCCTATTGACACAACTTTTATCACATGAACATTTTTTATTACACTCATATACAGGTGTACCGACTGGCAACTTCAGCAAACCCTCTTGGTTATATGCAAAATAGCCATCTGAAGTACGTGGACAACAAAATTTTTTATGTGAATTACACTGTGGTGAACACTGGCATCCTAGGGGAGGGTCATCTGGAATCTTTATTCCTTCTCCTGGTAAATAGTCATTTATATAATAAAAATGTCCAGGAGGTCCTTCTAAGTCTACATCGTTTAATACTAAAATGCGCGCTGTGTCAGTACTAAGAGTATTTATTTCATTTTCCCACTCTTTCAATGATGAAAGTTGAGTTTCTCTTTCTTTATAAAGTCTCTGTGTTATAAAATCCTTTTTTAAAGCTTCTAAAATTCCTGGGTCTCTTCTATTCTGGTCTGGGTCTAATCTACAATAAATTTTTATTTTACACTCCAGTTCTTTGCTATTGATATATGGAATTGATAATTCTCCATCAGGGGAACGGAAATTAGGAAGAAGATCAAGCATATCTTGTGTGCTACAACCCATTGTTAACCTAAACTTTAAACTTCTAAATTCTGATTCACTATACTGTTTATCGGCAATAGTTTCATAAAATTCAAATAATAAGTCAATGCAACCATCAAGATGCTTTAGAGGTTCCCAAGTATTATATTTACTTTTCCAATTTTTCCATTTAACTTCATAAAGATGTTGATAACACAGACTCTTACGACCTACAATTTTTTCTACCTCATAAACAGGGGCTTCTTCATCCTTGTGTACACGGTTTTTTTTCGAAGTAGAATCATCACGCCGCTGTCTTCTTTTTCGTACCACAGGTTTTTTGTAATCCTTTGTTGCCTCCTCTGAATGATATTTTGAGGCGTCTTGATTCATCACTTGCAGGGGCTCTGCAACAGTAAAAGTAGCTATTTGGATGACAGTTCATATTTTGCTCACTAAACTTAACATTATAAACTACCTTACCATCTTATTATAAATGTTCATTTTATGACACTATTAACACAGTTTTTGATATTATAAAAGGGTCAACACCATACTCAATCCACCCAAAACTTACATATTTTAACCTCTACCTGACATCTGCTTACTTGTCAGTAATACGTTCTTTTCCCAAACATCTAAACAACAATTAGTGAGTATTCATTGAAATTAAACTATCATCATGAAACTATAAACCTACCAAACAATTTGTTACAAAAACTACATGTGGTGTATGAACGACAGAGTACTAAATAAAAAATGTATATCAAAATTTACTTTACACGTGTTAAAATGCTTAAAAAAACACTATGGTTAATATTATAACAATATGAACATAATCAACATCAGAGCAAACATTTTGTGTAGAGCATTCACAAACACATAAACAGGACTGAATAACATTCTTTATATGTAAAAGACAATGAGATTAAAAATTTTGATATACGTATATAAATTTTAGAATTAACATTAAAAAAATAAAATAAATTGTGGTTCTCAAAAAACAAACCTTGTTAAAAATTAACCACACATATAAACAAACATCTGAAGACTGTCAATATAAATGCTGTTGATACATCACAAAAGGTTACACGGATTGATGAGGCTGCACATTAAGAATTATTGGCAAGGCATCTACTGCTGTACACAAATTGACATATCACTTTAACAATTAAAGTGTGAAACAATGGGAAGCGACTTGTGTTATGGTCTGTTTGTCATCCTTGGATACTTAGATAAATCACGAAGTATTTAATTAGTGGCTGTTGGGTTCCTTATGACTGGTATTAGTAGTATGGGGGAAAAATATTAACCTTCTTCAAAAGTCTTGTAGATAATTTTTATTGGGGCAGGTGATGTAGTTTTACTGGAGTTTCTTTAATATAAGCACTGGAACTGAAACTTATGATTAATCTGAATTAATTTTTATTACAGTACATGGATAGTCTAGAAAACAGTGATTCCCAAACATTGAAGGTACATGGTTTACCCTTCTCAGGTATGCAAGGCAAAATTAGTTATGAGCAATACATAACACTGGTCTTTTTCAATAGTGAAACAAATTCAAGAGAAATTTACAAAATTTATTTTAAAGAATGAGTGAAATGATTAAACTTTGTATATAGATAGATAGATCTGAAATACCTCCTTCAAAAAGGCATGTTTAAAGTTGCAAAAAAAGTATTAACTACTTGTCTAGATTATCACTAATTAAAAAGCAATGTTTGTACAATTCAATTTTAGTTTAGGCTTAACACTTTCAGTCCTATGCCCGTACGTTGTACGGGCGCCTGTGTAACCCTGTTCTGTCTTATGCCTGTACGTCGTACTGGCCTCACTTTTACATAGGTTTAAACTGTTTTTCAAGTTTGCCGTATGAGAGCAGCACATCATAACTGAACTGTAGTTATTATTTATTTAACAGATAGCGTTGAATGCATTAGCCGAATAAACAGAGAACATTTTGTGTTTTGTTTACATTCTTGCTTGCATTCAGTGTTACACGCATTCAGTATGCGTGTCAATTACATGTAAATATTTTTAAGAATATATTTTCTTTACTTTATATACTTTATATAAAGTTTAGCACAGCCTAGTCTTCAATAATTATATAAAAACCATAAATGTGCATTTTAAATGATAGTAAAACAAGTATAAAGTGTTATACATCAGATTAAAGAGGAAGAATGGAACTAAAAGATAGTATAAGATAAATTAACAAAATATAATGGTTTAGTTGTAGCATAACAATGAAATACACTAAAAAACACCGGGCTTACGTTTATATAAGTATAAGTATATGTATATATAACGGGTCGACTGGGGTCCTGCTTTTTGCACGGCCAACAGCTGTAAGGTTATTAAAAATGGATAGTGATGAGTATAGTACAGACGATCGGACAAAGAATGAAGAGCAAGTGGATCAGGTAATGAGGAAGCATTCGGAAGAAGTAAAAAAACGATGAGATCACCAGTTAAGACGTCTAGTGGAAGTGAAGACAAATTAGATATAATATTGAAAACTATACAAGAAATGAAAAATGAGTTAACTGAAGAAATTAAACAAGTAAGAGAGGGCCAAAGGAAATATGCGGAAGAAATGGAAAACCTAAAAGATGAAAACGAAGCGCTCAGGAAAGAAAATATGGACATTAAGAAGGAGTTGGCTGAGGTTAGAAATACAGTGGAATATTTGGAGAAAGATAGAAGGAAGAATAATGTGATCTTAAGTGGATTAAAAATAGATGCAGATAACAAAACAGAGATTAAAAATAATGTAGAGAAATTTATAGGACAGTACCTGGAGGTAAATGTGCAGACCAGCGAAGTGTATAAAATAGGGGGAAAATGTGGGTAGTTAGATTAGAAAAGGAAGAATATAAGATGAAAATTCTAGAAAATAAATATAAATTAAAAAAGGATAGAGGTACTGAAGTTAAGTATAGCGATATAGTTAATCGCTATACATTAATAACGATTTAACGAAGCAGGAAAGAGAAATACAAAGACAGTTAAGAAAGATGGTAAAGGAGGAGAGGGAAAAAGGAAGGGAAGTTAAAAATGGGTACAACAGAGTAATTATAGATGGAATAGAATGGAGATGGAATAAGAGTAAAGGGAAGCTGGACATAGCTAAACCAAAAAACTGAGTAGTAATGAGAGGACGGAAATAAAGGGAATGGACAGAGCAGAGAAATTGGATAGGATAAAGGGGAGAACTCATGAACTAAATGGACATAAATGAAATTTAGGGACATGGAACATCAGAAGTTTATATGATAAGGAGGAGGAAATAATGAAAGAATTTATAGGATATAGATTAGAAATTTTAGCATTAAGCAAAACTAAAAAAAAAGGAAGGGGTAAGATTACTATGAATGGTGATCACGTACTTATATATTATAGTGGAATGCGTGGTGGGATGCATAATACACAGGGATTTAGTAAGACAGATACGGAAATGGGAAGCAGTACCAGAAAGATTACTACTGGTGGAGCTGGAGAGTCAAAAGGGAAAATATTTTACAATTATAGTAGTATATGGACCAAGCGAGGATGAGAATGTGGAAGTAAAAGATTAATTCTGGAAAGAACTATCGGAAGTAACAGAGGAAACCAAAGGAAATAAATATATTGTCGGTGACTTTAACAGTAGAGTGGGTAAAAGAGATGAGATATATAACAGAGTAAAAGAAATATATGGAGAAGAAGTGAGAAACAATAACGGTAGGAGAATGTTGGATTTCTGCTTATTACATGATCTTTTTGTGACGAACACTTTTTATCAGCATAGAGATATACATAAATTCACAAGGGAACAACCAAATAGGGGAGAGAAGTCGATAATTGACTATATACTAGTTGAAAGGACCAACAGGAAAATGATAATGGACACTAGAGTATGGAGAGGTGCTGAAATATATAGCGACCATTATTTAGTAATGACCAAATGTAAAGAACAGTTAGATAAAAAACAGATAAACAATGGAGAAGGAAGAATATAATATAAATCTATCAGATCATATAAACTGAAAAGTAGAGATGTAAGTAATAGATTTAAAGATATGATCGAGGAAAAATTACAAAAGGTAAGGGAAAATATAAGGCATGCTAATATACACCAAGGCTAGAGAATAATGAAAGATATAATTATAGATACAGCTGTGGAGGTTTGTGGTGTTACTAGAATGAATAATAAAAGAAAACAGATGGTATGGTGGAATGATGAAATAAAGGAGCAGATTAAAAGAAAGAAAAGGGAATGGAAAAAGTATACAGCTAATAGAACTGTGGATAACTATGAAGCATATAAGCAACAAAGAAAAATTGTTAAAGAATTGGTTAGAAAAGCGAAAGAGAGTGCATGGAAAGATTCTGGAGAAAAATTGGAAAGAGATAGGTGGGAAAATCAAAAGCTTTTCTTCAGAGTATTGAAATCTTTCAGAAAAAAAAAACTGAGAATGATATATATATATATATACAGTAGACGCCCTCTTAACCGGCCTCGGATCAACCGGCCGCCGCTTTAACCGTCCAGACTCGTCTGTTTCCCACGCTTTCGATATCCGTTAATTAAACGGATGTTTCTACATTTTCTATTTGTTTTTGGTAATCAAGCGGCTTTCGATTACCGCTTTAACCAGCCGACCCTCAGACTCGTCTGTTTCCCACGCTTTCGATATCCGTTAATTCAATGGATGTTTATACATTATCTATTTATGTTTTTAGTAATCAAGCGGCTTTCGATTGTACCGCGTAAACATAAATGTGAAATTACACCAACACGGCTCACTGGCATGTCAAAAGTTTCATGATTTGCACTTGTTTATTTTATTGAACGTCTTTAGTCAGTTTAGTGGTGGATTTGTCAATGTGAAGACGTGTCGATTATTACTGTACTGTACTACTGTAAGTACACCCAGTTTCATTATTTTTTTCGTATGCTACAAACATGAGTGACAAAAAACGGAAACATGTAGTAATCAGTATCGCGCAAAAACTTAACGCCTTAGAACGTTTAGACAAAGGTGAATCGGTACAATTAATATGTAACGAATTAGGCATGGGAAAAAGTACTGTCAACGACTGGCGGAGAAACAGAAATTCACTTCAGGATTACTGTATGCAGGTTGAATCACAAAAAGTACTCAAGTCCCGTTGCACAATTAGAAAACCAACCAACGAGATTGTTGATGATGCCCTTTGGGTATGGTTTGTCGAACAACGTCGAAAAGGTATGCCGATTAGTGGGCCAATATTAACAGAAAAGGCCTTATGTTTTCACAAAAAACTCGAAAACCAGGCCGAATTTGTTGCTAGTGATGGGTGGTTATCGAGGTGGAAAAAACGGCATGGAACACATGTGCTTGATGTGTGTGGGGAAAAGCTGTCCGCTAATCCAGGAGCAGTAGATGAATTTACAACAGAACTCGTAAAAATCATAAACGAAAAAGAACTTAAACCAGACCAGATATATAACCTAGATGAAACGGGCTTAAATTTCAAACTTCTACCAAAACAAACGTTCGCTATGGCAGATGAAAAATCAGCACCGGGAATGAAAGTTAACAAAGAAAGATTGACTGTTGCTCTCTGTAGCAATGCCGCGGGTACACATAAGATTCCTCTTTTTGTGATTGGTAAATCGAAGAAACCGCGTGTGTTTAAACATGTTAATATGGAAGCCCTCCCGGTTTACTATAGATCTCAAAAATCTGCGTTGATGGACTCCCATCTTTTCAAAGAATGGTTTATAACGCAATTCTTACCAAAAGTTAAAAGCCATTTAATCAATCTAAAATTGCCTGTAAAAGCTTTACTTGTCATTGACAATGCACCGACCCACCCCAGTGCTGATCAATTAGTATGTGAGGAAGACATCAGCGTTTTATTTTTGCCTCCTAACGTAACTAGTCTCATACAACCTATGGACCAGGGAGTAATTGCAAGTTTCAAAAGACGGTATAGGCGAAAATTGTTATCTGAAATTTTGGGTAAAATGGAAGATGAAAACTCAGGACTTGTAGACGCTGTAAAGACTATAAACATCAAAGATGTGGTGTACATGATAGCAGCTGCGTTTGAAGAAATTTCCTACACTGCTTTTATAAAATCATGGAGGAAAGCTTGACCAGGCATTGAGAATTACGTTGACCAGATAACGGAAGAAAATACACGTGTCCCAGATAACGACAATCAAAGTTTACTCTGTGATCTGCAAAAAATAATGGTAGAATGCGAAGAAAGAGATGTCGAAGAATGGATAAATGGTGATCAAGAGCTTGAAAACGAAACTTTGGCTGATGAGGAAATCATAAGTGTTGTCTGCCAGCAAACTGATATTGACGAAGATGGGATCATAGAAGAAAAAGAAGAAGACAGCGAGGGAAAAGTCAGTCACAAAGACGCATTGGAAGCATTACAGCTGGCAGTGCGATACGTCGAACAACAAGGTGAGGCATCTGGTGTCTATGTCATGTTTATGCGAAAGTGGCGTGACCACGCTTTTAAAAATTCATTCAGACTTAAAAAGCAAAAAACAATCACGGATTTCTTCGTATTGTTTAAATTAGCAGCCATCCTTACTATTTCTTTTATGAATTTGCTAACTGCTATAATTTTTTTTATTGTTCGACTAAGCTTTTCGTCATTACTGACATCTTCAGGTCTTAAACAACCTTAGAAGTCTTAAGAGGTTGTTTAAGACCTGAAGATGTCAGTAATGACGAAAAGCTTAGTCGAACAATAAAAAAAATTATAGCAGTTAGCAAATTCATAAAAGAAATAATCACGGATTTTTTTCAAGTGTAACTGAAATACTGTATACAGTGTTAATGTTATGTCTGTAAAATAAACAACTTTTAACGATACAGTACTGTACAAGTGTTTGATTTTGTTCGGTTTAACCGGCCATTTTGTTAACCGGCCGACCCCCTGGTCCCAAGCTGACCGGTTAAGAGGGCGTCTACTGTATATATAATTCTAATGGGAAAATACTGACAGAAAGAAACGATATAATGAATAGATGGAAAGAATACTTTCAAGGATTACTAGGTGGTAAGGAAATCAACAAAGATGATCATAAAGTCAATTTTAATGAAGAAGAAGAAAGAGAGGATGGTGAAGTTGCAGAAGAAGAAAAAATAACGATGCATGAATTAGAAGTAGTGATTAAAGGACTTAAAAGTGGGAGATCACCTGGATCAGATAAAATTACAGCAGAAATGATAAAGAATATGGGGAAAAAGGAGAAAGAAATACTTTTAGAAATTATCAATAAGGCATGAACAAGTGTAGAAATACCAAGAGAATGGGAGGAAGCATTCATAGTTCCTATTTTTAAGAAAGGTAACGCAAGAGATTGTAATAATTATAGGGGTATCAATCTGTTAAATACAATTGTAAAGGTCTATGAGCAGATAATTAATAATAAATTGGTCCCAATTTTAGAAAATAGTATGGAGGAATCGCAGAGTGGCTTTAGATCAGGGAGAAGTGTGCAGGGTCACATATTTACTCTGCAACAGATAGCTGAGAAGTCGATACAACAAGATAAATTGGTATGTTTGGCTTTTATTGATCTTGAGAAGGCTTTTGATAGTGTGCCTAGAATAAAAATATGGGAAAGTTTAAAAATAGAGGAATAAGGAGTAAAATAATCAAGGTAGTACAGAGATTATACAAAAATAATGTAAATTATGTAATTGGTAAAAATATGAGGTCGTTAGGATTTACAACAAATTATGGATTAAGACAAGGAGGTGGACCGAGTCCGATATTATTCAACTTGTACATGGAAGACATTATTAAGAAGTGCTCACTGAAGGTTAAGAAAATGCATGTTGGATACAGGAACTTGCGAAGTATAGAAGTAGCAGAAGGGGCTATTGAGGACGATGTAGTGCTAATGGCTACAAGTGAAAGGGCATTACAGTGTAATTTGAATATATGGAATGAAGTTCTCCAGGAAAAAGGGATGAAAATAAATAAGACCAAAACAAAGGTAATGGTAATGGGGGAGAAAATAATAAACATAGAAATTGGAGGAGTGAAGATAGAACAAGTCAAATAATTTAAATATCTAGGGGTTATAGTAGATAGTAATGGGAATCAAGAAGCTGCATTAAATGAAAGTATTGAAAAGGCAATAAAAGTATACTATGCATTAAACAATAGGTATGTAAATAAGGAGATATCAAGAAAAACGAAAATGAGCGTGTATAAAACAGTATATAGACCGGTTTTAACATATGGCTGTGAGACGTGGGTGCTATCCAAAAGCCAAAAAAGTAAAATCCAGGTGGCAGAAATGAAATATCTTAGGAGAGTTGTAGGAGTAACAAGGAAGAACAGAGTTAGGAATACACAAATAAGAGAGGATTTAGAAATTATATCGATTCTGGATTTTATTGAACAGAGGCAACTATGCTGGTGGGGACACATGCAGAGAATGGATAGTGATAGAATGGTAAAAAAGGTTTGGGAGGCAAAATCAGGGGGAGAAAGAAGAGAGGAAGACCGCGACTGACTTGGGATGGAATAATGGGAAACATTTTGAGAGAAAGTAGCTTGGACTGGAGTGAAGCGAAGACATTGTCAATGGATAGAGTAAGATGGAAAAAATTTGTATATAGAGTGTAGTTGATGTAACCCGACACCAATATGGTATAAGGGTATTTTGATAATAAATAAATATGTATATATAGTTAAGTATATGTAAACAAATACTTTTGTTTACTTCCAATTTTATAAACAGAGCCCATTTATATCTTCTCCTGCAAACATGTTTTTTGTTTGTAAACAAACCGTGTTTTCTTTTCAAATTTCTGTCAAAATCTTCAAAAGTTTAATTAAGAAAGTTGTGTTAGTGGTTATAATCACAAACAGAATTATGACCATTGCACACCGGTATGACAAATATTTCTGATCTGACGATGAGCTGAGAAGCTTGAAAGCGCTAATCGGAATAATTTTTCTATAGTGGTGTGCAAAATCTTCAGAGGTAACACTGTGCTCTTCACTGTAATTCACCAGATATATGCAAACTGCATAGAAAATTACTCTTCTGTGCTCCAGAGACAGTATGATTAGTTCAGCGTTTAGTATTTGGTTTTATTTTCTTCCATTAAAAAATTATGGTTTTACCCCCCACATTTCCTTGGCTAAAGAAATACCTCATTTTACCACCACTAGCTTGTTATGGTCTCTTATAGTGATCAAACAAATAGCAAACTTTTGGATCACTGACAGATTGGAACACTAATGGTAATGTATTAAACATCACATATTACCCTAACTAGCACATAACTTATATCTTCTATAGTTTTATTACAAAAGACATTACAAGAAACTTTACCAAATGATCACTAAGGAAATATCTATCAAATCATTATTACTGAAAATTTACAATGTTAATTAGGTCTACCTGACCTTTGGAATTCAGTTCTTTAAACAGCACTGTTTTACTTCTACTTTTACTTTAGCACTGTACATTCCTTCTTTTATTTATATATTAACTGAGACAACTTTTCCAGATCTGTTTCATCCATCACATTCATATTTAGTCTACATATGACAAATCGCATCAAATATTTCATTATTGAGAACATAATGCCTTATGGCCAAAATCAGTTTTACCAATTTTGTTTTTTTTTCCACCCCTCATTTTATCTACACTCTACAGTTTTCTAGTACTGGGAGTGTAGACAATGAATACTTTATCTTTAATTTTTCATTTGTGTGGTTTTTAAATAGCAAATAAAAAAATAATTCCAAATTTAGAGTTCATATTTTATGTTCAGAAATGGGCCATAAAATATTTATCTTGATTATGATTGAAGAGATACAACCAGGAACAAGTCTTGGGGGTAAGGATGGTAGCTTATGAAACTTGGAAACTTCAATGCAGGCGCGGATCCAGGAATTATTTGGGGGGGGGGTGAACTAGAGCTAGTGGTCAGTTCAGGGCAGGGGAGGGGTAAAAAAAGGAAGAGTGACTTCTGCAGATTATAATAGTAATTAAAATAATAATAATAAAAAGATATTATTATTTTTAATAGTAAAATATATTTGCATTACAAAAATTTTGATAATAACAATATATTATAATTACAATGTAAACTCGAAACGATGGTTTCTTAAATTGGCATACATATCAATTATATTTACTATGTCTATACTTTCATTGTAATGAATATGCATTAAATCAAGCCCACTGAGCCTTTCTTGGCCCATAGAAGATAGTAGCCACAATTTCAACAATCTTAAGCATGAAAAGACATGTTCTGCTGTTGTTGTAGGCGGGATTTCACCTACGGGATTGGGGAGGCAAAAATCAATGACGGCAACCTTTTTTTTCTTTTTTTTTTAAGCGAACCAAGGTGAAAGCGTTCTGCCTTTATTGAGGAAATGACTAGAAAGGCAGGAATTATTGATGGCGGTGTTCAGGTGGAGGCGTTGGCATTACCCCAGAAAGACACGCTGGAGACAATTCTAATCTGTAACGGGCAGAAAGATAGGCTAGAGAATTCTAATCTCCAAACGGGCGGAAAGTGGGCTAGCGAGAATTTTAACCTCCGAACAGGGGAAAAGGGGGTGTAATCGAGAATTCTAACCTCCGAACGTGTGGAAAGGTGGGTTAGCGAGAATGCTAACCTCCAAACAGACAGAAAGATGGCTCCTAGCTCGCCTTTCTGCTCGTCTATCTGCCAATGCGGAGGTTATATTATTTTGCTAGCCCTTCAAAAGACACACATACACAAAAACACACACACGCACAAACGTGTGTAAACACATCCACACACACAAATATGAAAAAATTAAATAATCTGTAGGGAGCCTCGGTTATTCTGCTGCCTAAGGGCCCCCTAGATGGTTAATCCGGCATTGGATGTGATAATCCCTGGGGAAGTTCTTTATTTTACCAAGTGGCTAACTTTGCATTACATATACCATAGCTTGAATAAGTTAAACTACACAAGAAAACTAGATTTGAAAAGCCTTCCAATGCCGTGTCAAATACTGTACAAAGCTGTGGTTCACTGATTTGTAATTTATTTGATTGTATGGGGGGGGGCAAGTGCCTTCCTCTTGCCACCCACAAATCCTGCCCATGGCTATCAATACTGGTAACATTACCAAAAGCTTAATAAAAAAATGTATACAAGGGTACATCTGTTTATTACATTTTGATAAGACATCTAATGGACTGTGTGGACCAACGTTTTCTTCTCTATCAATATGCAATTCCCATAACTCCAATTCAGCTTTTAGTTTTCTTTTCAACACATATACAGTTTCATTGAAGAATGACTAATACTTTGTTACCAAGTTATGTATAATTTCATCGAAATTATCTGGTTTGGTCGTTGAGAAGAAAATATGCATATTGTAGAAATGTAATGTTTCTTTAGAAAAACGATCTTTTAAATACAGAATCATATTATCGAGTGCCTGTATATAAATATATATCATCTGCTTATAGTACCGCTATGACTATATCGTTTGTAGGATGATTTTCTCGAAGAGTTGTCTGGAAGCTTTTCTGGGTATCCTTATTTCTACATCCAATTCTTCAGCAAATACCACATATACTTCCTCATATATAGTTTTAAAAACAGCTTCACAGTTGTTACGGTGTCTTTGTAAAATTTTTACAGTATTGCTTAATATTTAAATTTGCTTAATATTTGCTGAGCAAATTTGAGTTGACTTGAGTTCCCTGAAGAAATTGGCTCAATTGCAATGTTCAAGTAAGTAAATCCCGAGAGAGACACAATTGCAACAAGTGTTTGGCCATCACATAATACCATTCTTAAGCCTCGAGCCTTAACAGCTGTTGCAGAATCTTTCCATTCAGTTATTGAGTCTAAAACTGATATAATTTTTAGAAGAGCCGATCGAAACTGGAGTACTCTATCATGTCTTCCTATCCAGCGGGTCTCGCAAAGCCCCAAACATTTATGCCCTAATGTTCATTTTACAACATCTTCTCTCTTGGACGAACCTTTTAAAAAATATATTGTTTCCTGCATTGCCGAAACAGCATTTTTAATAGCCTGTACTTGGGATGTTCGAAAAATACTTAAATTGAGGCAATGGTTGTAACAAGGGAGGGGAAAAACAGCATTATAGGCTTCTTCCATAACTGTTTTAACGGCTCCGCATACTTCAGATACCATAGTACTACAACCGTCAGTTGTTATGGCAACACAGTTGCTTAGATTTAAATTACATTTTTTTAGAGCATTAATAACATTGTTTCCAATAGCTACTCCAGTAAACTTCGGTTCACCATTATTTTCATTATCCTCATTCATTTCGGCACCAGCACCAACAAACTGAATGAATGATACGTAAATTTTTATTGTCAGTATACCTAATGATTAGTGATAATTGTGATTTGTTTGAAAGATCTGTCGTTTCATCAAACATACATTACACTAAAAATTTGAGCAACTTGGATTCTCTTAGATAATATGTTTCGTCCACAGCAATCAATCAAGTCGTTTTGAGTTGTCTTGTTTATGTATGTTGCACCAGACGTTGACTCTTCAAGATATTTTTCAAAACTAATTGCCGCTATCAATCCGAAACTTCAATAAAGCTCGGAAATTTTCAGTATTTATGACCAGACCAAATCAGATTCACCAGTTGTCAGTTTGCCATTGTCTCGATGTCCTCAAAATTGAATGTTCTGGCGACCCAGAAAAATAATGCTTTTTATTATAGGCACTAATCGAGAATGCTTTTCTTTCATGACTTTTTGACGTCCAGTATGTAATTTATTAGTAGCGGATAGCTCAGGATTTTTGTAAATTTTTAAGAAATATTTTCCTTTTATCACAGCTTCTTGGTGATATTTGTTTTGTGCATGATTTTAAAAATCTCCATCTTTGTCCAATACTGTAGCAAAGTTGGTTATTGGTTCTGTAACTAATTTCTGGAATAGAGTACTTCCATAGAGCCCACCCTCAGCGGAACTGACAAAAATGGGCAGTATTTACAAAAGAATCCCTTTTTTTCGTGCGAAAAACTACCCATTCATAAGAATTTAATTGGTTAAAATTCACATATCGTTTTTCATACGTTCGAGTTTTGTTATTTCGCTTGAGTAAGTAAGGAAAAGAATAAACGTCTTTGTCCAAAAAAAAAAGTCTGTATTTGATGAAAATTAAATCCCTCGTTTAAAAAAATATATAGACTATTGTTATGACATCACAGAACAATCTACGTGTTTGTCAAATGTGCCAGAAGAATCTCACTCTGTGTGTGTGGCATATGTGACTGTAGACACTTACACGAGAGTTTTCTCGAAGCCACCAGCCGCGCGGACTGTGGCAAGGCCGCAATTAATTACGTCGCACACTCTGGCGCTAAAACGCATTATGGAATAATCTGGTAATTTGGGGCAGTATAAATACCAGTACTCAATAACGTTGCATTGTTGACCAGTACTCAACCAGTTCAGTTGATACTTTTTAATTTATTGATATTAATAAAATAAATAGACATGATTGATTTTATATTTACTTTTTACTGTCTAACTTTGTCGGGCGCCATCTTGTATTTATTAACTACAAGAAATTTAGTACTTACCATTTTCGGGTCCTTTTCGGCGAACAGGAGATCAGAATGGTTTATTTGAATAAGTGCTTCAAATTTTTAAATGAGTTTGTTTTATTGAACACCTTATTTCAAATCTGCATAGTCAATGAAAGCCATCAAATTGACTTAGTTGGTAACTATTACGAACAATATTTTCTCTCCCTCTTCTATACATCTAAGCTGTGAACATTAATTTATTTAAAATTTTCCCTTCTTTATGAAGTTACCAAAATTGAAAATACATTGAAACTCGATTAAAACAGACTTTGAAAAAAAACATTATTTTAAATTTTCTTAACGCTAACCAGTGCTGTTGAATTACGTAATTTCCACTCGCCCATACACTCACACATGCTCACCCAGTACATAATTTATTCCCTTTGGAGCTCATTTTATGTTAAAATTGCAAGATTTTATTGAATTTAGTTTAAGTTACTTTCCTTTTATCACGTTTGAAGATACCCTCATGAGATGTTTCATCGTGGACGCGCACTACCTTATTGTCTCCTCGTTTTCACCTTTTACTTTATAGCCAAACTGTTATTTCGTTTAAATTTGTCACTGTATTTACCTTGCTTATGAAACACTGTTTTAGATTATAAAATATAAAAATTCACATTTTATTTATGTGCGGGCGCGACGAAAACTACGCCGAGCCGGCGGACGCGCAGACAGATTGCGTCCGTATCTATTGGATGTTCATAGCCGACTGCTTTGTTCTGTGTGTGTCACAAAGCTGCGGGCATTGCTGCACCCACATCCTTCGTTATGTAACGCGCTGACGTAAGGTGGTATGATGATTCGTTACATAACTTGTTGACAGTTTTTGTGTGTCATTGAAGCTGCCCTTGGCACAGTTTGTCGGTTGTTTCACTCAATATTTTATAAAATATTACTGAATAATGGTCACGTATAATGTTACTAGCAGTGCTGCCACTGTCGCGATCATTTCAACCACTGAATTTACCTTTTTTATACGTTTTGTCCCAATTATCGAAAATGTTAATTGTTTTATAAAAAAAAAAAATACAAACTGCCTTATTACCCCAAAATAGGCCCGTTACACAGTATAGTTGTGAATATTTACATTGCGGTTCGAGTTATGGTCGGGCGATTGCAAGCGATATTACTCTGTGCGTTCAAATGGTTAATAGTGAAGTGTCATGATTTATAATCGGGCTGTGTATAGTAATACAATTGTGTTTTAATAGTAGTGGACATTTTATTACGTGTGAACAATTTTTTATTTGATTTGTTGTAAGAGACTGTGTTGTTAATTACTAACTGTGAAAATTAAAGCTGGTGATTAGTGACTTAATTGGTGTCTTGTATTTTGTTGTTTTCCACTGTACCTACAACGATCAAGTGGACCGTCATAACACTATTAAGACATTTTACATCCAAAATGATAACAATATTTTATGATTGTTTTGTCTAACATATACTCACTATCGCAGTCTAAATTTAACAAATGTAAAATGCAAACTGTATGACTGAAGCTGACGCCGTTGGATAGCAAAGTGCATACGCATATGTTATAATTTCAACATGCAAGCATGCAAATTCAAACCAAACTACCTGAACGGTACGAGGATACAGAAAAAATTATGATATTGATTTGCAATAATCTATGTAATTATAAATTACTGTGTTGTACATAAAAATTGAATTTCAAATTACTTTATGCTAGTTATGCTATCACTGTAATTTACTCCTTAAATATAGTAGAATAGTTAGTGAACAGAAATTCTATCTTTTTACGCTGTACCGGAGTTTTTGAAAATAATGAAAACACGTCAAAATCCATTTTATCATATAAAGAAATAATTTTTGAACGTATATTTTAATTTTAAACATGCCTTACAAGACTTATTAAAAAATTACAACTTATTACAAATTTTTCATGAATTTTTACGCAGAAAAGTATAAAAATTTCTTTGATTATAACATTAAGTTTGAGGCATTTGGTGAGGGTGGCCACCCCCTTTGCTCCCCCCTGGATCCGCGCCTGCAATGATTCCAGTTGACATTTTGCATTTGACAGGGTAATCCAACAAGAATGACTCTTAATTCCCATGTAACACATCTATCCAGAAAACATGCGCAACAATATTATACAAACTAATATTTGCAAGTTGGCTACAAGTTTTGCAAAAGAAATTATTTTATACTCAGTGCTTTCAACCTCCAGCCCTGTGTGATAACAAGATTTGTATATGTTTACATATAAAATGAATATTTCACGTTTTGCAAGAAACTGAGTCACTTAAAAACTAATAACAGTAAGCAATATCCAACACTGAGAACACATACACTGTTTTTGAATACTTTAACAATAATTTAATTTAAACATATACTTCAATTTCACAATAACATCATGACAGATTTAGAAGAGATTAACAACATTATGCCAAAAAACAACAGTACACATTACGCTAAACTGTGAAATAAAATGTGAATTCAATAGGTAAAATACTATACTATAGTACAGGACTTACCATAATAAGCTTCGAGGTTATGCAATAGTAACAGTTCTTCCCCGCCCCTCGCCAGCCAGCGTTGTCACACGTTATACTTGGTTATACGTAGACAAAGGCGGGAAGGGAAAGTCTGTTGCAAACACTGGCAATACCGCAGTGGCCCCGAAGCTTATTATGATACGTCTCACATAATAGTATGCTTCCTTAGCTGCAGAACTTGCTCACCATTTTGAACAAAGTACATTTATTATTACATAAATTGAGTCATTCCACGCCAAACCAACCAAAAATTTTAAGATTCAACCTGACCATTTCAGCTTTCAATGAAACTTTCAGGAATTATTCTCCCTTATGATAGAAATGAGAATATATTTTTAGATTTTTTATCTGTTTGGGTGTTGATGTAATTAATTTTTAAAATTTAGAAAAAAAAAAGTTTTTCGGCTTTCACGAACTTTTTAATTCTTGAATAATTCAAGTTCTATAAGGCCTAGAGACTTGCTTGACCCCTCATTTTAAAAACAATCTTACAAGGTTTAATCTGATATACTACTTAACTATGTTTGGTGAATGTTTTTTTTTGAAAATCCAAAAAAACATTTTTACATACGTTTTTGAGGTTTTTTTGATAGTTTTTTAAAAAAATTGAAAAAAAATAAGTTTCTTGCAATATTATAAGCTATAAATCCTGAAACTTTTAGAGTGGGATCTCAATGGGATCAGGAGATATGACAAAAACCTTAAAGTAATGTACAACGCATCTATAGGCTAATAATTTTTGTTTTGTGTTTACACGGTAACAGACAATTTGTAAAATCTACAATTTTTTGTTACTTACATCATACTAATACATAGTCAATCATCATAACAAGGAAGGTTACATACCTGGTTTTACATGATAAAAATAATAAGTTTTTTGTTGGTTAGCACTCAGTCATTAATCGCAATCGCACCAAAATACCTAAATAGAGCTTAGTTCTTTTTAATTTAACAGATAATTTCTTGTTTGCCTTTTTAGTTTCTAAGTCTGTAAGGCGATAAACTCTTCCTGTTGCTGTTGTAGGATCAACTTTTGTTAAAACCTCACTTTTGTCCACAACTAATATGTCAGTAAATTGTGGGTATTTGAAAGATGGAGAAGGGCCATGTGGTTCCAAAAAACTTATTTTTATTTCATCTCCTTCTACTCCTAACACACAACTAACCACCACTTGTCTGAGTATTGGCATGTGACAAAGCCAACAACGTCATTAGTGTCCAAATCATCATCAGTGTCGTCAGCTGAAACTATTTCTACACTTGATACCTCTGAAAATGAGTAGCTTTTCACTAAAACTCTAGTCTCACTCACAGGAGTGTAACTGTGAAATTGCTGAGTGCCCTTTATTGTTGTTGCTACTGCAAACCGTCTCTTCAAGGTCTGTTCCTCTGCCTCATGTTTGTCTTTAGTGGAATACCAAAAACCGTTATTGTCAATATTGGCTTTAGCCCAATCATAAAGTTGGCGAGGGGTCATGATTTGTTCATTGTAAACCATACGTAGACTGGCCATTGCTGCTAAACATTTTACAGTTCCTCCTACACCGTCACATGCATTCTTTCCATGTGATGATGCAAAAAATTTCCATTCAGCCTTAATTCCAAAATCATTCTCATGATGGCAGAGATTGAGGAAGTTGGATTTGTTTTTGTACTGTGATGCTGCTCCGTGTGAAAAATAATAGAGCTTTTCGGGCTTATGAGGCAGGTTCTGTTTAAGAAAGTCAATCATGAGGCATTGAAATAAATGAACAGCAACGGTATCATGTGTCATACAATCAGAAATGATAACTAAGCTAAGGTATGCCAGATTTTTGCTTTCCTCATCCATGTAGTATATAACAAATGGATGTATTTTTGCTTGAGCATTATTCCAGTGAAAGCCTTGTGCAGCATCTTGAAGTACAAATGCATAATTTTCAGCAAAATCACAAAGCACAATGCATTGGTTTTGAGGTAGATTTTCTTTTAAGTGTCGCAAGTACGAAGACTGTTGAGTAGCAATGAAAGAGTGTCTTAAGAGTTTTGGCAAACTCTGAAACAAATAATCCACAAACTCTTCTATTGTTTTTGTAACAGTTTCCAGGACACACTTGTTATCAATCTGCATCCATTGTTTGAAACTCACATTTTCAATGCTATTTAGCTCAAAAGCTTCTTCAAACCTAGCCTTCAAATCGTCACTTCCTGGGCAATTAACACAATATGCAAAATAACATTTACATGTTGGAGTTTTGCAAATTATATTGCTCGTTACATCTTTGTATGTTTTAATAGGGAGCTCACCATTTGTTAATTCAGGTATTTTATACTGAGCCATCATTAATTTGGCATTCTGATGTATTGTGCAAACGCACACAGTGTGTGTCCCATTGGACCCAGTAAGAACATAATGCTTGGGACAAAGCTCACAAAATTTAGTAAATCCAATTTTCTGATCTGGGTAACGCTACTTGAATAGTACATATGCTTCTCTTAATGTACTTAGAATTAAATACTTTTGCACATGTACAAGTTTGCCATATTTTTTCACCGAAACAAAGTCTTTTTTACCTGGCATTTGACAACTAACTTCATCATTTTGATAGAAGTCCTTGATTAAGGCCACCGTTGCAGGGTCCAATGTTCTTCCAGGCTTTGGGTCAGGGGATGACATAACACCTTTTTTATGTAACAGTTATTTTGCCTTTCTAGCCATAAAGTTAGACACTCCGAATTCAGTTTCAATTGTTTTTAGAGTCCAGCTTTTGGGAAGTGTAGTTAGAATCTGCATTCTCACACTTTTGTCTGTAGTAGTGTTAAACTTTTCTTTTAATTGATTAATAACTTTATTGTCATTATTTTTTACGGCGTCAGAGTCAGAGGTACCTAGACTTAAATTTAGAACTTTTGTTCGGAAAGCTTCAGTCACTTTTTTGATCTTTTCATCTCGGTATTTTTTTTTCACTTAAACGTTTTCTTTTTATTGGCATTTCATCTATAGCAGCAAGACTTTTGTTCAAGGCTTCAATTGCCTCTACTTTCTCTGAAGTTGAACATGTGTTTTGAATTTGTACTTCAGGAGCATTCAAATCATACTGCGATTCTGAGCTGTCCGAATGCAATTCTTCTTGCTCAGTTGGAATTTCTGGTAGCTTTAAAACAGCTTTACGACAACCACTATATATCTTGTCGCCTTCATGTAAATTGGCATTACATTTTAAAACATTTTCATTCACAGGTCTCAAGCTTTTTTTGTAGTAACAATGACCAGCCTTTTTAAATGGATTACAATTATATACTGAAAAATGTTTTGTTTGACTGGGTTCACCCATATTGTTATCACAGGAGAACACTTCTTTCACATCCGCTAAAAAAGTAATAACGTATAAAAATTATACTTTTATGCAAAACACTTTTTAAGTGACACTGTCAACAACTTACTGTTCACTTACTGAGATCTTAAAGGAAACTAAGCAAAAACTGAGCTAGAGTGGGTATGAGTCACACTCCTGTAAGAACATGAATCAGACACGTCTGTACAGGCTTTCTGTGCTGTGCCAGAACACCTGTAATTGGCAAATATTTTATTCACAATGATCTTAAATAAGTTATGGCTTGATTATTTGTTTGTAGGTTTAGTAAACCTCTATTATAATCCCTATTGTAAATTGGTTACCTTAGAGCCTATGTATATTTTTTACCTTCAAAAAAAAATGTAAGATTGATTGCAATCTAGCATTATGACCTTAAAACATTGTCATAAGTTTTTTGGCATAACTCCTGATCCCATTGAGATCCCACTTTAAAAGTTTCAGGATCTATAGCTTATAATATTACAAGAAACATATACTTTTTCAAATTTTTTAAAAAACACTATTTCAAAAATGTATATAAATGTTTTTTGGATTAAAAAAACAAATTTCACCAAACATAGTCAAGTAGCATATCAAATTAAACCTTGTAAGATTCTCTTTAAAATGAGGGTTCAAGCAAGTCTCTAGGCCTTATAGAACTTGAGTTATTCAAGAATTAATAAGTTTGTGCAAGCCAAAAAACAGTATTTTTTTTAAATTTTAAAAATTAATTACATCAAAACCCAAACAGATTAAAAAAATCTAAAAATATATTCACATTTCTATCATACGGGAGAATGATTCATGAAAGTTTCATTGAAATCTGAAATGGTCAGGTAGAGTGACAGGTTGACTTGGCATGGAATGACCCATAACATTTATTAACATATCTGTAAAAAAATAAAAGGCATAGGTACCAGTTTTAAACACTTATTTTGGTAAAATTACAAACAATTCTAGTTTTAAATTTGGTAAAGTTAATTTAATCTTTACTTGCAGTGTAGATTACAATTACTATGCAGTGGGAGTGGGCTTTTTATCATCTGGCTTCTTGTTACAGAAATGCAGTTATTGTCTCCTCATCATCAGCAGTGAGAACTAGGGAAGAGATATATCACCAGAAAAGTTTTGTTGGATTGTATCAGACAACTGGAATTTAACAACATCTATAATTGAATATTTGCAAGGAACTGAAAAGTGACAGGACACAAAATAAGGCAAAATGGAAAAACAGCAGACAGCAGAAATGAGAGCAATTTTGGAAGCAAAGTAACAGAAGCCAAATAAGAAAAAAATAACAGCTGAAAACACAAACCTTTTTTGTGGCCACAGAAAAACAGGTACAAGAATGTACAATGATCAACCTTGCTTTATTACGTGGTGAGTTAAGCAAACAAGTGATTAGAATATCTGAAATAGAAGAGTTGGTTTGATGTCAACTATGAAAGTATCTATATCAATTATAAAGGAATATTTGCAATTACAAGTCAAAAATATTAGAGAAATCTTCTATCAAAATGTATAAAGTTAATTAAAGAATATGTGAAAAATCAAAAAAGTGGTAGCTGAAAAGTTGAGACATTATTAAAATTAAAAATGACTCAAAAATACGACGTAAAAGAAATAATATCACCACCACTTGTAGTGGAGGCCAGAACTACAGTGGAAACTCCCTACAACAAATTCCCGTACAACAATAACTCACTGTACTATGATCCTGATACCCATTTTCATAAAGATAATTGTCATATTTTCAGCTGAAATACAGTGCATTATCTCCATACTAGTACACACAAAATTGTTGTACTACTACGCACAACTGGAATCCAGGCTGTTTAGACTGCAGGAACTGCAAATAAATAATAATAATACTGTACATGAATTGAACAAGCATGGTTTTGCACATATAGTAGGAGTAGAGATAGAGTAGTTGAGAATTGGGGAAAAGAGCACTAAGTGTTGAAACACAGCAGTTGTAGTAGGGAAACACAGCAAGATATGGAAGTGGTAGATGCTAAACCGATAAGTCCCAAATTTAATTTTGTGACACAAACTCTCAAAGTCAACACTGTACTTAAGTTATCCAACTACCTAAAGTTTAATTGCACACACCATGTCATGATCGCTGCAGTACATTCAGTTGTGTGTTATCTTTGTTCTAGTGAAGTCTGGATAATTTCATACAGTAAAAGAAGTTCAATATGGCTCTTTACAAACAGAGTAGTCTACAAGACAAATTAGACATAATTAAAGAAAATGCATAATTAAAGGTGCAAAATGATTGTATGCATAAGTATTTTATTTTTTTCAGAAAGAAAACAGGTTATATAACAGAATAAATAAGTTTGAAACAAATATTTCAGTTTTCATTTCATTTGAATACTGCACTAAATAATGAAGTAAGAAAAATAAACTTTATACATGTTCTAAGTAATGTATCTTTGCTGATGTAGTTAAAAAAGGTACAGAAGTTTACAAAAGTTACAAGACTTGATGGTACTTTCTATCTTATTGGAAGACTTGATGGGAAAGTAACACAAAATTAACAAAACCTTATTAATATCCAAGGCAGTAGGTTACATGATCTAGTTTAATGATATGGGATACCCTTGAAATGGAATATCCTTAACATATTTACGCTCACTGGTTTCTTATTTTATAAGGCTGTATCTTTACATAAATCAGGACTACTTTAAATTTTTCAATTTACCAATTTAGACACAAATAAAAGCATGAATTCCATTGTACATTTGGTGGAGATGATTGAAACCATAATTTTTCATTCTTCAGCTTGTGACAATTTTAAAATAATGTTTAAATCGCACAAATAAAAAATTGCTTTCAATATAAGTAAGAGTATTATCCACCCCTTACCTATGCCTAGATTCATGCAACAACGTGCAAATTGTCCCGTACCAACACGTTATAAATGGTGTTATTTAGCTAATAATAATAATTACTTTAATTAAAGAAAATACGTACTAAATAAATAAAGAAATTCATAATTCGTAACCAAAAGGTAAAATAATGTATTACAACTTAATAAGTAAATAATTAATATAACTTAAAAGAACGAACTATTTTCTCAGTGCGTAAAACCGCGCCAGCTACTGACCCCTTGCCACTAAACATTGCTGGCATTCGCCCGATAGACACCGAGATGTAAGGATGTAGCTGCTGTGTTGTGAACATACACATAGGTGTATACAGTTAAACAATATTTAATCACGTTTATAACGAGTTCGAGTTGACCTATGTAGTATAATAATAATAATAAAAACAAAATTATAATGTAGTGCGTGAAGAAATATGTAAAGAATAATAAAAAAAAAGGAAACTTAGCCGACACATCTCTTAGAAAACTGTAAATGGTGAGAAATGTTACTTACCAGATTTTAGTGCAGATAAAATATGAACTGTAACCAAAAGTAAAATGTAAACTACCGACTCCGAAAGAAGATAACACAAACAGCAACCGGATGAACTTCTAGAACCAAAATCTAATCGTCTAGGAAGAGACTACCAGAAACAATCAACCTCATTTAACTTCAAGAGCAACCGTGGATCACACCCTAGAAGAGGACTGAAGATGACCATCATGGACCCCACAGCATACACATTGTTATATTCAGGTGATATCAAAACATAATATTTGTAACAAAAATTCACTGTAAAACAACAAGACCAGTAAAAAAAAGAACAGTAGAGAACTTATGGTAATTTAAAGTTTAATATATATATTTTTTTGTAATCACTGTAATGAAGTAGTAATGACATTACGATGTTTAGATTTAAATTAATTTTAAAATTTACCACCAAAATTATTCTTCTAATAATTTGGTTGAAGTTGTAATACAAACATAACTAAGTTGAGTCCCAGATCCGAGGTACTAAAAAACAATATATAGCTGAATGCTTTTGATATAAAAGGAATAAAAAAGTAAATTTTCAAAACATTTAATGCAGAAAATTTTAGAATCTGAGTTTTAAAAGTAAAGTAAAGTAAAGTATGAGAGATATATATGTTAATAAAGAGATGTTTCTGCTAACACCCAACGAGTGAATAAATTTATACAATCCTTGCTTAATTCCTGAATAATAAAGTGTTATAATTTGTTAGTGATTAAGGTTTACTAACAACGGCAGCTAGGTCAATTAACAGGTAACAAATTGAACTGGTTCCCGACATTTGTGATATCTTAACAAGCTTTTACGGTACAAAAATTGTGACACTCTTCTTTGCAAAATATAATAATAATTATGTATTGTGTTGTTGTTTTAATAATTATATTGTATATTGATATAATTCTTTAACAATAACTTTGACAAACATAAATTTATTCACTCTGAAATAAAAAAAAAAATAAATGAGTAAAATTTTAAATAAGATATAATAATATTAGTATCATGACTTTGCCGTAATAAACAAGTCATCGCTGGTAAATATTCCATTCTAAACCTGTCGGTATGAACAAGCTAGTTCATGTTAAATACGTGTTGAGGAATGTAAACTCTCCCCTTTTGTATGCACGCATCTCATTCAAAACCTCCCCACGCTGACCTAACAGACAATCCTAGACACAAGTTTTTCCTGTTCTGAATTGTCCTACCTGTGTTACCACCCTATGCAAACAATGCGACTCCCCAAAACAGCTGACCCTTTGTGCTATTGTTAAAGGAATGAACTTTTCGTATGTGAAATTTCTCTCTACTATACAATGACATTAGCGTTTTGTTTTGACTAATTATATATGACAGTACAGAAAATTGAATTGTTGTGAGATAAGTTTATTTCGATTAATTAATATAAGAATCTATGTGTAATAAGAGATATATGTATGTGTTTAAATGAAGTTGAGCTTTACAAGTGTTTAAGCTGATATAAGATTTGTCGTACGTAATACTTCGTTTATTTAAACGACGTTATTAACAAAAATGGCTCAATTTAACCCCGACTTGTTGTTGAAAGACGAATTAAGCTATGAAGCATTATTGCATGGTCTTCCATATTCAGATGTAACGGTCGCGGAACTTCGCAAAACGTTACATGAAAATAAACCGGACAAACCCTCATTATTAAATCGTTTAAGAGTTTTAGATTTTGAGAGCGAAAAGGAAACATGCTATAACAAGTATACAGAACTAACTTCGATCGCACAAACCCTGCGTGATAAAAAATCCCCCGCAGTAATTTTATGCACCACCCAAAGAATCAAACATCTGACCCGCCGTATCACCAATTTGTTGAATTGGCCCGGTGATAAAGTTACCCCACCGGATGTACAAAAATTCGTGGAGGAAGCATTACAACAATTACCCGAGATAATGCACGAATACGAAGATACGAAGATACGAATTCGATTACGTCGAAGATACGAATCATTTAAATTAGAAGAGATTGAAGAAGCAATGACGAAACTAAATATTTCCCCTACCCAATCTCCTACTCAAGAACAGCAAACCGGTACTGTAAAGTTTCAGTTTCTGCAGGAATCCAATATTGATCCATTTAAAGGAGTTAACTGATAGACAAGCAAACATCCAAGCAGCAAACGTTACGTTACTCCCTAATGAACTAGAGAATATGTCTCATACCTACGATTTACCTTCTTACTTGCTGACGAATGAATCTCCGGAAAAACCGAGAATGACGACTCCTTTTAATCTAACTACAGAGCTTTATGGAAAGATAACCCACCCTGTAGAACATATTTTGTCGGACAGACCAATCACTGATGGGCTGAATATTACAAAGCTCCTAGATTTTCTCAAGCATCTTTTGCAATTAAAAGATCTGCGACAACTAAGAGATGACCAGATTTTACAAGTAATTTTACCTAAATGTAGATCTCCTTTATAAGATCGTGTGTTAGAATGCCTAAGGCATAATCACACAATAGAAGAACTTCATACAACCCTAATAAGACATTTTATTCTCACCGGTATCTACGAAGAATTGAAGCGGAATCTAGTACTTCGTGTACAAGGAGCATGCGAGAGATTAGCTCATTATATATCAGAAATAAGAGAATCTGCCTTATTGCTGCAAGTCAAATGGAGTGAACAACAGTTAGTAGACAATATCTTACTCGGACTATCCCCCGAGGAGCGATCTCGCCTAGCACTCATGAAGCGACCATCCACTTTCTCTGAACTAGAACTATGTTGTATACATTCATCCAACGTCTGGTATTCTGACCAGCACAGACGCGTTTCTATGTCCCAGACTCAACACAGAGATTCATTCCAAACTCTACCAATTGGAACAGATACCCGAACATACCGCGATAAGCGATTCGTAAGTACATATAAAACCCAAAGCTACCCCCATATTTCATACTCTAGATCAAAACCCCGACAACCTACGAGCGAAGTAAATGAGGAAAGAAGATGTTATAACTGTGGAAAGGCCGGACACATTAGCAAGGTATGTAAACAAAAGCGCTACCAACAGAAAACCGACCAATCAAAAAACCTGTGAAGCTGGAAGAACAAAAATCCTACGTCTTCCGCAGCACCAGAAGGAAAGGTAAAAACAATAATAATCATAGAGTAAAAATAAATAAGAATAAACGCATAGACCCTTACCTAACAAGATTTATTGAGAAGTGCAACTCTATTGGTGCATGTAAAACAAGTATCTGCCAACTACCCTATGTACAGATAGACCTTGGAGCAACGAATACCCTGGGTTTAATTGATTCCGGATCTACCCGTAGTATAATTAGTCAACAGTTAGGCACCGTATTAGATAGTCATAATCTGATTAAACGTAGCCAAAACGTGAACATAAAGTGTGCAACCGCAAATAAACAAAACCTAAAGATATCGCGCAGTATAACAGTGAAATTAAAAATAAAGAATTTTACTTAGTATATTCCCCTACTAGTAGCTGATGTGCTAGGACAAAACTTAATACTAGGCGCTGATTTCATAACTAAAACTGGCTTAATCCTTGATATGTATGCAAAACAATATTTCTTCAGATTTGATCGTACTCGAAAATATCAGTTCGACTCCGAGTCAAGTAACGACGTTAATTGTGAAGCCTCAACTATTCAATCGGAGCACAAAGAATCTAGTCTGAGTTATTTAAAAGGAAATGAGACTAAGAATTCCAAAGTTAATAAGGGAATTTTCTACAGTACTCACTCCTAAGTTAGGATTAACCCATTTAATCGAATATAAAATAAATCTTAGTGACAACAAAGTAATACGACTTCATCCATACAAATTATCACCGCCCAAGTTGGAAATAATGAGAAACCACATTAACAAACTCCTTGATCAGCACATCATTGAACCGTCAACTTCTCCATACTCATCACCTGCATTCCTAGTACCAAAAGGAACTGACAAACATAGACTAGTCGTGGATTATAGACAGCTAAATAAGAGTATAGAATTTGAATCGATACCTTTGCCCGATATTCACACCGCGCTTCACTATTTTACAAAAGCGAAAATTTTCACTATAATGGATCTCAACCAAGCATTCCATCAAATCCCACTAGCTGAGGAATCAAAACATTTAACTGCTTTTGCTGTCCCATTTAATCTATACCAATTTACTAGAGTACCATTCGGTGTATCACAAGGAAGTTCAGTATGTAGCAGACTGTTAGAAAAAATTTTTCATGATGTTAAATTTAAATTTGTATATCACTATCTCGACGATATAGTAGTATATAGTGAGTCAATGGATCAACATATTGATCACTTGCGTGAAGTATTATCCAGGTTAAAGAAAGCTGGACTAACGGTAAATCCGAGTAAAGTTAATTTCGCAGTAAATCAATTCTCCTTCTTAGGTCACATAGTATCTGCCGAAGGTAAGGTTAGCATCGATCCCGAACGTACACGCACAATCCGAGAATTCTTACCACCGAGAGACGCCAAAGGTATAGCTCGATTTTTTGGTATGATTTTCATAAGTACATACCCCACTTAGCGGATATAGCAGCCCCATTGAATGCTTTAAGAAAGAAAGGAGCGAAATTCGAGTGGACTACTCAACACCAAGAAGCGTTTGAAACACTTAAAGAAAGCATTGTATCCCCACCGGTATTGCAGTCAGCAGATTTCAGTAAACCATTTGTCGTACAGACCGACAGTTCAAGTGTAGCATTAGGAGCCGTAATATACCAGGAAATCAATAATACTAGACTCCCGATCAGCTATGCATCCCGTACATTGACCGACCAAGAAAGGAAGTTCTCAGCCTACGAACTTGAATGTTTAGCCGTAGTATTCGCCTTTGACAAATTCAAACCATTTTTGGAACATAAGGAATTTCTACTATAAACCGACAATCAAGCTTTGTCATGGTTATTGAACCACCCAAAACAGTTAAGTCGTATCGGAAGATGGGTGTTAAGATTGAATTGCTACAAGTTCAAAGTACAACATATTCGTGGTACTCAAAATGTAGTAGCCGATACTCTATCCCGCATGGTCCACCTACCCAATACTAGATCTGGCGAAGAAAATGTTGAAACCACTATCGTTAATACGCTAATTACTAACTTTCCCCTTGCATTTAAGGATATCACATACCACCAACAACAAGATCCGAAATTGTGCAAAATAATAGAACAAATAGAAAAGGAAATTATTCTGACAAATATACCTTGAGTAAATGAGTACTTTGTTTTAAAAAGGCAAACGGAAGATTACTGAGAATAATCGCCCCGGAAATAATCAAACCTATGCTAATGGAATACTACCATTCATCGACCATTGTAGCTCATATGGGAATTAGGAAAACTATACATCGTATTCGCAAGGAATACCATTGGGAAAACATGAACAGTGAAATAAAAAAGTTCGTGAAAGAATGCGAAATATGTGCCCTGAGCAAGCCAGCAAGAATCAGTCAAGTAGGAAAATTAATCTCAGAGATATCCACAACTCCCTTCTCGAAGATATATTCATAGACTATTCTGGACCTTATCCCCGTTCTAAATCCGGAAATACCATGCTATTAATTTGTGTAGACTCCTTCACTAAATTTGTGTGGATGTATCCTATGCGACGTGCATTAGCATCTACGACAATAAAAATTCTACAAGAAAGACTATTTAAAGATTATGGTACACCTTTAAACCTAATACCTGACAATGGAACTCAGTTTAAGTCGAAAGAATTTAACGACATGTTTTAAATTAGGGATAAATCATATTACAGTGACCGAGTACAGACCGCAAGGAAATCTAGCAGAAAGATACTTGCGTAACTTAAAATCAGCTCTAATATCTTATCACGCCAAAAACCAGACAACCTGGGATCAAAATGTATCGTGGATACAATTTGCATTCAACTCAGCGTATCATGAAGGCCATAAATCAACACCATTTGATTTAATGTACAAATATAAACCCAACCATACTTTAACCACGAAATGGAAAATCCATGAGCTATTGCCCCATGACATGAATACGAATAACGTGAGAAAAATATGGAACGAAGCTCGTGCAAATTTGAGAGCGAATTTACAAAAATCACGGAAATACCATGAGCGGAAAATAGGCAAAAAGAATATAAGGTAGGCGATTTAGTAATGTATAAAACGCATCCAATGAGTAAAGCCGTTGATAGGACCACTGCGAAACTATCGTACCGATGGTGTGGCCCCTATAAAATTCATAAGTTCATCACCCCCGTTACTGTAGCTCTGTATGAACCCAATACAGAAAATTACGTCCGCAGAAGCCATCTGTCTCAAATAAAAAAATGTTTTTCGTGTCAAAATACAGAAGCACGACTACGAGAAAGATAGCAAACTGAGAATACTATTTAAGTATTGAGAATAAAATATGTTGTATATACTTATATAGGAATACGATAAGATTTTGCAACATACTATATCATAAATGAGTATAAACTCAAACCCTCATACGAATAATAGCGAGACCTGATCAACCTTAGCTAATGTCCTGCGAGAATGATATAATAAATGAGAAGTCAGCTGACGATGAAGATGACGCTGACGAGAAAGAAAAAACTAATTCCTAGCGAAGTAAACTAAAAGTAATTCGATTGTTATTACAATACGGGATTATTATTAGTAACCTACTCATGAGTATAACTCCGTAAAACGAGTGAAGAAATCAAACAAAAAAAACCGGTAGTAGATGTAAGATTTAAAATAAGTTAGATTTATGTTTTTGTGTATTTTATATGTAATAGATGTATTAGAAGTTAAATATTTTGTATAAGTTGTAAGATAATCACTTGTTAGATAAAATAATCTGAGAGAGAGAAATTTCAGTATGAAATTCTGTCCCCAAATGTAATTGTGTTTATTAGATTTAATTATTACCCCACCACCCCAACTTCATCGTTAAGTGCAGGAGGATGTGACGATTTTAAAATAATGATTAAATCGCACAAATAAAAAATTGCTTTCAATATAAGTAAGAGTATTATCCACCCCTTACCTATGCCTAGATTCATGCAACAACGTGCAAATTGTCCCGTACCAACACGTTAAGAACGGTGTTATTTAGCTAATAATAATAATTACTTTAATTAAAGAAAATACGTACTAAATAAATAAAGAAATTCATAATTCGTAACCAGAAGGTAAAATAATGTATTACGACTTAATTAGTAAATAATTAATATAACTTAAAAGAACGAACTATTTTCTCAGTGCGTAAAACCGCGCCAGCTACTGACCCCTTGCCGCTAAACATTGCTGGCATTCGCCCGATAGACACCGAGATGTAAGGATGTAGCTGCTGTGTTGTGAACATACACATAGGTGTATACAGTTAAACAATATTTAATCACGTTTATAATGAGTTCGAGTTGACCTATGTAGTATAATAATAATAATAAAAACAAAATTATAATGTAGTGCATGAAGAAATATGTAAAGAATAATAAAAAAAAAAGGAAACTTAGCCGACACATCTCTTAGCAAACTGTAAATGGTGAGAAATATTACTTACCAGATTTTAGTGCTGATAAAATATGAACTGTAACCAAAAGTAAAATGTAAACTACCGACTCCGAAAGAAGATAACACAAACAGCAACCGGATGAACTTCTAGAACCAAAATCTAATCGTCTAGGAAGAGACTACCAGAAACAATCAACCTCATTTAACTTCAAGAGCAACCGTGGATCACACCCTAGAAGAGGACTGAAGATGACCATCATGGACCCCACAGCATACACATTGTTATATTCAGGTGATATCAAAACATAATATTTGTAACAAAAATTCACTGTAAAACAACAAGACCAGTAAAAAAAAGAACAGTAGAGAACTTATGATAATTTAAAGTTTAATATATATATTTTTTTGTAATCACTGTAATGAAGTAGTAATGACATTACGATGTTTACATTTAAATTAATTTTAAAATTTACCACCAAAATTATTCTTCTAATAATTTGGTTGAAGTTGTAATAAAAACATAACTAAGTTGAGTCCCGGATCCGAGGTACTAAAAAACAATATATAGCTGAATGCTTTTGATATAAAAGGAATAAAAAAGTAAATTTTCAAAATATTTAATGCAGAAAATTTTAGAATCCGAGTTTTAAAAGTAAAGTAAAGTATGAGAGATATATATGTTAATAAAGAGATGTTTCTGCTAACACCCAACGAGTGAATAAATTTATACAATCCTTGCTTAATTCCTGAATAATAAAGTGTTATAATTTGTTAGTGATTAAGGTTTACTAACAACGGCAGCTAGTTCAATTAACAGGTAACAAATTGAACTGGTTCCCGACATTTGTGATATCTTAACAAGGGAGACGTCACAAGCTCTTAACGTCTGATATACAGATACCAACTGAAAAATCTACAAATGCATCGATTCAAAAAATACTCCCTTTGCAAATTTACCCTCTACTCCCATGCTTAGAGATAATTAAAAGAAAAAACCTTGCTCAACAGTCCGTAAAGGAGCAAGGCATACTGCGCGGCTTTTGTGTTTAGTGTTACAGTTGCATGGCTAGTACAACGCATCGCCAGCCACTAGTTTTAGTATCCGCAGTCACTTAGAGATAATTATTTTAATAGTTAATAGGCCTAAGTTTCCATTTTATTTTGGTTAAATCTGGACAAATGTGTAAGTGTCTTTCAGGTTTTGTTCTTTTATTTATTTTCCTCTGTAAACTTTATAGTCAATAATGTTACTGTTTTACTATTTACAAAAAATGTTTATAAAACCCAATCACATTTTTGCAGTGCTATTGGTATTTGGAATTACACATACAAGCTAAATTTTTCTAATATTATTCTTAAGTAATCACTGTATTGCCTTCTTTTGAATATCTCATTAATTTTATCTACACAAGACTTTACAGAGGTGTATCCAACTTGAAATTTCCCTGGTACACTAGCAACATACTTCTTTTTAACACGCTCTTCACATAGCCAATACAACTGACCATCTTTGGCTTTTCTGTCTGGTAAGAAAGCAAATTATATCTCTTTCCATGAAACAAACAATTTAAAAATTAAACACAAGGAGCCAGTGAGCAAATACATAAATGAATTAACTCAGACAATTAAATTCTAACATACATTTCAATTAGGTAATTATAGCATTTTCAGGAGAATTAGGTTCCCTAAGACCCCTCCAAAAAGAAAAAAAAATGAGGGAGCTTCTGAATTGCACACAAAACTGAAGTAAATTGTAAAAAACATGATTAACAAGTTTTCAGAAACACAAATTTTAATTCCAGATTGTATACACAATTTTGCAATCTGAGAAGTAAATGAAAAGATTAACTAACCTTCATTACAAATAGGATGATACAAAATTCATCCAAATACAAAATTTATGTAAATATACTAAAAGATCCCAGTATTTTGGGGGATTACTAGATGTTTTCATATCCAAACAGCCGTGTGATGTGATTATTTTAAACATTTTTCAAACATAAAAATAATTCCAGAACATTTTTACTACTATCTGGTAATGAGTTTCCAGAAAAATCTACCAGATCCTCTAGACTTAAGTAAACCTAGTTAAAAAATAAACAATAAACATAAGTATAATACTACTGGCTTGGAACACTAAGCTTTTTACTTGTAAAAATGTAAAATTTTTACCTTGTAGCCTGAACCAGTTTACATATGTATTTGGAATTTAATTTAATATATATGTATTACAAATTTAATTGGAATGACTTTGAAAAACAATATGGGCCTTCTTTTGCTAACAGCGAAATACTCGTGTGACTAGCAAAACATTAAATAGAACATATTTACTAAGGGACAACATGCCACTTGTGCATTAGCATGTTGTCTTCATGGGAAAGTAAAGATGTACTAAAAAAGAATGGGACCACTGTAGAGATTAGATTTGAAAAATATTGTTGTGTTTAAACAGTTTCGCTGTTAAACAAATATCAGGTAATATTAAGAACTAAGAACCTAAATAAACATTTTCCTTATGATATTAATTTATGCCTTTACTCATTTTGTACAAAATAGCAAAAATAAAACTTCTTGAAATTTCACCACTTTGGAAGACATATATTAAAAATAATTTGTTGAATCTTCAGACAATATCCACTAGGTAAGGTACTGTTCACATAGCACCATTTATTTTCCATTGTTCAGGCATATTATTATGTGAGACGTATCAAAATAAGCTTCGAGGCGACTGTGGTATTGCCATGTCGCTTCACTCCCCGCCCTTCCCGCCATTGCATACGCATAACCAAGTATAACGTGCCACAACGCTGTTGGGTGAGGGGCGGGGTAGGTAGTACTTAAACTTGCTACAGCCATGGATGTTAATATAACTGGATGCCCGACAGGGCGCTCTCTAGTGAAGCAAATCTGAGATCACGGCAGCCATATTTAAAGCAGGCAGAAAAAGGTAAACAGACGTGGAGTTAGGTTGATTTGTGCGGACCTTTTGGAGTGTAAATTGATTTAATGTTTGCTTGACTCATGACTTCGAAAAGAAGATAAAATGCCTTACTCTTGTTGTGCTGTAGGTTGCACAAATCGACGGAAAAAAGAAGAGAACTTGCAGTTTTTTGCGTAAGTGGCATGTTTTGTTTTGCAGCGATTTTTTGTCATCCACCTCCTTATAACCACTAAATATGTTCATGCTGAATCTTTTCGTTTATTTCAGATTTCATTTGAATGATAAAGAAAGGCTGAATGCTTGGGTGCATGCAGTTCGAAGAGAGAACTTCAAACTCACAAAATACAGCAGACTCTGCAGTGAACATTTCCTCGCAGAATGCTATGAGATTGGGCCAAATATAAAAGTGCTTTATATTATGTAAAGAAGGATGCAGTACCATCTGTATTTAAAGGTTTCCCTCCTCATCTTCAAAAGCCACCACCTAGAGCAGTGGTCGCCAAACTTTGAAGCCACTGAGCAACTGTACTGTTCGTCAATCTTACTGTGAGCTATCAAAAGAAACCAGGACAAAATTAAATTTTTTTTCTAAATCACACATTTATTTATTACCTATAAACACACATTTCTAGTAAATATTACATCCAATTGAATAAAATTGTTTATATTGTAAAGAATTTAATAAGAAGTGTAAGAACAAAATTTTTTCATCTGACTAATTAAGTTTAATGAGAAGGATGGCTCTCTTTTTTATCATCAACAATTTTTTTAATGTTAGGTGAGTAGGTCGTAGCTGCCATTCGAATGCAGTTGTCCAAATGTTCATCAGCCAATCTGTTTCTGTACTTGTTTTTTATAAACTTCATACTGGAAAAAGAAACCTCGCACAGATATGTAGAGCTGAACATTGCCTTCACTCGTAGACCAACCTGAACCAAAATTCGATATTTTTCCTTAGGAACAAAAGGCCAAATATTTTCAGAGCTTGACGTGGATGGTTTTAAAGAAAGGTCATTTTGAAAGTCAATCAGTTCCATCTCCACTGCAGCATCGTCTTCTTCAAAATGTTGCATGACACAAGTAGAGAATTCTTCAGCATCAATCTCAATAAAAGGAGATTTGACGAACTGAGCTACAATTGAAATGCTTTTGAAGTCTTGAAAGCGTTGATTGAATTGACTTTTCAAATCTGAAAGAATTGCAATGTATTCTTTGTTGTTGTTAGGAGGCTGTGAAGAGACTTACTTGTCAAGGGTTTGCTTCAAACAGGCAAAGTGCTTGTATTCACACTGGATGAGATTTCTTTCCCACAGCTCCAGCTTTTTTGAGAATGAAACCACATCTGAAATTGTTCCACCAATATCTTTATCAGTATCTTGAAGCTGCAAGTTAAGGATATTTAGCTTTTCGATGATGTCTCCAAGAAAAGCAAAATCTTGCAGCCAAACCGGATCTTCTAGTTCAGGGAAAGATTCACCTCGTACTTTAAAAAAATTTACCAAAGCAGGAAGCAACTCTGCGAAATGTTGCAAAACTCTGCCTCTGCTAAGCCAACGAACTTCTTTATGAAGCAACAGATCACCATACTGGCATTCTAACTCTTCAGTCAGTGCCCTGAACAAACGTCTCTGAAGTGCCTGTGCTCTCACTTTATTTACTACTTTTACAACTGTTTTCATTACATTGTTCATACTTAAGAACTTTCCACATAATGACTGCTGGTGTATTACAGTATACAATGGTAAGTCAGAAATTTCGGAAAGCTGTTGTCTTTAGGACACAAGGCAATGAATCCCTTCTCCCCACCTACCATAGCAGGAGCTCCATTGGTTGCTAAGCCCACTAACTTCTTTACAGGAATACTTTCAGAGTTGATAAGCCTTTTAAATGCTAAAAATATGTCCTGTCCCGTAGTATGTCCTGTAAGTGGTATAACTTTTACCAGCTCTTCTCTTATTTCAAAATCATCAAAAGCCATTCTTACAAAAACGGCCGACTGAGCTGTATCAACTATATCAGTTGATTCATCAAGTTGTAGGGAAAAATAACTGCAGCGATCAAAGTCAGTTTTAAGTTGTTAAGTTACATAAGAACTCATAGCTTCAACTCTTCTCATTACTGTATATGCAGAAAGCTGTACAGACTTAATAGCAGACATTATCTCAGATTTGTTTTTGAAATTGTCAAATAATGTATCTGCAGCTTCTAAAAATGCAGCTTTGATTAACTCACCATCTTCGTACGGTTTCTTATTTTGGGCGATCACTTTTGAAACTCGGAATGATGCCTCAGTTGCTGCCTTATTCTTGTCTAATGTCTTGGAAAAAGTAGATTGTTTAGCATTTAGTTGAGATTTTAACTGCATTACATTTTTTTCCTTAACACAGAATTCAGTGGGAAATCCTTTTCAATCCCTGAGTGAATGGTTTTGAAATGATGTTCGACGTTCCCTTTCTTCCCAACTGATACACTTACATTACAAAGTAAGCACACACATTTGTCCTTTACCTGGGTAAAAAAGTAATCGGTTTCCCATTCGAGATGAAAATGATAAGTTTTTGGTTTTTTGCTTGAACTTGCCATCATTAGAACAAACCTAGTTTAGTATAAAAGATTAAATCAAACTATCCACATTAACAAATGTCTGATATACACACGAAAATAATAAAGACATAACCTTAGTCTGATGTACGCATGAAACACATAACAGACATAACCTGACTCTCACTCAAACATCTATGACACTGAATGACAGTTGCGCGAGAGTAGTGCAACTTCAGGTTAGCCAACCTGAGCGTGACCGCGATCTACCTAAAATTTCCCCGCAAGCTACTGGTAGCTCGCGATCGACAGTTTGGCGACCACTGTCCTAGAGAAAGGTCGAGGAAACGAAGAGAACCAACCTCACTTCCATCAACTAGTTGTACCACTGATGTTGAATATGTAGAGGCGCCTCCTGTTAAAAAGGCAAGAACTAGTCCATTATTGCCAGCTCGTGTGTCTAGTCCAACAAAAGCTGTCCTCAGAAATAAAATCAAGGTACTGAAGCAGAAACTAAGAAGAAAGGTGAAAAAAACATCAAGTTTGAAACAGCTTCTTGATCAACTGACAAAAAGGGGTCTTCTTGAAAACAATCCCAAACAAATAATTGAACACCATTTTTATGGAACCTTGAGAGATTTGTTAAAAAATGAACTTATAAATCAGGGACGTGCTTTCAAAGGGCGCCGATACAGCAGGGAACTGAAGCAGTTTGCCTTCACCTTAATGTATTACTCGCCTAAGGCATATAGATTTTGCAGGTAATAATTCCATCATACAGAATATGTTTGATTTTTATGTATATTCTGCTAAGATCTAGGCTTAATGATTTTTTTTTACATTATCGCTAAGCTTAATTATATAATTCCTTATTATTTCAGATCCAAACTGTCCCTGCCACATCCAACTTCTGTAAGAAACTGGACTTCATCTACAGATGCAGAGCCAGGTTTTCTGACAGATGTCTTCACAGAGTTGAGGAAGCTGCCATTGGATGACCGTGACTGCAACCTGGTCCTTGACAGTATGTCAATAAGAAAGCAGATCATATGGGATGTAAAGAATAATAAATACGTAGGATTTTGTGATTATGGCAATGAACTGAGACTTTGAAGGATCTGAAGCAACAGCTTCAGAAGTGCTTGTGTTTATGCTTGTGGCATTAAAAGGGAAGTGGAAGTGGCCCATTGGTTACTTTTTTGTTAATAAGGTTAATGCTACCATTCAGGCACAGTTAGTACGAACAGCATTAACTTTAGCTAGTGGTGCAGGAGTACAGGTTTGGAGTGTCACTTGTGATGGTACTGCTACAAACTATGACACTCTGCGTCAGTTGGGTTGTGATCTTTTCAAGAGCAACTATCATGATATAAAGCCCTTCTTCAAGCATCCCACCGAAGATTGTAATGTGTGGTTTGTACCTGATGCATGTCACAACTTGAAACTTGCAAGGAATGCATTGGGTACATATGGAAGTTTTGTTTCTCCCAGTGGTAAAATTATGTGGTGCTATTTTCAGCATTTGGTTAACATTCAAGACCAGTTATCATTGAAAATTGTTAACAAACTTGGTCACAAACATATTGAGTGGAAAAAGAACATTATGAATGACAAACTTGCTGCTCAAACGTTTAGTGCATCTGTAGCAAATTCCATTGAATTTCTTTCAGACTGTGGTGTGGATGAATTTGAAGATAGTAAAGAAACAGTTGTGTTTACTAGAGTGATGGACATAGGCGGCTAAAGGGGTGGACTTGGGGGGGGCTTAGCCCCCAAAAAATCCAGCGTTTCTGTTTTTAAAATGTAATAACTTGCTCAATGAAAAATATAATAAAATAAAAAATTTCAAAGTAAAAAAATTTAAAATTTTTAATTTTTTCAATAAAAATGTGATTCTTTATAAAACTAAAATAAAGATACTTAAACAAACTTTTTTGTTATTATAATAGCTATTGCTATTAGTAAACAAAAAATACGATATTCACTCGTTAGGTGATATTTTAGGCTGGCGCCCCCTTTGTTTCCATTTTAGAAGTTCGCTTCCGACTGAAGCGTTGCGAAAGGTAGCAGCACTATCCGTGCTATCTGATAGTAGATGGTTTGTGACAGAATTTCGAACGCCGAATTTTAGTCAACGCCTTCTGCCCCAACGAGTCAGTTCTCGGAAGCGAATCGAGTGAAAATGAGTCTCCAAGTATAAGCGTTATTGCAGACATTTTGGTGTTTTTAGTTCTCAAATAAATATTTTATATTAGTTAATCGTAGAAAATATTTTGTGACTTTGAAAAAAAATATATTTGAGTGACTGTTATTTACATTGAGTTTTAAGTACATTAGGCACTACAAAAAAATTTTATTTCTATTTCTATTTATAGCATTAGTTCCATTATTTCCAGAAAAATTAAAAAGTGGTAAACCTAAACAAATTTCCAGATTTGTTCAAGACTCTAAAACTAGCAGCTTCCATTCCAATTAGTTCAGCGTCATGTGAGAGAAGTTTCTCTGCAATGAGGAGAATAAAGAACTGGCTACGAACCACCATGACGCAAGATAGATTCTCAAATTTATCTCTGTTATATATAGAAAGAAATCTATATAAAAACCAACTGAGCAGCCAAGATATTGTAGAAAGGTTTGCTACAAAACCAAGAAAAATTAATTTGAAATAAATATATAGTTAATCTTTAGGGTTTAGTTTTTGCAAATAATCGATTCATATTTTTTAGTAACTATAACTTCTTATTTTTTGGAAACTCGTTTAATTGTTCAAAAGTTTATCAATCAACTAATTTTAGTGATGTTTTGATGTTTAGTGTATTGTATTCTATCTATATTATAATAAACTTAAACCTTGTAAATAAAATTATGTTTTTACCCCTTGGTTTGACATAAAAACAACATAAATTTAACAAAAGAAACAGTTTATGACATGACACAAAAACTTATCTAGTATTACTAATTCAGTATATAGATATGACTGGCTTTGGATTTATTTGAAAATCATTAACAAATGTTTTTTTTAAAACTGATCATTTGCCAGCTGAACTACTTAACGAAATGAACAAATTTTAAAAATGTTTGTAAACGTTGTGCACATATACTATGAATATTTAAGAACATCTAAGAACTTTCTATAAATTTTAAATATTTTAACGATTTTTTAAATTTCATGTACATTAGTATATTTTCCTAAAGAGCGAAAATCTTTGATGATCAAAAATCATGGTTTTAAGGACCATATTTTTAGAAACTGTTCTATGGGGCCTCTTTTTAAAATTCTTCTTTACCTAAAGTCTAGCCCCCCAAAATTTACGACCAAAAGCCGCCTATGGTGATGGATAGAATTCTTGACTTTTTGAATTCGAGAAGTCCATTTGGTAGAGGTTTCAAAGCACTTCTTACAGTGAGTAATATGGGATACTTGGAGAAAATTATGATTGAGAACATAAATTATTTGTTTCAACTGAGGAATTTGTCTGGTACATTGCTATGCCATTCTGGTAGGAAGACATATTTGATAGGTTTTGCTGTATCTGTGAAATCAGTATTTGATGTTGCAAAACAGTTGCTAAGAGCACCAACATCAGTTTTTAAGTATATGTTGCTGTATAAGTTCAGCCAAGACCATTTGGAGATATTTTTTTCAGTTGATAGGCAGAGGTCAGGTTGCAATAATAATCCAAATGTTTTACAATTTGTATGTGCGATGAAACAAATTTTGCAGAAAAACTCAATTACTTGCTCTCCATTTGCAAATTATCAAGCTCTTAATAGTGACTCTGTGGGTTCTGTATTTGAACTTAGGTGGAATAGACGATGTACGCCACTTCTTTCTGCAGAAAGCTATGCTAACGCTACTCAGTCAAAACAGTATTTAGACCTGTGTACTACTGCTGTAGAAAAAGTGATGAGTCCAAAATTGACTGAAGTTAAAGATAATATCTTATTTTACATGTAAGGATATGTTGTGAGGAAGTTATTATGTACTATTGCTTGTTCCAATTGTGGTAGCATGTTGTTAGAGGAAGAAACAGATCACAGTTATTGCCATAAACATTCTTATTCAGTACTCACTGACAATAATAATAATAATGGTGGTCTGTTACATGCATCAGCTAGTGTTTTCAAGGTAGTATCTGCCACAGAAAAAGAATTTCAGCTTGTAAAGACCTTGAGGAATGGTAGCATTCCATTTAGTAAATTTTGCACTAGATGTAAAGGTATTTCCCAATTCCACCAATTGTCCAGATGTGGAAATAGGGTTTGATGTCCCTCATAAACTTCAATTAATCCGAGCTGTCAGTGAAAGATATTTAAAAATCAGATTGCTTTCATTTGGAAAAATTTGTACCAAAGACATTATAAAACCTGTTAGCAATCTCCACAAGCTCAGCAAGTTAATTTTATTTAATAATATGTAATTGTAAGGCACTTAGGCAGGGCTGGAAAAGATGGTAGATTGGGCCATTACAGCAAGGGGCATATCCAAGGTTCTAATTGGGAACCTAACCTGACATCTCATCAAGCTATAACAATAGTAATAATCTAAATGTGTGAAAGGGTTTTCTGTAAAATTTAACAAATGTAACCTCATTTTACATAAGCATCCATTTAATAATAATTAATCTTCCCTTTGAGTGGAGCAATGCAGGAATAGTTTTCATTGTATTTGTAAACACTGAGGAAGCTCACTAGTGGAGCAAAATACTTGTCTGTGGGGTTTGAATGGATAGTGTCGGCCAGTAGTTTTATCAAATTTGTTGTCCATGTGTGCATCCAGGTATTTTGTACATTCGCTTTTTGGTAAGTTGTGACTATTGATTTTCAAGTCAAAGCTGTCATTTTTGTGGCACATTGAGAAGAACATAGTTTGTAAAACATGTTTGTAGAACATGGTTTGTACATTTTCTCTGTACTTCTTGCTGTAAAGTATATTGTAAAATTTCTGTGTGTTTTTCTTGTTTTATTTTGAATATCATTTTTGAAAGGAAGAAAGCAGCTTATTTTATATAGATTGATGATAATAATAATAATAATAATAATATAATAATAGTAACAACAACAACAACAACAACAACATCAGTTAATAATGGCTTTTTCTGGTGGTATGCAGTACTGGCACATTTTTAAGCCCAAGTTTCTCAAGATTTATAATTTCTTTTATCTTTATAGAATTTTCCAAACTCTTACATCGATCTACCTCCCCCGGATTTGAACTCGCGAGTTCCTGGTGAGTACCGGTACCTTTTCATACAGATAAATAGCCCTAATAATAATGAAATTTAGAAATACAGCCTTTTATTTATAATTCTTCGTTGAGAAACTTTTGTTTTTAAATTTCATTTTACGTTCCCATAACACTATGATCCCATGGTGTCGGCTAATAAATTCTTTGATTACGAGTGGAAATAGCAACAGATTTAACAGGTAAGTGAGAATTACCATTCGGGTTGATGGGTTTGACAAAAAATCGTATTATTCAGAACGTACCGTAGCATGTATTTATCATCAAAAAATAATTAATTGTCGCGTAAAAAATTCCTTTTTGGAACACTTCGGACCACTTCATCCGGTTAGCCGCGAGATGTTTCCGACAATATTTGAAGAGTATCTCACTCCATTCGAGACCTGTACATTTCCGATAAATAAAGTTCGGCCAGCAAATTAGCAGGTATCGTTGTATTCTATTGAAAAAAGCGCTTTTTCAGTGGCACAATTATGTACCAGTTGTTTAGGTAGAACTGTGGGCTCGAGATCTCTTGCTCGGGTTAAAGATGGCGGCGTGACTTCACACTTGCTTAAGCTCTCGGGCATCCGGTTAGTATATCAACATCTATGGCTACAGCTCATGTTACAAAAGCATAAATTTTCCTAGCCTACAGTAGTACACATACTAGTATTGTACATATATATATATATATGTATAATATGAATTAACCATACTTATTTAAAACAGAACTCACCAAATCTTCCAAACATATTTTACGAATGTATCGATATATTTGTTTAAATTCCTCATACAATTTAGAAGGTAGCAAACCAAACAAAACGTCCATACCCTTCTCCAAACACAACAAAATTTGGCTTAAAATCTTATTAGTAGAATACTATCATAATTCGAGTAACCTTGCTTACCACTATAAACTTCCAAACGCTCGCACAATTCTGCGCAAATATGAGAATATGACACTCTCGCCTTTGCCAACATGTGAATATATAAAAATCTGCTATCCAAATTTTGTATACAATGACTGTTTATAAACATATTCATTTTTTCGTAAACTATAATCACAAGGCACAAGTCAAATTAAATAAAGTTGTAGACGGTTACTCATGTTTAGAGTTTCCGAAGAAAAAGTAAATAATACACTAGCCTAGTGTCACAAACCTTTGTTATATAATTCCCATTGTAATGTATACTTACTATATATATATATATATGTATATAGTTTTTCTTCATACATTCCCTCGGTTAGTGAGATAAAAAAAAACAGTAACCTCGTACAAAGAAAAACGGGATTATAAAATCGAAATTACCAGTTAATGTAAATTTATATCGAATTTCGATACTTTAATATACAAAGTAGTTTTATCGCCGCTTCCTGTCGTGAATCTAACGCAGCCATATTTTTGCAATTGCAAATATAAACGAAAAATAGAAATATTTCTTTGCAATAGCAAATAGACCAGAAAACTAAATTTTTTATAATATAAGGATCATGTCCGCTCAGCGTCTACCACTTCGATTGTATTTAATTTGTAATTCTTGGATTTTGTTGTCCATGACGTGTCCGTTGATTAACTAAATATAAGTATACTACAACTGACTCAGAATACTAAGCTTTATACTTGTAAAAATTTTTAATTTTTACCTTTTACCTGAACCAGTTTTCGCTTATTACAAACTTCGTCAGAGGCTGCCACTAGGAGCGTTGTCCGTCTTGTTCTTGGTGGTGGCGCTGTCGTTTAAAAGATCGATGTTGTGGGTATGCGGTGTAATATGTTCCAATAGTATGTGTGATTTGAATTGTCTGTTTGTTTAGGATGTCGTATTTGTGTGTTTGTATATTTCATGATTTCTCAATTACTGCTCTCTCTTAAAGCATAATACTTATTTCATTTAATAATATATATAAAACTTTCACTTATGAACTTACTATTCGTTGTCACTTTCCCAAACGTTTCAAGGTGATGTACCTCTTCTTCAGTGGGAGTATACTGAATGTCGATTACAGAATAACCGTTACGGAATTAGTTGTGTGTGGTGGGGGTTGATGGTGGGAAGGGATTGGCGCTGAGGTTCGAATTGTGTGTATGGATCAGTGTATCGAATAGTGTATGTGTTTTATAATGTAATTGTTCATTTAATATGTTGTTTGGTTGTAGTGTGTGATATCTGTATATCTCAAATTGTTCAGCTGTGTTTAGTTTTCTACTTTTAGGTAAGTAGTGTAATATTTCCATGTTGTGTTCTATGTTTGTGTAACTGTGGTTTTCGTTATGTAAATGTGTGGCAAATGTGGAATGTATGTAGTTTGTGGTGAGGGCTTTTAAATGTTCAGAAAATCTCACCACAATTAAAAGCCCCCACCACAAACTACATACATTCCACATTTGCCACACATTTACATAACGAAAACCACAGTTACACAAACATAGAACACAACATGGAAATATTACACTACTTACCTAAAAGTAGAAAACTAAACACAGCTGAACAATTTGAAATATACAGATATCACACACTACAACCAAACAACATATTAAATGAACAATTACATTATAAATCACATACACTATTCGATACACTGATCCATACACACAATTCGAACCTCAGCGCCAATCCCTTCCCACCATCAACCCCCACCACACACAACTAATTCCGTAACGGTTATTCTGTAATCGACATTCAGTATACTCCCACTGAAGAAGAGGTACATCACCTTGAAACGTTTGGGAAAGTGACAACGAATAGTAAGTTCATAAGTCAAAGTTTTATATATATTATTAAATTAATAAGTGAACGAAGAGGATGAATCAACAACATACTTATTTCATGTTTTTGTGAGAAAGTTGATGATACGATGACGATTTTCCCATTCACATCTTCAAAGCATAATTGTTATTCAGTTTCTTTTCTTGTTCTTGACTTATTGGAACTACTGAAATTTTAACTTAGTTTCAATATATCGCACATGATTACCAATTGTAATCTCATATTACTGTACAGAGACGCTTTTAAGTAAATCTAATTTATAACAAAACTCTGCAAGTTCCTGTTAGCACGCAAGTGATTAAGTATTAGTAATGGTTTACTTTGGAATTTTTATGTTACTATAGTCCGAGCTGATATAATAAATGAAATAAAATGCGGTAAATAAAATTGGAAGAATCACATGAAACCTGTATAAAATGATTGTATATTACAAAATACTAAAGAATGCTCGTATATTACATAAAAAATTATTACAGTAAGGTTCTTTGTTTATGAACAGAAACAAATGACTCTTTACAATAATGGGTAGTTCTAACCGATGTCTCTAGTTTGTATGGTACCATTAAAATTCACTTTTTTAAAAATATCTACTTGTATTGTTAGTAATAAGTTTGAAATAACAAAACTATTGCTGTGACAATTATGTAACACTCTCGGAAAGTCAGCAGGTGCAGTTACATAAAAGTTCTACTTGTTTCTTGGTTAGGCCAGCATGCAGCATCTGTGTCAAGGCCATCCACAAAAGTAGTTTTCAGACTGTCCAAGTGCATGTTAACTACGGAAATTATTCTGACACACTGCCAAAAGACTTGAAAATTATTCTCAAACACCTGCGGGACCTATATAAGTGACAGCGGTCGACTTAGAAGTTAGTTACTCCTGGCAAAATTGTAGAAGGGTCATTTATATTATAGCTTGTTGTGTGTGAGCAGGGTGGGGGAGAGGGGTGAAGGGGTTGTTTTCACTTCCACCCCATTTTCATTTCCATCATCGTCATCGTCTTCTTTTCTTCGCAATTTGCATTTTGGACTGCATCGATGATATCTTTATCTCCTATACATTCTGTAACAGGCTCACCGTTGTCAACTTCTGCCCAGTCATTCAAGTCATCTAGAGTGAAGTTGCAATGCAGAGCACTACTCGCAGACTGTACATCACTATCAGTGAATCCGGCAACAGAGCAATTTCCATCGGCGATGTTTTGTTCAAAGGAACATTTCTTCCAGCAATTCTGAATCGTAGCTGTACTAATACTTTCCCATGCAAGACCTATTGAATACGCAACTGTTTTCAGGTTTATTGACTTAAGGTAAATTTCCATTTCCTCATCCAGAATTCACTATAGCACTCAGAAGTTCACGGCGGTAATGCGCTTTAAATGCTTTTATGATGCCTTGATCTAATGGCTGGATCAGTGCTGTACTGTTTTTCGGCAAGAACATGACTCCGATTTTCCCATCTCTTGACTGTAGCATATCAGCAGGTGGATGTGCTGGACAGTGGTCAAGGGTCAGTACAGCTTTTTCTTCGAGGTTGAGTGACCGCAGGTGGCTTCTCACAGATGGAACAAATTCTTCATGGAACCATATACCGAAAATATCACTTGTCATCCAAGCATTTTTTGTATTACGATATGTGATGGGTAATGATGTCATGTTAACATGTTGGAAGCATCTAGGATTTCGGCTTTTCCCTATACAGAGAGGTTTAACTTTGTGGCTGCCTGATTTATTTGTGGCAAACAGGAGGGTAACTCTATCCTTATTTATTTTTAATCCAGATTTATTTATTGAATTATTCACATCCAGAGTTCTGGTAGGAAGTATTCGAAAATACAGAGCAGTTTCATCACAGTTATACACTTGATGGTCATTTAAATCGTTATTGATCATTACCTTGTTTAATGCCTGAGGAAAAAGTGCTGCAGCTTCACTGTCACATGATCGTGCTTCCCCTTCAATGCTTATCTGGCTTATACCATGACGAGATTTCCATCGCGAAAACCACCCATCAGATGCATTAAAGTCACTGTTGCCATGTAAATCACTATGGAATTTCACAGCTTGAGCTCTAATAACTGGTCCTGACAGTGGCACACCTTCACTTCGTTTTATTAAAAACCACCTGTACAGACACTCATCTAGTTCACTATCCTTACCTACTTTAGTCTTTTTTCTTTGCAACCCCACTTCACTTTCAACTGTGTTCACAAAACCTTTAAGTTTATCTTCTTCCTTCATCCACCCTCTAACTGTTCCTTCTGGGATGCCACACTCACATGATAAACTTGCCTTTGACTCTCCGTTCTTCACATGATCAATTATTTTGAGTTTATCACTCACAGAATATGCTTTTCTTTTCTGCGACATCACAAAACTCTACACTATGCGAATTGATGACAAAGACTATACACTTTGATAAGATAATATCAGAGTATGATCTTATACTGTACTGTAATATGAGGGAGAGAAGGGATATAGTTGGCTGCTTGCCTTGGCATGAATTCTTAGAAACGTAGAGACTGTAAATAGCTCTGGCAATTGTTTATGTCTACAGGTACACTTGAACTGGCAATTCTGGCTGTTGTTTACAACGCCGTTTCCAACAACAAGCCTTTGTTTACAATAAATGCAACGCATTCCAATGTTGTGGCTACGGAAGTCACGATAAACAATTCATAATTTACTCACTCTCTACAAGTAAGAATTTTTGCTAATAACGGGCAACATACTCTTCACCGCGTTATATCCGAATCTGCGGTATATCGGACCGCGCTATATCGGGCTTCTACTGTACTTCAAAGGTGTTTGTAAATTTCAGATTTTATAAAACAGAGTTTAAGAATTAAGCAATGAAATATATTTGCATACAAATCTATCAATGAAATTTAATTTAAAATTATTTAATAATAAAGTTTTTTAAATATACCGGTACTTAAAATTATTCAAGTTGTAATCATATATTAGACAATTCTAATACTCTATTAATAAAAAATCCCAAACACAAACATTTTTGAAAAGAAAGTAATATTTTGCCAACTTATTTAGTACACATATTAAATAAAGCTGATCGTTCTCTCTGAGACAGACGTTCTCTTAAGTAAAAGTTGACTTGTGAGTTCATATCAAGTAGAATACACTTTTCACCATCATATGTTTTTGCAACCATCTAAGAGTAGAGATATTGGTTGTTACTTATGTCTCTTGGGCAAAACGGTATTTAATTATATTTGCATGATCTCACCCTCAAACCCTGCTGGACACAACCAAAGCACGTCTAAGAATATTAGAGATGTAGTTAGAATCTATGTAATTCTTATCAGCATTCTACAACAAGAGCTGTCAGTTTTATTTAATACTTGTAATAAATATTATTTCCTTGGCAGCTATATTAGACATTGTAACAATTATTTTCTTTACATTTATTATTATTACACAAACACTCAAAATTACGTCTTCTTACCTCAAGGTCTTTTCCAGGATTCTATGGACGAAACAGTTACAGAGTGATTATTTAGGTTTGAGCGTAATGAATTACACTAACACAGGTTTCTGCTATTAACAAATGATTCTCTTTTATTCAAAATTGATTACCAAATAATCTTTTACTTTCCTCTTTTATTACACAGAAAAGATCTTCTTCCCCTTTATCTTCACACAAAATTTTAATAAAAAACAAGAAAACCTGGATATTTACTCACTAGGTAGAAACTACTACAAAACTGACTTAAAATAGCGTTATCTTAGGCAACCAGCACTTTGTTCACTCTCTCTCTCTCTCTCATTCTTTCCACCCCCCGCAAATGATATCTCATATTAATTGATTCAGGTTGATAATTTATTTAGGTTGAATTATACTTCAGCAAAAAGGTAAAATGATTTTATAGTTAAAAGTAAGTCAATACTTAACGATTGATGATCTCCGCTGGGTTGCACCATCACTGTGAATTCACTCTTTTCGGTTAACACGCCGTAAATTGGTTTTGAACTGTTTAATGTTGATACTGTTGTTGATTGATTTGGATTATATCCTTCACTGTCATTTTAACTCACTTTAAAATAACATTTTTTGTCGGTTGACTTTAAATTGCTCGTGAGTCCTATTTACACAACCGCGCATTAACACACCAGCGCGGTTGCGAGACTTTGTCGACTGGGCCCCCTAAACTGGCGTTGGGGCACGCACTACTTTGCGTGTGTGGTGACCACAATTCGAGCTCTGATTGGTTGAAGTGTCCAGTCTCTCAGCCCAGGAATTCTTATACTTTTTACTGCCTCATGAAATTAGCGTTTTCCGTGATTCACGGACAGCACAAGCTGTAAGTGGTTGCGTAACGCGTCTAGCCAGACTGACTCCAGACCCAAACACAGACTGATGTTTCATAATAAAATTGTAAGCATGTGGGTTAAAAAAGAGGTTCCCCAAAGTTTGTACATTAAAACTGGTTAAAATTATTTATTCCCCTAATCTGTCCTGTTACAACTTATCACATACGTATATTTGTTTTTTAGGCTCATAGAAGTATGTAAAGTTCTTTAATCTCTTATTTTGGACAGCCAAGTAAGAATCCATGAAAAGAGGTTGATCTGAATGAAGATAAGTCACCAAATGCAACATCTTGTTCTACCCAACAGCCATCAAATGTAGCACAGAGCTATCATTGCTCTAGTAGTAAAAGCGATTTTACACTCGATACACCAAACGTGATCCATGTAAGAATCCATCATCAGCAAGAAATTTTATTAGCGAAGGTCCGTTTCAGCCAGTTGATATTAATTTTCCTGTGACAGCCGGACGAAAATTCAGACCACAATGGTATAATGTGTACACATGGCTTGAGTATAGTCCAGTACACGATGAAACGTTTTGCTTTGTATGTCGGGCATTTTAAGGGGCTTTTGACAAGGCAGATGACGCATTTGTAATAAATGGATTCTGTAATTGGAAAAAAGCTATCAGCAGTTTTGATAGCCATCAGAAGTCCTAATCACATTTAAATAACTTTGCTAAATTGACTGTTCTGAAGCAAGCTGAACAAAGTGGAAGTGTAGCTGAAAAAGTAGACTTACAAGATACATTTTATGCAGTCTCCAGATCACTATTATTATTAATTTAAGAATTTTACCTTATATAATCCACTAGGCGATCTCAGTTTTTCAAATATGACATGTTTCAGGGACTAAATCCCCATCCTCTGGTACAGTAAAATGCTATCCCCCTAAAACATAGGGGTCGTCGAAAAGATTAAAACATTTAAAAGGGGCCAAATTCGTGTGGGGAGACGCGCAGCAACGTGCCTTCGAGTCCCTAAAGGAGTCCATTTTGTCGCCGCCCGTGCTTCGGATGCCCGATTTCACGAAGCCTTTCATTGTGCAATCCGACGCCAGCTCTGTGGCGATCGGGGCCGTGCTCTCTCAGGAGGTGGATGGTGCTCGGCAGCCAGTTGCATTTGTATCCAGGACCCTTACCAACCCTGAAAAGAAATCCTCGGTATACGAGTTAGAGTGTTTGGCGGTAGTCTTCGCCCTTGACAAGTTTAGGAGGTATTTGGAACACGCTGAATTCCTCTTAGAGACGGACAATCAGGCTCTCTCGTGGCTTCTGGCGCACCCCCGTCAACTGGGTAAACTTGGCCGCTGGGTGGTCAAGATCTCTTCTTTTAAGTTTCGGGCACAACATATAAGGGGGACCCAAAATGTTGTTGCCGACGCTCTGTCCCGTATGTATCACCTACCCAGTGAGAAGCCAATAAATGAACCCTGCGCCGTACTCCTGGAGTTCCCCCTCGCCTTCACGGAAGTTATCCCTCATCAGCTTGATGATGAGGTGTTGGGTCCTATCATCGATAAAATCAGATCAGGCGAGATGAAGGCTCCATATCATCTTGTCCAAGGGCGTCCTCTGCTGCCGGGAACGTAGAGGACGGGTCCCTAAGATAGTGCTGCCGAGCAAGTTGGTGCCCATGGTCTTCCAATATTATCATGATTCCCAGGTTGGAGGCCATTTGGGTGTTTCAAAGACCATCGCCGCGATCAGGAAAAACTTCATCTGGAAAGGCATGGACCGGGACATCGCCACCCGGGTGAAGTGTTGTCATCTGTGCAGTCTGAGCAAGCCCGCTCAGAACACCAAGTTGGGGTTGCTGTCTTCTGGGGTGGCTGGCAGACCGATGGAGAAGGTTTTCATCGACTACGTGGGTCCTTTCCCGCGTAGCAAGGCCGGGAATTCGTTCCTCCTTGTTTGTGTGGACGCCTTCTCCAAGTATGTCTGGCTACTTCCCTTGCGTCAGGCTAGTACTGCCAATACCATCGTAGCCCTTCAGACCAGTATTTTTCAGCATTTCGGGCTTCCCTCCATCATTGTCTCAGACAATGGCCCTCAATTCATCTCGAGGCAATTCCGGAACATGTGTTTCAGGCACGGCATTCGGCATGTAACCACTTCCCCTTACCACCCGCAACCTTCCCACGCTGAGCGATTCAATCGCAATCTGAGATCCGCTCTTATCGCCTATCACGCGGAGCAGCAGAATACGTGGGACCAGAATCTCCAGTGGTTACAGATGGCGTTCAATTCGTCTCTTCATGAAAGCCATCGTGCCGTGCCTTTTGAGGTCATGTTTGGTTTCTCCCCCGCTCATCCCCTTGGTAATTTGTGGAAACTGGAGTATCTTCTCCCGGATTCGCCGAACGAGGGGGTCGCTCACAGGTGGAAAGATGTGAGGAGAGCCCTGCTCCGATCGCACGAGCGCGTGCGGCGTCGCTATAACGCTGGAAGAGTCCCCAACCCTTTTGGGGTGGGCCAGTTGGTTTATTGTAGGAGCCACCCGCTCAGCTCTAAGGTGGAGGGTCGCACTGCCAAGCTCTGCTATAGATGGTTGGGACCCTTCCGGATTTCTGAGTTTGTCTCGCCCGTCACTGCCAGCCTGGTGGATCCGGAGGATGGGATGAAGGTGAGGGTGGCCCATGTGTCCCATTTGAAGGCGTGTGCGCAGATGGAGCTTCCGTGAGAGGTAAATTGGTATTGTTCACCCCAGTTAGATTTAGTTAGGGTCCTCGGTTTGGTTTTCGGGGGGCTTCGCTGGAGGGATTGTGTTTTATGGTTTTACTTTTTAGCGTTTTATTGTTTTAAAGTTTTATCGGTATTTTAGCTCCTCTCCTTTCCTTTCCTCTTTCTATTGCTTTAGGCCGCGGCCGCTCACACTCCCCGTATCTTCTACACTCACACACACCCATCTACACACACACACACACACACCTTGTCCTTCCTTCTGGTGTCCTTTCGTTTTCAACTTCCGCCTGGTTTTATCTTTTTATTGGTTTTTAGTCAGTCCCCGCTTTCCCTCCGGTGGTGGCGGTCCCGGTGTCGTCCAACCCGTTGGACTCCTTTTGTTGTGATGGTGTGCCGTACCTAGGCGTACGGCAAGTATTGGTTATATTGATTCTGGGCGATAATTTCATGCGGTGGTGTAGTTCGCCTTGGACAGTGGACTCTCCCGCTATCTGTGAGACGTTGCGGCAAGTGTTTGTTCTATTGAATCGGTTGCTTTCGTTGGTTTGCGTATGCTGGCGCTACCTGTCTGTGACTACGGGCATCTGTACTTTTTGTTCCCGCTGCTAGAGTGCGTCTACTGTACTTCGTCGGGGTTTGTAGTGCGCCTTTGGAAATCGGTCGGTGAGTTATCAGCTGTGGAGAGAGTTGTCTTGACTGGTGTAGTGGGTCGATGTCAGCTGTTTGGATCGGGAGCTGCTCTCGCCACGTGCGATCTGAGAGGTCCGCGTTGGAGAAGTTTTTGGTTTAAGTTTTTATGCCGGGGTTGTTAAATTAGCTATGGCCGGCTAAGTAAAAGTGTGCTGACGGGGTCCCTCGTCCTGGCGGACGCCCCCGTATGAAAAGACCAAGATGTGTACGTAAGTATTTGGGGAACTCGTACACCACGTGCTTGCACCATTAAACAGGTATGAAGAGTGCAAATTATTAACTTTTGCCGGGGATGCGCTTTGCGCTGCTCGTTTTGGAGTCAAGTGGGCTCTGGCCTTTCTTAAAAAAAAAAAAAAAAAAAAAAAAAAAAAAAAGGACCATAGTTTCTTAATTCTGGAGTTTTGTCATTTCACGGTACACTTGTAATCTAACATGCACGTTTCTGCAGAACTTGAATAGCTTCTCATATTTCTCTCTAATGATGAGTGACAGTGTATTTGATGTGCAAAACTTTTTGTACCCACAAAAAAAAAAAAGTAACAAAAATAAAACTTAAGAAAATGTGTTAAGAATTAGCCAAGGGGTTCATGTGGTTCAGTGAAGCAAAATTCAATCGAGTTCCTTAATTGCTTTTTGAATGGTTCAGTGTGTTCATGTAATTGTCTTGTGTTGTCCATATACGCATGTAATGTCCAGTACAATTGTTTTTTCCTATAATCTGTGTGGAACTTATATGGTGGCTGCCTTTTTATTGGAACGTGTAAATCTGGTTGTGAAAAGAGTTGCAGTCCACCTACAGTGGTAACCATATATTACCTTGTGCTAGAACAGTAATTCAAAAGTATTCAACCTATTAAATAAAAAAAAAAAAACTGAACTGTTGTACAAGAGGAAATTTTACTATTTATATATTTATAATGTTTGTAGATGTATATGCTCATAATTTTATGCACCACATATTTTTACCTTTTGAGAGATATATGTAATTGATTATCTGATAGTTTTTGTATATAATTGTGCACTCTGAAGTCTGTAAGCCTTGGTGCTACACCAGTTTATACAAGTTAGGGCAAGGTGAGCACATGCACTTGTGAGTTCCACACAAGTATATAATGATCTATCTTATGTTGCATGATACTTTATTAATTAGATGATTCGCCTTTCTAGCGTTTGATTTAGATTTCAGAGGGCGCATGTTGTTATGTGATATAATTGTTTAAATTGTTGTGGCTTTAATGAGTGTTGTATGATAGAATTGCTTGTGAAAGGGTTTATAAAGTTGTTTATATTACTGAGAGCTGCATGTCAATGGTGATTTGTATGCCATGGAAGAGATTTTAAATGTTTTATATATTTTATATGATTTTCAGTATGCCATGTAAGAGATTTTAAATGTTTTATATATTTTATATAATTTTCAGTATGCCATGTACGAGATTTTGAATGTTTTATATATGTTATATAATTTTCAGTATGCCATGTAGGGGTTTGTAGATGTTATATATATTTATATAATTTTCATGGTATATTTCTTAAATATTAAATGTTGAATATTTTGAAATTTTAAATTCTGGTTACCCGGTCAGAGATTTTAAATATTTACATATTTTCTATTATTCTAATAGAATACCTTCAGTCTGGACACTATGTATCATTGTAAGAAAAACATGTAATTTTTTGCAGATATTTTACAGATTTTATATTTTTCTCATGGTATACTTTCGAATATTGAATAGTGAATATTTCACATACTTATATATTGTAATGGAATAACTTACAGCCTGATTTTAATGAAATTTTCATTGTAACAAAACAAAAGATGATCGTTTCAATAAACTTGTTATTTTTCGAAATTTTTAAATTGAGGTCACCTCATTCGTCCAATTCCCCAATGGACCTAGCATGTGGATATTCTTCCACTAGGAGGCATCTCCTAGTTCAAGTGAACAAGTGAGCCGGTCATCAAGGTAAGTTGTGGTTTTTTTTTTGAAATTTATTTTTCGGATGTCAAACTTGGAAAGTTTAAAATTTGTTGTGACGTCGTGGGTGATGAGCGGCTCACTAGAACAATTGGAAATATACAAACACACGAAAACAAATAAAAACGACATCCTAAACGAACAGACACAATTCAAATCGCACGCATTATTCGAACATATCACCCTACACACACAGCATTGATCTTTCGAAATTCGATTCTGCCGCCCACAACAGGATGGACAGTGCTACCAGCGGCAGCCTCTGAAGAAACCTTTTAAAGGCGTAAACCGGTTCAGGCTGTAAGGTAAAACTTTATGTTTTTACTTATAAAAAACTTTGTGTTCCAAGTCGTTAATGTAATAGTGGTATTTAATTTAGATGTGTTACGTATAAATTTATAGCTACATCAAAGGTATATAAGAATTTTGTTTCTCTGTCTGTGTTTGTTTTAACCTCATCACATGTGATTTTTTATTTTCAATAAATTTTGCCAACTAAAAATTTAATTATGTCTAAAATATTATATAATTAACGCAATATAATTTTTCTAGAACAATATGTCTAAAACAATCAGAGGCGTAGCTAAGGGGGGCCAAGGGGACAGCCGCCCCGGGCTGCTTAGCTAGGGGGGCGGCAAAGTGAGCATAGACTTGAAAAAATTGTTTTCTGTTTATAAAGCTACAAACAACTTGTTTTTTTGAATGACTAAGTTATTCCTTTCATAAAAGAACCATAACCATCCAGTTTGTCTGTTGTGATAAACCGTATTAGTCTTTTTATGCTCAGGCATAGTAATTATGGTTCATTATGATAACAAATTACGCTGTAACAGTGGCTCTTTGACAGGGACTGCTACAATACATTACTTCAATGGGATTAGAAGAACAAAAAACACTAGCAACAGCTTTAAACAGTTTTCTTACTTTACTTTACAGTCTGTGTCTTCTTGTGAAAGATCGTATAGTAAACTTAAATTGATTAAATCATACCTATGATAAACAACATATCAAGACAGCATATTAAATCTAGCGACATTTCAATTGAAAATGACACTGCTTAGTCTTTAGACTATAGTGATTTAAAACTGACTTTACAGCAATTAAAACCAGGGAAGTTACATTTTAAAATGTCTCGTTTTAAATATTTATTGAATATTTAAAAAATATTAAGTTTTTATTAGAAAAAGAAACCATTAACCTGTAATGGTAAGTGATTAATTTTATTACTTTTAATGTAGTTCTTTGTTTAACTTTATGTTGCTTTAGGATATTGTTTTGACCATGCCTTTTAGATCCACAAGGTATTTGCATGTTTATTAGAACATTTTTGTGTTATAAATTTTTTATATTACTATATTTTTATAGCCTATTTTGTTACTAATAAATGTATACAAACTGAATACCGGTAATATCATAATATGTAATTTCCTAATTTTGACTTAACAAAGATTCTTAAGACGTTTGCTGGACGTGCTTTCATACTAAAATCTACACATTTGTCTTTATTACGTATTTTCTTCACTGACTGGGCCTTCATTTTTGCTCTTTTGTTACCTTTTTACTTCCATGTTCCATAAGGAAATGGAAGTATGGTCATGGCGGAAGAAATCGTGTTCAGGATAACGGCTGATTCTTATTGTACAACCCTCAAAACATGAAGAAAAGTCATTTTTTGAAATGTGTGTGTGTGTGTGTGTGTGTGTGTGTAATTTTTTCTATGGCAACCGATAACAGCCGCAAATTCAAACAGAATCAAATAATGTTTTACATACACTTCTGAATTGTAGAGGACTCAAGGCCTATTGATTTTGGTGAAGATCGGTTAAGAGAAAGGTGTAGTTTACTGGCAACATTTTATGTTTTAACAAGGGTAATTTTTTTATGACAAACGATAACTGCCGTAAAATCAAATATAATCAAATAATTTTTAGCATGCTTCCATAAATTGTAGAGGACTCAAGGACTTTTGATTTTAGTGAAGATCGGTTAAGAGAAAGGGGTAGTTTACCTGCAACATTTTATGTTTTAACAAGGGTAATTTTTTCTATGACAAACGATAACTGCCGCACATTCAAACAGAATCAAATAATTTTTTGCATATGCGCCTGACTTATAGAGTACTCAAGCCCTCTTGGTTTTGGTGAAGATTGGATAAGGGGAAGGGATAGTTTACCTGCAATGTTTTATGTTTTAACAAGAGTAAAGTACTTAATTTTGATAAATAATGTATCCTGATAAGAAGATCATAATAATCCACTGTAAAACGTAGATGAAATATCTATAAATGAAGAGGCTAGTTGAATGGGGTAGGGGTAATTTTCTATAGTTGAAGGGGGAGGGGATAATTTTTTATATGTGTACTACGTTATCGGCAACAAAGAAGTAGTTTGCTGTTACACGTAAAATTCCTTCCCGAGCTGTTTGGCCGTAGTCCAATGTTTTCTGCAAAACCAGACGTTTCAGCAGTGCCATCGACTTCCATCATCAGTGAAAATCGAGTGCGATAACATGAGGTGGTATACGTTAGTGACCACAGTACTGTGGTTAAGGCTGAAGCAGTAAGTAGAAAGAAGTACTTTCTATGGAAATATTTCATTTCGAAAATGATTTTAAATATAAATCTTAGAACATGGAAGTCATGTATGGTTCTCCGTAAAGATATTTTAATTGTGTAGGCGAGGCGACCGACAATCTCTTTGCCCCGGGCGCCAAAAATCCTAGCTACGCCACTGAAAACAATATATTCATTTACCATTGTATGTGATTTTTTTCACAAGACCTCGACAAAATTTCCCTTTTTTCTAACAGCCCAATAACAGACAAGACTGTGAATAACCGAAATAATTGCAAAACTAAACTAGTGCTGCACTCCGTTGTTGTATTCACCAACTTCTACAACATTATGCAGAATTTGACAGAACATTGAAAGGCGCGAAAGTAAAGTACATAAGAAAATTAGATTTGAAAAGCCTTCCAATGCCTTATCAAATACTGCACAAAGCTACAGCTCACTAATTTGTAATTTATTTGAAAATTATTGGGGAGGCACGTGCCCCCTTGCCACCCCCCTGAATCCTGTCCATGCACTTAGCCCTGTTCAACAGACCTTTCCACCAGGTATTATGCAACTGGTAGGCATAACATGGACCTCTTGAGGGATGGAACGCCAACCCCGTAATGAAACAATTTCACTTGACAATTTCAGCTGCTAGTGTCAGAAAAAAATGTGTAAAGGAAAGAACTAAGAGTACATCCCTCCTAACCCTCAAATCCCCTAATAGCAATCAAATTTTGAATTTCATCAAGTACGATTAAAAAAGTTAATTAATAAAAAAAAAATGAGCCAGACAAAAGAGACTTATGAGGACAGATCAAACAGACTGCCACAAATAAATGTAAGCAATGCCAGCCTAGAATGACAGCCCTTGGGGAATTAAAAAAGAAAGTAAGTAAAGCTCTGAGGATGCTGATTACAGTGGTATAAAACTTCCAACATGGGACTGACACATTCCTGGGTTAATCTAATACCCATCTTTTGAAGTTTCCAGTAAGTTGTTTTAATTTGAATATTGATGCTCATATTTACCTGGTACATATGAGACATTTGAATCTATATGAATGGACTGAGTTGTCTGATACAGAAGCCAAGGCTCCAAGGATCCACACAAAATACTGACGTGGTTCCTTGAAGATCTCAAGTGAAAGCACAACAAGAAGTGTACATAATGATACTTGAGAATAGAGTGATTAACTGGCAGGCAATACCATCTAGAACAGTGATTTCCAACTGGCAGCCCATGACACCTTTTTATGTGGCCTGCATCATTAAATATTTGCTCTACTTATTTTAATAAAGGAGGCCTTGACCAATGGGATGTCGCACTGCTGAAGAAGAAGACTTATTTTAATAAGTAAATGATAATAAAACTGATAATAAAACATTATAGTTGTCTTGTTTGTTCATCATCTTCTTTCACAGCACTACACTTTATATAATATTGAAACTTTCTCATGTGAAAACTTACTTGTCTTTTTCGTCGAACGCGTTTCGGCGTCGTATTCCCCTTCCAAGCAACAACCGTTACTAAGTTCTGGCAGTCTGTTCTAAGCTGACGAAGGCGAATACGACGCCGAAACGCGTTCGACAAAAAAGAGAAGTAAGTTTTCACATGAGAAAGTTTCAATATTATATAAAGTAAAACATTATGTTAAATGAGAATGGTCTTGTTGGAGATATTATGAAAAATTGTTTCACTGAAAAATGTCCAGTAGATTTCACTTCATTTGTTTAATAGAATATGTATTTTTTCTGTCTCTCTTTTATTTTCATCATATTACAAGATCAAGTCCAAGATCACCTATCCCTCAGCTAGACAAAACAGATGCACTTATCCTATATTTCGTCTTTGATTTATAATTAATCTCATCTGTTATTCAACATTACATTTAAGTGTTTACAGCTGGATGTGGAAATTCCTACTTTAGTGGCTGCAACAAATTGACATCAGTTTTCACATGAAAAATGTATGTAAATGTACAGTAATATTAAATAGACATGAAGCAACACGCAGGTTGTAGTGGGGAGAAGTCAGGAGCAGTGGGACCCTTTGAGAGAGGAAAATGTCTACTAACGCAGTTGGAAAAATCGACCTACTATCTCAATTGTGAATGAGACGCATGTGTGAGATGAGTGCACTATTTTGAGACGGATTAACTTTTTATACCTATTGTGCTGAAGTGACGCATCTTTAATTAAAGATGAAAGAAAAGTAAAATTTACGTTTTTCCCTGTAAAAGTACTAAAATTTAAAAACTGATATCACTTATAATGACAGCTGAAATAAAGCAGTTATACTGCCTTGTCGATTCACAATAATTTACTTTTTATAACTTTATTTACTTAATTTTGTATTGTCTATGCATTCTTATAATGCTTTCAATTGTTTATTTTTAATTTGTAACGTTTTTATGGGTTTATTGTTTTCTACATTTCATTAGTTACATTTTTAACTATATTACCAAATTTACCCAAATAAATTTTATAGCCCTACCAACACCACACACACATATATATGTAACTTACTTTTTACTAACTTACCTAACTTTTTACTAACCAATTATTCTTATAATTTTAAAATTGTTTTATTCTTTTAATTGTTTTTAAGGTTTTTACACTTTAGTACGTTTTATATTTAATTCACTACTTTTTTACTAAGTTACTAAATACAAAAAATTTATAATTATTTTGATTGTTCATCATCTTTTTTCACAGCACTACACTTTATATAGTAATGAAACTTTCAACTTGTGAAACTTACTTGTCTTTTCCTCTCGTACGCGTTTCAGCGTGGTGTTCGCCTTCGTCAGCTTTGAGACAGACTGCCATTAATTTGTAAGGGTTTTTATTTTTAAGGTATAGTGGGGGTGGTGTGTGGAGGAAAGGGATTGGCGCGGGGATCCAAATTATTGTTAGGTTTTTGTATAATTGTGTCAAAAAGTGTATGTGATTTATACTGTAATTGGTCGTTAAGTATGTTGTTTGGTTGTGTTGTGTGGTGTTTGTACAAAAAATTTGGTTGTAGGTAAGTTTTGATTTCAATTACGACACGACCAGACAGTAAACGTGGACATTGTTTAAGACGAACAAGCATCAGACATAACAGAAAGAGACAATGTAATAAAGCTTTCACACAGTTATAAAATGTTTAATACTGCCATTATTTTGTAAACAGTGACTTGGCGTGTTGTGTCTGTTGCAATGTTTCTCCAAAGTCGAGGCTAGACATCAACAATAGTTGTACATTTTGGAATGTGTACATGTTACGATCATGAAAAAACATAGTAATATATGATCCACAATGCTCTGGCATCTTAATTTTTTTAGTAAGTAACATCAACAACAGCCTCGCATGTGAAATGACTGCGTGTGTGTTTTTTTAAACAAGCAGATGTAAACTATCCATAAATAACAGGAGAGACAATATTAATGCAACAATTACAATGCAATAAACGCTACACTTCTGATGAATACTGATGTTTTTTGAAAAGTACGCACATAATAATCTCCACAGCCGTCTCGGAGGCAACTGAGTTTTGTTTCTCTGCTGACGCATGCGCAATTCGTTACTTGCCCCGTTAGCACAAAAAAGGTTAATTCATGTCTAGTGAACTTTACTATACAGTCCAGTGTTTAATGTGTTTTTTATATCTTCATTATTATACAGTCATAATAAAGATTGTACCATTAAAGATATATAGAACATATGTTAAATGTGTAAATTACACTCTTTTGTTTATTTACAATTAAATACTGATTTTTATTTTTACATTGTTACATTACATTTATGTTATGTTTTTACGTTATTTTCTTTATTTTCAAGTCTCAAAACTTTATCACTTATGATGTGGCCTGTCAGTAGGTCTTGAGTTTAACTGTGGCCCTCAGGAGATTCTAAGTTGGAAACCACTGATCTAGAACAATGATAGTAAATGTTAAATATAACAAAAGTCAGAGTAAAACAGGTATATTCCTAAGCTGAAATGGTGGGGTCATTAAAAGAGAGAAAGTCTTATACAATATTCCAAGACATATACCGTATATGAAGACTCGTGATTGGATTCCACAAACATAACATATCAAAAAAGAGCACATAGCAACTGTACTTTTTTTAAGTGGCAGAACAATGTTATAAATCTGTATAAAAAACAGTGCAATGAAGATAAATACTTTTGGGGTAATAAAGAATAATGCAAATCACTTTTAAAGTGAGAGAATTATAGAAAGCATACTTGATTATATTATATAACTCTACAAGCAGTGAGGTGCAAAATAGGTATCTTAAATAGAAAATGCAAAATAGAGAATTTTTGTCTCTTACAGATACAGAACACAAAATTGTTTTTAAAAAGGCATTTCAAATATAAAATAGAAAAATTGTTAAAATGGTTTTTAAATTAAATTTTTTCCTGAAAAAAATTTATTTCTTTATCATTGTAACCAATTCGCATGCAGACAATTACCTGCAGTACGGTACTATTTCATAATAATAACAACTGATAATACTGTTTTTAATACTATAATACTTATATACTAATAGTGACTACTACTAGACAAATTTAACAAACCCAATGCAGAAAAAATGCGAACTATGGAAGCCTAGAGACTAACGCGCAAGCGTGTCTCGCACTACCTAGCAGTCTACAGTCATACTCAAAAGTTTGTCATTTTAATGTATGTTTCCCAGCTGTGAATATCATGAGCATCGATTTGTATTACAAGTATAGGCTAATATTTGGGTGTGTTCATGTTACAAAGTATGACATTTGAAATGATATAGAATAACAAAGGAAAAAGTTTAAGTATTCTAATGCTCTTACTGTAATTTTTGGATGGGTAAATTTTCAAGTTGCATATGAGTTTTACTTTGACTGTACAAACGTCAAGCAGTGTAGGGGAACACAACTCGCAGTGCCAGTGCTGCTATGCTTCTCCTCTCTGATCCAATGCTAACATAGCCGTGTAATAGTAATATACCATTGTAATACTATTTCATAAGTAGATAGATAGAGAAAATGTGTTTTAAAAAATCTGTTTATATTAACCATTAAGAGAATTAGAGAATTTTATTATTTTGGAATCACACTTATTAGAAGATTTTGAAACAAGAATCTATATGATTTTTAAAGAACAAATTTTTCAAAGTATTGATCAATTATCTTCTTCTGGGGGTCTCATACCCCTCCACCAAACAAGAATACTGGTGTAGAGCTTGAAAGGTAAGGACTAACCAACAAAACTTTCTCGGTTGTAAGTAATGAATATAATTCTTCTAGAGATTTATTCTTATCTTGAATATATTAAAGCGTTGCTAGATATCATGCACTATCATTATTACTACCAGTTGAGGAGTCTGAATGGTCTTAGAATCTAGTACTATTCAACTTTCACTTTCTCTTTTATATAACAGTTCATTCTCTCTGCATTTTATGTTTCTTCAAGTTTTATGTTTTGGCTTCTATTAGGATCATGATAAGTTCTTTTACTTATCCTTTCTTCTCTTTTTCCACCTATTCCATTACAAAAAAAAAAAATACTGGGCTTACTGAAGCTAATATTAAATCATTAGCTAGAGTTCCATTTGCAAAAAAATTTTGAAACGTCTATTTAAATTTCTGTCACAATATTACAACGATACATATAAACGTTGTTGCAAATTTAATATAATTTAAATTTGTGTAGCCCCATGTTCTTTGGGAGCCATTCTATACAACAATATTAATATAAATTCGATATACTATAATTTATGCAGGTTGTATAATGATACCAGGTGTAACTATAATAAGAGTATTTTTATTTATCAGTATTTAAAATTCATATTTATTATTTACTCAATATTATAAATATTCATAAACATTATTAATAATTGTCGGTCACGATATTGCTCATTATTAAATGTTATATATCTTATGATATGCAGCGTTACACATATTTAAAAATCTCTTATATCTAGACAGGTTAATAATCTTAATCTAAACATGTTAATAATCTTATATCTAGACATGTTAATAAATTGGTTTATTAATTAAATATAAAATTAAAATTTTTTTTTTAAATAAATTTTCTTAATTCAGATCTGACCTCAACTCACTCAGGCTATACCAATGTTTAAAATTCAATTTAAATTTATATTAATTGCTTTTGTAGACTCGCATTTGTTTTAATATTCAAATTTAAATTAATCTTTTCTATAATTCAAATATCAAATCAATTTACTATTTATTTTGATAATAAACTCTACTCTCTCTACTTTAAATTCTCTTTCATTTATTAATTCTTTTTATATGCGATCGCTCATTCTTACGACTAAACATTTATCTACATTTTTAAATTTTTCTTTGTTTTAATTTACTGTCTTTTGATATAGTCTTTATGAGCTCTTTTTCTTTTTTTTTTAATCATTTAAAATGCATTACACATGTCACTTCGAGTTCTGATGATCTTACGACTTGTTGTCCGGGGTCCAGCGTTGTCCAGAGTTAGTTTTCCATTCCTCCTGTCCTGGCGTGGTCCTGGATACGTCTAGAGTCCAGCATCGCTCTCCAGCAGCGTGTGTTCCTGGATACGTCTAGAGTCCAGCGTCGCTCTCCAGCAGTATGGTCCTCATCATAGAGTTGTTATCTGCTGCAAGGTAGATCTTAAACATCTTCTAACGTCCAGCATCCCTCGTCGCTCTGGTAGCTTTTCCGTATATACTCTTCTTAGACTTATTATTTCGGTATTTACTTTTTCCGGAATATTGTCATGAATTTAACGAACGTTATTTTTTTTGTTACTGCGACTTGTAATAGAAATAAAAATAAAACGGTTTTGCCGACGGACAGCATGTCCGACTGCAACTGTGTCTTGAAATGAAGAGAAGGATTTTTGGTCGAACCCTTAATTTATACCCTCTCGAGATTCCGCACCAGTTGGCTGCAAAATCGTCCTGTTGATACCTGCATATCGCGTGACAGCCCCCACTCCCGAACCTTTTCAAATATTTGCAATTATTAGCAAATAGCAATGTTTTGCACGGACCCGAGATAGCACAAATCATAGCTAATTCGACTAAGCACTCACTATATTGCATATATTTTGGCACGTTTATTTTGCACTGTCTTCACATAGCGTGTTCTATTAACGTCATCTTTTCACTGGGGATAACTATAAATTTTACACACAATTTTGTGCCTTTGGTTTGATCATACACTTATTAGTTTTCGCACAGTAAATTAAAATAATTATTTTATTAATTACTTGGGGCGGGTTGTTGAGATTCCTGTCTTTGCATGCATCACTAACACACACAAGATACACGTGTAACACACATACAATTGAGCAGGTGTTCACTGCGTGTCGGAACAGGTTAATTTCTCCCCTAATCAAACAATGAAATATTTTAACAATCTCAGACCTGTCCATTTACCCGTAACTTATACAAATTCTACAAATTTTATATTTATTTAAATTAATGCCTAATACAGCGTATGGCTGTATCTTTGCGTTATTCCTCTGCCTGAGAAAAAAAATTTAATAAATATTTATTTATTAAATTTTTATCTATTTATTCTAGACAAATACAATCATGTTATATTAGCTTAACTTACGTTTAGACCAGTTAAACAACACATAATAATGAGTAGTCCGTATAACGCTCGCTGTTGATGGAATGCAAGATTCACCCCCCCATTATAACAGCTGACCGGTGCGTTGACCTTGTATCAGTTCAGTGGCATTGTGCCACTCTTACTCTCTTCTCTCATTATTCATACGTAGAATTTCTTGAATGACGTCGCATGATATTTGCCAATATCCTTTTCCTTCTTCTCATCGTATACGATGAACGTGTGTCTTCCTAAGCGTTGTTTCAACGTATAAGGTCCGTTGTACAACCGGAAGAATTTCTTCGCTGTTGTAGCGGGGCATTTTTGGGCATCCCTGGGGTAATAACATAATTTGTATTTTTTTTTATAAATAAATAATAATAACTTTATCCCTTGTTGAGTGATAAGGACAGAAATTATAAATTTTATAACCGAGAGGTAAATTTGTTATTTTGAAACGAAAACAACCGTGGCAACATTGACTGTGCCGAATTGTTTTGTAAAACCAGTATGAACGTATTTGATAGCCGACAAGCTGTACCAAGGTCAACAAATGACGAAAACAACAGTAAACAAATTATATAACCAACATCAGGCGATGCGTTGCGTCAGCAAATTATATAACGATGTGTGTCACCAGTTTTGTCAACAGGCCAAAAACAGTCCACTGGCGCAAGGATACAAACTGAACACCAATCAGATTTGAAAGAACAACAGCTGCTTGACAAAATAGCGCCTATTTCTCAGCCCAGTCAAAATTCCATGCTCGCGCGAGCAACACCTGTTAAGTTTCGGAACATATTTGTGCGGGCCCGCAAAACAGTTAAAATGTGAATTTTAATATATTTCTGCATTTAAAACAGTCTAGTATAACAGCAAAGTAGAGACAGTGTGTGTAATTGGTAAAATTTTAACAGTTCGGCCGTAAAATGAGAACTACGAGAAACATCAAACTAAGCCATGAGTCGATACCTATGATGTCGAATTTCTCCGCAATATCAGGAAAGTAGACATTCTCACATCTTTTAAATACTGACCCTTTTTTTAAAATTTGAGCTCAATAATTAATAAACATATCGTACCATGTGTATGACATAGCGTGAATGTGTGCGTGAGGGTACCTAAATTAATCTAAAATCTTAAGCACTGGTTTACGTTATGGGTAAATAATTTTCAACATATAGTTCAATGTGTAGCAAGTTTAATTTGAATTTTACTTATATTGTTTAAATATACCTTAAAGAAGGTTGATATGTAAAGAAAATGTATTGCATCCATGTGTGAATTTATAAATGACGTGGGGAGTAAATTTTGGTTTGGTTATAAGTATATAATGCTCAGATAATGAATAAATACAGGTTTAAAAATATACAAGTAAATATGATGTAATCATTTCAAGCAACCATCTTATAATTTTTCAGCTCGTCCAACGATACTTGGACACGGTGAGTACAAAAAATTTGAGTTCGTATTAGACAACATGGCGGCTGCACTAGCCGAAGGTATATAGTTGCAAATTAAGCCTATTAATAAAATATAATTGTTAATAAGTTAACAATGGCGCCCTTACAGCTGGACCGTTTGCATAAATTAAATTATGCAAATGTGGACCTGTTGAAGAAATGATATGGTTGTTTGGAATGTGTATTTACGTATGTACGTAAATTAGACGTAAGAGGTTATGTTCAAGATGGGTGAGTAGAATGTTTTTCAATAAGTATATGTTACATATAATAGGATTTTAATAAAGAAATATATATAAAGAGTTTTAAGTAAAATGGCAGACAATCATGAAACTGTCAGCGTCACTGACAGTGTAGATGAAAGCCAGATAAGCATAACTGAATCTCAAATCATGCATGAAGGTGTTCACTCAACACCAGTCGCGAATAAAACGGCTGAAGATAATGATTTAATCAAGATGATGAAATTGCTGTTTAATGAACAAAAAAACGAAATCAATGAAAAGTTCGATATTCAAAAGAATAGTCTTGAGGAGTTAAAACATCAGAATAAAGAGTTGAAAAGTGAGATACAAGAAATTAATAAGCATTGTGAAAATACCAAAGTAGAATTTAATAATAAAATCAGCCAAGTAGAAACCAAGTTAGATGATTCAATACAACAGACAGATGTTAAATTTAGGGAAATAGATAGTCAGATAGTTAGAGTTGAGAAGCAAATCAATGAAAATAACGAAATATTAATAAATTCAATGAATGAGTATAACAATGACATAGAATCTAAAATTATTAAATGTAATATTGAAACTGAATGTAAGTTGAGTAGCGTAGTAATGACAGTTGAAAAATTTAGCCAGAATATTGATGAACACCAAAGTAAGATAGAATCTAAAATAAATGAGATTGAAAGTAATTATAAGACAGAAATACAAGCAGTAAATGAATCTATCGATGTAATAGCAAAAAATAATGTACAGTCTGAATATAGTAAGGATAAAAAATTGTATTCACTTGAACAAAATATTAGTAATATGCGAGATGAATTAAGTTTAGTGAAAAATCAAAATGTAAACAATGTTATTGAACGAGTATTTATGACACGAGATACAAATAATGAAATAGAATTAGAAACTTTCAATTGTGACAATCGTAGAGTACACCCAATGCAATTTTTAAATAGGGTTAGGGAATTTAATCGGTTTAATAATAGTAGCTGGGAGGTTAAGTTGCTGAAGATTATCAAATGTTTCAAAGGTAGTGCCGAGATATGGTCGGAAGTACACCATACCGAATGGGAAAGTTATGAAGATTTTGAGATAGCTTTCCGCAACAAATATTGGTCAGAAGAAGACCAAGAAATACTAAGAAGTAAAATAATGGGTAATGGGAATTTTGGTAGGATTAATAACCACCTAACCATATATGTGATGACCATTTATAACGAAGCAAAGTATTTAGAACCGCCGTTGCCATTCCGATCATTTGTACGACATATTAGCAAACACCTGCCCAGAGAGGTGCAAATAACTTTAATGACTAGAGAGATTACCAATATAAGTGAGTTAGAAAACATGTTAGATGTATTACAGAATATAGGGGAACGCGACATGGGACGACGTCCAAACACACCAGTAGTACCACACCATAATAATAATAATAATAATAATTTTTTCCATCATAACAGGGGTACACAGAATTTTCATAGAGGAGCGCGGGGAGGAAGTTTCGATAATAGGGGCGAGAGTTGGAGGTGTAGAGCCTGTGAAATTGATAACTATGCTAATAGAACGAATTGTTTTAGATGTCATCGAACCAGGGAGTGCGCCAGAAACGAGAGGACAAACCCACCACCAAATCAACAGACGAGAGGAGGAGAATTTTATAGAGGAGCGGCTCGGGGAGGAGGAAATCATAATAGAGGTAGAGGAGGAAATCATCAAGCTGTAGCAGGTCCATCCACGGAAAACTGAGGAAGACAATGGGGAAGCGGGCCCAGCCATTGTCAACGGAGGACCGGGTCCAAGTAATTAACGAATACACAAACAACGTCATCAAGGTGGATATGGCAAAAGAGTTGCTAGAAGAAGAGGAGAACAAGGTGGGGGAACACAGAACAGGATTGACTGAGGTGACGATTAACATTGAAGGTAAGAATTATAAAACTTTAATTGATACCGGTAGCGAGATATCAGTGATTTCTGAAAATGTCATGGGTGAATTAAAAGAGTTAAACAAGAATATACCGTCATTACCAGTTGCAGGGGTTACAGTAGTGGGGGTAACTGGGGTGAGAAGTAAAAGAATAACCAGACAAGTACAATTAAACATTTTAATAAATGAAGTAGAATTTGAAAATACTTTCCTAGTAGTTAAAGGGTTAAGTCTAGATGTAATATTGGGAAATGATTTTTTGGAAAGAAACGGGGCAGTAATAGATTTTAATAAACAACTAGTAAAATTTGAGAAGGGGAATAAACCAGTCAGAATAGAGTTTAAGAAAGTAGTAAATGAAAATAAAGTCACTGGAATAAAAATGTTACATAAACAGATAAGTGATAGGGAAATAGAAACTAAAATAAATATATGTCTAGAGAGTGATGGTTTAGAAAATGAGGAGAGAGAGATGCATGAGCGTAATGAGAGTGTGTGGGCAAATAGAGCCGATAAATTTTTCAATGAAAATACAGTTGTAGGAAGTACTCAGCGAGAGGAGCTGTGGGCAGTTGTGGAGCAGTACAGAGGGGTGTTTGATGAATCACCAGGGAAAGCGAAGGACTACATCTGTGAGTTGAAAGTTCGGGACCACGCACCATACATGCAGAGAAGCTACCCGGTGCCGTTTTCGAAGAGGAGGGCTGTACAGGAGGAATTAGACCGGATGATGCAAGGAGGCATAATTGAACGCTCAGTATCACCTTATTCAAACCCTTTGGTGGTAGTGATAAAGAAGGATGGCAAGGTAAGGTTATGTTTAGATGCTAGAAAAATAAATCAAATTATTATACCGGACAGAGAATCTCCGGAACCCATAAATGAGATTTTACAAAAGTTTAGCGGAGTCAAATACTTGACGTCTTTAGACCTGACCGCTGGATACTGGCAGGTACCATTAGCAACAGAGAGTAGGAAATATACAGCTTTTCTTTTTAATGGTAAGAATTACCAGTTTAAACGCTTACCTTTTGGATTAAACACCAGTGTTGCCAGTTTTATCAAATGTTTAGATAATATTTTACAACCTAAGGACTTAGACTTTTTAACTGTGTATGTCGATGATATTTTGATAGCCTCTAGAACATTCACTGAACATTTAGAACACATAGAATATGTATTAGATAAGCTACAAGTAGGGGGTTTAACAGTGAATTGGGACAAGTCTAAGTTTCTGCAGACAGAGATACACTTTTTAGGATTTATTATTACACAAGAGGGGATATTAGCCAACCCTGACAAAGTCGAAGCAATAATGCGATTCCCTGAACCTAAAAACATTAAGCAACTACAGAGTTTTTTAGGCTTATGCAATTTTTACAGGAAATTTCAGGAGAACTACGCACACACAACATCCAAACTGAGTGCTGTACTGCAGAAGAATAAACGGTGGAGATGGGGCGATGCGGAACGAGCTGCATTTAATGAAATTAAGAGAAAGTTCAGTCACATGATAATGATGAATCATCCCGATTTTAATAAGATCTTTTATTTGCAGACCGACGCCAGCAATGTAGCGCTAGGTGCTGAGTTATACCAAGAGAGTTGCGACAAGGAACATCTAACGATCGCTTTCGCCAGTAGATCGCTGTTATCGGCGGAAAAGAATTACACGACAACGGAAAAGGAACTTCTGAGCATTGTGTTCGCCGTGGGTAAATTCCGCACGTACATACTAGGGAATACTACGATCATCCGGACGGACCACAAGGCACTGTCATTTCTGAATTCATGTAAGCTAACGCACAGCCGATTAACCAGGTGGGTATTAGCCTTACAGGAATATAACTTTTCATGGGAGTATATAAAGGGGTCAGATAATAAGGTACCAGATACACTTTCTAGAATAGATGTTATAGATAATAAGACTGGTAGGGACCTTAAAGAAATAGAAATTTTTAGGTTAACTAGAGAAGATAGGATTTTTGGTGAGGAATTAAGTGACATTAAAAACTTACAAAGATCTGATAGCAAACTGGGTAAAATAATTGTTAGTTTAGAAACAGATGTAGCGGGATCTGAATATAATGAGCGATTTCAAATATATCAAGGCATTTTGTTTAAAAAAGTTGATGGTGGGGAGCGTGATTGGAGGTTAGTTATACCTGATGGGTTAATAGATAAAATTATTTGGGATTGTCATATAAGGTATGGTCATTTTGGTGCGAGAAAGTGTGCAAATGTTTTGAAAGAGTCATGTATATTTAAGAATATGGAGAGGAGAGTGAGAAAAGTGTTGAGAGTGTGTGATTTATGTCAAAAATCGAAAGTGGTGAATTATAGAGTGGAAGGAGAGATGAATTATATAAAAGTAGATAAGCCTTTTGATCTAGTTGCGGTGGATTTATATGGACCGTTACCCAGAGGTAGAGGGGGTGTGGTGTATGTATTTGTAGTTTTAGACACTTTTTCAAAATTTGTAAAATTATATAGTATCAAGAGGGCAACTAGTAAAGTACTTAGTGAGCGAATAGTAAAAGATTATATGCTTAATGTGGGAAAGCCGAAAATTATATTATCTGACCATGGTCCACAGTTTATAAGCGGCAAGTGGCGGCAGACGCTTGGATGGGAAGGCATCATACCCAAGCATACGGCAGTGTACCATCCTCAGTCGAACCAAGCAGAACGGGTGATGAGAGAGATTGGTAGGATATTCCGGGCGTACTGTCACGCCAAACACACAGAATGGCCATCCTACGTGAAAAAAGTAGAGGAGTGGCTGAATTGTACCACCCATGAGTCCACGGGATTTACGCCGCATGAGTTAATCAGGGGAACAAGGCCGCCCAGGATATTAGAACAACTTTTCACATACCCACCTGAAGGGAAAATTTTGGACAGGAATATGAAGATTAGATTGGCGAACGAGAATTTACTTACTAGAGGAGAGCGACGAAAACAGAAACATGATGCTAAGGGTAAATGGACCAAATATGAGGTAGGTCAGTTAGTGTTAGTAAAAAGACATGATTTGTCCAGTGCTCAAGATAGGGAAATAAAAAAGTTTTTCTTGTTATATGAAGGACCTTATGAAGTCATAGACATAAAAATGCAGAATGCGTATGTGCTGAGGAACCCAGCGACGCAGGAAATAGTAGGTACTCAAAATGCGACGAATTTAAAATTATATAGGTCACTTTAATTGTTATGTTTATAAATAAGTTTTTCAGATATTATTGTATGTTTTCAGAAGGGATCCTCCCCCATTTTCGGGCGGTCACGATCTTACCAGTCCTGGCCGTGGAATTCGGAACTCGGAGGCGGGCCATGGTTGGCGGATCTTCCTTCGGGCGGTGAAAACAACGATGGTCCGGCTCCACCAAAATTGGTATAAAGTAGAAAACCTAACTGCACATTTGAACGGGGAGGGGGACCCCACAGGTACGTGACATAAATTATTTTCTTATACACTCCCGGTGCAGCGGTTTTGGTGTGCCTGTCACGTGCCTGCACTGCCTTAGAGTGTTTGTAAATAATGGAGGCTGCATTTAAGTAAAAGGCAGTGCACTCTATTTAAATTTTGTTTAGTGTCAAGGGCAAAATTAAAATGGAGCCTTTGACAATATTTTCTGTTTGGCCCGAAACGAAGAGTTTTGGGGCAAGACGCGTTGGAGCACGATAGAAGGCGGGGTAGAAGAAATGGTAGGATTGAGGGGGTAGTGTGTTTCAGAGGGGGGACGTGAATTCACGTAGTATATCTATCGGGTTCCGATGCGTTTTGCAGCAAGACCCGGCATTTCAGGCGATGTGTTGCGTCAGCAAATTATATTACGACAATAGAGTCAGCCTCCTATGTGAATAGTATATAAAAAAAAAAAAAAAAAAAAAAAAAAAAAAAAAAAAAAAAAAAAAAAAAATTTTTGGATGTGTATAATTCTAAATTTAAGATGAAAAATGTTTTTTCTCTTCTAAATTTTTTAGCATTAAGTGACCAAATATAATTGTTAGATTTTAGTATTAGTGGGTGTAGGAACGTTTTGAAGAAATGTGTAGTAATATGAGAACTTGTTATCAATACAAGATGTGGGGATAATTTTGGGGGGTAGTTTGGTGCTCAATGAAGTGACATAACAGTGTAGTGTGGAACTGCTATGGGGGAAGGTTGTAGATTTTGTATTTAATATTTTATGTTAACAATGGTTAAGCTTCCATATAAAGTGGGTTAAAGCCCCATCTAAATTAATATTGTCATTTAAATATAAATTCGTAAATTTAATTTTACTTGTGATTCCCCAACTTTTCGGGCGGTCACGGCCTCACCGAACCCTGACCGTGGAATTGGTTTAGCTTTAACAGCTATGGTTGGGGCACATTACGATTACGCGCTGACCATAACTGGCCCTAGCTGTTATCGTTGTAAAGGTGCATTTTGAAATTGATGGGGGGTAATAAAAGGGGAATCACCAAACTATGGAACAGCGGCTGCCACTCTGTTCGAGAAGGAACAGCAGAGCCAGGTGGTAGATCCGTTTAAGGGTGTATAATTATTAACGAGAACATGTTGATGTTCAACAATTTTAAACTTAACAGCGGAAGCAGAGACACGGAGAGGTAAAAACCTGCTCCAAAATATACAGTCTCTGTGGAAGCGAAAAGGCGCCACAGTCTTCCATAATTTTGAAATAGTGTGTGTGGCTGGGAGGTTATACAAGGGGATAACGTATTAAAAATTTGATATATTTTAATTAATAATGATGATTTGCTACTCAATAATTTTGTTTGAATTAAAAAAAAAAATAGATGCACTAAATACTTCTTATATTGTGTTATTATGTCTTATTGTGTTGATTGCATTAGTATGTTAGGAATAAGTATTATAAAAATATAATGATATGTTTTCAATGTGTTTACAGATTTTAAAATAAAATGAAAAATAGTTGTAATAAGTAAAATTTTCAATAGGTTGTGAGAGATAGAAATGGGTGATAGTAATTGTTTGAATATAATGTTTGAGTCAATTCAAGTTGAATTTTGTGGGACATAGATTTGTCCAAATCGAAGTAAAAGTTAAAGTAATAGTAGAAATGAAAATAATGCCATGTTGTTTTGAGTTAGTATATGTTATAGAATTTTGAGAAGTATAAGTGGAGACACAGTAGTTATGGAGATTTTATGTAGAGTTTTGAGCGATATATTGTTTATTTGTTGATGTTAATTTGTTGTAATTGTAGTGAGGTTATGAGATTGAGATTTTTTGGGGATGGTAATTTTGTAGTAGTGGTAGTGTATTTGGGGAGTCCGCAACAAGGGTTGGGACGGGATAGGGACCGATTGGCGCCGGAAAGGGTTACCTAGGGTGAGTCCAGGAACCAACATAAGGGAATGAGTTTTGGGAAGGAAACACGTATCCTATGTACAAAGGGTTAGAGAGTATTTTTTTTATATAAGAGTAGAAGGTGGCGATTGGAGTTAAAGTAGTAAGTAGTTAGAGGTAGAGAAGGGTTAGTAAAATTTTGATAGTGGGGTGTCATACTAGTTAAAGATTTTGTAAGGGAGCATTAGAGTAATAAAAGGGGTAAGATTATGAGTAAATGCCAAATGGATGAAGTAAATTATAATGAAATAATGAATAACGTAGAATCACCCAAAGTAATGAAATGGAATAATGATGGCCATAATTGAAAAAAAAAAAAAAAAAAAAAAAAAAATAATTTTTGTAATTTTGAGAAACGAATTAATAAGAGTAAATCAAGTTTAAAAGTAATTTTTTAATTTTATATGCCAATTTAATGATGTAAGGTGTGTAACATTTTAATTGTAAGTTGTTTATTTTAAAATGAATTATTAATGTACTGTGTTTTCTTATGTTAAGTTATGTTAGGTATTCTGATATATACATGTTAGGAATAAGTGAGTAAAAACAAAACCAGTGCTTCTTAGCGTAAACCAGCACCGCTAGGGGGAAACAGATCAGTTGGGGATATGGTGTTGTATAAGGCCACTATTTAATATTTTGATTTGTTGTTTCAGTGTTTGGTGATGCTGTGGCGGCGGACCTGAGCTGGCCTGCGCGTCAGGGCAGGGGCGTTGAGTATCTGTCTGACTCTACGGTGTTGGGATCTCGAGAGAGAAGTCCAGTATTGTCATGCAGATGCGGTCACAGTCACCAGACCAAGGGTGAGTTGATTATTCTTTTTTGTAAACCATACAGGGGGTTGTGGCGACATATCCTAGCTGATCCCTTTAGCAAGTATGAATGTGTCAATGAGATTTTTTATGCTTCGGCATAAAATATCTCATTGAGGGGGTATTGTAGCGGGGCATTTTTGGGCATCCCTGGGGTAATAACATAATTTGTATTTTTTTTTATAAATAAATAATAATAACTTTATCCCTTGTTGAGTGATAAGGACAGAAATTATAAATTTTATAACCGAGAGGTAAATTTGTTATTTTGAAACGAAAACAACCGTGGCAACATTGACTGTGCCGAATTGTTTTGTAAAACCAGTATGAACGTATTTGATAGCCGACAAGCTGTACCAAGGTCAACAAATGACGAAAACAACAGTAAACAAATTATATAACCAACATCAGGCGATGCGTTGCGTCAGCAAATTATATAACGATGTGTGTCACCAGTTTTGTCAACAGGCCAAAAACAGTCCACTGGCGCAAGGATACAAACTGAACACCAATCAGATTTGAAAGAACAACAGCTGCTTGACAAAATAGCGCCTATTTCTCAGCCCAGTCAAAATTCCATGCTCGCGCGAGCAACACCTGTTAAGTTTCGGAACATATTTGTGCGGGCCCGCAAAACAGTTAAAATGTGAATTTTAATATATTTCTGCATTTAAAACAGTCTAGTATAACAGCAAAGTAGAGACAGTGTGTGTAATTGGTAAAATTTTAACAGTTCGGCCGTAAAATGAGAACTACGAGAAACATCAAACTAAGCCATGAGTCGATACCTATGATGTCGAATTTCTCCGCAATATCAGGAAAGTAGACATTCTCACATCTTTTAAATACTGACCCTTTTTTTAAAATTTGAGCTCAATAATTAATAAACATATCGTACCATGTGTATGACATAGCGTGAATGTGTGCGTGAGGGTACCTAAATTAATCTAAAATCTTAAGCACTGGTTTACGTTATGGGTAAATAATTTTCAACATATAGTTCAATGTGTAGCAAGTTTAATTTGAATTTTACTTATATTGTTTAAATATACCTTAAAGAAGGTTGATATGTAAAGAAAATGTATTGCATCCATGTGTGAATTTATAAATGACGTGGGGAGTAAATTTTGGTTTGGTTATAAGTATATAATGCTCAGATAATGAATAAATACAGGTTTAAAAATATACAAGTAAATATGATGTAATCATTTCAAGCAACCATCTTATAATTTTTCAGCTCGTCCAACGATACTTGGACACGGTGAGTACAAAAAATTTGAGTTCGTATTAGACAACATGGCGGCTGCACTAGCCGAAGGTATATAGTTGCAAATTAAGCCTATTAATAAAATATAATTGTTAATAAGTTAACACTGTGTTGTCACTGCGTTTTCCTACAGTATTAGCTTTCAACAGAATTTGTTCTCCTACATCAAATCATTGTAATTTATGTGTTCTATTGTATTTTTCTATCCTCTTGTTACCTTGTTCTATGATATGTTGTTTAGCATACTCCACCTTTACACTTAATTAAATAGGTACGTTTTGATTCTCTGGCTTGCTTACATATTTGGTCCAGAATCTAACAGGTTTTTTGTCTTTGTCTAGCTCGATTGGCGTATAACTTGTTGCTTCGCTATAATTTTCATTTATTGCTTTCTCAAAGAAAGGTAAGTACTCTGCCCATTTGTTGTGTTGATCGTGACAGTAGATTCGTAGATATTTACTTAACTCTTTATTTATTCTTTCCGCAAGATTTCCCTGTGGGTGTCGTACTGATGTGAGCACAGGTTGGATTCCATTTTCACGAAGAGTTCTCTCCCATACCTCGCTTTGGAACTGTACTCCTTGCTCGCTAAGTACCTTCTTCATTTTACTCTATGCAGGATGGTATTTCTGCTACAACTTTAGTTGTGGATTGTGTAATTGTATACAGATGGACAGCTTTGGAAAATACATCTATACAAACAAGTATGTGTTTCACTCCCCGACTTGATCTCGGAAGTGGTCCAAGGAAATCCACTGCAATTAGCTTTCCTTTCTGGTCTTTCGGATACTCTGCATTTCCACATAGGTATGTAGATTCGCTCTGTACTTTTAAATTTCCTTACTCATACATTCTTACCTTCGCTTCTTAACTCTTTTCTTAACATGAACATTACTTTATCTTTCTTAACTTTTCTTATACAGTATTACTTATACAATACATTAACATTTCTTACATTAATCTTATCCAATACATTAACCTTCATTACCTTCAATTATTACATTTCTTTACTATTACCTTTCTGATCGCTAATAATTTTCTTCATCCTTACCATTACTTTCTGAAATACACCTTTTTTGTTAGCTTCGTAATGAGTTATTATCGGCTACAGATGACTACCTTAGAAACACGTCTATATGCAGACTTTATGTGCTTAACTCTACTTGATGTTTTAATCATAGTATTTGGAGCTCTAAATAATCTCTGTCCTTGACTTTCACTATCGCTATCTTCTGTATCCTTACCTTTCCACTCAGGTATGAAGATTTGCTTGATCAGCCATTCTGACAATTAACATTGATTTCTCAACTCTAATCCTTTCTTCATATTAATAACAACATCGATAATAACATTCCTTTACAATCATTTCTTAAATATTTCTTTACACATTTTATTTTGTGCCATTCTTTACTTTGAATACTAACATTCCTTACCATTTCTTACAACATAACATTCTTTCTATTATTAATTCTTTAATCTTTTTACACATATTATTTCTTATTAATTAACTCCTTTTCTTATTAATAATAATTAACCGTAAAATTTTTCTTTTAAAAATAATTATTCATTCACATTCGGGTAGTGAGTGTGGTTCAATTTACACTCCCCTTAGTTTAGCATTGTTCCTTTGACGTGTACTCACCGCCGTGCTTACAATTGTTCTCACCCTCCTGTAAACAACATCTGCATTCCATTGTACTACTGCGACGTCCGGTTTGACCGTGGAGTCACCTGATGTTAAAACTTTTTTCTCTTAGCCGTCGGCAAAATGCATTCTCTTCTGCTTCCCCTCTCCTGACGAACGTTTCTCTCTCTCTCATTAGTTCGTTTGAGTGAATTTACCTGACCAGCTGTGCATGACGGTTTTTTCATTCGTTGTGTATGATAACCTTTATAGTTTTTATAATTATTGTGATTATCATTATGATTATCGTTCACTCGATAATTGCTGTGCGTACCCTTGTCACGTGTGATTTGTTTCAACCGTGTTACCTTTTTGAATTGTTTTATTTGTGTGTGAGCGTAACCACTACTTTGGATATTTTCTCTAACACGATACGTTTGTTTAATTAAAAGTATTTTACATTCTTCCTTAGAGTTAATACTTGTTTTAGAATTATCATCAGTAATTATGAAAGTCTCTTCTCTCTTACTTTCAATTACAATTGTTTGTTCAGAAACCATCATTTCACATATTTGTTCCGTTTGCTTAGCAATTCTTTCACATACATTTTCTGTGATAGTCTCAATATATGCGTTGGTATCACCAACCTTTTCCGTTAATTCTTTCACTTTGTTTGTTATTTTTATGATGCCCTGTTTAAAATTTTCAGTCTGTTGTTCTAATTTATTATTTATTTCGTCCTTCAGCTGGACATTGTCTTGTCTTAGCTCATTTAAATTTGCTGTTATATTTTCTGTTTGTTCTTTAAGTTTAGCATTTATATTTTCTGTTTGTTTTGTGCTTATCTCATCTACCCAAGCACGCATCATGGTCTGAAATGCCTCCATGTCCAAATTTCCTGGAGTCGTCATGTTGAATTAATAAAATATTTATTTATAATTTATTAGTATTAGTAAACCATATGCAAGCTTTTATTTATTTCCTGTTGAACTGTTATTTATTTATTTATTTTTATTTATTCCTGTTACAATTACACCTGTTTATTTTGGGTGGGTGCCAGTTGCGTTATTACAATACAATACACACAACAATTTTAAAACACTAACATACAAAATTAATTTAAATATACTATTAGTTATATCATATAACTCATCAACATTGGTAATCATAGAGCATACATTAATTATTAAATGTAGGCGTGTCGGGCCCCACGTTGGGTGCCAAAATTATACAACAATACATATAAACGTTGTTGCAAATTTAATATAATTTAAATTTGTGTAGCCCCATGTTCTTTGGGAGCCATTCTATACAACAATATTTAATATAAATTCGATATACTGTAATTTATGCAGGTTGTATAATGATACCAGGTGTAACTACAGTATAATAAGAGTATTTTTATTTATCAGTATTTAAAATTCATATTTATTATTTACTCAATATTATAAATATTCATAAACATCATTAATAATTGTCGGTCACGATATTGCTCATTATTAAATGTTATATATCTTATGATATGCAGCGTTACACATATTTAAAAATCTCTTATATCTAGACAGGTTAATAATCTTAATCTAAACATGTTAATAATCTTATATCTAGACATGTTAATAAATTGGTTTATTAATTAAATATAAAATTAAAATTTTTTTTTTTAAAATAAATTTTCTTAACTCAGATCTGACCTCAACTCGCTCAGTCTATACCAATGTTTAAAATTCAATTTAAATTTATATTAATTGCTTGTAGACTGGCATTTGTTATAATATTCAACTTTACATTAATCTTTTCTATAATTCAAATATCAAATCAATTTACTATTTATTTTGATAATAAACTCTACTCACTCTACTTTAAATTCTCTTTCATTTATTAATTCTTTTTATATGCGATCGCTCATTCTTACGACTAAACATTTATCTACATTTTAAAATATTATTACTAAGTATAAATGTTTCTTTGTTTTAATTTACTGTCTTTTGATATAGTCTTTAAGAGCTCTTTTTCTTTTTTTTGTAAATCATTTAAAATGCATACGCATGTCACCTCGAGTTATGATGATCTTACGACTTGTTGTCCGGGGTCCAGCATTGTCCAGAGTTCGTTTTCCATTCCTCCTGTCCTGGCGTGGTCCTGGATACGTCTAGAGTCCAGCGTCGCTCTCCAGCAGCGTGTGTTCCTGGATACGTCTAGAGTCCAGCGTCGCTCTCCAGCAGCGGGTGTTCCTGGATACGTCTAGAGTCCAGCGTCGCTCTCCAGCAGCGTGTGTTCCTGGATACATCTAGAGTCCAGCGTCGCTCTCCAGCAGTGTGGTCCTCATCATAGAGTTGTTATCTGCTGCAAGGTAGATCTTAAACATCTTCTAACGTCCAGCATCCCTCGTCGCTCTGGTAGCTTTTCCGTATATACTCTTGGTAGACTTACTATTTCGGTATTTACATTTTCCGGAATATTGTCGTGAATTTAAAGAACATTATTTCTTTCGTTACTGCGACTTGTAATAGAAATAAAAATAAAACTGTTTTGCTGACGGACAGCATGTCCGACTGCAACTGTGTCTTGAAAGGAAGAGAAGGATTTTTGGTCGAACCCTTAATTTATACCCTCTCGAGATTCCGCGCCAGTTAGCTCCAAAATCGTCCTGTCGATACCTGCATATCGTGTGACAGCCCCCACTCCCGAACCTTTTCAAATATTTGCAATTATTAGCAAATAGCAATGTTTTGCATGGAACCAAGATAGCACAAATCATAGCTAATTCGACTAAGCACTCGCTATATTAATTTGAGCGTCTTAGGGTAATTTGCATATTTTTTGGCACGTTTATTTTGCATTGTCTTCGCATAGCGTTTTCTATTAACGTCATCTTTTCACTGGGGATAACTATAAATTTTACACACACTTTGGTGCCTTTGGTTTGATCATACACTAATTAGTTTTTGCACAGTGAATTAAAATAATTATTTTATTAATTACTTGGGGCGGGTTGCTGAGATTCCTGTCTTTGCATGCATCACTAACACACACAAGATACACGTGTAACACACATACAATTGAGCAGGAGTTCACTGCATGTCGGAACAGGTTAATTTCTCCCCTAATCTAACAATGAAATATTTTTAAAATCTCAGACCTGTCCATTTACCCGTAACTTATACAAATTTTATATTTATTTAAATTAATGCCTAATACAGCGTATGGCTGTATCGTTGCAATATCTACCACAGTGCTGCAGTATTTAAGATTTTTTATATTTTAAGAATCTTAGTACATACTGTAACTATCCTATTTAGTTTCTATATCATCCATCTATATAACTAGGTATTGATATTAACTATTTTGTATTTTCAAATAGATAATGGGTACAGGATGCCATTTGAATGGAAATTCAAAATGGGATCAAGTAAAAGGCATTTAACATAAAAAAATACAAAAATAAAAATTCTTCGATTTCACTGTACATGACGTGTCCGTTACTTCACTAATTATAATTAATTCACTACCAACTCGGAACACAAAGTTTTTATGGGTAAAAACGTAAAAGTTTTATCTTATAGCCTGAACCAGTTTTCGCTTTTCAAAAGCTTCTTCAGAGGCTGCTGTTGGGAGCACTGTCCGTCTTGTTCTTGGCAACGGTATCGATTTTTGAAAGATCAATGTTGTGTGTGTGGGGTGTGATATGTTCAAATAATGCGTGTGATTTGAATTGTGACTTTTGTTTAGGATGTCGTTTTTATGTGTTTTTGTGTGTTTGTATTTTCAAGTTGTTCAAGAGTGTCTAGTTTTCGGCCTTTTGTGTGTACGTGTAGAATGTCCATGTTATTGTCAATGTTTTTGTATGTGTGGTTTGCTTCAATGAGGTGGTTTGCAAAGGTGGATTCTGTAGTGGAGTGTAGTGCCTTTGTGTGTTCAATGTATCTTTGTTTGAAGCTACGTCCTGTCTGGCCTAAGTAGAATTTGTTGCAATCTGAACAGTTTAGTTTGTAAACACTAAGGTAGATCGAATTTGTTTTGTCCTTTGTGTGTGTGTTTTGATAGTGTGTGTTCTGTTTTGTTTGTAGTTTTGTATGCAATTCTGTATCCAGTTTTTTGGAATTTGTGGGCTATTTTTTTAGTTTGGTTATTGATATATGTTAGTGTTATGAATTTGTTGTTTTCTGTCTTTGTCTGTTATTTGTTTTGTGTTTTGTGTAGGAGTTTATTGACTATTGTTCTGTTGTATCCGTTGGATTCTGCTAGATATTTTATCGTGTTTAGTTCGTCTTTGTAGTCTTTTTCATCTAGTGGGATGTTGTTAAGTCTATGTATCATAGTTATGAAGGCAGCTAGTTTGTGTTGTATTGGGTGATTGGAGGAGTTGTGTATTAGTGTGTCAGTTGTAGTCGGTTTCTGTATATACTGAATTTGTGCCTGTGTTCTAATTTTGTGATGGAGAGGTCTAAGAAGTTTATGCTATTGTTGTGTTCGTATTCGGCAGTGAAGGTTATGTTTTTGTGAATTTTGTTTATGTGCATTAATAACTGTTCACATTGTCTTTTGTTGCCCCTGTATAGTATTAGAATGTCGTCAACGTATCTGTGCCAATAAGTATTTTATGTGAGTGTCTGTCATTGTTTGTGAGGATTCTTGTTTTTTCTAAGTGTTGGAGGAAGACTTCTGCTAATATGCTGGATATGGGTGAGCCCATGGGTAGACCGTCATTCTGTCTACACATGGGCCATAATAACGGTCTACCCATGGGCTCACCCATATCCAGCATATTAGCAGAAGTCTTCCTCCAACACTTAGAAAAAACAAGAATCCTCACAGACAATGACAGACACTCACATAAAATACTATATTGGCACAGATACGCTGATGGCATTCTAATACTATACAGGGGCAACAAAAGACAATGTGAACATTTACTAACGCACATAAACAAAATACACAAAAACATAATCTTCACTGCCAAATACGAACACAACAATAGCATAAACTTCTTAGACCTCTCCATCACAAAATTTGAACACAGGAACAAATTCAATATATACAGAAACCGACTACAACTGACATACTAATACACAACTCCTCCAATCACCCAGTACAACACAAACTAGCTGCCTTCAGAACTATGATACATAGACTTAACAACATCCCACTAGATGAAAAAGATTACAAAGACGAACTAAACATGATAAAATATCTAGCAGAATCCAACGGATACAACAGAACAATAGTCAATAAACTCCTACACAAAACACAAAACAAACAACAGACAAAGACAGAAAACAACAAATTCATAACACTAACATATATCAATAACCAAACTGAAAAAATAGCCCACAAATTCAAAAAAGCATGATGCAGAATCGCATACAAAACTACAAACAAAATAGAACACACACTTTTAAAACTCACACACAAAGCACAAAACAAATTCGATCTACCAGGTGTTTACAAACTAAACTGCTCAGATTGCAAAAAATTCTACTTAGGCCAGACAGTACATAGTTTCAAACAAAGATACATTGAACACACAAAGGCACTACACTCCACTACAGAATCTACCTTTGCAAACCACCTCATTGAAGCAAACCACACATACAAAAACATTGACAATAACATGGACATTCTACACGTACGCACAAAAGGCCAAAAACTAGATACTCTTGAACAATTGGAAACATACAAACACATGAAAACACATAAAAATAATGACATCCTAAACAAACAGTCACAATTCAAATCACACACATTATTCGAACACATCACACCCTACACACAACATCGATCCTTCAAAAATTGATACCGTCACCAAGAACAAGACGGACAGTGCTCCCAACAGCAGCCTCTGAAGAAGCTTTTTAAAAGCGAAAACAGGTTCAGACTATAAGGTAAAACGTTTACATTTTTACCCATAAAAAACTTTGTGTTCCGAGTCGGTAGTGAATTAATTATAATTAGAAAAATAAAAACATTTTGAATTTTGTATTTGCATTTAAATGGATCCAATTCAAATAATCACAACTCTGAATACAAAACATAATCTTCTAGATGTAAGGGTGATTAAGAGAAGCTACAATGGGATGAGATTATTACTGGATTTTAATTAAATGGAGACTTTTAGGAAAATAGGAAGGAAATATAAAAAAAGATGCTGGAAGTAAAAGAGCTGATAAAAGTAAATGATGGTAAAGAACAATAAGCCCTTGAGACAAACCGAATCAACTAGGAAATTGTGTAAACAATAAACTAAGGCAATATTATAAATAGGAAAATACTGAAAAAGAGAAATGGAGTACAGATAAATAGCCACAGAAATAGAAGTACTGAAATGAAGTACAGAGAGTATAGCCATAAAATATCCGTGGTACAATGAAAGTAAAAGGGAAGAACATAAGAAATATATAAAAATTGGTGCATTAAACAACATTCATTAGTAGATACTAAAAGAATAATTTATGTAAAAAAAATAATAATAAGAAGAAGAGGAAAATTTCTTTTCAATTATTTCTGCTACCTTACTAAACCATGGTTCTGTTTATAAGGTGCTGAGTTTGTTTTATATTAGAAGTGGTAATAAATAGAGGTACAGATGAGCTTTATTATGTCAACAAAGTTCAAGCCAAAGAACTTTCTTAATTCATAAAGATAATAAAGAAGTCTTCAGGTGGTCATTATCAGGGTTAAATAAATCAATATATTACCCTATGAAATCAAAGAATGTAATAGCTAAATAAATTAAATATTAGAATTACCTTGGTTCCTTCTTTGCAACTTCTTTGTGTTTTTTCCTCAATATACACTACGCGTTTCGGGACTTAAAGTCCCATCATCAGGTGGATAAACTTCTCACTCATGTAGAGCAAGTCACAAGATAAAAAATATATAAAGGTCACGCACATCTCGCTGCTCAGTCGAATTTCCCCACTCGCGTTATCTCGCGATGCGCATCACTACCGACCCCGCAAGCGACTGACAAATCTATTCGGCCTGTATTTATTTGTCGTGCTGTTTCACCATTCGTATAGCAGTATCATTCAGTTCGTTTGACTTGAACAACAGTTTCTCATTCAGAAGCTGATCATCGTGTGTTGTAGAGGCTCTGTAAATTTCAAACTCTTCCAGTGCATCCATGAGTTTACCCTTTTTGCAAAAATGCAGTGGTTTGAAATTATTTCTAAAATTGGAATAGGCATGGTTGTGATCAATGATATGCATGGCAAATTTTGATTTGACGTTCCTGATGTTGCCCCTAGGCAGGTGCTCTTTATATCTATCTAAATATTTTCTGCCTGTTTGTCCAATGTAGAAACTATTACATACTTCACATTCTATTTTATACACCCCTGAACAGCTATCTACCGGTTTATTGGATTTTGGCCTTAAAGTTTTTAAAATGCTGTTATTCGTCTTAAAAGATACTGTATAGTCATAGTTTCTAAAAACATTACAGAGATACATTGAACACACAAAGGCACTCCACACCACTATAGAATCCACCTTTGCAAACCACCTCATTGAAGCAAACCACACATATAAAAACATCGACAATAACATGAACATTCTACACGTACACACAAAAGGCCGAAAACTAGACACTCTAGAACAATTAGAAATATACAAACACAGAAAAACAAAAAAAAAAACGACATCCTAAACGAACAGACACAATTCAAATCGCACGCACTATTCGAACACATCTCACCACACACACACAGCATCGATCTTTCGAAAAACTATCCCGTCTCCAACAACAAGACGGACAGCACTACCTACGGCAGCCTCTGATGAAGCCTTCTAAAGGTGAAAGCCAGTTTAGGCTCTAAGGTAAATCTTTACGATTTTACTTATAAAAAACTTAGTGTTCCGAGTCGTCAAACAATAGTGATATTTAGTTAAGTAACGGACACGTCATGGACAACGAAATCCAAGAATTATAAATAGTATTGGCTAAAAGATTCGTATATAAATAAATATCAATTATAAAATCAGATCCTATCTTTGTTTGCATAACAATGTACAATTTGCAAATAATGTAACCATATAGGTTACAGTTACATACCCAAATGTTGTTACATAGCCTAGTAAATGCTATATTATTGTAAAAATTATGTATATTAATTGACGTATGTATGATAATTGATTATTGTTGTTTATATGATAAACAACAGAGGCTGTGGAGGCAACTTATGTCAAGTTGTAAGTGATTTGGAATTGAACTCTTTGTTTTGTTCTGTTTATGATTATGTTAACTTTTGTATGCAGCTGCCCACAGGACTGGAAAAAACGGGTAGTGTAGTATTCAAAGATTTGTTTAGATTATCGCCGTTTGTATTTATATTTGAAGGAAGGAATAAATAATCATCATTGTTATTACAGATACTGTATTAAAAAATGTGTTGAATTTATGAGTTGTGGTAGTAGATATAATTTACACCAGGAAAGTTTAGAGGCTAAATAAAATCAGATACAAATCTACAGTTCTTTAAAAAATGAAAGATTACTCTGCAATATTTGTTTCTACGCGTAAATTCAATGGGTTTGCTTTACGTTGTTCTTTTGCTAGGTTTCGAATTTCGACTGTTCGAAAAAAAAGTGGAGAATGCGATAAGCTCCACACTTGTGAGTCACGCATGCATTCCCCCTTGCCTGTTTAAACATGCTTGTGTGTTGTGTAACAAGGCGGAGTAGCCAGATTTATGATACGATTCATTACGTACGATACCTAGTAAGTTACCATTGTAGGTTTTCATGCCGCAATTTAACTACTACGTAATGTGCTTTTACGACTTTAGAGCTCTATATTTTTAGCTAAAACCCTATAATATTAAGTGAGCAATAATTGTATAGGCCTATATGTATGTTTTTTTTTCTCGAAAACGGCTCTAACTATTTTCTCGAAAGTTGGTACTTAAGGGTTTTTGGGAACGAGAAATCGATTAGATCCCATCGTTGTAAAAATCCGTTATTGTGTAGGTCCGAAAAAATCACAGGTTTTACATGCAGTTCAGAGGTAAGGCTGCTTAGTAACACGTGATGTCATTGTTTTGGGTTTCTGCGCAACGATTTTCGCGCAGTGCCTACAGTACAGTATAGGTATAGTCTGTTTATCATTAGGTAATAGGATTCGCGCGTGAGTGAGGCCAACCTGCCAGATGACTTCGGCACTAATTAACTGACGAGTTTCAAATTGCGTCGTCTGTTTTTGTTGAATTTTATGCAGATTTGTCAGTAACTCACATCTAGCCAATTATGATAAACAGGCTGTAGAGATCGTGTGTGAGCAAAGTGGAGAGACATCATGAGACGCAACTTCAAGATATGGTGGCTGGATGCAGAAATTTGTGACATCACGCGTTACTGTCCAGGATATTGTAATCGGAGTTAGTCATTGACCTGAGCAGACCTACTTTTTTGGATCATGTGCAGAAGAAACGTCACTTTTTTAATTTGCTGCACTTATCTACCATTTACTTTGAGCTGCATATTTATTTATTTACAGTTTTTTGTTTTGTTTTTAAGACTCTACTGACAGTTTACGATGTTTTTATCTTCTTTTATAAACTTTTTAAGTAAATTTTATGTTCATGCTTTACGTTTTTTTTCGATTAACGTATTCGGTTACAGTACATGTAATTTGTTGTCAGATGCCTGCTGGACACTCTCCAAAAAACGTACTTTTAACTTCAATAAGCCATCACAGGAAGAGGTAGTTAGACAATCCCAGGCACCAACGACGCATACTCAGATCGATGACGCAGTACCTGGTAACTTAAGAGATGTTCGTAGGAGTGACGAAAATTTTCATATGAGTCGACCAGTCCGGGCAGCAAAAGCTATGTGTATTAACAAATTAGTCGGAGTCATCAGTGATCTCCGTGAGTCTCAATCCCAGGATATCTTGGATAAAAAGAGAAAACTGTGAAACGGCTGAAGAACGTCACCAACGTTTGAGTCAAATCCGGAAAAGGAAAAATAACCGTTTAGCTGAAGAAACTGTTGAACAAAAAGATCAACGCTTGCAACAGATGAGGCAACGATTGGCTGAAGAAACAAATGAGCAAAGGACTCAACGCCTACAATACTTGCGTGAATTAGCAGTCCACAGACGAGCACAAGAAACTGATCCGCGTCGACAGTAACGCTTAGAAGAACAACGTCGCAAAAATACTAGGCTTCAAATAGATTGAGCACTTACAAATCAGCCATTAATTCTTTTGTTTCTTACCAGAGCTTAGGAGCTTTTCGTGTAATTTGCTTGCTATATGGAGCTTTGCATTTCCCTGAGGAACGAGTGACAAATCGAACTCATCTACTTACTGATATCAGTTTTTATGCATGGAATGTTGTAAGTAGCATTTTCTAGAGTAAAAAGACGAAGCAGCTTAAAAGTTGTTTTGCCACCAGAAACTCCTCACCATACACGAAATGTTGTATGGAAAGAAATACTAAAACTTACATGTTAATGTTAATCACAATATTACAACGCTAAATATCATCAATCCAGATGATATTAGCATGGATTTTTCAGACAGCCTAAGACTTTAATATAATTTTCGAATAATTTCTTTATTATTCTAGTTACATATTTTTACGCGTTAAGATTACTTGTAAAGTACATTTCTAAATATCACTATTGTATTAACGACTCGGAACACTAAGTTTTTTATAAGTAAAATCATAAAGATTTACCTTAAAGCCTAAACCGGGTTTCTCCTTTAAAAGGCTTCTTCAGAGGCTGCCGTAGGTAGCGCTGTCCGTCTTGTTGTTGGCGACGGGATAGATTTTCGAAAGATCGATGCCGTGTGTGTTGGGTGAGATGTGTTCGAATAATGCGTGCGATTTGAATTGTGTCTGTTCGTTTAGGATGTAAACTTAGTGTTCCGAGTCGTTAATACAATAGTGATATTTAGTTAAGTAACGGACACGTCATGGACAACGAAATCCAAGTACATTTCTAGCTTAATAATTTGTGTCTTTTGTATATTTGTATAATACAATTGCTATTATTTTAAATTTTTATATAATATAGCCTACATATAAAATTTACTTATTCTATGAATTCCTGTTTATGTTTACAAATCCTGACAATTTAATGTAAAAAGAATCTGTATGTAGGCCTAAATGTCAAAACCAAGCGAAGCTCGGTCCCCGATATTTTTAACTACATTCATCTCAAGGGAAAGTTTTACGAACAACGAAACCCTAGAACAATATTCTGTTTGAAGGAAAAAGCGAAAAGGAGATTTGTATAATAGTTTAAAGCAAATTATAGAAATCTATTCATTTTACAATTTAGACCAAATTTATTGTGGATTTAAGGTTGCGATTTTTAGGAGTTTATTTGTGTTAGAAGGCATCCTCAAAAATGAGTTCAAACAGAAATTAAAATGAGTTCCTCACATTTTTCAACAGAAATTAATTCTTGGATTTCGTTGTCCATGACGTGTCCGTTACTTAACTAAATATCACTATAATATTGACGACTCGGAACACTAAGTTTTTTATAAGTAAAAACGTAAAGTTTTACCTTACAGCCTAAACCGGCTTTCACCTATAGAAGGCTTCATCAGAGGCTGTCGTTACTAACAGCTGTCGTTAGTAGCGCTGTTAGTAACGACAGCCTCTGATGAAGCCTTCTATAGGTGAAAGCCGGTTTAGGCTGTAAGGTAAAACTTTACGTTTTTACTTATAAAAAACTTAGTGTTCCGAGTCGTCAATATTATAGTGATATTTAGAAATTAATTCTTCGTCAGTGCCAGATATTTGAATTTGCAAAGTATGCAATGGACGTAGTGATTCTTATTTATATTTTAACGGAAAGTGATAAAAAGTAAGAGCAAACGTAAGATGTTTTTCATGTGCGTTCTGAAAAAAATCATATTTAGCACACTTCAAATTATTTTGTTTAAATCAGTACCGTGGCATGACTTAACGCTCATAGACAAGCAATTCCGTTTCTCGTTTCATTTATTACTACACAATATTGATAGTAAGTAACAACAGTAGGCAACAGTCAAGAGTATCGTCACGTTCAGAATATTAAGTATTTTGCTGTTTCTGTTGGTTAAATCAAAGTAGTAGTAGTAAATAAAAGTTATTATTCAACACATGCGTACATAGGCAAAATTGTAATTTGGAATAAAGGGCTGCATGAAGCGACTGACGAGCTCATGGCATTATCAAGACAGCCCCGTCCCTCCCAAATCCGGCACTGCAACTGGAATTGGAATCAAAAGATCGCTGTGGACTGAGTTCTGATCCCACCAACCCTACTTATAATATTATGCACATAGTAACATTAGTCGGAATATTCTTATTTCACTGGACTTAAATCTAAAAATTGTATTTCTCATAAAAATATATCTAATCCAAGACATACACAGAGTTTGTAAAACCCATCTTCGCTATATTAAAAATCTAAGTAAAAAGTTAATAAATAGCGTTGCATACGATAATTTTGATTTGACGCAATCTGGCACTGGCAACTCTGTTCGAGGAGTTGGGGTGTACCATAAGTACCATTACTGTTTGGAAACCATTGTCGGAGCGAATGTTGTATGTAGGTTTGAAATTGTAAGGTTATGTTCCGTACAAAAACATTTCTTTTTTAGCGGTTTATGATAGCGATTGTTTGTCCATCATGCTTCAAACAGATATGTCTGTGTTTTTGACGAAAGCAAAGGCCTTTCAGGTATAAAATCTTACGTTATCAATAATTATTGTGTAAAATTATGAGATTAATGTACGTGAGATATCCATACTATAGCACTGTGCAATGAAAGAATTTGTGTACAGTAAAGTAGAATAATTTGTTAAAGTTGTTTGCCATGAACTTTTATCAGCTAATCTGCTGTGGTTTACGGGAGTGTACAAAAAAAGTGCTTTGAAGTAAAGGTTTGAATGCCCAGTTTAGTCTACAGTATTCTTAAGTAAACTGCGTAATTATTGCTTGTTTTTGCGTATATTATACCAATAATACAGTAATAGTGTTTGAGCCCGGCGATAAAATCGTGTGATTATAGAGGGGATAGTATTTTGTGTCTCCATACTTTTAAAGTCAAACATCGCTTGCTGGAATGAGACCACAAAACCTGAAAGAATTGCCACAGCCGCTTGGTGGCCGGAGACTTCGTGCTCGTAAGTAATCGTATATGGCTGTTTTTGATTGTATTTTAATGTTTGGTTCGCAAGTCACAAGTTAAACTTCCTGTAAGTATGAACAATGGAATTAATGATTCCTCATTGTCTTCCTTTTTCTCATCCTTCCTTTTATATCTTAGGGTTATCGGTTCTCCCCACTCGTTAACATAGTTTAAAAAGTTAATGTTCTCAGAATTGGTTTATGTAGATGTTTTATTACAATTTTGTTTAAGGTAATAACTTATTCCATGATAGACCTTTATGCTTTGTTCATAAAAGCATAAGTAATTGTGGTGCTTATTTGTTTATGAGGGGGGGGTAGTCTCTTTTTGTAGAATTTTTCTTTTAACTAGTTTTTTCTGTGAATTGGGTGTCAAGAATAAGTAGTTAAACTAAACTTATTACCTTTCTCATTTGTGTGTGTGTGTGTGTGTGTGTGTGTGTGTGTGTGTGTGTGTGTGTGTGTGTGTGTGTGTGTGTGTGTGTGCTTTTTTGGTATTTTTGTGAAAGTAAATTTTTGAAAATCGATTCATAAATTTGTGTAACTAGTAGTGGCAAGGGGCCTGGTCATCAGCAGATTTTGTGATGACTACGCAAGTGGAGGAAGGATAAATATTAGCATATTTACCTTTTGAGAGCAAACATATTGAAAAACCATTGTGAATTGAATGAAGTAAGTGCATTACACACCAAAGCACCATTGGAAAAGAGTAACCAATTCACAAATTATTGCTACCATTTGACTTCCCTTCATCTTTCCTTACACCTGCCCACTCCATCAGCCTAAAACTCACACACATGAGTTCAGTTGTTGCTGGATTTAATGAATTTTGGGGAAGTTTGGTCGGTCTTGTTTATGTTTTCAGAATACGTTTTGTGTACGAGTAATTACATAGGCCTAATGTCGATGCTGCGCATTACATTTTGAGGGCGACTTTGCGGTGACCTTATAAGTAAGTGTTTCAGGTTTTGGTTGAACTTTGTCATTCAGCAAATTGAAGGCATAGCATTTTGGTTCATTCATATTTGGGGAAGAACATTTGATTATTAAAAACGAATGACCTTGTCTGTCTTTGAAGAGTCTTGACTTCAAAAATTATAGAAAAAATAAAATCAAAGTTCTTTTATATTAATAAGCAATTTAAGTACTGTCTGCAAGTGAGTAACATACTCAGTTGAATGTTACGTATTTATGATTTCAATGCTAATTGGCTCAGCCAAAAAAATGTAAAGTAAAAATCTGTTACCTATTTTGTATTTAATATGCCAAACTATCTTTTCCAGCACATTGAAGGGACTGAAGACATACAAATTTATACTTGCTGTGTGAGGGGGTGTATTTAGACCACTTTCAATAAAACTAGTGATGAGAAAATAAACTTGGAAATTATTGGTTAATGTCAATTTATATCACATTAGGATAATTTATTAATGTAATAAAGTAATTTTTGTATAGTCTGGATAATGAATAATCCAGTTTAAGTATCCATTTTATGATAATCGAGGAAACAAACTGATTCAGGATTAGATTCTACAGTAGAAAGTTAAACTAGTTAGCACTGAATATTCATATAAAAGATTGTCCCTTCCCTAGTTAACAGAATTACCTCTGTACCCTGTGGCTAAATAAAATTAGTTGCCATCTGGGTTACCAAATATAGTGGCAGGTCATATTAGTATTTTAAAAATAATATTAAGTGATAAGTTTCATTATAATTGATTTGTTTACTGTATACTGTTTTCAGAAAGTAATGAATTCGCCTGGATATCAAAATGAATTAATTTACGTTGTCCTGGGAAATGAAACGTGTGATCTAGATTCAGCTGTCTCTAGTTTGGTGTATGGATATACACTTTTTCGGAAGTATGGCCCAAATGTACCAGTTCTGTCTGTTTTAAATGTAGACTTTGCAGACTTTAATGCCAAGACTGAAGTGGTTTATCATTTAAAAATGTGCAACATTGATGTTGCCAACATTATCTTCAGGTTTGTTGCATATTTTTTTTTTTGTCTCTGTATTTTAGTCATGTTATTACCATGTAATGTGAAATAATTTTTGTCTGTAGGGGTGACATTAATTTGAGAACTCTTCATGATCAAGACAGATTAAAGTTAATTCTCGTTGATCATCACAGTTTGCAGCCATGTGATGCATATTTGGGTTCGTCAGTTGTAGAAGTGATAGATCATCGACCTAGGGATCCAGCATGGACATGGGACAATGCCAGAAAAGTCATCATTCAGACTGTTGGTTCATGTTCAACTCTGATAGCTCAAGAACTGATGAGTACAGACTACACTTATGTTACTTCACAGATTGCTAAACTTCTTTATGGTAAAATGCTGAAATTTGTACTAGTTTTATGCTACTAAATACATATTTTTAATATCACACATTGAAATATAATAGAATAACAATGGGGCAATTTCAGAGAAGTGACATATTTTGAGTTTACTTATTTAGGTTACATAAATTATATATTATCCAATTTTGAATGTCAACAGCTAACCTTTATACAATTCAGGTTACATAATATCCATATGGAAATTATTTAGCAATTTTAATATGTGTACATTTATTGCAAATAAATAACTTAAGTCTGTGCTTATTAGGTCCAATTGTACTGGATACAGCTTGTTTCTCAGAGAATGCTGGAATTACTACGTTGCATGATAGAACAGTGGCATCCAAACTTGAAAGAATTGGAGGAGGAAATCTCATAAATAAGGAAAAGATGTTCAAGGAATTACAGGCTGTGAAGGCAGATGTTTCCAATCTGACACCATGGCAGTTGATATCTAAGGACTTAAAAACGGTTGGCACTGTTCAGCCAATACCTATTTCAGTATTACCCATTATGGCAAAAGTAAGTTATAGTACTTTATATATATTTGATTTTTGTTAGTCACTACTATTTATTAGGGAATTAAATGAAAGGAGTACAGACAAATTATTCTCTGTTGGTGAAAATGCCATGAAAAAATGGATAAGTATGCATAGCATTTTGTATTGAATTACTGTTATTCCTTCTTTTAAGGTATGGGAAAAGTGCTTTTGTCTACCTTTTTTTAATATTAAATCAAAACCTTGGATTGGTTTGGTTGATTAATTTTTGTTTCTATCCCAAATTTTGTTTTAATATAGCCTATAGTAAGTTCATTCATGCTGATATCCGTTTGAATTTTGTATAATAGGATGTATAGTAATTGGCATTTCTTTCTCTTCGTAGTCAGTTCATTCCTTAAGCATAGTGATTCTATTCTATTTATCGAGAGTTGAGAATAGATAACGTACAAAGAAAACGTTCCAGTTGGCCAGAGTTAATGTGAATAGAATACAACACTTGAACAACACATATGGTCAGAACACAGAAGTCATAAAGAAAATCAATTCATAACTTAAAAATAAATTTAAAATACTGGAATAAATATCTAAAAAAAAAGTTTGACCATAACTTGTTATAATAAGCATTTTTTCCTGTGTTCGTGAAACATGTGAATTAGTTGCTCACCATGTTTAGAATTAACAAAACTTTATGACAGTAAAACTTGACAAAGCAGAATTGCAAGGGACTGAAACTTTTTCTAGACTGACAAGTTTCCACACGTCATTGAATACTCAAGAGAGTCAAGTTCTGCACTTTAAATTATATATGTACTTTGTTTCTGTACTATTACATATACTTTTGCCATATATAATTATTGTATAAACTTGTCTACCTATCATTTTTGTTACTTTAGATGACTGTCTTTATTTTATGTACCTAGCTTAAACATTTACGTTATATTAATACTATATTATGTATTGCTTGTACTTACATAAAATCAGAAAATATGTACTTTTATGCAATGTTATATATTTTATAATTACATGTTTTGGGCTCAGAGTACCACCTTCAAGTTATAACTTTATATGAAATCAATAATAAAAGCAAAACGCCATAAATAATATACTGCCCAAGACAAAACAGCTGTCCGAATAAAGTACAGAAATGAAGTATTGTAGCAGCATTTATGAATTACAAATTTGAGTCTTTCCGCATTTTAAATGCATTGTTTCATACTCGGAGGTTAACTTTATTTTTAGCTTCGATAACTTTAATCTTATTGCTAAACAGTAATGATACAGAATGTTTAACTGTGATTCTTACTCTCATACCATGTTTCTCAAAATGTATTTTGTGGCATGGAATCTACTGTTGTATTAAGTAGTGTATGATGACGGGGAATATTAACATTGATCAGCCTTTTGTGTTTATGGTTTTGTGGTATAACTGAAAGACTTAATCATGAAACCAGCAGTACAAGATGCATAAACATCTGTAGTACCTTACTAGCTTAACTTACATTGACACTGACATTTTGAGCCTTCTGTGATATTTGCAAACTGGTCAGAGAGCGGTGACTTCAGTACCTTAATAATTTTTTGTAAATCTTTTGTAATATAAAATGGATATAACCCCAAAATTATTGATAACATGCAAACAAAATTAACTAAAAAATTCTAAATATTTCTTTTAATAAAAATCCACAGACCATTCAGAATATTAAATATATTAATTTCACATACATAGGCACTATTAATCATAAAATTACAAAATTATTCAAAAACCAAAATATAAAAATTACCTACGATACTAATAAGACAGATTTTGACAGAATCAAAACAAATAAACAAATAATTTTATTCATAATTTAAATTAATTATATATAAAATTGAATGCCCTGATTGTAACAAATTTTATGTAGGCCAAACAAAACACATTTATAAGAAAGATTTATTTGACATATTTAAAAACCATGACGTATATATAAATCAAATTTAGCTACTCATTCAGTTAAAAATAATTACACATTCCCATATTTAAATAATATCACTTTATTAAAACATATTTCCAAAGGTCCAAAAATAGGAAAATTTAGAAATATTAAAACATAAAATAAATAATAAACAAATTCACATTAGTACCAAAAATGATAGTTTTTCAAAATTACTAATTTAATAAAATAATAAAGGTTTATATTATATTTTACACTCAGTTATATAACATTTTGATATACATATATAAAAAACATAAATTAAATTTAATCAACATATAACACAGCTGTTGTTAACAATTGGTTTTAAAATATTTTTATTAGTTTGTAATATTCTGATGATGAGAGTTTAAACTATCGAAACAGTGCAAAATGTTCAAAAAATATATAATATATTCTTGTGATAAAAGTGTTATTTAATAATAATAATATATAGCTCAGAAGTGTAGTTTGTTTATTTTCTTATGTAATTCATTATCTGGAGAAAGCCCAGAAAATTAAGATTTTAAAAAGTAAATTTCTGTGTGATACAGATGTTTTACTGAAATTTAGCATTCCATTTCCATGTAGAGCAGGTTCCACATTATGCAATAGGTGACATCAGTGACAGCTTGTGAAATTGTTTTTTGGTGGGGCATTATGATACATGGCATTATTATATTTAATAAAATTTATATATACTATTGACACTGTGACGACCAACGGCGTAATGGTATGCCACCAGTGGACTTGGTATTTTGACAAGCGGCATATTATTACGCCACTCACTTTTCAATGTTTTCAAATGTGTTGCGTCTTGTCATTATGCCACAGAATTAATGCAGAAGGTTTATCAAGCATTTTGGTTCTTGTTTCTGCCTCCATATTGCAGCACGAACTGGAGAAAAGAGTTCATATGAAATAATGTAAACAGTCGGCAAGACTAAACAGTTTATATTTTGCATGTTCAGCATGTGAGTTTTGCTTTTGTTTACGAGTACTTAAAAGTTATTTCATGATTCTCTTTCATTTGAGTGTTATTGTATAGTTGTGAGTGTATTATTTAGCATATTAGTGTATTATTTATTATTAAATTGATATACTGTAAATTGTTATCCTTTCAACTCTATGTTAACTTAGAAATAATGATACAGTCATAACGCTATATAGTATACTATATGTGTTATTTCAACATTTCTTTAGTCATTTCCGATATTTGTCTGGAATATTTTGTTTTCGTCTAAACTGATTATAGACATAAAAATTAATCCCGACGTTCTGAAAAATAAATAATTATGTTTGGATATAAATTCAGGCCCTGGATTTCCTACTGCTCTAAGAGTTTGCGTGTCCATGTACAGTACACTTCAAATTTTATCACTCTAAAACACATTATAATGTGTAATTTTTATAATTAACACATACAACACATACTTTTTCTTTATTAAAGACAGTAACTGAGTTATAAACAAAACAATATGAGTAAACTTTAGTCTAATGTACTTGTTTAAGTTTAAATAATATATTGTCAAAGAATTTTTTCTCTAAAACTTTTACAAAATATCATACTTTTTACACCTTTCCCTGAGGTATAAATAAAAGAGAATAAAAATATAGAGTATATTGAAAAGAGGAATGTCTGTTCAAACATTTGGTGTAATTATTTTTAGTAATAAATTGTAGTAAATAGGTATAAGTGTTCCATAGTTTTTTTTTCCGCTGTTCACAGGGTCTGTGTTTATATATATGTATATATATATAATATATATATGTATATATATATATATATACACACACACACACCGTGGTACTCAGTGTTGTTACTAAATCTTTTACTTGTATTGAAGGAGCTGTGGCAAATTATTGGTTCAGTCCTTTTCGGCTTTTCGGTGCTGCTGCTGCCGTTGGTGATGATAATTTTATTTATATATATATATATATATATTGCAATGATTCAGCCATATGTCGTATTAGGCATTGATTTGAATAAATATAAAATTTGTAGAATTATTATAAGTTAAGGGTAAATGGACAGGTCTGAGATTGTAAAAATATTTCATTGTTATATTAGGGGAGAAATTAACCTGTTTCGACAAGCAAGGAATACCTGCTCAATTGTATGTGTGTTATGCGTGTATCTTGTGTGTGTTAGTGATGCATGTATGGACAGGAATCTCAGCTACCCGCCCCAAGTAATTAATAAAATAATTATTTAATTCCACTGTGTAAAAACTAATTAGTTTATAAACAAACAAATGGCACCAAAGTGTGTGTACATTTTATAGTTATCCCCAGTTAGAAAATGACGTTAATAGGACACGCTACGCAAAGTCAGTGGGAAATAAATGTGCCAAAAATACGCAAATTACCCTAAGACGCTCAAATTAATACAGTGAGTGCTTAATCAAATTAGCTATGATTTGTGCTATCTCGATTCCGTGAAAAACATTGCTATTTGCTAATAATTGCAAATATATGAAAAGGGTCGAGAGTGGTGGCTATCAGGTGATCTGCAGGTATCGACAGGACGATTTTGGAGCCAACTGGCATGGAATCTCGAGAGGGTATAAATTAAGGGTTCGACCAAAAACCCGTCTCTTCTTTTCAAGACAGTTGCAGTCGGACATGCTGTCTGTCGGCAGAACAGTTTTATTTTTTTTTTCAAGTCTCATTAATGAACTAATAAGACGTTCAACAATTAGGTTGACAAGATTTCGGAAAGCGTAAACTACCGGGACCGTTCAAGTCTACAAAGAGTATCTACGGAGAAGCTACCAGAGCGACGAGGGATGCTGGACTCTAGACATATCCAGGACCACACACTGCTGGAGAACGACGCTGGACTCTAGACATATCCAGGACCACGCCAGGCCAGGAGGAATGGAAAACCAACTCTGGACAACGCTGGACCCCGTCAATAAGTCGTAAGATCTTCAGAACTCGAGGTGACATGCATAATGCATTTATAAATGATTTTAAAAAAGAGCTCATAAAGACTATATCAAAAGACAATAAATTAAAACAAAGAAAAATTTATAATTAGTAATAATATTTTAGAAATGTAGATAAATGTTTAGTCGTAAGAATGAGCGATCGCATATAAAGAAATAATAAAAAAAAAGAATTTAAAGTTGAGAGTAGATTTTGTTTATCAAAGTAAATAGTTAAATTGATTTGATATTTGCATTATAGAAAAGAATAATTTAAATGTGAATATAAAACAAATGCCAGTCTAAAAGTAATTAATATAATTTTAAATTTAATTTTAAACATTGGTATAGGCTGAGCGAGTTGAGGTCAGATCTGAATTAAAAGAATTCAATTCAAATTACATTTTAATTTTATTAGTAAATCAAATTATTAACATGTCTAGATTAAGATTATTAACATGTCTAGATGTAAGAGGGTTTTAAATGTGTGTAACACCGTATAGTATAAGAGATAAACATTTAATAATGAGTAATATCGTGACCGAAGATTATTAATGATGTTTATTATTTATAAGATTGAGTAAACAATAATTATGAATTTTTAAATACTCATAAATCTAATACTCTTATTATAATTACACCTGAACCCCAATTACACATACACGTTATTTGTATTGTTATAATTTTGTCGCCCGTTAACATGTGGCACGACACGCTTACATTTAATAACGTTGTATCGTTGTAATAAATGGCGCTCCAAGATCGTGGGGCTCCACAAATTTAAATCATATTAAATTTGCAATTTTATACCGTTATATAAATGGCTCCCAAAGAACGTGGGGCTCCAAAAATTTAAATTATTTTAAATTTGCATTTTATACCATTGTAATAAATGGCGCCCATGAACGTGGAGCACGAAACGCCTACATGTAATAATTAATGTATGATCTATGATTACCAGTGTTTTATAATTTATATGTTATAACTAATGTTATATTTTAATTAATTTTGTATGGTAGTATATTTTAAATTGTTGTGTATTATTGTATTGTAATAACGCAACTGGCACCCACCCAAATAAACAGGTGTAATTGTAACAGGAGTAAATAAAAATAAATAAATAATAATAACTAAACAATAAATAAATAAAATTAATTAGTTGGTTCCATAAGAATAATATTCTAAAACATTATAAATTAATATTTTAATAATAATTCAACATGGCAGCACCAGAAGGTTTTGATATGGAGGCATGTCGGAAAATGATGTGGGCCATGATGGATGAAGTAAGCACAAAACAGACAGAAAATTTTAATAAACAGACAGAAAATTTAAATGCTAGAATAGACGAATTAAAAGAATTTAATAAGAACCAAACAGAAGTTTAGAAAATAAATTAGAACAACAGACTGAAAATTTTAAACAGGACACCATAAAAATCACAGAGAGGTAGAAGAATTAACAGAAAAAATTGTTGATACCAACTTACGTATTGACACTCTAGAGAATAATTTTAAACAAGCCTTACATGAGCAAGTTGTAAGGATTGAAAATAAACAAAAAGAATTACGTCTTGAGTGGAGAAAAGATATAAAAGAAGCGCATAAACAAATAAATGATAATTTAAATGATACTTTAATTACTATAACGCGAGAGCAGGATGATAAAATTCAAACTGTTAATAATATGTCACAAGCAAATACCAGTAAACTTAGAGAAATAGAAACACGTACAGTAGTTATTGAAAATATAATTGAAGAAACTATGAAGGACCGTTCGGGAGACGTATCACATATGAAAGAGGAAATGAACCAGCTACGAAGTGAGTTGAGAAGACAACAGAATCAAATGACAATGTTTCCTACACCGATGGACGAAAGGAGCAGACTAAAGTTCTCAGGTGGTAAATGGGAGAACAGTATGGAATTCCTAGCTAGAGTGGAGAAAGAAATAGAGAAGATTGGCAGTGCAATAAATGACGACGAGAAGATAGACTTTGTCATGCGATATCTTAAAGATTCAGCCAGTCAATGGTACTCTATTATTAGAGATAACGTCAGTACGTATCAGCAGTTTCGTGAGGCATTCGAGAACAGATACTGGAATGTACATACCCAACGACAGGTGAGGGATCAACTCGAATATGGAAAGTTCAACGCACAAGGACAACAGAGTATCGAACAATACGCAATTGCGCAAATCGAACGCGTAAAACATTTAAAACCAAAATTTTCTGAATATGAGACAGTGTCTAAGTTGTCTTACCATTTCCATAGAGATATCCAGTTAGCTGTATATACGCAGGGTGTCAGAACGGTCGAACAATTCTTAATACTTGTCACTCAATAACAAAATATTAAAAAGAGTAACACTTCACCACACAATCAACAAACACAGATTAATTATCACAATAGTTACGACCGTAGTGATAAAGCACGAGAACGTGATGATACGCAAAATCGTGGTAATTATAGGTGAAATTTCATGCCGCCAGCACACAGTATAAAACAAAACACAGCTGTGAATAACGCACACGACGTACAGAAGGAACCACACTCGGAGAGAAATGTGTGTGATACAAATTGGAAGAAAAGATTTAGTAAAACATATGATTGCTCCATATCCACAATGGAGAGCAAGAGAGAGAGTGCAGAGAGAGAAATCAAAGCAAGACCGCGACAAAGCTCTGTTCAACCATCCTGTTCCCATGACACAAAACAATGACTGAAAAACAGGACGTACGGCTACACAATAAACAATATATATCCGTGCGATGTGAGAAATGAGTTATTAGGCACCGACAGAAGGGTGACACTGAATCAACCAGAAATAAATTGTCCTATAATTAATGTACGAATTAATGGATGTAGAATTAAAATGTTAATCGATACAGGTAGCCAAGTAACTGTACTAAGTAATAAGTGGGTACAACAACATAAAAAATATTTTAAACAAATGGCTATTTTACCTGTCAATAATATAAATGTTATTACAGCCATGAATAAGAGAGAAAAGGTTAGACAGCAAGCTTACGTAACTTTAAATTGTAAGGACTTAGAAATAACATGTCCTGTGATCATAATGAATAAACTTATTTATGATGGAATTATTGGAATAGATTTATTAAATACTTTAAGTGCAAGGATTGATGTCAATAACAATAAGATGTTATGTAATTATAAGAATATTCTATATGAATTAATTATGAATGAAAATGAAGAAAATGGTGAGGTAAGTGGAAATCCTATTGTCGTATCCAAGGTACGTATACGATATGCACCTACTCAGCATGCTAATTCAGCCGAAGAAGGAATGTCATCTCAGGAAGAAGCGAAGTTATGTAAATTAATAGAAGAGTATAATGAAGTATTCAGTGATATACCGACGCAGACCACAGTCTACGAACACGCTATTATGGTATCAGACCGTACAAAATTTGTCAGACGAACGTATCCAATATCCGTGAAGTACGAGGGAGAAGTTGAACTGGAAATACGACAGATGATAGAGAATGACATTATTGAGCGGTCGAACAGCAACTTTCTTAATCCTCTAGTTGTAGTAATGAAGAGGAGTGGAGAAGTACGTTTATGCCTGGACATGAGGAGTTTGAATAGCGTCGTTCTACGTGAATTCGATTGTGCACCACCTGCGGACGAGTTATTTGCAAAATGTGAAGGAGCACGTATAACGTCTCATACGTTATAATATTGGGAACCTGGTTAATTGGCTCAGGTCAATTAAACATGCTGCCATAATATTAACAAACTCATAATTAACTGAAATATAAACAAACGCTAAATAGGATCCCGTGAATTCAGGAATTTAGACAGGGGTTTGTAGTTTTATTCACTCACCTTTTTGGACCATGACATCTCTTTATTACATATTGTGTTAACATCCGAGAAGAAAATTAGTAATGTGTATACTAAAGACAAAATATTTGCACATTTCGTACAATTGAAATTAGTGTAAGTCATGAGTGAACATAACTTGTACTACCCTCGGATCCGAGTTGTTTGTTCCTGTATATGATATTGCAAATAATAATCTTTATTTTGTGCCATCTGAAGAATGGGCTTATTTAACTTTAGAGTGTTATACTCATTAAATTCATTAAATTTAACACATCTTAATACATATCATGAAATTACAATTTTATGGTAATTAGGTCAGTCTTTTGTGTTTTATTCTTCTCTTATTTTGTTATTTAAGTGTCTTTCATATATATTAGTTTAAGTTAAGTTCTGAACCACGGAAGTAGAACTTCCGTGTCACCTGTGTGTAACATGTCCTCAGCGAATCGGCGCTTCTGTCTGTTGTGCAGGGTGTCTGGGAGATCTTCTGTCTATCGTGTGTTGAAGTATGGTGTCATTATTAAAGATGAGTAGTCTGTCTCTTCTGTAGATTCTTGTGGTCTGTTCTTTTGGTGGTAACTTTCACTGGTGTTCACATTGTTGTACCGCACATACTTCTTATGATTAACAGTTACATTTTAAAAGTTTAACATCACATTTAGGTGATGTTGTTTAATTATAGAGATGTCATCGTCGCACACTCAAGTCGTTTACAACATTCACATCATTCTGCGATTACACAAGCTTTACCTAGTCTACATGTTTTATATTGTCAACATAACTTTCTGTACGCTGTATCAGCAGCGGAGTCTCTGAGTCAATTGAACTAACTAACTATAGGGGTAATGGGGCTGTCCGCGCGCGGGTAGTTTCTCAGCGTGAAAAGTAGTTCTCAATTATTATTAATTATTTTCCTTTAATTTGCTTACAATTTTAATTACATCACTCTATACTGTTATTAATCTTTTATGTAACACGAGGTCGTTATAGATTTATTGGGTTTCTTACATCTAATTTTATTAATTGCTACATTGGCAAATCGGCATGTTACTACCGGTTTGGGGCATGGAGAAAGGGTTCATCAGTACCTTATTAAATTATTTTAGTATTATAATTTTTAATTTTTTTTTTTATTTATTGTGTGATTTAGGCATCTTAAATCGTCACATACTCCTCCACTTAAAGAAGACACAGGGTCAGGGACCGATGTGTTTTCAACAGGGAAATAGATTGGAATTGCACTGGGAGTTAGCTCAGAATTTCCGTGCGTAATTCCTTTCTCTCTTTAAGCAATTTCCTCGAGAGGTACATGAATCACTCTCAATTTACTATTTACTATTAACAAGAGATATAATGCCATATTAACTAATACTTAAAATACATTAAAATCAAAGTTCATAAACTATATAGAATACACAAAATTCATCTTAATTCTACTACTTAAGACTACTACCGGTTTTTTCTGTTTAGTTTTTCGCTACTCTTTCATGGAGTTACTCTTCACAGAGAATGTTTCACATTCTTACTGTATTTCCTTTTCTTTTTCAAGGGTTTCGTTGAATTGTAGTTGCCGAATCATTTTGTTAAAGTACTGGTAAAGTACTTGTAACGTTACTTATATCTTGTGTCAGCTGACTTCTCACTTTGCTTATTCTTTCTCGGTGAACAGGATCTAAGGTTGATCAGGCCTCATTCCTATTTATACAATTTGGTAATTAAGTCGTGACTCAATTACAATATAGCAATAATACGTCTTAATACATCTATCCTTTTCTACTTCGTTTTTTCTTTTCTTGCTCACTAGCATGTTTATTTCCGTGATAATATTTTATCTGGGAAACATGACTTCTGCGTACATAATTATTTGTAGCAGGTTCATACAGTGTTACGGTTACAGGAGTTAAGTATCTGTAAATTTTGTAAGGGCCACACCATCGGTAAGATAGTTTGGAGGTGGTCTTATCAACTGCACTACTCGTCGGGTGAGTTTTGTACATCACTAAGTCTCTGACTTGATACTTTATTTCCTTACTATCCCGCTCATGATATTTTCGCAATTTTCTCAAGTTCACTCTTAAGTTAGCGCGAGCTTCGTTCCATATCTTTTTTATATTTTTTCCACTGATTTCATGGGTAGTAATTCATGTATTTTCCACTTGGTGGATAATGAGTGATTTGGTTTATATTTATACAACAAATTCAAGGGTGTCGATTTATGTCCTTCATGATATGCTGAGTTGAAGGCAAATTGTATCCAGGATATGTTCTGGTCCCAAGATGTTTGGTCGTTTGCATGGTAGGCTATTAAAGCGGATTTTAGGTTTCGCAAATACCTTTCAGCTATATTACCTTGTGGACGATACTCAGTAATGGTGATGTGGTCTATGCCTAGTCTGAAACACATATCCTTGAATTCTTTGGACTTAAACTGGGGTCCGTTATCTGACACTAGATGTACTGGCGTACCGAAGTCTTTGAATAATCTATCTTGCAAAATCTTCACTGTGGTAGAGGCTAACGCTCGTCGCATGGGACGCATCCAGACGAATTTGGTAAATGAGTCTACACAAATGAGTAGCATGGCATTTCCTGATTTTGAACGTGGGTAGGGGCCAGAAAAGTCTAAGTAAATTTTAGAAAAGGGTGTCGTGGGAGTCTCCGAGATTAATTTACCTATGTGGCTGTTTCTCGCTGGTTTGCTCAGTGCACAAAACTTACACTGTTTTACGAATTTAGCTATCTTGCTGTTCATATTTTCCCAATGATATTCTTTTCGAATACGATGTATTGTTTTATTTATTCCCATATGTGCTCCAATGGTGGATGAGTGGTAGTATTCCATAAGCATTGGTTTAATAATATCCGGGGCAATTATTCTCAAGGATTTTCCATTAGCTACTTTGTAACATAATACTCTCTTACTCAATATATATTTCTCTGAATTATTTCCTTTATCTAACTGTTCTATTATTTTATTTAAATATGGGTCTTGTTGTTGATACTGAGCTATTTCAGTAAATGCCAGTGGGAATGCAGTAATTAGCGTATTGATTATCGATGTTTCACCACTTTCCTTATTTTCGGATATTTTATTAGGCAGCTGGAACATACGGGACAGTGTATCGGCAACTACATTTTGGGTGCCACGAATGTGTTGTACCTTAAACTTGTAACAATTTAATCTCAATACCCATCTTCCGATACAACCTAACTGTTTAGGGTGATTTAATAACCAAGATAAGGCTTGATTATCAGTTTCTAACAGAGATTCTTTATGTTCTAAAAAGGGTTTGAATTTCTCAAATGTGAATACTACAGCTAAACATTCCAATTCATATGCGGAGAATTTCTTTTCCTGGTCGGTTAGAGTTCGCGAGGCATAACTCATCGGTAATCTAGAATTATCTACTTCCTGATATATTACTGCTCCTAGTGCTACACTTGAACTGTCAGTTTGTACTACAAATGGTTTAGTGAAATCAGCTAATTGCAATACTGGGGGTGATATTATGCTCTCTTTCAGTGTTTCAAATGCAGATTGGTGTTGTGGAGTCCATTCAAATTTCACTCCTTTTTTTCTTAACGCGTTCAATGGTGTTGCTATATGAGCTAGGTGAGGGACATACTTGTGGAAGTAATTTATCATTCCCAAAAATCGGGCTATTCCTTTCGTATCCCGTGGTGGTAAAAATTCTCTGATAGCACGGGTGCGTTCTGGGTCTATGCCTACCTTTCCGTCGGCCTTTACTATGTGACCTAAAAATGAAAATTGTTTAACAGTAAAATTTACTTTACTCGGGTTTACTGTTAATCCGGCTTTCTTTAATCGTGATAATACTTCACGTAAATGATGCAGATGTTGATCCATAGATTCACTGTAAATTACTATGTCATCTAGGTAGTGATTACAAATTTAAATTTTACGTCGTGGAATATTTTCTCTAACAATCGGCTACATACAGAACTTCCTTGGGATATTCCGAAGGGTACTCTAGTAAATTGGTACAGATTGAATGGGACGGCGAATGCGGTTAGGCGTTTGGATTCTTCCGATAGCGGTATTTGATGAAATGCCTGATTTAGGTCCATTATGGTGAAAACTTTAGCTTTTGTAAAGTAATGGAAGGCGCTGTGGATGTCGGGGAGTGGTATGGACTTGAATTCTATTCTTTTATTTAATTGTCTATAGTCCACAACTAATCTATGTTTATCGGTGCCTTTAGGTACTAAAAACAGAGGTGATGAATAAGGTGAAGTGGAAGGTTCTATGACTTGTTGTTCTAACAATTTATTGATTTGATTTCTCATTACTTCCATTTTTGGTGGAGATAACTTGTATGGGTGCAGTCGTATTACTTTGTTGTCACTCAGGTTGATCTTGTACTCTATAAGATTCGTTAATCCTAACTTTGGGGTGAGGACAGTGGAAAATTCTTTTATTAGTTTTCGTATTTTCAGTCTATCTTACTTTCTAAATGATCTAATGCAGACTCGTGGTGTTCTAGGTGCGTTGCAGAAGTTTCCATATCTCCACTGTTGTTTATTTCATAATCAAAATTATATTTTCGAGTACGGTCGAATCTAAAATAATACTGCTTATCGTACATGACAAGAATTATACCTGTTTTACTGATAAAGTCCGCTCCTAACATTAAGTTTGGTCCTAATCCGTCATATACTAACACTGGAAAATACCACGTTAAATTTTTAATTTTTAGTTTAATCGTAATGCTGAGTTTTTTTATGATTAAGTTTTGTTTGTTAGCGGTAGCGCATTTTGTGTTCACTTTTTGACTACGTTTAACAAGGTTGTGTTTAACTAATGTATCTGCTAGCTGTTGACTGATTAAGCTCCGTGTCGATCCAGAATCAATTAATCCTAGGGTGGTAGTAACGCCAAGGTCGACTTGTATGTATGGTAATTGACACGTACTGGACTTGCATGTAGTAATTGAGTTGCATTTATCGATAAATCTCTCTACATAGGGGTCTAATTTTTTTTATTATTATTTTTTGTATTTCTGGGTTTTACCTATTTTCACGATGCTGCAGAAGACACAGGATTTCGGATCTCCCTGCCTTACATGTTTTTTTGAATAAGAGGGTTTTTGGTAGTGCTGTTTCTGTTTACAGTATCTACTGATGTGTCCTAATTTCCCGCAGTTATAACATCTTTTTTCTCTACTGACGGTATCACTCGTATTCTGTTGAGGTTTCAGTTGATGATTCGATTTAGCTTGGAAGTGTGAAGTTTCAGGAATTCGAAGTGGTTGCCTATCAAGGTGTGTTCTTGTATCTGATACCAGGGGTTGTGTTTCATTTCTACGTTGTGTTTGGGGGAGTAACGCACGTCGGTTCTGATACGAATATCATATGTTGGATGAGTGGATACAGCATTGTTCTAATTCTGTGAACGTGTTGGGTTTATTAATAAGTGCTAAGCGAGATCTCTCTTCCGGGGATAATTCTACCAAGATTGTTTCTACTAACTGATGTTCGCTCCAGTTTACTTGCAGTAATAAGGAAGCTTCTCTTATATCAGAGATATAGTGGGCGAGTCTCTCGTGAGCTCCTTGTACTCGAAGTACTGTGTTTCGTTTCAGCTCTTCGTAAATTTCCGTTGGAATAAAATGTCTTATCAGAGTTGTATGGAGTTCTACTGGAGTTGTGAACTTAATGACACCTGTACACGGTCCTTTAATGGTGGTCTACATTTGGGCAGAAGGACTTGTAATATTTCGCGATCGCTTAGTTGCTATAAATCTTTTATTTGTAGCAGATATTTTATAAAAGCTAATAGTTTGGTGATACCCAATCCATCCGTGTATGGGATTTCTAATAAAAAAATTTTTTCTACGGGGTGAGTTATCTTTCCGTAGAGGTCCACACTAAAGTTTACGTGAGATGTTACTCTAGGATGTCCTGATATTTGATTTGTCATCGCTGAGGGTGGTAACGCATAATTATTGATGAGATTGTGGTGGGCATTTGGAAGTGATGCTCCAGCTATCGGTAGGGTATTCACGTTGCTATTCAACAACTGATCATTACTCGGTTCTGTCCTCGATACCGGGGGGGATTCGAAATTCACGATAGTGGGTCGCTGTTCTAGGGTAGGTGATTGAACTGGGGAGATATATAATTTAGTCAGAGCTTCTTCAATTTCCTCCATTTTAAATGAGTCAGACTTTCTACGTAATTCTCTTATTGTTGTGGGTAATTGCTGTAATGCTTCGTCAGCAAATTTTTGCACATCGGGGGGAATTACAGTAACTGTAGGCCAGTTTAATAAATTATTTATCCGACGGGTTAAATGCTCTATTCTCTGGGTGGTACGTAAGATTATAGCTGGTGACTTCTCCTCGTGTAGAGATTGTGATATTGAGGTCAGTTCCCTATACTTTGCATAACATGTTTCTCTTTCGCTATCGAGACCTATTTCGCTTAATCGACTTAACTATGCGGGTGTATCTTGCCTACTTTCGCGTAACATTTTGCGTAGTTCCGTGACCGTTAAGTTCACGTAAGGTAGCCCGCGCAACAGTGCTTCATAGCATAATTCATCTTTTAACAATAAATCAGGATTGAATTGAGCCATCCTCTTAAGATGCTAAATCTTATACACTACTTATTCTACTTATACTAAACACCCTATTTTCCTATCTTTAGGTTTTGTAAAATTTGAATACATGAGAGATATTTATAAATAGACGATACGAGAGAATCAAATCTTGCCTCAGAGAGAGAAGAGGAATTTTCTCACAGATGTAATGTATTTTAACCATATGTTGTTACTGGGCAAGGGGGTCACACGGTTTGTATTATGCAATAGAGGTAGGCAGTGTATTGTCTAGCTCAACTTTGCAGTGGTTAACAATGGGATTGTTTCCTGCACGTTATTTTCCTGTCTAAGATTGTCATCAAACCGACAGGTTGGGGAATGACTTTTTGTACAGGAAAGAACCTGGGGTTACAACATTTAAATACCATTACCTATATTATTTTGCGTTATAATGATTATAAAACTCTTTATCCTAATTTACGATTTTACTTACTTAATTAAGAGTTCTTATTCTAATTTTTTTTTATAAGGTATTTTTATTTCTTATCATTAACCCTCAACTTTTTTTTTACTAGTTAATAGGGGTAAATATCTGACCTTTTTATTTATGTATATTTATTATCGTAGTTCCTAGTAGTTTTTATTATTTTACTTCACGCAAAAGGGAGAGATTTTAAATTCACATGGTAGTTAAACTCTCAGAGTGAATAACTACAAGGTATTAAATGACAATAGCAGAAAAAGCAAAAGCAAAACAGAGACACATTTTATTTTGCTATTAAGCAGAGTGGCACATTTTATGACGTCTCATACATTATAATATCGGGAACCTGGTTAATTGGCTCAGGTCAATTAAACAGGCTGCCATAATATTAACAAACTCATAATTAACTGAAATATAAACAAACGCTAAATAGGATCCCGTGAATTCAGGAATTTAGACAGGGGTTTGTAGATTTATTCACTCACCTTTTTGGACCATGACATCTCTTTATTACATATTGTGTTAACATCCGAGAAGAAAATTAGTAATGTGTATACTAAAGACAAAATATCTGCACATTTCGTACAATTGAAATTAGTGTAAGTCATGAGTGAACATAACTTGTACTACCCTCGGATCCGAGTTGTTTGTTCCTGTATATGATATTACAAATAATAATCTTTATTTTGTGCCATCTGAAGAATGGGCTTATTTAACTTTAGAGTGTTATACTCATTAAATTCATTAAATTTAACACATCTTAATACATATCATGAAATTACAATTTTTGGTAATTAGGTCAGTCTTTTGTGTTTTATTCTTCTCTTATTTTGTTATTTAAGTGTCTTTCATATATATTAGTTTAAGTTAAGTTCTGAACCACGGAAGTAGAACTTCCGTGTCACCTGTGTGTAACATGTCCTCGGCGAATCGGCGCTTCTGTCTGTTGTGCAGGGTGTCTGGGAGATCTTCTGTCTATCGTGTGTTGGTGAAGTATGGTGTCATTATTAAAGGTGAGTAGTCTGTCTTTTCTGTAGATTCTTGTGGTCTGTTCTTTTGGTGGTAACTTTCACTGTTGTTCACATTGTTGTACCGCACATACTGCTTATGGTTAACAGTTACATTTTAAAAGTTTAACGTCACATTTAGGTGATGTTATTTAATTATAGAGATGTCATCGTCGCACACTCAAGTCATTTACAACATTCACATCATTCTGCGATTACACAAGCTTTACCTAGTCTACATGTTTTATATTGTCAACATAACTTTCTGTACGCTGTATCAGCAGCGGAGTCTCTGAGTCAACTGAAGTAACTAACTATAGGGGTAATGGGGCTGTCCGCGCGCGGGTAGTTTCTCAGCGTGAAAAGTAGTTCTCAATTATTATTAATTATTTTCCTTTAATTTGTTTACAATTTAATTACATCACTCTATACTGTTATTAATCTTTTATGTAACACGAGGTCGTTATAGATTTATTGGGTTTCTTACATCTAATTTTATTAACTGCTACATTGGCAAATCGGCATGTAACTACCGGTTTGGGGCATAGAGAAAGGGTTCATCAGTACCTTATTAAATTATTTTAGTATTATAATTTTTAATTTTTTTTTTTATTTTGGGATTTAGGCATCTTAAATAGTCACACAGGTTATTTGACTAAGTTGGATTTACGGTCAAGTTTTTGGCAAATTCCAATTAGAAGAGAAGATAGAAAATACACCGCCTTCCTATACAAAAATAAATGCTACCTGCACAAGGTAGTTCCCTTTGGTTTGAGCACGAGTTTGGCTGCAATTGTAAAATGTCTGGAGAAAGCATTAGGACCAGAAGTGGAGCCTTACATCATGGTGTTTGTGGATGATATCCTGGTAGTATCAAAAACACTTGACGAACACATTGAACATCTTAACACTATATTCCAAAAGTTTAGGGAAGCCCATATATCCCTTAACATAGACAAGTGCGAATTCATAAACTCCACAATCCAATTCCTAGGTCATATTATTTCATCCTCAGGTATTCAACCCGATCCCATAAAGATATCCAGTATTACCGATTTCCCTACACCTAAGAACATTAAAGGGTTACGAGCATTTCTGGGACTCACAGGATATCTCACAACAATATGCAGATAGAACACAACCATTGCTGGAGTTAACAAAGAAAAATCACAAATGGAAGTGGGAGAAGAAACATCAAGATGCCTTCGACCAAGTCAAGAAGTTGTTCATTGAAAACATAATGCTTCATCATCCAAAGCAAGATGGAAGATTTGTTATCTATGCAGACGCTAGCGACTACGCATGTGGAAGTGTACTGTATCAACAAGATGCTACAGGGGAACACCGTGTCATTGCATATGCCAGTAGAGTATTAAAAGGGGGAGAGAAGCAGTACTCTACATCTGAGAAGGAGATACTTGCTGTAGTATATGCCCTGAAACAGTTTTGATATTATATTTACGGAACGCATTTTGAAATACATACAGACCATCAAGTGTTATCATTTCTATTAAAATGTAAAGTAACCAATGCTCGATTATTACGATGGATCCTAGCAATCGGTGAGTATTCCTTTACTATAAAATATTGTAAAGGGAAAGATAATTTTATAGCCGATGCTTTAAGTAGATACGTCACAGAAGAGTGTGAAGAGGTCTACGAAAAGAACCATAATGAGTTACAACTGTTACCTATTAAATTTACTGCTGATAATGATGTTAAACACATGTTGAAGACACCTACCAGACCATTACAAGGTACAAAATGGAGTCATGTAAACTAATGAGGCAAGATTGGGAGGTGGTATTAACAAATGATATGTTGCATAAATTAATTCGACCAACACACGAAAGTTTAGCACATGCTGCTGCACTTAAATGTTACTTAAGCCTACGTGAAGATTTCACCATCAATAATATGTTCAGGAAGATTAAAAACGAAAGTAAGAAATGTTATGAGTGTCAAACAGCAAAAGGACCGAATCTACATACCTATATGGAAATGCAGAGTATCCAAAAGGACCAGAAAGGAGAGCTAATTGCAGTGGATTTCCTTGGACCCCCGAGATCAAGTCGGGGAGTGAAACACATACTTGTTTGTATAGATTTATTTTCCAAAGCCATCCATCTGTATCCAATTATGCGTACCCACAACTAAAGTTGTTTTGAAAATACTCTTGCAGAAATACATTCCTGCATATGGTAAAATGAAGAAGGTACTTAGCGACCAAGGAGTGCAGTTCCAAAGTGAAGTATGGGAGAGAACCCTTCGTGAAAATGGGACCCAACCTGTACTCACATCAGTACGACACCCACAGGGAAATCTGGCGGAAAGAATAAATAAAGAGTTAGGTAAATATCTACGAATCTACTGTCACGATCAACACAACAAATAGGCAGAGTATTTACCTTTCTTTGAGAAAGCAATAAATGAAAATTATAGCGAAGCAACAAGTTATACGCCAATCGAGCTAGATGAAGACAAAAAACCTATTAGATTCTGGACCAAATATGTAAGCAAGCCAGAGAATCAAAACGTACCTATTCCATTAAGTGTGAAGATGCAGTATGCTGAACAACCCATCATAGAACAAGGTAACAAGATGAGAGAAAAGTTCAACAGAATGCATAAATTACAACGATTCGACGAAGGAGAACAAATTCTGTTGAAAGCTAATCCCGTAGGAAAACGCAGTGACAACACAGCGAAGAAATTTTTCCGACTGTACAACGGACCTTATATGTTGAAACAACACGTGGGAAGACAAAAGTGCAGTAATCGTATATGATGAGAGGAAGTAAAAAGACATCGGCAAATATCAGGCGACGTCATTCAATAAATTCTGCGTATGAATAATGAGAAGAGGGAGTGAGAGCGGGACAATAACACTGAGCGTCCAAGGTCAACGCACCGATCAGCTGTATGATGGGGGGTGAAAAAATATTGCATTCCACCACGGTGAGCGTTAGACTGATCTACTCATTATTGTGTTGTTTAACTGATCTAAACTAAAGTAAGCGAATATAATATGATTGTATTTGTCTAGAACAAATAGACAAAAATTTAATAAATAAATATTTATTAAATTTTTTTTCCCCAAGCAGAGGAATATAGCAACGATACAGCCATATGCTGTATTAGGCATTGATTTGAATAAATATAAAATTTGTAGAATTATTATAAGTTAAGGGTAAATGGACAGGTCTGAGATTGTAAAAATATTTCATTGTTATATTAGGGGAGAAATTAACCTGTTTCGACAAGCAAGGAACACCTGCTCAATTGTATGTGTGTTACGCATGTATCTTGTGTGTGTTAGTGATGCATGTACGGACAGGAATCTCAGCTACCCGCCCCAAGTAATTAATAAAATAATTATTTAATTCCACTGTGTAAAAAGTAATCAGTTTATAAACAAACAAAAGGCACCAAAGTGTGTGTAAATTTTATAGCTATCCCCAGTGAGAAAATGACGTTAATAGGACACGCTACGCAAAGTCAGTGTGAAATAAATGTGCCAAAAATACGCAAATTACCCTAAGACGCTCAAATTAATACAGTGAGTGCTTAATCAAATTAGCTATGATTTGTGCTATCTCGATTCCGTGAAAAACATTGCTATTTGCTAATAATTGCAAATATATGAAAAGGTTCGGGAGTGGGGGCTATCAGGTGATCTGCAGGTATCGACAGGATGATTTAGGAGCCAACTGGTGCGGAATCTCGAGAGGGTATAAATTAAGGGTTCGACCGAAAACCCGTCTCTTCTTTTCAAGACACAGATGCAGTCGGACATGCTGTCCATCGGCAGGACAGTTTTATTTTTTTTCAAGTCTCATTAATGAACTAATAAGATGTTCAACAATTAGGTTGACAAGATTTCGGAAAGCGTAAAGTACCGGGACCGTTTAAGTCTACAAAGAAATTCTACGGAGAAGCTACCAGAGCGACGAGGGATGCTGGACTCTAGACATATCCAGGCCCACACACTGCTGGAGAATGACGCTGGACTCTAGACATATCCAGGACCATGCCAGGCCAGGAGGAATGGAAAACCAACTCTGGACAACGCTGGATCCCGGCAATAAGTTGTAAGATCTTCAGAACTCGAGGTGACATGCATAATGCATTTATAAATGCATTAAATTGAAAAATTAATTTAAATTAATGCATTAAATTTTTAAATTAATTTTAAAAAAGAGCTCATAAAGACTATATCAAAAGACAATAAATTAAAACAAAGAAAAATTTATAATTAGTAATAATATTTTAGAAATGTAGATAAATGTTTAGTTGTAATGAGCGATCGCATATAAAGAAATAAGGAAAAAAAAAGAATTTAAAGTTGAGAGAGTAGATTTTGTTTATCAAAGTAAATAGTTAAATTGATTTGATATTTGCATTATAGAAAAGAATAATTTAAATGTGAATATAAAACAAATGCCAGTCTAAAAGTAATTAATGTAATTTTAAATTTAATTTTAAACGTTGGTATAGACTGAGCGAGTTGAGGTCAGATCTGAATTAAAAGAATTCAATGCAAATTACATTTTAATTTTATTAGTAAATCAAATTATTAACATGTCTAGATTAAGATTATTAACATGTCTAGATGTAAGAGGGTTTTAAATGTGTGCAACACCGTATAGTATAAGAGATTAACATTTAATAATGAGTAGTATCGTGACCGAAGATTATTAATGATGTTTATTATTTATAAGATTGAGGAAACAATAAATATGAATTTTTAAATACTCATAAATCTAATACTCTTATTATAATTACACCTGAACCCCAATTATACATACACGTTATTTGTATTGTTATAATTTTGTCGCCCATCAACATGTGGCATGACACGCTTACATTTAATAATGTTGTATCGTTGTAATAAATGCCGCTCCACGATCGTGGGGCTCCACAAATTTAAATTATATTAAATTTGCAATTTTATACCGTTATATAAATGGCTCCCAAAGAACGTGGGGCTCCACAAATTTAAATTATTTTAAATTTGCATTTTATACCGTTGTAATATATATATATATTGCGATGATACAAATAAATATTTTTGCATATGATAATTATGTGTGTTTAAATTATGCACAGTTCTATGTTGCAGGTGTAGAAAAATTATTTATTTATAACACAAGTAAATAATTGTTTATATGATATATTTAAATTAAACAAAATGTCATGTATAGTATTTTGTTTTCAAAGAGTTTATATAGTTCAGTTTTGATAGGTTGTACTTGAAACGTAGAATTCCTTTACACTCGGCGTGACGTCACTCACTCCGTCGCTGTTATGCTCCTCTCTACAATGATCGCCGGTCTCCTCTCTCACTATCTCTCTCTCCACTGGCGTTCGGCGAATAGCTGATAACACTGATGCAGATTTTACACACGAATTGTGTAGCATGACAGATAATGCCCATAATTCTGAATGGTAGAATGATCATAAAACCAAAATAAAATAAAAACATTTTAAATCCGAGAAAGCAATATAAAAAATTAATTAAGAACCACCGTAAAGTACAATCATAGATTAAAGTAAAAGTTTCATTTAAAACCAATGTTACAATGAGTGATGAATCATCAAAATAAACTGCAAAACTAAAAGTATAGAAAAAGGTAATACCCAGGTAGGATAGGAGTGAGTAAGGAAGAAACCCCAAACAAGACAACATCCACAATAAAGAAAAGGAAATACTTTTATAAGGAACAAGAAGAATAGGAGAAATTAATGAAGAAACCAGAACAAACAGCATCCACAAGAAGGAAGAGTGCTCTTATAAAAAACCCAAACCCCAAAAGAAAGTGATAAAAATAATAACAAATGAAAGTATAACAAAAATCTCAAATTTGGAAAACTATGTAAAATAAATGTAAGCCAAAAGTGTATAAAGTAGAATTGAAAGTGAACCAATGTGAAATAATTATATAATACAAAAAACAAACCTTCATTATCTTCTATAAATAGTTTTCTTGATTTTAATAAAACTATAAAACTAATTAGAAATAAAATCCAAGAATATAAAGGGGATCAGTGCAAGTTTTTGTGTTATATTAAATAAACCTAATGTGGCAATATTGAAGTTCATAAACTAAGTAAATTGTGAAATAGTACAACTTTGAAGTGTTTATATTGTGTCCATGAATAATATTAAATAAAGTATTATCATGACAGATAATACAGGTGTGTTTAAATAATAACTGCCACTCTTTATATACAACATTCATTAGAATGACATTAGATAAAGCAAGAGCAGGCCATATAAAAAGTGAAGTGACAAAGAATTATTACCCCAAAATCAAACAAAAAACAGCAGAGACTGAAAATAAAACTAGGTGTAAGAATTAGTGTAAACGATGGAAGGACAGATATGTTTTGTTTATTTAGAATAAGTTACTAGTGATAATCAAGACTGAAATGTCAGAATTAAATAACATCCTTTATTTATAAAATATTTATTGTGTATTACTAATAATAATTAAGTATAAAATGTCTGAGTTTGAAAGACTATTGTTAATTTCAATTATGTGTTATAAATTAAGAGTATAAATTATATACTAATTGTTCTTTTGTTAAAATAAGAAAATGTTAATCAATATTATATAGAATAGAAAGTCAGAGAGGGTATAAACAAAATGTATTATTTAAAAACTTTGTATGTAAAAACTGTTAGAAATCTAGGCCAAATGTTAAAACTAAACAGCATCAAAATTGATGAAATAAGTACAGAAAAACAATTAAACTGATGGGCTTTATATAAGGTAAATCAGTCATAGAGTCATGTAACTGGAAATATAAGTAAGAAAGATTTTGTAAAAAAACAGTGAGAATTATTGTTAAAAATGCAAATGTAAAAACTGAAAATTCTAAGAGGGGAATCACATATTAATGCATAATGTTTAAAAAGAGAACCAATTAATCAAATTACAAGAAATTAAGGAAAGATAAACCTTTTATGTCAATCTGAGATTTAATACAATCATTAATATAACATGTAAAATGGCAACATTTTTGAAAAGGACAGGAAGTGAATTTTAAAACAATTTTCAAAATGAAGGAAATATAGCATTTTGGATCAAAAACTTAATAAAACTATCTTATTTGGTATCAAATCAAGCAGAGTGAACTGAAGAAGAAGATTATGTATTTAGTAGTTAATAAATTTGAATAATAGCAAAAATATATTCAGTTATATAATATAAAATTCTCACATGCACAGGATGTAAAATAATTTTGAAACAATGGATTGCTAATATTAATTTGGCTAAGACTTTTGGAGAAGACGAAGGAAGTTAATTAGTTCATTATTAGATATTGTGAAGTACACTTGACATGAGCTCTTAAGCAATTTTTAACCTAATAGCTAAAACAGAAATGGCGTATATGCAATAAGCCTAGCCTGAAGTGAAAAATGCGAGTTTTGTAAAATTACATCTAAACGTAAATTCAGTGAACCGAACACCTACAAACATTAAACTAACTTCAAACAAGAACAGAACACAGTGAATACACTATTTAAATGATAATAAAACATTAATTCCACATCACGAAACAAACAGCAATTATCGACCTAATAGCCGAAAGTGAAAAATAACTTTAACAACACATTTTATCGAAGTGGACCACTAAAACTTAACCAGGAACACTCCACCAACACAAGAAGGAATAATCGCAACAGCAGGAACGAGAAATCACAGGAAAAGCAGCCTTTATTGGAAGCAGAATTAGCGAGGTGGTTTCGTCTGACATCTGAACTCGAAGCGGCCATCTTTTTCTTCCCACACTCCAACGCAACACTGCCTGTGAAGCTGAACGGTTCGCAAATTTCTTTACTCACACTTATATATTGAATGTCATATATGTATTTTAATTTTTAAGCTGATATATTGTAATGTTATACTTTCCATACTTTACCCTTTTCTCTGACTATCTATAAAATAACTGTTAAAAGAACCCGATACTAAATAATTGTACGAACTATTGAAATATACCCTGAGAGAGTCGATTAATAAATCGATAGAAAATCGATCATATCAATATTTGTTAATAAAATTTATTGAAGATCATAAAATTGAATATTGTTTATTCCTATATAATAATTAGCATAATACATAATTTTAGTTGAGCGATAACTACCAGAATTTTACAACCACGAAGGAAGATAACCTCCAAATAAGGAAAGTTCACTAATCGATTGTTTTTGGAGACAATCTTATTAACTGGTGAAGGAATTTCAAAATACAGAAAAGGTTTTAATTCTTTTAAAACCAATAATAAGAAGTCCGGAACACCACAAAACATTTTATAAAAATTAATTTTAATTTAATTTAAAACAAATGAAAATAAAATAAAATAAACAATAAACAACAAAAAAATTTTTCACAAACAAACAAATTAAAACAAATTTATTTAATTTGTTACAATTGTCACTTTCCAAATCGTTTGTTTACTCGCTTGCAATTGGTTATTATTAATTATTGTTACTCGGGGTGATAATGAATGATATTATTTAAAAGCGGCGTATATTGCTTACACCATCCGGCTATTCTTGAAGTGTTCTGCGTTAATAAGGATTTATCACGGTGGATAAATCTCCCTAAGCGAAAAATCTTCCACTAACACGTGATAGCACTTGAATTTTTATAACTGTTAGTTCACCCGCTTGGTTCTAATCGACAAACTCGAAAAGAGTCCCCAAGACTTAGAGTTGCTCTAGATTAAACCAGTTCGAAGAAGAAAAACTCTTGAAGAGCACATGTTCACTAGGCAACAGCTTCCGATGAACTGCCTCGAAGTACACGTGACATCCGACGGATCTGACTGAATTTAGGAGTTTCTGATTGGTCAATCGACTGTCTACGTGGTAGATTGGACAATAGATAGACGCGTTGCAGGTGAATCTTTGTATAAATCTGCGAGTGCCTGCTTAGATTTTATCTAGAATTTTTATTACTTTTCAATTGATAAGAGTCAAAAGTTGAGTTTTCAATTACTAAAAAACCACATTTAAAAAATAGCTGATAACAACAGAGTATATAGAAAATGTAGCTATTTTCATAAATAATTCACTGTCCAAGTCTCATGCCGATCGGATAACAAACGCAGAAGACACAACACGAAGGTTCACCACACGGGAACATCCGCACATATTCACAAACAAAGTACATGACATTATAGAGCAAAAATTTACAAAGAATTTGGTATAACACAAGTCCTTATCCATCACTAAATACAAAACTTGTAGCTAATTGACAAAAATTGCATAAATCAATTTAAAACATGCTAATGTCCGTCATCCATGCTCTGATATTCTTATTATAGATCATCATCCTGTGTTTTGTTACAGGATTAACCCCGCCACATATAAAAAAAAAATTTGTTTACATAAAAATACAATTTTTTTTCATGTCCTAAATAAATAAAACATCATTCATCCAATAATAATCATAATAATAACATAATAAATCCAAATCAAAATAAATAAATAAACTTCTTTCAAACCAAACATTCCTCCGTCACTTTGACAGTAATAATACAAACAAATACATGTGGTTGAATCTGACCTATAATCTCAAACACAGATAAGCGTATCAACACCCCTTGATATCATTTTCATAACTGAAAGTATACTCCGTTCATTCAAATAATTTATTCTGACATCTCATCTAATATTCTTAATTTACACTCATATTTCACATAATTTTCTTAAAACATTCATACCACATATACCCTGGCATATTAGGAACAATTATCTCCGACATAATACTTTCTTAGGGATGATGCGTGGAATTTCCCTATTACACGGTTAGTACTAGGGTTGGATACAATATAGGTGTTTTTACCATCTTGCTCGGATAAAATATATGGGCCATTGTACAAACTAAAGAATTTGGCTGCGGTGTTATCCTCCCTGTGACTGACATTCAAAGCCCTCAGGAGTACCCTCTCGCCTATTTTAAATGTTACCAGCTTGTGGTCTGCATTAAATCTTTCAGTCCGTTCTTCGTCACATTTCTTAATGCGTCTCCTGGCTTTCTATATGTTTCACCTCGCTCGGAATAGGCAATTTTTGCGTTGCAATCCTCCTGATGCTCCCATCCCAGACACACTTGGGTATTTCTCCAGTTTGCAACTCGTTAGGCGTAAATCCTGTCGTGTCATTGTAATTTACATTGATGGACTTCTCGAAAAACTCGAGATAATCCGGCCGTCTACTTTGGTTGGTATTACAATAAGTACGGAACAGTCGACCTAACTCTCTGTTGACCCTTTCAGCGAGGTTGCCCTGCGGTCTCCAGATCGCTGTTAACACAGTCTGGATATTGTGCTTCTCCAATTCGGATTGGCACTTCCTATTGGTGAACTGTTTACCCTGGTCAGATAACATTTTCTAACGTGACCATATTTAGGGATGTATTTATTTAAGACGACATTTAATACGGCCGCCATGGTGGGTCGTCCTATTGCATGTAGAGTTACATGTTTAGAGAACGCATCTGTGCACACCACCAGATTCCTCATACCCCTCGATGCACGCGGTAGTGGAGCTAAAAAATCAATACATAATAATTCATTTTTGTTTTTAGTAATAATATTGCCCATTTCTACATATGTGTGTTGATTCGGGTACTTTGCAGTTTGGCATATGTGGCAGGTACGCAAAATAGATTTAACTTTTCTAGCCATATTTAACCACACAAAGTCTTCTCGCATTGTTAAATAGCATTTATATGCACCCGTGTGTGGTATGCACAAGTTAAATCCTCGACTAGTTCATCCGGTACCATTATCTTCCACTGCCCGTCTGTGATCTTGTTTACACATCATTGTCTATTTTATACTTTAGGTTGTCCTGTACTCTTATATCATCACAGATCTTCTTTAATTTAGCATCCCGCTGTTGCTCGATGTTTATATTTTTTTAACCTAGTTTTTAATGTGTCTGGTAATACATACTTAATTGTCAAGCTCTGCACTTCATTCCTTGTTGTTGAGTATTGTTCTTCAATTATCGGAGGATATCTACTTAAAGTATCTGCCATTTTGTTTTCACTGGCTTTTCAATATTTTATACTAAAATCATATTCTTGGATCGCTATGATCCATCATAATATGCGCGCATTTGCGAGTTTACATTTGAGCATGAAAGACAACACCTGATTGTCTGATAACATCTCTCAAAGTGTTGTCCCACAAGGTAATATCTGAATTTGCTGATACAGTATACTATCGCGAGAATTTCCTTCTCTGACGTAAAATAGTTCCTCTCAGCACCTTTTAATGAACGACTTATGTGGGCAATTCCTTGTGTTCACCGTGGTTATTCCGCTGATATAACACTCCACCGATCGTGTAGTCTGACGCGTCACAATTAAGTACATAAATCCCTTCTTTTTCAGGATGGAATATATGCAGGTTCTTACTATACAAGTCCTTGGTAGCATTGAATGCTGCCTCATGCCGCTCTTCCCATCGCCATTTGGTATTTTTCCTTAGTAGTTCCAGAAGTGGTTCTATGGTCTTTGAATATTCAGGTGTGAAATGACAAAAGTACCCTGTCAATCCGAGAAATGCCCTGATATCTTTTGCTTTCTTGGGGTTAGGAAAACCCGCGATGGCCTGGATTTTCTCAGGATCAGTACTGACCCCATCTGCCGAAATAATATGACCCAAGAATTTTATTTGGGATTTTCCAAACTCACACTTGTCCAAGTTACACACAAGATCGGCATCTCTTAACTTTCGGAAGACAATATCGAGGTGATTTAAATGCTCTTCGAAAGATTTAGATATTTCAAGTATGTCGTCCACAAACATGCTTGTGAAATTTTCTACTTCCGGTCATAGTGCCAATTCTAGACATTTAACCATTGCAGCAAGGCTTGTCACTAACCCGAAAGGAACTACCTTAAACTGGTAGCATTTGTTCGTATAAAGTAATGCCGTAAATTTGCAGCAATCTTTGGCTAATGGAATCTGCCAAAACCCACTTTTGAAGTCAGCCTCGACATGTACCTGACCCCTTGACATTTTATAAATAGGTTCTCAGCATTGGGAGCACAATCGTAGCACTTTTACGTTATGCTGTTTAGGTTGCGCATATCTGAACAAATACGTATATCGTTATTTTTTTTTTTACCACTACCATAGGATTAAGGAAATTACTATCGTTCAATAATATCATTAGTTAACATTTTATTAATTTCTTCCTCAACTTGTCCTTGGTAGTGTAATGGAATTGTATAGGTTTTTCGGACAAACTTATTTTCATCAATTACATTTATACTATGCTCATATCGTTAGTAATGGTATGTTCATTTTAAAAACCGATTCGTATTTGTTTACGATATTATTTAACCATTTCTCTTGATCGTCTGTAAGTTTATTGCTACTCATTATCTACGAGATTAAAAACTGGCTTTTGTATGTTAGTATGCTGCTCGGACTGCTTCAAGTCGCTGTCAACACATCCCAAGTTAACTGTGTATAATTTATTTCGAATTGTGCATGTAAGTTTTTTGTTAGTGAAATCGATTGTGGCGTGTATTTTTTCTCAAAGTGTCAGTACCTAATATAACATCATATATTAGATTTTTAACTATAAGGACTGTCACTTCAATTTCTGTGCCTTGTGTAATTATTGATATAAGTGCTTGTTTACAAATAATTTGTGTATCTCCGGTCGCCGTAGTAACGATAGTATTATTTACAGGTAAGACAGGTGTTTTCTTAAATTGGTGCTTATGTTTGTTAATAAATTTTTCATTAATTAATGACACTTGCGCACCACTATCAAGCAAAACATTACTACCAACACAACCATTGATTCTCGCTAATCACAACAATGTCATTATTATCCTCAACTCTACTATTTTCTACACATTCATCAACACAATTATTATATATTAATTCATTTGTAACATCAACAGGGTATAAGCCAGAAGCAGTGTATACATTACTGTCATTAATATTGCTAACATATGATTTCTGATACTGCCATTTGTTATTGCATGTTTTAATTGAATTTTTATTCTTATTTTTATTTATATTATTAATTTTATCGCACGGACCCATGCTGTGCAACCTTACACGTTTTTTTGGCTGCTCTTCATTTGCATTGGTCTCGGTAATTGCCGATACTTTGCTTTGATTGAATCTTTGAAATCTTGGTTTATTTTTAAACTGTTGTTGTTGTTTTTGTTGTTGTTGTTGTGGCTGAAATTGTTTATGTGATTGATCATTATTATTATTATTATTATTACTTGGGTTATCCACATTATCCCATTTAGTCAATAACAAGAGTAGTTCTAAGGATTTAACCCCTTGTGTAATAACCACGATTTGAATTCCGCGTCCAAAATGGTGAGCTAACTTACTTACCTTTTCTGCTTCTGTTACTTCCGCTTCCAGATACGTGGCTCGAGATATCAGCTGGATTAAATAGTTTTCTTTTGAACCTTTTATACTTGAATATTTTCCAAATTCCAGCTGTACACAGATCTTTCTCTCTATCTCACTGTTCCAGTACCTAGCCCTAAAATGCCGCACCAGATCTTTATACATACATACATACGTTGTCCTGTATGACAGTGAACCATTCAGCCGCGGTATCTTTTAACCTTCTCACCACCCAGTTTATTGTGTCCATTTCGCTTAGGTTGTCATTTATCGCGTCCATATCTCTCTCGCAGTTTTTGAGAAAGTGGAGGGGATTTTCAGTCTCTCTACCATAGAATTTTAATTGCGAGTTGGGTTCATCACAAGTTTTATAAATATATGTGGTCTGGTTCGCTGGTGTCGAGGTACTTGGAGTCGGGTCAGCTGTTGTTTTAACTCCTGTATCCGCTGTTCCTGCTCCTCTACCAATTCATTCACCGTCGATGTATGATTTACCATTCTTTCTTCCATGACATTGATCTTAGCTTCACATTCACTAAGACGTGAATTATTACCTTCTAGTGCTAGCTCAATGTTAGTACGAATTGACTCAACTTTCTCTCGGATACGCTTTTCTGTCGATTCTAAAAGTTATTTTGTTTAGCTTGTTCATGTACAGCGGTAAAAATTTTCTTATTCTCGTCATGTAGTGATCTATTTCGTTTTATTGCTTCATCTTGATTAGCTCTATTTTCTTCTGAAATTTTCTGCACATTGGCTAATACTGCAGCTAACGTATTTTGTAATTCAAGTGATTCAGCCATGTTTATAGTTATTTTATATATTCAAACAAATATCATATTCCTTATTTAATGTAAACGGCACTATTATTAACTCTTATTATTATAATATTAATGTTCAGTTGAAATGTTGTATAACGTCACAGTCTAGTATCGTAATCAAATGTTCACAATACTTAACCTAATGCATATACAAATAATAATTCAAACCTCCAAATAAACTAAATTAATAATACTGTTAAAATATCTGCTTACAGAGAATATTCAACAAATTATATACACTCCCTGCTTACAAATAGAACACGCACAAAATAGTCCAAATGAATCTAGTCTTTACACAATTAAATATACATAATAAAATCATGCCACACGTCAGCGCCAAATATCTCTATGTGACGATACAAATAACTATTTTCGCATAGGATAATTATGCGTGTTTAAATTATGCACAAGTCTATATTGGAGGTGTAGAAAAATTATTTATTTATAACACAAGTAAATAATTGTTTAAATTAAACAAAATGTCATGTATAGTATTTTATTTGTTTTCAAAGAGTTTATATAGTTCAGTTTTGGTAGGTTTTACTTGAAACGTAGAATACCTTTACACTCGGCGAGACATCACTTGCTCCGTCGCTGTTACGCTCCTCTCTGCAATTTTCGGAATCAAAACAGAAGAATCATCTTGTTTATTGACAACTGTACAGCGCACAACACTATTCCTGTGATGGAAAATGTAAAGGTTGTGTTTTTCCCCCCCAAACATGAATTCAGTAGTTCAACCTATGGACCAAGGTGTAATAAAAAATTTTAAGCATTTTTACAGACGGCTTGTGGTCCAAAACATTCTGTGAGGTGCTTATTTAGATGAGCACGAAAATATCAAGATTAACATCCTTCAAGCTGCCCGCATGTGCAACAGTGCTTGGGACCAAGTTACGCAAAAAACAATTGCTAATTGCTTTTGTAAAGGTGGTTTCTGCCACATTGAAGGTGAAGAGGAGAATAAAGCTGCTAGAGAAGTCGTACCCACTGCGGATAACTGGGAAGATGTTGGACATGACACAGGCATTCATTACGAAGAGTTTGTAAACATGGATGAAGACTTGGCGGTGTGGGGTGAACAGACAGATGCGGAGATCGTGGCTGATGTTATGAACAAAAGAATTAATGGTGGGTGCTTCTTCAGATGAAGAAGGGGACCAGCTAGAACTTCCAGAGATACCAATTCCAATGGCTTCACAGGCATCAAATTACATTCAAGACTTGAGACGGTTTGTTGAAGGACAGCAGAACGTAAGTGACGCTATTTTCCAAGCACATAATAAACTTGAAGAGTTTACTACAACTCAGTGTATTAACTGCAAAATGCAATCCAAAGTTTCTAGCTTTTTTAAAAAACTGTAAATGCTATATTTCGTACTGAAACGTGTTTATACGTTTGTAATACATATGTATAAGGAAATTGTTTAATAAAATAACATATTGCTTTACTGAATTTCGGTTTTTGATTTGATTTTTCTACCCTTACTAAAACTTTCCTAATTCGAATTTTTGGATAAATTTTTACTGGTCCCTTCAGCTTCGAATTAGCCAAGTTCTACTGTATTTATGTCTTGTTCATCTTGATAATTTCTTAAATGTTCAGTTTTTATTTTATATTTGATTTTGTTTTCTATTTTGTTTATAGTATTTTTATTGTGATTTATAGTACGGGTATTTTATAATTTTAAGAAATGAACAACATAAATAATAACAACAATAAAAAATGGGCCACATTAACATACATAAATAATAAGATGACAAAGCTAACAAAACTATTTAAAAACACACATTAAAATAGCATACGAAACTAATAAAAATAATTCACAAAAACTAAACTAAGTAACCCACACAACAAGGATAATACAACAACCACTGGTATATACAAAACTGAATGCCAAGATTGCAATAAATGTTAATAGAACAAACAAAAAAACAACTAAAAAAACATTATTTGAACATCTAAATGCCTACAAAAAAAGAAATATATAAATCTAATTTGGCCACACATGCAATAAACACAGGACAAGAATTCCCAGACATAACCAACATGACACTAATAAAACACATACCACACAAAGGCACCATAATGAACATATTGAAAAATTTTAAATATACAAACACAAAACAGACTAATTCCTGAACAAATACAGATCAATACAAAACATGACACAATTTTCAAAGCACTCAACATCAAAAATAATAAAAAAGCTAATAAATGCACCACAATGACACCAGAATAAAATACCACAGGAAACCATAACAACAACCAACCAAAACACAAATACTCCACAAGATATAAAATCAGGAAGGCTGAGGATGGGGACAATACGCTTCCCGAAACATGTACCAAATAAGGTAATAAAACATCTTGAGGTAAAGAATTTATAAATATTAAATATATATATATTCAAACATTTTTTGCTACAGTCCGTTTCTTGATGTATGTATAATATTTAATTTTTATAATGAATTTACCTCAAGAGATTTCTTTCCTTATTATGAACATGTTTCAGGTACCATTTTGTACCCATCCTCAGCCTTCCGGATTTTGTGTCTGGTGAAGTACATGTGTGCTGGTTGGTTGTTATTGTGGCTTCCTGTTGGCTTCTGGTACTTAAATTGGTTTTATTGTGTGTGATTGTGGTGTGTGTATTAGTATTTTGTGTATTTTCGATGTTGAGTGCTTTGAAAATTGCGTCATGTTTTGTATTGATTTGCATTTGTTCAGGTATTAGTTTGTTTTGTGTTTTGTGTTTTATGTTTGTATATTTGTAAATTTTCCCAAATGTTCATTATTGTTCCCTTGTGTGGATATACCAAATTGCTTGTGAAAATGAGTATAATAAAAACATTATAAACAAAATAGAAAATAAAATAAAATATAACATAAAAACGGAACAATTAATAATTAATCAAAATGAACAAAACAAAAATAATAACAATAAAAAATGGGCCACATTCACATACATAAATAATAAAATGACAAAGCTAACAACACTGTTTAAGGACACAGACATTAAAATAGCATACAAAATTAACAAAAATAATCTACAAAAACTAAATAACCCACACAACAAAGATAATACAACAACCAATGGTATATACAAAATTGAATGCCAAGATTGGAATAAATTTTACATAGGACAAACAAAAAACAACTGAAAAAACCTTATTTTGAACACCTAAACACATACACTAAGCCAGAAATATACAAATCTAATTTGGCCACACATGCACTAAACACTGGACATGAATTCCCAAACATAACCAACATGACACTAATAAAACACATACCACATAAAGGCACCATAATGAACATTTGGGAAAATTTACAAATATACAAACATAAAACACAAAACAAACTAATACCTGAACAAATACAAATCAATACAAAACATGACACAATTTTCAAAGCACTCAACATCGAAAATACACAAAATACTAATACATATACCACAATAAAACCAATTTAAAGTACCAGAAGCCAACAGGAAGCCACAATAACAACCAACCAACACACATGTACTTCACCAGACACAAAATCCGGAAGGCTGAGGATGGGTACAAAATGGTACCTGAAACATGTTCCTAATAAGGAAAGAAATATCTTGAGGTAAATTCATTATAAAAGTTAAATATTATATATATATATATATATATATACATTGCAACAGAACACAGGATGATAAGCTATGTTGTGTATATCAGAGCACATGGATGACGAGCATTTTCTTGTTTAAATTTGTTTTATATAATATTTTGTCTTTTAGTCATAAGTTTTGTATTTAGAAATGGATAAGCATGTAGGGTATACCAAACTCTTCATAAAAAGATGTTCTATATTGTCATGTATTTTTTGTGTGAATTTGTGCGGGTATGACAATCTGTGATCGCTATAGCTTCAGAGGTAGTTAACCGATTGACGTGAAACGTTGACAAGGAATTATTTATGTAAATAGCTTCAATTTGGGTATACTCTGAGGTTCATAACTATTTTATAAATATGGTTTTCTAAGTAAAGAAAAACTCAGTTGTAACTCTTATCAATGATAGGGTAATACAAATTTTAGATAATTTCCATGCAGGACTTTGCTAAATTATACAAAGTTTTTCATGAAATTCCTATATCTGTTTGTTCCATCAATCATGTGACTTGGGCTTAGCGTATCAGAATACACAAAATTCAGTGAGATTCATATGTTGCAGAGTTAGGATGGACACAGTCTGTCGGTAGAAGTTGCAAGGGGAAGTTGTGCCCGGTGAAGAGAGTTGTTCTCTTACGAACGTCGAAATATCATATATAAAATAAACCATGGTAATTCTTAACGAAGTTTTGCGTTAAGAACCGAGAGGGTAAAATATTTAGATAAAATTTAAATTATAATATAGTGCTGTTTCGTGTAAATTAAGATATCCGCTTAGGGAATTTAAAGACACTTCAAGATATCATGGAAGGTGTACATTAAACGCACCGCATTAAGTAATACCCAGATTAATCCTGAGATTAAGAAAATATAAGATATAAATTAATAATAAACTGTACAAGTGAAATTTATAATCATTGTGAGTGAACAATTTATGAAGAAACTAATAAATGTTAGCAGTCAAACATAACGAGACTCATTGAAATATCGCCGATGGAGCCGCCTGCTGTAGAAGAGGATGATGAGACGAAGAGGACGCCAGGACGAAGAGGACACCAGGAAGGAGTGACGCTGTAGAAGAGGATGACGAGACGAAGAGGATGCCAGGACGAAGAGGACACCAGGAAGGAGTGACGCTGAAGAAGAGGACGCCAGGACGGGAGCGACAAATCAAGGAGGACGTTGCAGAAACCAAGTAAAATCGATTTATATTATCGAACAATACAAACAATTAATTCTATTATCAATACATGACAATTTAAAAAAACAATATACATCTTTAAAAACTATATTTATGTATATAATAAATAATTTTTCATCTCCTCCATAATAGACTTAATTGTGATTTTTACATACTCACTATATCCTTATTAGTATAATAAAATTTGATCTGTTTCAATATATAGACATAACGAGTAAAAGTGTATAAAACGAGTTTGAATTGATGGGCGAATTGTTACTTGTATAAACGTTTGTATATATTTTCTTCAATTTAGGGCATCAGTTCAACGTCATCGATTGTTGAACACCGATCTGATGGCGAATTATTCTGCATCAAAAATGTTCTACAATCACAGCTAATTTCTATGTGGTATTGGTTAAACTGATGGGTTGCTATATATATGTGTGTGTGTGTGTGTGTGTGTGTGTGTGTGTGTGTGTGTGTGTGTGTTTTATTAACATTTGTGCGTCCGTCTTAACAAATTTTATCATCGTCGTGGCGTCTGTTAGATTTTGACGTCCGTATATCGGATGCCAAAATGTAATCCCTTATAGAAAATGTGTTCTGTAGAATAAAAGTTTATAAGTTCCACAAACACCCTTTATGGCCACATCGCTAATGAGAAATCTTAATTTTTTTAACTTTCAACTCATTATTTTGGCACCACGAGTTTTTTAGTTTTTACCTGCGGGTGCCAAATTGACAGACTTTTGAAAATTGATATTCAATATGTAGTTCATGGTTTGTCCACCACGTAGTACTACCATCGTCTGTATACACTCTGCACGCCTTTTTTTCATTTAGTTTGTAATCATTGTGGAATCCGTGGATCTGGCAACACTGTCATAGCATAAACGCACAGGGTCAAATAACAAACGCAATCCAAGCCTGATTCAGACTGTGCTAAGTGGGTCAAAGATTATGTCCTTTTTGTAATTATTCGCTTGTGTTTCTCTCATATTCATATGTTCACTTATAAGTTCATTTTCCCACTTCCCTCATTTTTCTTTCTCTTACCTTCCCCACTTTTGATTTTATTCTCTTTATAAACCGTTTGATGTGTGCTTTACAATAGTGCATATCATGAATCAAAAGAAAAAGTGGTAGAGGGAGAGGAGAGAGATCGGGGCGAAAACGTTAAAAATTTGATTCTTCACAACAGTTTAATTTTTCTGTGAAGAAAGAGAAAGTGTGTGTGTGTGTGTGTTGTGAGTGAGAGAGAATAACACTTATATTAAAAAGTTATATCTTTCTGTCGAAGGGTTAGAGAGAGTTAAAACAAAAGGACACATGGTGTGGGAAAGAGTGAGCGTGAGCGAGCGACAGGGAAGGACAGAGAGAAAGAGTAAGTGAGAGGGGTTAGTGACAGGGTAAAAATATTTAAAATTTGATTGTCATTTAAAATTTAATTTCTATTAGAGTATGACGGGGGGAGGGAGAGAGAGAGAGAGAGAGAGAGAGAGAGTGAGAGGGGGGCAAGAAGGCAAAGAGATAGAGTAAAAATAATGAGTAGTACGTGCATTAGCGTTACTACTGAGACGTCTGAGGAGGGGGAGAGGCTAGTGAATGAATATGTGACTGTTAAGCTACGTTTACACTGCAAGAAAATTTCGACAGGAAATACGCAAGCAGTGTCCAGTAGGTGTTTGCACTAAGACGCCGTTTTTACCACAAGAGATTGTGCAAGTGTTCACTACGTGCTTGCACGAGCTAATGTCGTAATTTATTCCGACAGATGTATGAAACTCCGTTTACACTAGACAGTAAGTTTGGGCAAGTAGTCTTGTCGCAACTTTCCCCGCTGAGCACTCTTCAGAGAGGTGTCAGCCATGGCACGTTGTTTATTAAAACAGTAAATTAAAAATAAATAACTATTGTATGTTTTTTTTTATTTCCTGGTTAAATGATTGTCGATTTAGATAAAGTATTGATTTAGTAAAATACAGTATGGTTTTAAGTGAAAAAATATATGATTTTCTTTTTGAGAGTCTAGGTTGAATTTTGATATTGTTTTTTATGAAGCATCATGTCAAACATGTCAAGCATGTATAGGTGCTTGGTGACTGACAAACTAAACAAATGAAATATCTTGGCTTCATAATAGACAATAATCTCTCATGGAAAAGTTTTATTTGTAACCTGAAAAAATAGTTGTATACATTCTTACGAAAATTCTGTTTGTTACGAGATTTTTGTCCTGAAAATAACTATTCCTCGATAACATCCAGATATGTCTTGTGATCAATTCACGGCCGGGTAATTGGTTAGTTCGAATTGCTTCCTATAATTGTCATGTGTAAAAGTTTTCGTACTGATGACTAACAAAATTGTTTCATGAAGGTATGCAGCAATTGTCAGATGTAGTACTATCAAGGAGAACTATTTATAACAGAAACCAGCTCTTGTGTATACAGTTGAAGACATAATATTCAGTCCACTCCAAGAGTGTTTAATAAACAAACTCGATTTCATTCAGCGTGTGGCCTTGCATAAGTAGTCACAACTGTTATGTGATTATAAACACCAGACAGGTTGATGAACGAAAGAAGCTATGCTTTATATCCGCGTAAAAACGAGTGATATTTTTAAATAATGTCCATTTTAGATAATTTATTTACATTTTCTGATATACCTAATTACCATCAGTAAATTATACGTAACAGTCTAACAAGTATTAGATTACTACTCCTACTTTATTACATATTTACACAAATATTCCAGAAATATTTCAGTGTTCACGTAAGTTTTATAAGAACAGAAGTAATGATCACCTAATATAGTGTTTATTAGTTTAAAATGCTTCAAGTTTAGCAAATATTCCGTTGCCAGTATTGTATTATTGGTATTAAGTTTATGACCTGGGATAAACGAGTGCGCACACCCATACACACATAGGATTTCAACAATGCGATAAACTCATGAGATTTCAACAATCTGATGTTGAAGACTCCAATCGTGGATATTTGATAGATACAATCTTTTTTAGACTTTGCTTATTGTGGGAAACATTGTATAGAATACCGTAACGTTAAACGAAATGTACCTATTTACTTTATTCTGCTGTTAAAATAAGATACTCAAATTCGATTGCGTTTTGTAATGTATTTGTATTAAGTATGAACTACAAAGTTTTAATTTAAATTAAGATTAAAAGTGCCGTTGATTCACAAGAATTTACTGTCATGTGTTCTTCTCTGATACGCTTTAAATAACGAAAACTCATATTTTAAAATTTACAATTCAAGTCAAATCAGGTAGTAATTCAGTCCCGTTCTCGATGTGCCACTTTTAAAGAAGGAACATAATTTTTATTACAAACAATGAAGCTTTTTAGACCTGGTATTACTAGATGGTAAGTAAATAATCAAAATGTTTTATACAGTTTGTTAGTTCCTTGTCATGCAGTTCATTCTATTTATAATCAAGTTAAAAACATTCGCTAGCATTTTGTATTTAATTTCTTCAAAAAAAGAACACTTTTAAAACGGTACGAGTAGTTTTCATTATTGTTCTTTTGGAAAATAAGGGCATTACAGTCTGTGTTATGAATACCAATTTGTTTTACGTCCTCAAAAAATCAATATTGTGTATTCATTCACTAGATGTGTCTGTAGTATTGGCTTGAGCAGAAGCATGACTATCAGAAGCCTTTGATGTAGGCCTAATAACTTGTATTTAATTATGCAGCAGTTTCCAACACTGTATCTGTGCGCCAATCAGATTAGACCTTTAATAAGATTAGACTACCGTACTGAATACACGTTGATGCTGTGTAGTCACAGTTAGTATTCATGAAACGCAGCTTGAAGTGAATCGGCCTATCGTGTCGTCATCATTTTGCTGTCGGTATAGTCGTTGTTTAATGATGTACAATAACATGACAAAAACGTAACTACACACATAAATTAATAACCACTGATGCCGACTGTCATCCTTTTTATCGAGTGTGTATTAGATTGTTAACTGTTTACACATACACAATGATCTTTTTTACATACTTATTTGGCAATGAAAGTACTGCAATTGATAATTAAGTTCTTTGTTTGGGATTAGATTATAATTTTGTGTAGACCTAATTATGTAGCTGTGCCCTCTAATAATATATGTCCAAAATGTTTTATTACAAAATATGTAGCATGCACAGAATTAGCACCAAATAAATATCAAAACTGTTAGCTTATTATAACTATATTTTTTTAACAATTTGTTACTATGCTTGTTATGTCCCAACATTAAAAGTTATAAATACATTTTTAAAACATTCCGTTTTTACACTGAGTATTTTATTGTGACTTGCACTTTTGTGTACAGTGTGATAAGTGTACTGAAAACATAGGCTATATTAAAGAAACCGCAAATAAGTATTTGACAGTACTGACTCTACTGAAGTTACTCTGTTGTTTTCTTATTATTAGCTGTAACACCACTTTTAGGCTTTAAAATTCTAACTTGAATGTGCCCATAAGATTTTTAAATTTCAAAAAGTTTAACGCTATCGGTTAACCAAATTATCGTAATTATTAACATTTTATAATTGTCAAATAGATAAAAAATACTGACTTATTCAATCAAACTGCAGTTTAACTTTGTATTAGCTACCTTTATTTTGAACTTTAAAGACTTCATTTTATTAGAATTTTGAATTTCTCAAAATTGTTGTTTATAATTCTTTTTAATCACAAATTTATCATTCATTACTTTCTCAAAATAAATATTTTTGTTAAAATTGATATAATTATGTACTCTGCATGTAATGATCTAAAATGAAATATTCTCACTACACTTTATTTAGCTTTCTAATAATTCATCACATCAAGGACAACATTTCAGTAACTATTTTTTATTAATATATTAGTAAGAACCACATTGGATATCTTCACTAAACTCATTTACCACTCCATAAATTAGAGGAAAAGCAAATAAATGGAAACGTCAAAAGTAAAAACCATCATCATCAGCAAGGGTTATACAAAAGTAGTTTGTTCCGGCCCCAAGCAGATAGACTAGGGCTGGTTATTCCAATGCTTCTTGGGACGCCTCACACCTCTCCGTCGATTTCTGCTTACAATTCAATAGTTGTTTGAGAATGCTTCAGTCATCGTTTCGGTTAAAAGTTCCAACCATTTTAGCCTATAATGGGCAGTCCTATCAAATATACACATAATATTCAGTTCCTGCAGTACATCGAGATTTCTTTTGCGATCAGTATTTGTGAAGAGTACATCATATATCACGCGTCTGAGACCGCTTGAAAACGACTGCTCTGGGATTTCATTCTCAGAAGTCGAAATTCTCATACCCATAGACCTTGTAGAACTTCATGGGTGTTTCTTTACTCATTGATTTAAAAAATGGGTTGGGTATTCGTTGTACCAGGTTAACTAGGACTTGTCCTCAAATTCTTAGTGTTGAATGAAGTAATGTTTGAAAGAAGCCTTCAGCCTCTCTCCAGCCAAGACGGTTATGCGGGGTGAACTCCCATATCTTACAAGAGGTTACTCTTCTGATGCTGAACAGTATGGATTTAGACTGGAAGGTCGATAAATATTATTTGAAGATCAGTAGTAGCCAACAGTACCAAGTTGAGGCGTAAGGCAAATGGTTCTGGACTCTCTTATCTTTGGAATATTATAGGCGCAAATTAAGTTGGATTTATTGGGTTGTACTATTGTGTACAGGGATATCTGGTCTCTTTAGTATGATAAGATAGTCAGTTTATATGAGACAACCTACAGAAATTGGGCTGGACGTTAAGCCTGAAGGTGGCAACCCCACTATCACATTGCCGTGCGTTATGAAAGTAACATATTCAGGAGACACAATAGTTACCAAATTGTCACAAGCAAGACGTAGCCGGAAGGAAAACGTCAAAAGTGCCTTCCAAAAAATTTTAATTTTGCGTATTTATAAAGTAAGGAAATTAGAATAAATTTCTAATGGAATGCTCTAACAGAAAACCTATATTTCACTCACATTATTTATAATTTTTCTCTCATTGTGTTGCATACCGTAAGTGGTATTTTTAAAAATATCAATTAGCCTATAATGACATTGCACATTTAGTTGCCGTCGAAATTTGTAAACGAAGATTTAATGAAAGAGAAACTTGTACTTTACTGTGTCTAAATAACACTGTTGTTTCTATGATATTTAAAAAATTTTGTTTTCCTATAAATAATAGTTTTATATAATTGAAAGTGTTTTATATAATAAAACAGAATGGAAAATTCAAGACAATACAAAATTATGGGCGTGACGAGATATAAAACGAGCAGGCAAAAGGCTAAAACAAATGTTGAAGGTAGAAGAGAAATAAAGCAAAGATAAATAAGGAAGACCGATTCAAAGATACAAACTTAGATGGGAAAAGGTAGTATATTATTTACCATCAGGCTATAACACACGAAACTGCCTCAAACACAGTAAAACTAACAATTTTGTTTAATTATAAGTGAGGTCTTGTATTAGGCAACAACAAAAACGAAAGAGCGGACTCTTCAGTGGGCACAAAACGTTAATGTTTTAGCAAAAATAAACTGCTTGCCCAAGAGAGTCCTCTTTAGTTAGGAACTTTTAGACTAGTTATACTTTTTGTAGTTCAAACGCCTCTAATCGACACCATATCTAGATGATTCATATTCCCGTTTATTTAACACAATCCGCTACGTGAAGCTATTCAGTAATCTGTTCTTCAATTCAACGTTAATTATTAAATTTAATTTATAGTTATTATTAACGAAAATTTGATTTACTTTCACAAATTTACAAAATATTGTTAATGCCTTTATTTCAACAGCTATTTACGAGCGGTTTGGCAGATGCAGTTTGATACATGCAGTAGGCTCAGGTATTGGCCTGTGTTGAGTTGAAAATTAATTACTAGCTTTGGAGAGTGAGTTGAGCCCTTGACATTTTCCGTAGATGCGCCACTGCCTAATTTTATTTGTAAGAAGTACCGAGGATTCCTATGCCGTACCCAGTGGCGGCGATAAGGCCCCCGCAGACCCCGCGGCGCGGGGGGCCCCGACCCTCATGGGGGGCCCCAGTTGGCCCAGTCATGGGACATAACTTGTAACATGAAAAATAAGCGTAAACGAGTTGTAAAACGCTTCTTTGTTGAATTATCAGTTGACCATAGAATTGACGACCCAGTGAAATCATTTGAAGTAAAAGTTTTCAATGCAACACTAGATATTGTAATAGCTCAGCTACAAATGAGATTCGAAGGATTGCGTTGCACTGATGATAGGTTTTCATTCCTGACGCCTCAGAATTTAGTAAACTTCTCACAAGAGACAATAGTGGAGAAAAGTAAGGCTCTGGTAAATGTGTATCCTGGTGACCTTTCCACATCACTGCCTGACCAAGTAATATCCTTCAAAGCTCTGATGGCCAAAAAATTGTACACAAGAAAAGAATTCGAGAAATGATGAATTTACTGGTTGAAGAAAACAGCTGCCTTATGAGTTGCCTCCCAGACTTAACTACAGCTTTGCAGCTTTATTTAACCATACCTGTCACAACAGCTACAGCGGAAAGAAGCTTTTCAAAACTTAAATTAATTAAGTCATACTTAAGAAGTACCATGGCTCGGTTGAGTGACTTGACACTGTTAAGCATTGAGCATGAAGAGACACAGAAAACTAATATCAACGAAGTGGTTGAAAAGTTCTTAGCTATTAAAAAAAGAAGACTAGGCTTAGGAAAACAGTGAACTTTGGTTGATCCTCATCTGTAAATATTGTACATTACTTGAGTTCGAGTGTTATTGAATTGGATTAGACTTAAGGAGAACTTGTATAGAGTATATTCAAGAATTTTACAAATTCAGTTACAAACTAATTTAAATGTTTGAAAAAAGCTAGAATGTTACTTTGATATTCGTTTTTAAATAATAAATTTTTAACACTCTGTGTGCGGTACTGTTTCATAGTCTGAATTTAGATCTTTGACATAAAAATAAATCATTCTTTTTATTTTGGTTTTTTTATAGTTTGTATAGAACTTTGTCTATTTAGCAACAATGAATTTTAAGAGTTTGTACACGTGTAAAACGTCCTTTGCAAATTGCAAACGCTTTGTGATAGACGAGAAAGTATTCGCAAACCATTGTTGTGAAACACATGTAAATAGAAACTCATTTGAGTGTTTCCCCTATTACGTATACAAAATTTAACCATTTTTTAGGGCCCCCTAATTAGTTTTGCGGGGGGCCCCCGTTTCGTTAGCGCCGCCACTGGCCGTACCCCCTTGCAAACCAATGTTCACATGTGTTAGTCTCGTATAGGCTATACAAAGATTCTATAGATAATAATGCTTTATTTATAAAATTTAAAATGCTCAAGAACTGGTGTAGCTATCTCGGAAAATAAAAGCGTAAGTAACGCAGTATTAGGTCTAAGCTAGCAACGGGAGTTCACTAGTTCTTGAACTACCCTTTCTCAACTCTTTAACATGAATACATATAGAGCAAGTAAATGATTCAATTTTGGAGTTTGATGACACACAGTAAGAAGAATTTTATGCAATACTGGAAAGAGACAGTAAAAAACTGTTAACGTAAAGAGTAACTATACTTACAGACTTAAATACAAAAATTAAAAGAACTGCTAGAGAATCAGAATTATGGAAAAAATGGATTAACGTCACGAAATGAATAGGTGAACAATAAATTTACTTCAGTTCTGATAACAACTTTTATTATTTGTAAGCCAGAAGTTCATCATCACGTAAAGTTATGTGTTCATGATGTTCCCCTAGTGGTATCTTTCGCAATCAAGTAGACTTCATCTTAGTTATCACTAGGTGGACTCTACTACCTTTCCAAACAATTAAAGACTCTATGAGCTCCCCAGAGAAAGATTTTTACAGTAACCAGATTCTTGCAGCTAAAGTAGAACTAAACCTGGAAAGGCATACATCAAAAGAAAGTCATACAAACATGATGGTGTTTAAAACAGACATATATAAGCAAAATGAGGATATAAGAGTGAAGAGGAAAATTGTCGGTCGGCAATAAACCTATGAGGCATGCAGATAGCGCCTAGCTAAAAGCAAAAAGTATATTATAAGAAGAAACCTCTAGAGTAACCAAAAACCCGTAATTTTAGTAAAAATAGTGTAAAAATAGATCAGTAAAGATACGTGTAACACAATACAGATAGAAAACGGGACTACACAATTAAGAGACAAGTATCCTCAAATAAGCAAAGCCGGAATACAGCAATGTAGGTACGACACGAATAAATACGTAAATAAAATCTAGAAGGATTAAAAACAAATAGAAACAAACATCAATTATATATGTGTTCAGACTTAAAACATTACAAGAATATTTGTAACAAGTAAAAGAATAGATGATGCCAATATAAAAGAACAGCGGAGAAGCTACTGCAAAAAACCTATTTAAAGATAAACGCATAGAGAGAGAGAATACAGGTAACTTTACATTTGACCTGGAAATCAACATTACCATGCAATATTAATAACTAATGTTAATAATAGTAACTACATAATAATGTTTAATAATAATGTTCAGTTCAGCGGCGCAACAACCCATTACTGAGTCAAGGCATCCTCCAGCCTCCGCCAGTTGTCCCGGTCAACTGCAGCTGCTCTCCAGTTCCGGGTCCCAAGGATATGGCTCGCATCGTAGTTCACACCGTCTTCCCAACGTAGTTTGGGTCTACCAACTCTCCTGGTGCCATAGATCTGTCCTGTGAGTGCCTTTCTTGGTATTTCATTCTCCCCCATTCTGATCACGTGTCCAGCCCACCTGAGTCTACCAAGTTTTATAATTTTCACAATATCTGGTTCATTCAGAAGAGTGTTCAGTTCTTGGTTGGTTCTTTTCCTCCATTCACCTCCTACACATATTGGACCAAATATACTGCAGAGGATTTTGCGTTCATGAACCAGCAGGCTTGACTCAGACTTTCTAGAAATGGTCCAGGTCTCAGAACCAAAGGTGAGAACTGGGCGGATCAGTTTTTTTATACAAAAGCAGCTTGATGCTCCTGGCAATTATTCTGCTCTCTTTGGGGTCTGAGACCAAAGAAGCACCTATTATCTGAGGTGATTCTTCGCTTTATTTCTTCTGTTGTTTCCCCATCGGAGTTAACTTTTCATCCTAAATAAACAAAGTTTTTGACTTTTTCGAAGGAATAGATGCCAATTTGGATGTGCTCTTCTTCTCTAGCCTCCTGTCCTGTAGCCATGTATTTTGTCTTGCTTTCATTTTATTATGAGACCCAGCCTACTTGCAGGACCTTCAAGAGCAAGAAAGGCTTCAGTGACTGCTCGAAAGGACCTCCCGATTATATCTAGGTCATCGGCGTATCCTAAGACCTGCACCAACCTGTTGAATACAGCCCCGGAGGAATTATTCCAGCATCTCTCATAGCTTTTTCTAAGGCAAGAACGAAGAGGAGGCAAGCAAGAGCATCGCCCTGGAGAACTCCCTTTCCATAGTCGAACTCTCCTGATAAGTCATTCTGAATGTTCACCATGCCATTCACTGTCAGCATTGTCATCCTACACAATCTTATTAATTTCTTTGGTATGCCCAATTCTTCAAAAGCTGTGTAAAGTTCTTTTCTGTCAATGCTGTCGTATGCATTTCTGAAATCTATGAAGAAGTGATGGGTTTGTAGTTTATGTTCCCTACCTTTCTCCAGAAATTGTCGGAGTGTGAAAACCTGGTCTATTGTCGATTTTCCTCTTTTAAATCCACACTGATATCGACCAATCACCTGATCAGCATGTGGAACATATAACTGTCTTCTGCCAGGCTGTAGGCAGTTTCTCTTCTATCCATATGTCAATGACAAGGTGTTGAAGGGTTTTAACCAGCTCTGGGCCACCGTTTGTGCAAAGCTCCACAGGAAGATCATCAGAACCAGGTGCTTTGTTGTTTTTAAGGCTTTGTATTGCAGCTATCATATTATCTTCATCCGGAGGCTCGATGTGTTTATGTTCCTCTAGCACAGGTGGTACATAGTTGTTCACCTCGTAATTCTTAGAAAGAAGAGCTTCAAAGTTCTTTCCCCTTTTCTGTAAGTAGGGTGCCATCAGTGTCACGACAAGCTGTTGTCCTGGGCTTAAAGGGTTTCCTACCTTGGTTTAACTTATTGTAGAATTTTCTGATTTCATTTTAATAATAGGAGTACGAACATGTCAGCCTACCAACACGTTTGGTGGAAAGGTAAAAACAGACAACTGTTGTACAGATAATTAAGAGGTTGCATTAGTTCAGACGTAGATCTGTATATATGTGTCAGCCGAAACAGTAGTACGTTTTGTAAACATAGATGGCTGTGCCATTACACATTAGGAATGTTATTTGATCTTGAATACTCTTGGCGGGATTCAAATGAATGAGAAATCTTATCTCTGTGCTGGAGGCTGGAGACCTGTGGTGTTACGCTGAATAGACACAACACATTATCACTATACACAGCAGTGGCTGACGTGTATTAACCATTTCTGAGTTCCCGATGCCACAAACTGTGCATAACATTTGCAGAAAAGGCTAGTGTCCTTCATACTTCATAAACACTTGAGAAATTTTATTGTTTTTATAGAGGCACCCTTAGGGTTGTCCGGCAGGTGTAAATGCACTTAAGTTTCTTGGCTCATTCTTGAACAAAAATGAGGAAAGAAATAAAACGAATAAGGAGCGAGAGAGGGGGGAGTGAGTGAGAGTAAGAAAATGAGAGAGTGTTACAGTGACGGAGGGCAGCTGTATACATTTTTTACCATACTTCATTATTTAGAAGTCACATGACATAATTTGAATTTGCATAGAGCATCAATTAAACGCGCGGCAGCACGCTACATATAATGCGACACAATATGTTACGTTTGTACAGTTCACATAAGTTTCTTTTTGGTAACTACTATATTACTTTTTATAATATTTACTTGAGTACTTTATAATTTATAACAAATGTGTTACATTGCGTTATAATCGTTTATTTAAGTACTAAGTAGGCCTGTAATGAGAGCGCTGATGTTACTTGATATAGGCCTAAGTCTGTGAATTCCTACCTGTGCTTTGGTATTAGGTTACTAGTTAATGATGGCTGCATGTTCATAATAGTTATGTTATATCTTATAATGTGTATTTTATAATCAATTAAGGAATTTTGTATTGTGTTAAATAACCATATTTAATTATTTTTGTACAACAGTTTTGTTTGTTAGTTTGTAATGCTCGTTAGTTAGTTTGTTCCCTTGATGCACGAGGTATGAAGTCACTTGTCTTGATTTTAGAAGTGTCAACAAAGATATAAAATTTTGGAAAACGAAATGGCGGATGCTACAAACCATATTATGTAAAATTTAGGCAAACCTGTCAGGCTGGGAGTTATTTTTATTAATAAAGAGCGTATTAAAAGATGATTACAATAAATGCGTTGCATTCATCAACATGAGTAAATGTGTGTTACACTGATTTTTGTAAGTATGTTACAATTGTTAGACTATGTCTTCATGTCAATGACCTTCACGTTAGTAATTTATTGTTTAAATTGCACAAGAAAAATCTATACACAAAAGGTCATACGAATAATTCTTGCGTACAGGTTGCATTACGGTACTCAGTACTAATTTATTCTATCGGGTTGACTTCACAGTGATATTGATGGAGTAACCCAGCGCACAAGACACTCATTTTCGTCAGTTAAATTATCAAACAGAATTATCACTGTTGCACACCACTACAGAAAAATTATTCCGATTTGCGCTTTCAAGCTTCTCAGCTCATCTGACGGATTTCCGATCTGACGATGAGCTGAGAAGCTTGAAAGCGCTAATCGGAACAATTTTTCTATAGTGGTGTGCAACAGTGATACGGATTTCCGATCTGACGATGAGCTGAGAAGCTTGAAAGCGCTAATCGGAATAATTTTTCTATAGTGGTGTGCAACAGTGATAATTCTGTTTCTGATTATAACCACTAACTCAACTATCTTACGGAAAGTTAAATCATCATCATACCCACTGAATATTGCCTTGTACGTCTCCTATAAATGCAATAATTGATTCTTCAGGCCGTCCTCTGGAAAATTTATCCCTTTTGCCTCAAACCAATTCATACTTTTTTCCCCTATAAGATGTCGTTGGTACTGCTTTACATTGAAGCAAGACATTGCCCATAACAAGAACAGAATTGTTTTTAAGATACGGTGTCTCCACACTATTGTTCAAATTCTGGATCTCCGTACCATCACTGTAATTCGCAAAATTTTTCTGGCGAAAAAGAAAATTTTTCGTCGCCTGTACCAAAAAAAAAACACAATCCTAAGCGTTCTTAAATTCATGTCCTTCAGGCCTATTAGGACTACCAGTCTAGCTTTTAATCCAGCTTGAGGAGTTTTGATAGTCATGTCCCTCCACATAGTATTCTGAAAGACTCCCATTAACTGTAGTGTTACATTTATCATGCGGGCTATTAGGCCACCATTTATTGAATACTGAATTTCCAGATGTTTCTTCTATGCCCACTACGACCATCATTAGTAGTGCAAGAACAAAGATAAAATACACATTATTAGATATAACATAACTACTATGAACATGTAGCCATCATTAATTAGTAACCTAATACGAAGCACAAGTAGGCCTACATAAACTTATACTAAGCAACATCAGCGCTCACATTACAGGCCTACTTAGTACTTAAATAAACGATTATAACACGATGTAACACATTTTTTATAAATTATAAAGTATTATACAATATAAAGTGCCCTGAGATTGTGTGACAGTTGCGATGAAACAAGACCTTCGCTTTAAACTAAAAACAAAGGGAAACGAAAAACATGAGATCATACACTATCTATACTATTCTCTCTATCTACCCCTGTCTCTCTTTTTCTCTTTTGCTCTCTTTCTACCTGTCTATTTACCTACCTATCACTTATATAACTACTTGTATAATTACTCGTATTATAAAGAAACATTTGTGTTGAAGGTACTAGAAGTCGCTGGATACCTGCACTGGTTGTAAATCCAGGAAAAGGTTATTTTATGATACTGTTCTCTGACATGTCTATTGTTATATAGCATGTGGTTTCTCCAAAGGTTATAAACGTATGTGGCTACCAGAAGTGGCTTGAGAGACATTTTTCATGCAGCCCGATATTTTCATGCAGAGAATGACGCAAATGATAAAAGATAAATGTTGTTACTTGTTTCAACTATTGCTTCACTTCCTAAAAGCGGCCAGTGAGACCTTGTCGTTTTTTTACATCTATGTTTATATCTTTAAATCTATTTAATTTTGTTTAACATTCATTCATCAGAGTTGTGCACATGCGTATCTTACTAAAATGGAATATAAAAGTTTAATAATTTTCGGTGTTTCATTAAAAAAAGGTTTCAGAAAATGTGTTTGTGATTGAAATCTTTTTCCGTTTTCAATAGAATGTGTAAAGTGTGATGGTAATATGTTAAAAAATGTGAATGGACAAAAAACGTCACCTTCGGATGTGGTAGACGGAATTGCTGAGCTACAAAAAACATACATGATGACACTTTTTTCAGAAAAGCGTGTGTTCCTGCATTATCTGTAGCCTATTCCGTGTGTTAGTCGCTTGGATTTTAAAATATCAAATTTCAGTTATTTCAAAAGAGCTTGACATAAACAGGAAAACTACGTGAAAATTAATAAACGAGTTCAGGGAGATCCTTACTGTCTGGGTGATGGATACCAGCTTAAAAATTGGCAGCCCGGGAGATACTGAAATTGATGAAAGTGCGTTCACTTGAAGGAAGTACAACAGGGACCGAATAACCAAAACTCGGTGGGTAATTGGGGGAATTTTCAGGAGAATAAAGATGTGGTTGCTAAAGGTGGTGGATAAACGCGATGCAAACACACTAAATCGTGTAATTTTAAATAATATAGAACCAGGAACCACTATAGTTGCAGATATGTGGCGCGGCTACATCTCGCGAGTACCTATACATACCCAAATGCAGAGGGGCACCCAGGATTTTTTCGAGGGGGGGTTGAAAACTTGCGAACAAGGTGCACAATTTTGGTTTCCCTCATTATTTTCTCAACAAGCAGGGCTTGCTTTTTCCTAGAGGAACGACAACACGTAACTTATTGGGAGTCAATGCTGCAAGTGCAAGTAAAATGATCCTTGCTTCATGGAATTTCACTCATGTATTTTCCATCTATAATGCCACCTATAATGCTGAAAAAGAGTCCTTCTTACACTTAAATATTGCACAGGTAAGAATCAACACACAGTGTTTGTAGGAATCACGAGTAAAAACCACGTAATCACAAGGCTTAGTAATTTGCATGTGCTGACTGAATAATATAAATTACTTAATGAGTAGACGGTGACTTTATTGAAATAATAATATAATAATATAGTAAAATAATCAGACGTGAAGCAGTCGCGCATATTGTAGAGGGGATAAGACGGGAACAATGTAATACATGTGAATAGAAAGGCTACAGTTGAATATTAGACTGTTCCCTGAACGACAAGTCTACGTACAAGTACGTGACAATTACGTGACAAGTTTTGATTTTGATTTCTATTTCGACACGACAAACAATTCAAATGGACGTTTTGTAAGACGAAACAAACAATAGATACAACAGAGGGACCATACAAAGATTTCACCGAGTTATAAAATGTTTAATGTTTAGTACTGCAATTATTATGTAAACAGTGACTTGTCATGTTGTGTCTGTTACAGTGTTTCTCCTAATCTCCTAGTCATTAGAACAATGATAATAAAATTCCCCAACACATAACAACATGGTAATGATACATAATAGTACAATAATCAGGCAGACATAATAATTGGCAGTACATAATAATGGGATAAAGATCTCAAAAAATTCAATAATAAATAACAGGTAATAATACAATGACAAAGGTATAATAATTTACATGCATGATAACTGTATAATAAGCATAATAACAATCCCCAAAAAATTCAAAAATACATGACCAAGCATGATACAATAGCAAAGACATAATAATTGATACAATAATATTAGAATAACCATCCCCAAAAAGTTCAAAAATACATAACCATAAAATAGTACAATAGTAAATGACATATAATTCATATGCATAATATTAGACTCATAATCCCCAAAAACATGATAGTCATACACAATAGTATAATAGACATAATAATAATGTAGTAATCACAACAATGTGAATCATGTGATCGCCCGGAGAATGTCCCGGCCGTGAAACATGATAATGCGATAAAGTTCACATTACCGATACGTGTCGCATGATGCTCATGCGATTAGTCTAAGGCCACCGGAAGTGGGCACAATTTATGAATGGGTTGACGTAGGATACCATATGTGATGCGAACATCCGCAACGCGCACTATTGAGTCCTGACCCGAATAGACATTCGTGACTACCCCGCGTTTCCACTAAGGGGGGGGGGAATTGTCATCTAGAATAAGGACGAGTTGTCCGGGAGTCAAATTTTTTGATGTGATGCGCCATTTGTTGCGCTGTTGCAACTGGTGCAAATAATCTTTCGACCACCTGTTCCAAATCGACTGGGTGAATTTTTGGAGCAGCTGCCATCTGCCCAGACGACTAATATTGACTTGGGAATAGTCCGGTTCCGGGAGTGCAGTGAGCGGAGAACCAACCAGGAAGTGCACTGGAGTTAAGGGTTCAGGGTCGCTAGAGTCATTGGAGACGGCGAACAAGGGGCGTGAGTTAAGGCAGGACTCTATTTGAATTAGGATAGTGTAGTACTCCTCGAAAGTAAGAATGGTTCCGCCTACCACGCGCCACAAGTGAAACTTGACGCTCTTGACTCCGCTTTCCCACAGGCCACCGAAATGAGGTGCTGAGGGTAGAATAAAGGACCATTTAATGCCTTGGGCACTGGTAAAATCCTGGGTGGTCTGTTCAGATCCCTTAGACTCCAAAAGTTTGTATAGTTCGTGAAGTGTGCTACTAGCACGACGAAAGTTTGTCCCATTGTCGGAGAATATCTGATCAGGGATACCTCTACGTGCTATAAACCATTTTAAGGCCGCTATGAAGGCGTCTGAGGTAAGATCTGAGACTAGTTCCAGGTGAATGGCCTTAGTGGTCATGCATAAATAAAGCAATGCTTTATAAATAAAGCAATATAAGCCTTTGACGTGGCCTTTGAACGCTGCCTGCCATGACGTATAAAGACGGGACCGGCATAGTCGACTGCAGATTGGGAAAATGGCTTAGCAGGCGTAACCCAGGAAGGGGGTAATTGTCCTAATAATTGGTTCGCGCCCCTAGCACGGAATCGAAAACAAGTGATACATTTATGTATTACTGAGCGTATATAAGATTTATCATTAATTATCCAATATTTCTGCCGCAGAGAGAACTGAGTCAATTGTACACCAGCGTGTAGTAAACGACGATGCTCGTTTTCTATGATTAATTTGCTGAGATGAGAGTGTGGGTGTAATATGATTTGGTGTTTGCTCTCATAGGTAAGCTGGGAGTGCTGAAGGCGTCCTCCCACGTGTAATATCCCTGTCTTGTCCAGAAAGGGGTTAAGTGAAAGAATTTTACTGTTGTTAGGGATGCAGCGTTGCGCCTCAAGTTCCTTAACTTCGATGCTAAAGTGCGATTGCTGGGACTGGCGAATAAAAACCAACAGTGTACCATGTAACTCATGGGAATTTAAAAAGGAGTGTTTCTGTCCGCAATAGGGAGCCTAGAGTTCCGAATGAATCGCCGGCAATACGAAAACACGCAAATGAGTTTTGAGAGCGATGAATAATTTTCAAAGTAGCTGGACGTGGCTGAAGCGACAATCAATGAGGTTTGGGCCTGCTTACGTTGTTCCTGCTCGAGATCGGGATGAGTGCAGGTTGAATGGGTATCGAAGGCACTGATGGGCCATGATGATGACTCATGGGACAACCAGGATGGACCATGCCACCATTGTGGGTGGCCGTGTAACACACGAGGGAGACAACCACGCGATAAAATGTCGGCAGGGTTGTCCAGCGACGAGACATGATGCCAAGTACCCTTTGTAGTGAGACGCTGTATCTCCGCAACACGGTTGGCGACAAACACCTTCCATCTGGAAGATTGCTGATGGATCCAGTGCAAGGCTATCATTGAGTCCGAGTAACAGTATAAGTCGTCGAATTTATAACTCACGGCGTCTACAACCCTGGAAGCCAACTGAGCCAACAAGAGACAAGTGCAGAGTTCAAGTCTAGGTAATGTTATCTGCTTCAAGGGAGTGACTCTAGATTTAGAACGTAACAGGTTTGATGAGATGGCGTAGTTCGAATAGACCGTACGCACATAAATACAACACGAGTAACCTTTTGCTGACGCGTCGGCAAATCCATGAAGCTGGAATGAAATGATTTGTAAATTGTTTAAACTCTTTACAGACCTTGGAATTTTAAAGTAAGTGTCTGCAACCAGCTGAGAATAAAGTTCTAACCACTGATTAGATAATGAATCTGATAAGGGCTCGTCCCAACTTGTACCTGTTAACCACACTCGCTGCATAAAATGCGTACACCAGAATGTAACCGGGCCAATGAGTCCCAAAGGGTCGTAAATTCATGCGGTGACTGATAATACCCTTCTCTTGTTGAATACTTCTACATTGACATGTCTCTGGACACTATATACGAAACTATCTTCGTCGACATTCCATTGAATACCTAAAGTACGCACAGTTTGATTTTTGCTAAGGTCGAGGGAAGAATGAGCGTGCGAAGCTATAATGGTCTGATTATTGGAAAACCATTTGTGCAGGGTAAAACTGTATTGGCTTAATAAATCTGTGATGTCGGATTTCATTTTGGCTAGGATGTGCGGGTTATCTGAACCGGTCATGAGATCGTCCACATAAAAATCATTTGCGATGGCTGAACAAGCTATAGGGTGTTTAGTTTTATTTTCCTGGGCTATTTGAGCCAGACATCTTGTAGCAAGAAATGACACACTTGGAGTCCCATACGTGACTGTCCTCAAGGCGTAATGTTGGAGTTCCCTATGGGGGGGCGTCGCGCCAGACAATACGCTGCAAATTAGAATCCTTTGGATTGACTAAAGTTTGTTTATATATATATATATATATATATATATATATATAAACAAATTGTAATTTTTAATGTACACATTACAGCTATACACATTAAAATTTATTTTCAAATGAAAGTGCAATATTGAGTTATGTTCTTAATAAAATCAGAAATAAGGGCACTGTTTCTTCAAAGTTTTATATATACCGTTAGACCATCCCCTGTGACCAGTATTTTTTTTTTCAAACAACCACTGTATTGAAACAGTCAAACGTTTACTACAATTTAATATTAAAAAATAATTACACTGAACTTTTACCAAACATTCCTCTCTTGAATATACACTTTATATTTTTATTATCTTATTTGTATGTTGCAAGTGAGGGTGTATAAAAATAAGAGGTTTTTGTGTAATTTTTAGAGACAAAAATTCTTTAAAATTATATTTGAACTAGAAAACTTATATCAGACCTGAGTTTACTCATATTGTTTCATGTATAATACAAGTTATTGTCATCAGTAAGAAAAAAAATTATAACATGCTTTAGGGTAAAACGTTTGAAGCACAGATGGACACACAAACTCATAAAGCAGTAGGAACTATTGGGTCAGAATTTATATCAAAATGCAATTATTTATTTTGCATAGTATCCGTGTTAGTGAATGTCTATAATTAGTTTAAATGAAAAAAGTATTCTAGAAAAATATCAGTAATGAGTAAAGAAAAGCTGAAACAGCATGTATAGTACACTACATAGCTTTATCATTACTTCTATGTTATGATCAAGTTGAGAGTATAAAGATTTATAATATATCAATGTTATAATAAATAATACAGTAATGTGCTAAATAATACTCTCAATAATATATAATAACACTCTAGAAAATTATGAAACAACTTCAAAATGGTGTTAACAAAAACAATAACTTGCATGTTGAACACACAAACTGCACACAGACTTGCAGTCCTGCCAACCGTTTACATTATTTTATATAAATTCATAATCTGCTCCACTCATATAATACTTCAGTCAATGATCCAATCTGAAGGCAGGAACAAGAACTGAAATGCTTGATAAATGTTCTGCATTTATTTTGTAGCATAATATTAAGATGCAACACTTCTGAAACGATTGAAAAGTAAATGGTTAAATGTACGTTGCCTGTCAAAATACCAAGTCCACTGGTGACATAATATTATGCTGTTGGTCCTCAAAATGTCAAACATGAAGGAATTCTCCTTTCTTTGCAACCAGAAAACTTATTGATCACTTTATCATTAAAATTAATAATATTTTCAATTGTTTCTTGTTCTCTGTTCAACACTGCCAAAGCAGCAAGACTGTCTTTTGTCATTGTACATCTTATGAAACTCCTTTTCAATGTAGAGAAGCACCTGCCAGGCTCAGCAGTAGTCATGGGAGTAGTTAGAATTACTTTGAGGAGAGTCAGTACTTCTGTACAGAAATCTGTTGATTCCTGTATCCCACATGATTTTGTACATTTTCATATGCCCTGAGATACTGCAGAATTCTTGCCTGTCATACAAAATAAATTGTTCAGTATTCAAACATTCTTTATACTAGAAAGAGTAAGCTTTGATAGTTTCAACAAATTCAGGTGAAGAACATGCATTTTCCATGGAGAAGGATAAATTTCACAGATTTGCTGTTGAAAGGTGTTTATTGAAAGAAAATTTGTCATTTACCTGATAACAAATGGTATATCACCACACCTATTTTGCAATCCATTCTCCGTTTCTTCAAGAGTAGTGTTCCTTTTTTGTTGATTAGTAACAGAAGGAAGTCAATTTCTTACTTTTGTGATGCTACAACTAGTTATATAAAATAACCACATGAGGCATGATGTGATGAAAAAGTTTTTACCTTGATCGGTTTCTTCAGTTGTTTATGGTTTTCACGATATTAATTGATGACTCGTTGGGCACTTGGTGAAACATATTAATACAAAGGTTTTGTAAAATATATAAAAACACTTGGTAAGTTTCACAAATTTTTTAATTAACTCTGACAGCTGTTTCGACTAACTTAAGCCATTGTCAAAGAGCGAGTGAATGAGATTACTGAACACAGGATGTTAGAGGAGTGTAGGTGGTAAACATCTGTTTAGGGCGTATCTGGAAATACATTGAAAAGACTATATATTGAAAAGACAGAACTTCTCTTCAGGAATGACAATTTCAAGATATTAAATGATCCCACTAATAAGTTTCAAAAACAAATAAAATCACTTATTAAAAATTGCCCTAATATATTTTCAGACACAAAAAGTTTCATGCTAACTATGATGAACCCAAAAGCTCCTGTTTTGTATAGTTTACCAAAAATACATAAACCTAATTGTCCCATGCGCCCAGTTGTTTCATATGTAACTGCACCTGCATATAAAGTCTGTAAAAAACTGAATGAATTATTGCCAAAATATATTAACTTTAACCCAAAGTATGCTATTAAAAACACTTTACAATTAGTTAATAATATAAAAAATGTACATTTACCACTGAATGCAAAATTAGTTTCATTTGATGTTAAGAATTTATTTCCGTCTATACCTGTAGATGTTCTGTTGTCTATCTGTTCCTCACATATACAAAATACTTTAACCTTTAATAGTGATCAGAAAAAAGAATTATTCTCGTCCTTAGATATTTGCATAGGACAAAATTATTTTCAGTTTAATAATAAAATCTATAAACAATTTAATGGCTTACCTATGGGCTCTCCTTTATCACCTTTATTAAGTGAAATCTTTATGACATTTTTGGAAGAAATTTTTACATCCGATAACCCCAACATAAAATATGTTTTTCATTGGGCAAGGTATGTTGATGATATATTTTGTATCTGGACGGGAACAGATAGACAGCTCCATATGTTCTTAGATTATATTAATTCCTTTTATAGTAGCGTGCAATTTACACTTGAAACAGAAAATATGAAAAGTTTAAATTTTTTGAATCTTACCATTACTAGATCACAAAATAATCTTAGTTTTCAGATATAAAGAAAACCTACTTTTACAGATACCGTTATACATAAACAATCACTAACATCATGGCACATAAAATTAAGCAGTTTTCATGCAATGGTTAATCGTCTCCTTATAGTTCCTTTATCCAAAGAAAATTTCAATAAAGAGGTAGATATTATAAAAGCCATAGCACAAAATAACGGTTATGATGAAAGAATAATTAACTCTTTAATTTTCAAAAAACAGAAGAAAATTATTTTAAAAGAATTTTATTCCATAGAGCCAGATCAGGGTAACAAAAAATTTCACTTAACAAATTACATTCCGTGTATAACAGATAAGATTAATAGTAGGTTAAAAAACCATGGTCTTAACATGTTATCAGTAAACAAACATAATCTTTTTTCACTGCTAGTCAATAATAAAGAAAAATCTAACACACTGGAGAAAAATGGAGTTATGAAATACACTGTGCAGAATGCGATGCTATTTATATCGGACAATGTGGCCGTGCTCTGAAACATCGCATTTCTGAACATAAGAAGGCGATTTTAACCAATACATCTAATACAGGTTTTGCAGATCATTGCTTACAACACAATCACTTCATAGACACAAAAAACATAACACTACTCCACAACATACAAAAAGGTAAAAAAATGGATTTGTTAGAAATTTTAGAAATTAAAAAAGCAATAAAAAATAACAAAAATTTAACCAATGAACAGACTGAATTTTGTGTATCCCCTTTATTAAAATCTGTTATTTAGTTTAGTTTATTTTATATTATTTTGAATGTTCATCATTATTTTAAATTTTGCATTCAGTTTATATTTAGTTCAGTTAATTTTATATTTTGCATTCATGATTGTATTTAGTTTTTAAAGACACCAGACCTTCCCTTGTCTCATGCACACACTCCCCCCCTCGCCTTCACAACACAGATGTTCCAGATACGCCCTAAACAGATGTTTACCACCTACACTCCTCTAACATCCTGTGTTCAGTAATTTCATTCACTCGCTCTTTGACAATGGCTTAAGTTAGTCGAAACAGCTGTCAGAGTTAATTAAAAAATTTGTGAGACTTACCAAGTGTTTTTTTATATATTTTACAAAACCTTTGTATTAATATGTTTCACCAAGTGCCCAACGAGTCATCAATTAATATCGTGAAAAGTGCAAGTAAAGGAATGCTCGTTACTTTCTACAGAAGATGTCTTTTAAAATTCCGGAAGTGCAACAACCATTTGTGGTTTAATAAACAGTGTCTAAAGAATAGTGTATTTCCAACGTACATGAAGATTAGTTGCCGCCATCAATCGTTTGAAGCAAAAACTGCTGTTCAACAGGCATACAAGAACTGGCTACATTTGGAACTCAAGAAATGGTACTCTAGAAGAAATAATTTGTCTTTACACCAAAAACTAATACATTGTGAATTAACTTATAGATACAGTGCAGTGGAATTTGACCTTATTGATAATATGATCAGAGAACAAGTAAGTTATCATGCTCATAAACAATATTTAGTACAAAAAACAAAATTACTAAAACTTATCACAACTAAGCTAAGTAGTAAGAGAGTAACTACTATGTCATCACCAGTAAATAAATTTTATAACAGAGTGGAAAATTTCTCAAATACAAACTTTACTCAGAAAGAACTAAATCTGTTAAATAAAGGTTTGAAATATTGTCCAAACATACGGTACAAAAGAGACATGGAAATGTTATGTGTAAATACAGAAATAGCACTTAGTAATTTAGATAACCCAGATATAAGAAATAATGAATTAGTTTCCTGTGCAAACATTAATCAAAAAGTAATAAGAATAAGTACAGTCTAAAAGATTCAGATAAGTACATAGTTAACAGTTTAAAACAAAAAATTAATTCAAATAGTTTAGTGGTTTTCAAAGCTGATAAAGGCAATACGATTACAATAATAAATAGGAGTGAATATATTGAAAAGACAGAACTTCTCTTCAGGAATGACAATTTCAAGATATTAAATGATCCCACTAATAAGTTTCAAAAACAAATAAAATCACTTATTAAAAATTGCCCTAATATATTTTCAGACACAAAAAGTTTCATGCTAACTATGATGAACCCAAAAGCTCCTGTTTTGTATAGTTTACCAAAAATACATAAACCTAATTGTCCCATGCGCCCAGTTGTTTCATATGTAACTGCACCTGCATATAAAGTCTGTAAAAAACTGAATTAATTATTGCCAAAATATAGTAACTTTAACCCAAAGTATGCTATTAAAAACACTTTACAATTAGTTAATAATGTATTAAAGATGTACATTTACCACTGAATGCAAAATTAGTTTCATTTGATGTTAAGAATTTATTTCCGTCTATACCTGTAGATGTTCTGTTGTCTATCTGTTCCTCACATATACAAAATACTTTAACCTTAAATAGTGATCAGAAAAAAGAATTATTCTCGGCCTTAGATATTTGCATAGGACAAAATTATTTTCAGTTTAATAATAAAATCTATAAACAATTTAATGGCTTACCTATGGGCTCTCCTTTATCACCTTTATTAAGTGAAATCTTTATGACATTTTTGGAAGAAATTTTTACATCCGATAACCCCAACATAAAATATGTTTTTCATTGGGCAAGGTATGTTGATGATATATTTTGTATCTGGACGGGAACAGATAGACAGCTCCATATGTTCTTAGATTATATTAATTCCTTTTATAGTAGCGTGCAATTTACACTTGAAACAGAAAATATGAAAAGTTTAAATTTTTTGAATCTTACCATTACTAGATCACAAAATAATCTTAGTTTTCAGATATAAAGAAAACCTACTTTTACAGATACCGTTATACATAAACAATCACTAACATCATGGCACATAAAATTAAGCAGTTTTCATGCAATGGTTAATCGTCTCCTTATAGTTCCTTTATCCAAAGAAAATTTCAATAAAGAGGTAGATATTATAAAAGCCATAGCACAAAATAACGGTTATGATGAAAGAATAATTAACTCTTTAATTTTCAAAAAACAGAAGAAAATTATTTTAAAAGAATTTTATTCCATAGAGCCAGATCAGGGTAACAAAAAATTTCACTTAACAAATTACATTCCGTGTATAACAGATAAGATTAATAGTAGGTTAAAAAACCATGGTCTTAACATGTTATCAGTAAACAAACATAATCTTTTTTCACTGCTAGTCAATAATAAAGAAAAATCTAACACACTGGAGAAAAATGGAGTTATGAAATACACTGTGCAGAATGCGATGCTATTTATATCGGACAATGTGGCCGTGCTCTGAAACATCGCATTTCTGAACATAAGAAGGCGATTTTAACCAATACATCTAATACAGGTTTTGCAGATCATTGCTTACAACACAATCACTTCATAGACACAAAAAACATAACACTACTCCACAACATACAAAAAGGTAAAAAAATGGATTTGTTAGAAATTTTAGAAATTAAAAAAGCAATAAAAAATAACAAAAATTTAACCAATGAACAGACTGAATTTTGTGTATCCCCTTTATTAAAATCTGTTATTTAGTTTAGTTTATTTTATATTATTTTGAATGTTCATCATTATTTTAAATTTTGCATTCAGTTTATATTTAGTTCAGTTAATTTTATATTTTGCATTCATGATTGTATTTAGTTTTTAAAGACACCAGACCTTCCCTTGTCTCATGCACACACTCCCCCCCCTCGCCTTCACAACACAGATGTTCCAGATACGCCCTAAACAGATGTTTACCACCTACACTCCTCTAACATCCTGTGTTCAGTAATTTCATTCACTCGCTCTTTGACAATGGCTTAAGTTAGTCGAAACAGCTGTCAGAGTTAATTAAAAAATTTGTGAGACTTACCAAGTGTTTTTTTATATATTTTACAAAACCTTTGTATTAATATGTTTCACCAAGTGCCCAACGAGTCATCAATTAATATCGTGAAAAGTGCAAGTAAAGGAATGCTCGTTACTTTCTACAGAAGATGTCTTTTAAAATTCCGGAAGTGCAACAACCATTTGTGGTTTAATAAACAGTGTCTAAAGAATAGTGTATTTCCAACGTACATGAAGATTAGTTGCCGCCATCAATCGTTTGAAGCAAAAACTGCTGTTCAACAGGCATACAAGAACTGGCTACATTTGGAACTCAAGAAATGGTACTCTAGAAGAAATAATTTGTCTTTACACCAAAAACTAATACATTGTGAATTAACTTATAGATACAGTGCAGTGGAATTTGACCTTATTGATAATATGATCAGAGAACAAGTAAGTTATCATGCTCATAAACAATATTTAGTACAAAAAACAAAATTACTAAAACTTATCACAACTAAGCTAAGTAGTAAGAGAGTAACTACTATGTCATCACCAGTAAATAAATTTTATAACAGAGTGGAAAATTTCTCAAATACAAACTTTACTCAGAAAGAACTAAATCTGTTAAATAAAGGTTTGAAATATTGTCCAAACATACGGTACAAAAGAGACATGGAAATGTTATGTGTAAATACAGAAATAGCACTTAGTAATTTAGATAACCCAGATATAAGAAATAATGAATTAGTTTCCTGTGCAAACATTAATCAAAAAGTAATAAGAATAAGTACAGTCTAAAAGATTCAGATAAGTACATAGTTAACAGTTTAAAACAAAAAATTAATTCAAATAGTTTAGTGGTTTTCAAAGCTGATAAAGGCAATACGATTACAATAATAAATAGGAGTGAATATATTGAAAAGACAGAACTTCTCTTCAGGAATGACAATTTCAAGATATTAAATGATCCCACTAATAAGTTTCAAAAACAAATAAAATCACTTATTAAAAATTGCCCTAATATATTTTCAGACACAAAAAGTTTCATGCTAACTATGATGAACCCAAAAGCTCCTGTTTTGTATAGTTTACCAAAAATACATAAACCTAATTGTCCCATGCGCCCAGTTGTTTCATATGTAACTGCACCTGCATATAAAGTCTGTAAAAAACTGAATTAATTATTGCCAAAATATAGTAACTTTAACCCAAAGTATGCTATTAAAAACACTTTACAATTAGTTAATAATGTATTAAAGATGTACATTTACCACTGAATGCAAAATTAGTTTCATTTGATGTTAAGAATTTATTTCCGTCTATACCTGTAGATGTTCTGTTGTCTATCTGTTCCTCACATATACAAAATACTTTAACCTTAAATAGTGATCAGAAAAAAGAATTATTCTCGGCCTTAGATATTTGCATAGGACAAAATTATTTTCAGTTTAATAATAAAATCTATAAACAATTTAATGGCTTACCTATGGGCTCTCCTTTATCACCTTTATTAAGTGAAATCTTTATGACATTTTTGGAAGAAATTTTTACATCCGATAACCCCAACATAAAATATGTTTTTCATTGGGCAAGGTATGTTGATGATATATTTTGTATCTGGACGGGAACAGATAGACAGCTCCATATGTTCTTAGATTATATTAATTCCTTTTATAGTAGCGTGCAATTTACACTTGAAACAGAAAATATGAAAAGTTTAAATTTTTTGAATCTTACCATTACTAGATCACAAAATAATCTTAGTTTTCAGATATAAAGAAAACCTACTTTTACAGATACCGTTATACATAAACAATCACTAACATCATGGCACATAAAATTAAGCAGTTTTCATGCAATGGTTAATCGTCTCCTTATAGTTCCTTTATCCAAAGAAAATTTCAATAAAGAGGTAGATATTATAAAAGCCATAGCACAAAATAACGGTTATGATGAAAGAATAATTAACTCTTTAATTTTCAAAAAACAGAAGAAAATTATTTTAAAAGAATTTTATTCCATAGAGCCAGATCAGGGTAACAAAAAATTTCACTTAACAAATTACATTCCGTGTATAACAGATAAGATTAATAGTAGGTTAAAAAACCATGGTCTTAACATGTTATCAGTAAACAAACATAATCTTTTTTCACTGCTAGTCAATAATAAAGAAAAATCTAACACACTGGAGAAAAATGGAGTTATGAAATACACTGTGCAGAATGCGATGCTATTTATATCGGACAATGTGGCCGTGCTCTGAAACATCGCATTTCTGAACATAAGAAGGCGATTTTAACCAATACATCTAATACAGGTTTTGCAGATCATTGCTTACAACACAATCACTTCATAGACACAAAAAACATAACACTACTCCACAACATACAAAAAGGTAAAAAAATGGATTTGTTAGAAATTTTAGAAATTAAAAAAGCAATAAAAAATAACAAAAATTTAACCAATGAACAGACTGAATTTTGTGTATCCCCTTTATTAAAATCTGTTATTTAGTTTAGTTTATTTTATATTATTTTGAATGTTCATCATTATTTTAAATTTTGCATTCAGTTTATATTTAGTTCAGTTAATTTTATATTTTGCATTCATGATTGTATTTAGTTTTTAAAGACACCAGACCTTCCCTTGTCTCATGCACACACTCCCCCCCCTCGCCTTCACAACACAGATGTTCCAGATACGCCCTAAACAGATGTTTACCACCTACACTCCTCTAACATCCTGTGTTCAGTAATTTCATTCACTCGCTCTTTGACAATGGCTTAAGTTAGTCGAAACAGCTGTCAGAGTTAATTAAAAAATTTGTGAGACTTACCAAGTGTTTTTTTATATATTTTACAAAACCTTTGTATTAATATGTTTCACCAAGTGCCCAACGAGTCATCAATTAATATCGTGAAAAGTGCAAGTAAAGGAATGCTCGTTACTTTCTACAGAAGATGTCTTTTAAAATTCCGGAAGTGCAACAACCATTTGTGGTTTAATAAACAGTGTCTAAAGAATAGTGTATTTCCAACGTACATGAAGATTAGTTGCCGCCATCAATCGTTTGAAGCAAAAACTGCTGTTCAACAGGCATACAAGAACTGGCTACATTTGGAACTCAAGAAATGGTACTCTAGAAGAAATAATTTGTCTTTACACCAAAAACTAATACATTGTGAATTAACTTATAGATACAGTGCAGTGGAATTTGACCTTATTGATAATATGATCAGAGAACAAGTAAGTTATCATACTCATAAACAATATTTAGTACAAAAAACAAAATTACTAAAACTTATCACAACTAAGCTAAGTAGTAAGAGAGTAACTACTATGTCATCACCAGTAAATAAATTTTATAACAGAGTGGAAAATTTCTCAAATACAAACTTTACTCAGAAAGAACTAAATCTGTTAAATAAAGGTTTGAAATATTGTCCAAACATACGGTACAAAAGAGACATGGAAATGTTATGTGTAAATACAGAAATAGCACTTAGTAATTTAGATAACCCAGATATAAGAAATAATGAATTAGTTTCCTGTGCAAACATTAATCAAAAAGTAATAAGAATAAGTACAGTCTAAAAGATTCAGATAAGTACATAGTTAACAGTTTAAAACAAAAAATTAATTCAAATAGTTTAGTGGTTTGCAAAGCTGATAAAGGCAATACGATTACAATAATAAATAGGAGTGAATATATTGAAAAGACAGAACTTCTCTTCAGGAATGACAATTTCAAGATATTAAATGATCCCACTAATAAGTTTCAAAAACAAATAAAATCACTTATTAAAAATTGCCCTAATATATTTTCAGACACAAAAAGTTTCATGCTAACTATGATGAACCCAAAAGCTCCTGTTTTGTATAGTTTACCAAAAATACATAAACCTAATTGTCCCATGCGCCCAGTTGTTTCATATGTAACTGCACCTGCATATAAAGTCTGTAAAAAACTGAATGAATTATTGCCAAAATATAGTAACTTTAACCCAAAGTATGCTATTAAAAACACTTTACAATTAGTTAATAATGTATTAAAGATGTACATTTACCACTGAATGCAAAATTAGTTTCATTTGATGTTAAGAATTTATTTCCGTCTATACCTGTAGATGTTCTGTTGTCTATCTGTTCCTCACATATACAAAATACTTTAACCTTAAATAGTGATCAGAAAAAAGAATTATTCTCGGCCTTAGATATTTGCATAGGACAAAATTATTTTCAGTTTAATAATAAAATCTATAAACAATTTAATGGCTTACCTATGGGCTCTCCTTTATCACCTTTATTAAGTGAAATCTTTATGACATTTTTGGAAGAAATTTTTACATCCGATAACCCCAACATAAAATATGTTTTTCATTGGGCAAGGTATGTTGATGATATATTTTGTATCTGGACGGGAACAGATAGACAGCTCCATATGCTCTTAGATTATATTAATTCCTTTTATAGTAGCGTGCAATTTACACTTGAAACAGAAAATATGAAAAGTTTAAATTTTTTGAATCTTACCATTACTAGATCACAAAATAATCTTAGTTTTCAGATATAAAGAAAACCTACTTTTACAGATACCGTTATACATAAACAATCACTAACATCATGGCACATAAAATTAAGCAGTTTTCATGCAATGGTTAATCGTCTCCTTATAGTTCCTTTATCCAAAGAAAATTTCAATAAAGAGGTAGATATTATAAAAGCCATAGCACAAAATAACGGTTATGATGAAAGAATAATTAACTCTTTAATTTTCAAAAAACAGAAGAAAATTATTTTAAAAGAATTTTATTCCATAGAGCCAGATCAGGGTAACAAAAAATTTCACTTAACAAATTACATTCCGTGTATAACAGATAAGATTAATAATAGGTTAAAAAACCATGGTCTTAACATGTTATCAGTAAACAAACATAATCTTTTTTCACTGCTAGTCAATAATAAAGAAAAATCTAACACACTGGAGAAAAATGGAGTTATGAAATACACTGTGCAGAATGCGATGCTATTTATATCGGACAATGTGGCCGTGCTCTGAAACATCGCATTTCTGAACATAAGAAGGCGATTTTAACCAATACATCTAATACAGGTTTTGCAGATCATTGCTTACAACACAATCACTTCATAGACACAAAAAACATAACACTACTCCACAACATACAAAAAGGTAAAAAAATGGATTTGTTAGAAATTTTAGAAATTAAAAAAGCAATAAAAAATAACAAAAATTTAACCAATGAACAGACTGAATTTTGTGTATCCCCTTTATTAAAATCTGTTATTTAGTTTAGTTTATTTTATATTATTTTGAATGTTCATCATTATTTTAAATTTTGCATTCAGTTTATATTTAGTTCAGTTAATTTTATATTTTGCATTCATGATTGTATTTAGTTTTTAAAGACACCAGACCTTCCCTTGTCTCATGCACACACTCCCCCCCCTCGCCTTCACAACACAGATGTTCCAGATACGCCCTAAACAGATGTTTACCACCTACACTCCTCTAACATCCTGTGTTCAGTAATTTCATTCACTCGCTCTTTGACAATGGCTTAAGTTAGTCGAAACAGCTGTCAGAGTTAATTAAAAAATTTGTGAGACTTACCAAGTGTTTTTTTATATATTTTACAAAACCTTTGTATTAATATGTTTCACCAAGTGCCCAACGAGTCATCAATTAATATCGTGAAAAGTGCAAGTAAAGGAATGCTCGTTACTTTCTACAGAAGATGTCTTTTAAAATTCCGGAAGTGCAACAACCATTTGTGGTTTAATAAACAGTGTCTAAAGAATAGTGTATTTCCAACGTACATGAAGATTAGTTGCCGCCATCAATCGTTTGAAGCAAAAACTGCTGTTCAACAGGCATACAAGAACTGGCTACATTTGGAACTCAAGAAATGGTACTCTAGAAGAAATAATTTGTCTTTACACCAAAAACTAATACATTGTGAATTAACTTATAGATACAGTGCAGTGGAATTTGACCTTATTGATAATATGATCAGAGAACAAGTAAGTTATCATGCTCATAAACAATATTTAGTACAAAAAACAAAATTACTAAAACTTATCACAACTAAGCTAAGTAGTAAGAGAGTAACTACTATGTCATCACCAGTAAATAAATTTTATAACAGAGTGGAAAATTTCTCAAATACAAACTTTACTCAGAAAGAACTAAATCTGTTAAATAAAGGTTTGAAATATTGTCCAAACATACGGTACAAAAGAGACATGGAAATGTTATGTGTAAATACAGAAATAGCACTTAGTAATTTAGATAACCCAGATATAAGAAATAATGAATTAGTTTCCTGTGCAAACATTAATCAAAAAGTAATAAGAATAAGTACAGTCTAAAAGATTCAGATAAGTACATAGTTAACAGTTTAAAACAAGAAATTAATTCAAATAGTTTAGTGGTTTGCAAAGCTGATAAAGGCAATACGATTACAATAATAAATAGGAGTGAATATATTGAAAAGACAGAACTTCTCTTCAGGAATGACAATTTCAAAATATTAAATGATCCCACTAATAAGTTTCAAAAACAAATAAAATCACTTATTAAAAATTGCCCTAATATATTTTCAGACACAAAAAGTTTCATGCTAACTATGATGAACCCAAAAGCTCCTGTTTTGTATAGTTTACCAAAAATACATAAACCTAATTGTCCCATGCGCCCAGTTGTTTCATATGTAACTGCACCTGCATATAAAGTCTGTAAAAAACTGAATTAATTATTGCCAAAATATAGTAACTTTAACCCAAAGTATGCTATTAAAAACACTTTACAATTAGTTAATAATGTATTAAAGATGTACATTTACCACTGAATGCAAAATTAGTTTCATTTGATGTTAAGAATTTATTTCCGTCTATACCTGTAGATGTTCTGTTGTCTATCTGTTCCTCACATATACAAAATACTTTAACCTTAAATAGTGATCAGAAAAAAGAATTATTCTCGGCCTTAGATATTTGCATAGGACAAAATTATTTTCAGTTTAATAATAAAATCTATAAACAATTTAATGGCTTACCTATGGGCTCTCCTTTATCACCTTTATTAAGTGAAATCTTTATGACATTTTTGGAAGAAATTTTTACATCCGATAACCCCAACATAAAATATGTTTTTCATTGGGCAAGGTATGTTGATGATATATTTTGTATCTGGACGGGAACAGATAGACAGCTCCATATGTTCTTAGATTATATTAATTCCTTTTATAGTAGCGTGCAATTTACACTTGAAACAGAAAATATGAAAAGTTTAAATTTTTTGAATCTTACCATTACTAGATCACAAAATAATCTTAGTTTTCAGATATAAAGAAAACCTACTTTTACAGATACCGTTATACATAAACAATCACTAACATCATGGCACATAAAATTAAGCAGTTTTCATGCAATGGTTAATCGTCTCCTTATAGTTCCTTTATCCAAAGAAAATTTCAATAAAGAGGTAGATATTATAAAAGCCATAGCACAAAATAACGGTTATGATGAAAGAATAATTAACTCTTTAATTTTCAAAAAACAGAAGAAAATTATTTTAAAAGAATTTTATTCCATAGAGCCAGATCAGGGTAACAAAAAATTTCACTTAACAAATTACATTCCGTGTATAACAGATAAGATTAATAATAGGTTAAAAAACCATGGTCTTAACATGTTATCAGTAAACAAACATAATCTTTTTTCACTGCTAGTCAATAATAAAGAAAAATCTAACACACTGGAGAAAAATGGAGTTATGAAATACACTGTGCAGAATGCGATGCTATTTATATCGGACAATGTGGCCGTGCTCTGAAACATCGCATTTCTGAACATAAGAAGGCGATTTTAACCAATACATCTAATACAGGTTTTGCAGATCATTGCTTACAACACAATCACTTCATAGACACAAAAAACATAACACTACTCCACAACATACAAAAAGGTAAAAAAATGGATTTGTTAGAAATTTTAGAAATTAAAAAAGCAATAAAAAATAACAAAAATTTAACCAATGAACAGACTGAATTTTGTGTATCCCCTTTATTAAAATCTGTTATTTAGTTTAGTTTATTTTATATTATTTTGAATGTTCATCATTATTTTAAATTTTGCATTCAGTTTATATTTAGTTCAGTTAATTTTATATTTTGCATTCATGATTGTATTTAGTTTTTAAAGACACCAGACCTTCCCTTGTCTCATGCACACACTCCCCCCCCCCTCGCCTTCACAACACAGATGTTCCAGATACGCCCTAAACAGATGTTTACCACCTACACTCCTCTAACATCCTGTGTTCAGTAATTTCATTCACTCGCTCTTTGACAATGGCTTAAGTTAGTCGAAACAGCTGTCAGAGTTAATTAAAAAATTTGTGAAACTTACCAAGTGTTTTTATATATTTTACAGAACCTTTGTTTATGGTTTTTGTGAAAAAGTCATTTAAGAAAGTATATGTAATATTTCTGTAATTCTACTACAGAAAAAAATTCCATTAACAAATAATACATTTAAAATTTCTTTGTTTTCTTTGATCAAAGCCGCTGATTTCATGAAAATGTAGCTCAATATTTGCACTGTGTGCAGGATTAGTGAACAAAAACAACTATTGTTAAAAATTTTAAATTACAGTCTACGTTTTCATTGTTGTAATTTTTTCGACTCCCCATGTATAAACAATTTGTCAAATTCTCAGCCTTGACAATTTGACAATTGTTTTTATAGTTTTCTGGAAAGATAATTTGTTTCTTAAAAAGAGGACATATCTGTAATAGTAATCCTTGTTAAAAAATTTAACGTTAGTTAAAAAAGGTCAAAAATTAACGTTCGTAACACATGGGAAGTAGTTAGCCTATAGAAAGTGGAGAAAATTGCTAAAAGTTCTCTATTATATATCTGTATTGCATTCGAAGTTTCCTACAAAAAAATGTTTTGTAAAAGAAATGTTGGATTATTGGATTTTGTTGTTTATAACTGGTTCAAATATAAGTAATTCACGATTTCCAACTATGGAACACTTATTTGTAGATTAAATACCAAATATGCCGTAATGATGCTCTGACACTCATAAGATTGTCTACAAATAAATTCGACAAGGTCAGTAAATCTAATAGATTTACCAAATGTGAAGATGCTCATGATGGAAGCAGCTAAAATGGTGGAGGCTGAGCTTGTCAGGTATTTTGATGAAGCAAAAGAAGTTGGAGACATGAGCCCTCTGTTGAAGAGATTATTTGTAAAGTATAACAGAAGTGTACTCACTGTGAAAGACTGTACTGTGCTACTGAGCTCATTTTAGGGGACAGGCGAGGAAAATTACAAAACTTTTGAAATACCGATTTTCTTAAAATTGAATATGTTTTTGCAATAATAACTGTAAGGTTGAAAACAATTAAAGTTGTATATAAACTCATTAATTACTTATTTTAATTATTTCAACAACCAAAGTAGTTTGGCCAATAACAATACTACAACAAAAAAGAAAACAAAAATGTTTTAATAACTTTAATCAGTTGATAGTTTTTATTAACTTGCCCAAGTCTGCTCAACAGCATGTCTTGAAATTACAAAAGTTGAAAGGCAATTGGCCAAAACTTGACCTGGCTAGTATAGTAAATAAGTGTCATCCATAATAATAGGAGAATTACTTGTTTTAATAAAAATGATTCAATTGGATATGAGTTTGATGTGTTTGATATATTTTGATGTGTTTTTATATTACTTGTTTTACTTTTTTGACATTTTCACTGCTGACTTCCATATTTTGAGGTAGAAGAGTACTGCAAGGCTAAAATGATAAGCACATGGAAATCATATACATAATATTCTATAATAATATACTGTAGAGTGGTTGCAGGGGTGAACATCACTCATTCATGTTGCAGAAACACATTATGTAGCTTTTACTTCCATTTGTGAACTCATGTCCATGCAGAAAAATCTTATAGTTTGGCTACATATGATGTAAACAAATTTCTTTAGAAATTTCTCAAGTTATACTGATCTTTTATCTTTATATAAAGCTACCCTCGATATAAAGTGCTTTTTGGCTGGTCCGCAGAAGAGCGTTATATTAAGGTTTCACTGTATTTCTTATTCAGCATATCTTTAAAGAATATATAAATTCCCTAAATAAAAAAATAATTAGTTTTATTTTAAAATTTTAGGGAGGGCTGCAGCCCGTATGGACAAGCCACCGTGGGAACCTGTGACAAGCCAATACCTGAACCTGTAACATTTACCAGGACAATAAAATTGCCCAGATTAGACATGTTTATTCAGGTTCCACTATGAACAAGTTTTACTGTAATATACTGGAAATATTGTAACTGGTGCTCAGTTGTTGGTATTTTGTCACATAATTCCTCCGAAGTGCCTGTAAATGTGGCCAACTGTTTGTTTCCACACAATGTATTCTTTAAGCATATGTGCAGTCATGAGTTGGATTCCTAGTTATACTTTATCAGATAGCTATCTATATGGTAATTGGCCTCTATAATAGTGACCTCACCTTTAACTATTAGTTTTTCTAATCAGTCATCTAACTTAAAAGTAGTAGTATTTGTAGTTGATAACTTCTGGCATACGTTTAATAGTTCTAAGACACAGATAGTTGTTTAGCAGGCTGCGTAAGGGAAAAAATAGTTGTCCTAGTATCGCATTACAAAAAACATTGATTTTCGTGTCCTGAATAGGTTTAAATTTTGGGCTAGGTGACAATCAGATCTTGGTTTACCCTGATGTGATCTAGAGAAGAGAGGATCCCTTACTTTTCTTTATTGTCATGTGAGCATTGATGTGTGCGTGGTAAATTAATATTTACCGTTAAATATAAATTTAGTTTGCTTTTTTTAATTTTATGATCACAGATATTTCCTCTGACGTGACTGTGTTTTGAAATTGACAGTGAATAATAATATATTCAGTACTGTGTAGGTTTCATGTATAGTAATATTAAAAGCTAAATGCATCAAAATGCATGAGGCGTGTACATACAGAGGGGAATGCTGATGTGGAGGGAGTTGCTGTGAGATGTGAACCTGATGGCAGATTCAGTGCAGCCAACCTATGAGTACGATGTCTAATAGTAAAATCTTGCTTGTTGTTGAGGTTTGTTGTAAACACTCTGTCTCTCACTATACAAAATAGCACAATTAGCTGAATGGATAAAATGTTTATTATTTCAGGCAAAATAAATAATAAGTATTATTAAAATTATAATTAACTAAATTAGTTAGTAATTAAAATAATAATAAAACTATTAATAACTAAAATAATAATAAAAGCATAAGATTAAATACAAACGATATGAGTGAGGTGTCATAAGACAACAGTAGTCTCTCCGAGAGCATGAAAATCTAAGAAAATAATATGTATTATTAAATTGTAAAAATTACATTTATACAATATACATATAAGCAGGACATGCACTTGTGTGAACAAGAGTTAAGTAAATAAATCAATAAGTGTAATTAAAATAATACACGTCTGAATTTGCTGCTATTACATATCAGAATGTTTTATGAACACATCTGTCTCCCCCTCCCCCTCTGACTCTATCTCTTTCTTTCTTCTTTCTTTCTTTCTTTCTTTCTATCCACTGTCTGTCTGCTGTTTGAGATGTCAAAACTACAACATTCATAATCCTAGCTATTATTGCAATGGAATGTGCAGACTGCACACTTCTGTTGCTGAATGATTGACAGTGCTTTATTTTTTATCTTACCATAAAGGAAATTACAGCAAAACCCCTTTATAATGCTATCAAGGGACCGTGTGAAAACCACATATTAAGCGGGACCACATATTAAACAGGGAATGACGAAGTAGCATAGATATATACTGTATTACTGTAGATTCATATTTTTCACATAAACATTAGCATTATTGAAATACTGCACTTAAGTACAGTATTTTAAGCAGATTTCAAATCTGTTTCAGTAACTTATTTCACTACTAATTTATTTCGCTTAACATTAAATATACAGTCATTTCTTTCAAAAAATTAATTTATAGTGTGATTGCCTCGTATGTGAATCTGTGTAATGATTGATCATATTTTCTACATGATTCAAGTATGAATTCACACCAACTGACATTTCATCAGAAGAATTACTTATAAATTTTCTTATCACTGCTAGCGCTGTGAGGGCTTCCTGCCATGTGGGAAGTGATTTGTCATCTGATTCATTTGCTCCTCCCCATCTTTGTCACCTGGGGTGTGGTTTTCAATGATACTATCTACATGGACTATTTCTGAAGTCACTACACCATTGCCTATAGACACAAAAACCTCCAAATTAATCTCCCAGCTTTTCATGCACAGCACTTATGGGTATCATTGAGCCTAATAAAGCCAGTCAACCAACCAGTATTCTGTAGGTCCTCATGTTTTTGCACCTGTCGTCACGGCTTCAGTGATTGAGTCAAGGTTCTTTATTATTGTTCTTAATGTTGAGAATTAGATTCCTAATAAATCAGAAATTGTTTCTGATTTAGAGCAATTTTCACTATGGTTTTCAGTAAAGTACTGTATTTGACAGTAGGTTCTATGCGAATCCACTGTGAACAAGCTTTACTGTGTTATAAAAAACAGTGCATGATTTGGGACTTGAGCACAATAAATAGGGGTTTTAATAATGTCTACATATATGAGGCATGCAGGTACGAGACAAAATGTGTCTGACATAATAAGTGGGCACATTTTAACAGGGTTCTATTGTAATTGTTTCATATTCACATGTTTTTTGTTACACAAAGGCAAATAACTGTTTAGAATCAGTAGTTCGTATTAGTTTACTCATATTTTTTCATTTCACCATACTACTTCATTTTATTGTTACTTTACATGTACGCTTGTGTGCATCCACACAATATGTGTGTGTATGTGTGTGGGGGGGATTTATGTTTTACATCACGATAGAACTAATCTTCTACTGTACTTTTGTAGGAATGTTTATTTATGTTTAGTTACCAGTCATTTTTTTTTTATTTTTCATAATATTCATATCGCCAATGATACCCATGTGATGTTATTAAAGATTCTGAAACACGCTAAAGAATGTACAAACATCTAGCGTTAATAGTCTTGTTTTTTCCAAGTTAATTCTAATTCAGTTGGTTTTACTATGACGCGTAGGCTTATCTTATATCCATTTTTTTTTTTAATTCACTGGGAGCTAATTTGCCAATTAAAATTTTTGTTTTCTCTAATTATGTGTTGCAATCAGCTGGGCATTGGATCCCTCTTTTGAGTAATGTGGAACTAATCAACAGTATAAATAACATGATGTCAATGTCTGAATGACATGGTATCAGCGTTGGCTGCACTGCTTGTCTTTGGACTAATTTAGGACCAGATCTTAAATGTTGTAATTTTTCTCCCTCTTATACAATAGGCAAACAATGTGCGAGTTTATATCTCAGTTGCCTGCAGTAATGTTCACAAACACTTTTAATTGGAATTTTTATTATTTCAACCACTTCTCTTTCATAAATTGTAAAACATTACAAATTATTTCTCGTGCTTGATTGTGAATAATTTGTAGGTAATTTTCTGTGTCGAGCTAGCAGAAGTATCCATTTTAACAACAAAAGATGCTTTAAAGGATGATAATATAAATAATTACAAAGGTATGTAATGATAGAATTAAAGTAATGATATAAATAAATTAACTACAAAATTAAATAATGAACAAAACGAATTGCTCAAAAATAGCACATAATTAATAATAAATCGATATAATAATAGCAGAATCAAGATGGGAATAACACTACCACTTTAAAATAACAACGAAATTAAAATGTGATACATATTGTAACGGTACAGAATTATATGTTAAAGACAATAATGTAAATCAGTTAATTTTAAAGTCGTCAGTATTCACCTAAGGGGTACTCCCTAGTAACCAGCAAAACATACAATGTTATTGCAGACTGTTGATGTCTAGACAGCCAAGCCAGACGTATTACGCAACAGCTTTCCAGCTCAGTCTCTGTGTAAATCACAGTAAAACACTTCTTCACCCCAGTCTTGCATCAGACAGTAGCAGAGAACAGTCGTCTATAAGTTAAACTTTATATCAGTGGCCTCGGAAATTTCGGTAGGTCGAAGCGGAAAGTGTAGCCTAGACCTACCGAAACGTATTGAAACTTCAGTGAAGAATACTATAAAGAAACAGTGAACGTGATATACGATGAATTCTTAAAGTAAAGTAATTAGGACAGGGTAAGTGTGGTTTAAGTGAAAGTGCACGGGAAGATGGCAGAATAAGTGGAATAGCGAGAAAAGTTAAGTACAGTGAATACATTGGTCAGTAAGTTTTTGAATTTTAAAACAGTAAAGCGCTTAGTAAAAGGGGGATAAAAAGTATATGTAGCAATTGTAAAGAGTGAGAGAGTGTATGCGAGGGAAAAGGGGAGCAATATTTAATCAAAGTACTGGTTCCTAGCTAAAAGTAATTGTTCAAAGAATTTTGGTTAAATAGGTGTGTTTCTAACTGTTGAGAAAGAAGGGAATATGTATTGTGAATAAAATAAGATTTGGTTTAATATAAAACATGTGGTAGAGTAAGTTATTACGCCATAACCATTTCCTATTCTGTGCTGAAAACCTCGTCTAACGTTCTGTGGGATTTTCTGAGTTTAAGGGTGGTAGCGGGATTATTTTAATTTTTGTAAGGGCAAGAGTGTAAAGGTTTCGATATTAAACCATAAAATATCGTGGCGACCTGGGCAGTTTAATAAGGTAAGTTTAACGGGATTATGACGGTAAGTAAAATTCTGGCAGCAGTGACTATTATTGTAATATTATTGTATTATTTTGTATAAATGGTAAAAGGTCAATACCGTAACAATATGTTGGCAACACCTTCATTTGACAACATTTGCAAGCAGCTGGTTCTTCATTCCCCCTCCTGGCACTCAAACTTTCCAAGTGGGCTTTGTCCATGTGAAAACTGGTTTCTGTGCATATGCCTTTAGCTCTCATTACTACTATACGGCTTGTCTACATGCTGAAGATCTGTGAACAGTAGAACCGGGGTGCGATCGTATCACATTAACATTAGTTTACTGGAACAATCACCTTGATATTAGTTCACGCATTCTTAATTGATTTGATCTATGCAAATGTGATTATAGGCATAAACTAAAAATCTGTTGGGAGTAACATACTGTAAATCTCAGTCATCCTTTAACCTACATAAAACTGTAATTAACATTTGCATAAGAAGTTATTGTTTGTTTTCACTTTATCTTTCTATACACAACACTTATAAATCTGTAACATAAAATTATAATGTATTTTTAAATTCTACATGTTTATGTGTATTAAATAAATATTTGAGGAGTAAGTAATAAAATAAAGTGCATCAATCAAATAATAAGCCTAATAGTAATATAATAGTAATGATAATAACAACAACAGCAATAACACAATAGATTGTATTTTTATATGTGGACTTTCTTGTGGTTTATTATCTTCTTCCATTTGTAACTTTTACATTTTTATCAATATATTAAATAACAACAAACTCCCACTTACCTTGAATTGTTTATTTATTCGGCCAGATCATCTAGTGGTGGAACCCTTTTTCGTATAGCGAATTTACCAGCACAGAAAGTGAAAAATTAGGTGGTTGAAATGATTATTCTAACACACATATAGTAAGTTGAAATAAAATTTTATTTTATTTTATTTTATTAAGATATTCATGTTATATTCCCATTTACATAAAACTTCCTCCACTCTTTACATATTTCTATATCTTTACTTTTCATATTACTGTAATGGTCTCTACAGGGATTGTCCACTAACGTATGGAATACGTTATCTAAATAAATTTATATAAACAAGAAACACGTGTTGAAAGAAAAACAGCTTAACTTATACTACGTTTATCTATTAAGACAACCCAGTATTTGCTCATACATTTCATTCATACTTTTACCCCATTTATTTAAATTTAGCGCTTTTGTAAATTTTTTATATTGTAATCTTTTCGAATCTATTCAAATATATATAATCGAGTCCCTAGTTTGGGAGTCAATTGTAGCTTTTCGTTTTTATTAGATAATAAAACTTACCAATTCTATAAAACTTTACTGTTTCTTAACTTCGGTTTTCCTCCAGGGTTCTACAGATGAAAAAGTTGCAGAAGGATTATTTGAGTTGAGTGGTGAAAATATAATAACACAGTTTATACTGGCTAAAACAAATTATGTTAGGTTTATTACAAAAACTTTACTTTATATTCTACATTGGTATTCTCAGCATTTCTGATCAACTACGTCTATTAAAAAATTGACAAAATATACCATTCTTATAATTACCATTACAATTGATTTATATTATTACTCAACCAGTACTCTGCACAATAACAGATTCATACCCCTTACTGAGATCTCACTCATTCCCAAAGTATTTGAATTTTGAAATATGATTTTGTTAATGGTATTTGTGCTTTAAGTAAAACATTTTATAACTATCATCTTTTTTAGCCTGAACCAGCATCGATTGACTCGCAACATCATTCAATATCGCTGACTCGGTTAAGCTTATCTCGTTTACTACCGTTTCGGTTATTATCATATTTACTTTACTATCTGTACTAGTATTAGTTAAGTCCATTTTGTTGACTTCGTCGCTCTTATTTTCCATTTTGTATCTTATTGTTTATGTATACAATTATGCTTCCTAACCTACACAACCGCCCTCACTCTCAAATAACCGTTTCTGCAACTAGAATTAGGTCTGATCTGTGTGATTAATATAAATCACACAAATCGTTCCAAGTTCGGGGGCCAATTGTAGCTTTTCAAATCTATTCAAATATATATAATCGAGTCCCTAGTTCGGGAGTCAATTGTAGCTTTTCATTTTTATTTGTTAATAAAACTTACCAATTCTATAAAACTTTACTGTTTCTTACCTTCGGGTTTTCCTCCAGGGTTCTACAGACAAAAAAGTTGCAGAAGGATTATTTGAGTTGAGTGGTGAAAATATAATAACACAGTTTATACTAGCTAAAACAAATTATGTTAGGTTTATTACGAAAACTTTACTTTATATTCTACATTGGTATTCTCAGCGTTTCTGATCGACTACGTCTATTAAAAAATTGACAAAATATACCATTCTTATAACTACCATTACAATTGATTTATATTATTACTCAACCAGTACTCTGCACAATAATAGATTCATACCCCTTACTGAGATCTCAGTAATTTTTGTAGATTCAGTACTATGATTTTGTAAATGGGATTTGTGCTTTAAGTAAAATTCTGTATTTATTTTTTGATGAATTGTTCAGTAGTTACCCATCCGTCCGGTGTTCGTACTGTTGTTTCACCATGGTCTTCATTTGACGCACTGCGAATTTTCAGGTTTTATAGTCACTCACCAATATCTTTATCATTCCTTACCTCGCACTGCACATTTGTTTTGCGTTAAAATAATAGTCGTTATTTAGCCGGCCGGCGGTGTACTAGCTCAAGCACTTATAGGGTGACCGCACGGTCAGTGTTACGAGTTGACTAACTGACTGCGATAGATTGTTCTTACTGATTAATAATTTAGAACCACGCGCTCCTGAACTGCCCCGCGCGGCCCTGCTGTCTCTTGGCTGGTTTAACAAAAACGGACTGGTTACTGTGACTCTCTGATGAAAACTGGGCTGACAATTACTCATTCTTTCTGTACTTCACAGAGACTGGCTTGCCAGTGGTTATGTAATACGTCTAGCTGGGCAGGCTCCAGACATCAACATAAACAGTCTGCAACAACACTGTGCAGGCAGGGGTTCCTAAAAGGTTGTTACTTGTATGAATTGACAATTTATTTTATTCATTCTCAGACTCCCAGTTCTGTACCGTTACAATATAGTGATTATTTCATGTTATTCTGTTACTTGACTGGCGGCAGCCCTGCAGACCACAGGTTGCACTCTGTATATTTTAGTTCGTCCAAATTGTTCTCTGCATTTTTGTTTGATGTTACACTGTCGAATTATTCAAAGTTAATTGTTGCCCATTTAGTTGTAGTTTTATTCTCATTTTATTTACTATCATTAAAATTTTGCTCGCGAGCTTGTACACTGAACCGATTATTTTATTTACACTTTCCTGTCGGTCGGTCTACATTTTTTCTGTAATTTGGGCGGAACGCGCACCAACGCTTTTGCGCGGTTCCCAAGTTTGGCTGCCGACTGATGGCTATGGTTTCCAAGATGGCCAAACGTAGTACTGCCCGTGGCAACTTGTGTTTTCATTGGACGAGCACCTCTCGAGGAGTTTACGTCATCTAGTACTGGGTGCGAAGGAATTTTTGAGACGTGACATTTTCGTGTGAATGTTGGCCAAACCGTGCGCTCGTCCACGGGAATGCGTACCCTTTCTGATAACATACATTCCTGTACCATTTTGTATCTCACACGGAGCTATAGTAGGTGTCCCATTATTATACTCTGGTTAAACCAAAACTGGAAAACTTTATATTATAGCCCCTCAACAGTCTGTACTGTTACAATACCCCCCAGTGAGAGGTTTTCTGCCGAAACAGAAAAACTCTCATTGCTAACCTAAGAGGACCAGCGAGGATATGGTGCCGATAACCCCCCTTAATTCCTTAATAACTCATGGGTAAAATACCCCCCTAGTTCAGCGACTATGGCTGCACCTGAATGACTACTGGACTTCTCTGTTTGAGATCCCAACACCGTAAAATCAGACAGGCACTCACCACAGCATCACCTACCCTTGTAACATTCCAGATAAAATTCAATAACTGGCCTTATACCAAACCAGATCCTCAACTGATATATCTCCCCTTATACATACTGGATTGCCTTTAGCAAAGTACTGGATGCGTACATAGTTTGCTAAAACACATGTTTTCTTAAACACACTATCTCCCAATATTCATCATTAATGTCAAGTTCACATAAACATTTCATATTTACCTTTAAATAAACTTCATTCCCATTTCTTAACTTTTAATTGTTTGTTTGATATCGTTTCAAACCAAATTAAATTAATTAAATTTAATTCATGTAGTGAAATAATTCAGTTAATTTACATCATCTCCTTTAATTAACCCTTTTAATTGCAACTTTCAAAATTCAAAAATCTTTTAAATGAATTTACTTTTCCTTATAAATCCTCATACTTGTATGCTAACAATTATTATAAACTAAACAACTTATTACTATCATTAATTCAACTACTACACTTGGTTACAAACAATATAAACACTACTAATCAGCTGATACATTACCAGGTGAACGACCTTACTCTAGGTACACTGAATACAAATAAACATAATACAACACAAACATTCATAAAGAACACAAAACTCATTTCATTAAAATAAACATCTCCTTTGCATGTGAATAAAATTTACAAACATTTCAACTTTAAGTTTAGTTTCAAATTCTATTAACTTTTTCACTTGTTACATTTATTATTACGTTTCAATTATGAAATTCTTTTAAGTATTTTCATCATTAATTTGTTTGGGTGATTCTCCGTCATTCACAGTGATATGATTTATTGGATGGGCATTAAAATACAACCTTACCCACCTTCCTTCTAACAACCAGTAACAGATTCGCATAGGGTGACACCGATCTCTCAATAATATGTACCTCCACTAAATTCTCCTCTTATTACAAAATCCCTGATTCCCTCTTTGTACCTAGGATGTGTGTTCCCCAACTTTAATTCACATTCATAATTTCTTGCCCCTCCCGGGTATATCGGCAGACACTCCTCTAAAACACTCTACTACCCGCCACAACGCATTGCGTTGAGGGCTCCTTATCACACCACTCTCACTACTGTGTCCCTACTAATACTCCGTTTCTGTATTACTTTTATTCCAAAATTCTTATTTTGTCTAACACCCATTTAAAGTTAACTCTGACTGACTCAAATGCCTTATTGAAATAATTATCACCGAAACTCCATCTTTTACAACATTTCACATCAAGTTAATCATTGAAAATTACACTAGAAAATTCATACCTACCTCACATTAACTTAATCACCTAATTTAAAATCTTTTAAATTCATTTAATTTCATTGTTAAAACATTAAAACATTTTACTTTACTTCAATTCATTGTAAAATTCATACTTACATATGGTCAATCATATAATCAAATACAACATGATTACTGTCATAAATTCAAAAATATAAACATTCATTACTACAAATATAACGTACATAACCTTATGTACCTTCTATTACATTATAGCAACCATATGACTCAACGACTACACCCATTTTTACTTTTACTCATTTACTATTTATTATCAAGTTCAAATCTTATAAAAATCATTTAACTTCATTACCAACATCTATTTATACAACAGTAATTAATTAATTAATCTCCAATTTATTTAATTCAATCAGTTTTTTAAGACACAAAGTTACTTTAATCACCTTACTCCAAAATAATTACAATTCATTTATTTGCATGATAACTTCACCATAATTTATTTAGTCTGATCACCTATTATTATTATCATTATTATACAATCAATTCACCTTGCATACCCACACTGTTTACATAAAATACATAGTATAACCTAACCTACTACACAAACACAACCTCACCATAAATTTATCTATAATTTTTTTGTCATTATTTTATTATTTCTTTTATGAATTTGCCAACTGCTATAATTTTTATTGTTCAACTAAGCTTTTTGTCATCACTGACATCATCAGGTCTTAAACAAAAGGAAAAAAAAAGGTTGTTTAAGACCTGATGATGTCAGTGATGACGAAAAGCTTAGTCGAAAAATAAAAATTACAGCAGTTGGCAAATTCATAAAAGAAATAGTAAGGATGGCTGCTAATTTAAAAAATACGAAGAATAAAACATTATTTTATTGTTTACCACACCTCATTACATAAGTTAGCCAAGTAATTACCATAAACTAAAATAATTAAATGTTCATTCACTGTTTATTTCTAACCACCATCATCGTAAATCCATCTTATTTTCATATAATAATTTTCATCTTTATTTACTCTCATTACATTATTATTTTTAATATAATGCCCCGTTAACTCTGTGTTCTTCATTATACCATAATACTCTATAGGATTATTCCTTATTATTATCTCATAAACCTTGTCAACATTAGTTATTTTTGTCCAGTCTCCCTGAATATTATTTGTTAAACTCAGGTAAATTATATCATCATATTCAGCTACTATATCAATCACATTGCAAGGTAAGTGCTCATCATCTACAGTGGTATCATCAAAATAATCATCAACATGTACTGCACAAGGTAAGTCCTTTATATCATCTATTTTCCCAAATTTTAACCTCTCTCTTAACTGTTTATAACTTCTAATGACATCAAATAATATTATCTCTCTCTCTCTCTCTCTCTCTCTCTCTCTCTCTCTCTCTCTCTCTCTCTCTCTCTCTCTCTCTCTCTCTCTCTCTCTCTCTCTCTCTCTCTCTCAATGTGAATAATTCTAGCACTCTCTCACAATACCTCTCATCATAACACCATCTCACTTTTTCTCTCTCAATCCACACAAAAGGCAACATAACGTTATCATGACACATCCTGATTCTTCCAGGGAACTCATGAGAACTAGGGGACATACTTAGAGACACCTCGTCTCTATAATCACGGGAGGAAACTCTGTCCTCATAAATCATTAATGGAGTCTTTACTCCACTTAAATCACGGGGAAAATTTGCCCTTTGTAAACCTAACCTCTCTTCAACCACTATCTTATTATTACTCTCTATTTTCCACTAGAACTTCATCGCCACTATTATTATTCACTTTACTCTCTAACACCCCATTTTTAATTATATTATCATTATTCTCACTTACCTTTTCAACTACTACTTTATTTGCACTGAACTGCCATCATTATTATTTGTAATTCTCTGTCCATTAAAATCATCACTTATTTTAACCCCATTACTCACCTTGTTCTCAGTTGCTTCATTAATTACATTCTCACTACACTTACCGATTTCTTGTAACGTTATCTACATCATCTTGTATTTGTTTTATAGCTGTCTGGAAACGTTCATCAATATGTTTACATAATGCATTACTTAGATCATCAAACTTTACATTTATACTACTCTCAAACTTCGCGTTCTGTTCTTTAATTTCTTTAAAATTAGTATCATTTTTAACATTCTGTTGTTCACATTTTATTTTCTGTTCGTGGATCTCACTTTTTAATTAATCAAATTTTTATTCTGTACATCGAAACTACTCTTTATTTCCTTAATTTCATTATTGAAATCACTGTTTTTTACCATATTTTCAGACATTGTTTGCATAAGGTTGAATGATATATTCATCGACCACTCTTTTTCTTTTATTTTAGTCACTACGGGAGTAGATTTTGCTTCTGCATTATTATTATAATGGACTCAGTTACAGATTGAATACTCAAATCAGCTGTTTGGCTCCACTGACCTTCTAACTCGCTCACTCAGTGACCGGGTTCATTGACCCAAATCCACTTTCACTCATCGCTGAGTCTATTAAATTAATTTCTTTTTCATTCTCAGACATTTCTCTTGTTATTATCTGTTGGTTTACTAATCAATTATTAAATCTTACTTATAATCAAGCATGCACAATTTATCAACACAACCTTATTACGTATACGTTACGTAAATTTTTTCGTAATTTCTTCTCAATTTCCGCCAATTTGGGATAAATATAATATTTATTCCAAATCCTGGTCACGCCGCGCTATTGTAACTTTTAAGTTTTTATCAATATATTAAATAACAACAAACTCCCACTTACCTTGAATTGTTTATTTATTTGGCCAGATCATCTAGTGGTGGAACCCTTTTTCGTATAGCGAATTTACCAGCACAGAAAATGAAGTTAGGTGGTTGAAATGATTATTCTAACACACATATAGTAAGTTGAAATAAAATATTTTATTTTATTGTATTAAGGTATTCATGTTATATTCCCATTTACATAAAACTTCCTCCACTCTTTACATATTTCTATATCTTTACTTTTCATATTACTATAATGGTTGTAACGGTACAGACCTATAGGGCTTTGGAAATGAAATCTTTTCAATATTATTTGCAACTAAGAAATTACGGTGAAGAGACTGTAGCGTCAAGACGGGTGTGTATTGGCATTGGTATGTGGAGGCCGCGCCCGCGCTTTCAACCGCGCACACAGTCGGCCAAGTTTCTCACGCTAACGGCACGAACTGGTACATTCTTTCGCTGTGTGCGTGCAAAAAACTAGGGAGTCGACGACTAACATCTGAAAACAGCGGACGCCAGTAGTGGTGTGCGTTGCCGGCCGGGCAAAGTTTTATCTATTATTAAAAATGGGAAAATAGTTAAAAGTGAGTCGACTAAGAAACCTTTCCCCGGCCATGTGAACACATAGGCGTGAGCCTAAACTTCAGTTTAATATCTTCAAAATTTTGTAATGTGAACGAGTAACAAAACACGGAGTTATACCAAGAGTGTGAGTTCAGTTAACGGTGACTAAAACGAATTGAAGTACTCAATATTAACAGTGGGAAACATTCGGACAGGGGTGAACAAAATTTCTCGAGATCAACAAGTGACTTGCAGGGACGCCGATACCACGTAACCGTATATTACACAATTTAATTATGAGAATTTGAATATAAAAAAAAAGCGCTAAATTGAATTTGGTGTGGGTGTGAATGAGAGAATGTGCAGATACTGGGCTGTCTTATCTATAGATGTAAGAAAGAAATATTTAAGCTAACTAGAGTAGGAAAGCTATATTAATTTCCGATGTAACATTAGCATCAGTATTTGTTCAAAGAAAAGATAAAGAGTAGAAATTTGAAAAGAGAGAATATAAAGAAATGTATTAAAAAGAATAAATCCATTACATTATTTCACTTGATATATATGTGTGTTAGAATAATCATTTCAAGTACCTAATTTCATTTTCTGTGCTGGTAAATTCGCTATACGAAATAGGGTTACACCACTAGACGATCTGGCCAGAGAGTGATAAATAAAAGGTAAGTGGGAGTTTAAGATCATTTTGTAATTAATTAAATTATATAAAACATGACAAATGGTACCGCGTGACCAGGATTTGGAATAAATAATGTATTTATTAACTTAAGAATTTTTTACCTTGTATAATGTATCTTGAAGCAATGTATTTATTCCAAATTGGCCTATTTTAAAGCACAGAGAATGGAATAGGGTTGGCGGAAGCCGAAAATAACTTACGTAAAATTTACGTAACACGCAAAATAAAATTACGAGGTGTTGAGAAATTGTGCATGTTAGAGTACAAGTAAAATTTAATAAGTATTTAATAGAACAGTATAAAATGTCTGACAACAAAAAAGAGAACAATTTGATAGACTCAGGTATGAGTGAGAGTGGCCTTGGGTCAATGGACCCGTCACCAAGTGTGGGCGAATTAAGTCAGTCAATGCCAACAGCTGACTTGAGCGTTCAATCAGTAACTAACGCTGACCTAACCGAATCAATTATAATAAATCACGCAGAAGCGAATTCAACTCCTGTAGTGACAAAAACAAAAGAAAAAGAATGGTCAATAGACGATATCATGAATTTTATGAGTAAACGTTTTGATAGTAGTGACGAAAAATTCGATAAAATAAATAAACATTTTGATGCAAATGACGAAAAATTTGAGATTTTAAGTAATGCCATTAAAGAACAGAAAATAAAATGTGAACAACAGAATTTTAAAAATGACGATAATTTTAAAGAGATTAATGTAAAGTTTGATTCTATGAGTAATGAATTATGTAAACGTATTGATGAACGTTTCCAGATAGCTATAAAACGAATAAAAGATTATGACAATGTTACAAGAAATACCGGTAAGTGTAGTGGGAATGTAACTAGTGAAGAAATGATTGAGAACAAGGTGAGTACCGATAATTATAATAATAAGATAACAAGTGATAACAACGAGGTAATTAAAAATGTGTTAGAAAGTAAAGTGAACGATAATAGTGGAGATGCAGTTTTAGTGGAAAGAGAGAGTAGTAATAAGATAGTGGTTAAAGAGAGGTTGGGTTTACAAAGGGCAAATTTTTCCCGTGATTTAAATGGAGAAAAAACTCCAATAATGAGTTATGAGGACAGAGTTTCCTCCAGTAATTATGTGAGAGACAAGGTGTCTCGAAGTAGGTCCCCTTTTATGTATCATGAGTTCCCTGAAAGAATCAGGATGGGTTATGATAATGTTATGTTGCCTTTTGTGTGGAGTGATAGAAACAAAGTGAGATGGTGTCAGGATGAGTGGTTTTGTGAGAGAGTGGTAGAATTGTTCACATTTAGAGAAAGAGAGATAATATTATTTGATGTTGTTAGAAGTTATGAAGAGCTACTAGAGAAAATAAAGAGAGAGAGAGTTAGTAATATTGTTGACTTACCTTGTTATGAAGATAGTCCAGAAATAAATAATAATAACGTTGATAATTATATTGAATGTTTACCTGTGCTTAGACGCGGAGTATTAGTAGTAAATGATTTTGAAATTGAGAGATTAAAATACTCAAGGGTGATAGGTAATAATACAGACGGTGACAAGACCAAAATCAATGATGTAGACAGGTTTTTATGATTTGATAATAATGGTGGATAATCCAGTAAATTATTATGTGGGTTTTACAGAACAGTTTGAAATATTAGAGAACTATTATATAAATAATAATAATAAATTGAGTGTGAGTAAGAATGAGAAGTGTTATAAAAAAATTATACAACGATGGCGGTTAGATAAGAAATCAATAAATGGACATTTAAATATGTTAAATATTTTAATGTATGGTTATGACCTTGCTGAATTTGGAAATGAAGTGTGGTAAAATTGAACAATTAATGATGAAGATTTGTAAATAAATGTTAGTGAAATTAATTGTGTTTGTATTGTAACAAGTATGTAATGTAAACAAGATGTGTATGCAGTAGAAATTGTTTGAATAATAATCATATTTTGACAGACTAAATAAATAATGAGAATAATTTTGAAGACAGTAATTAATGAAGTGTAATTTTTTTGATAATAATTGAAATATGTTGTGTTTTCAATAATTGATTTAATTAAAGTAATTTGAGATGTTTAAATATTTTTTGATTGATTTACAATGTTATATAAAGAAATTTTGATGATGAATTTAAATTAGTTGTAGGAGATTGGAATTTGATAATAAATAAATAAATATAAAATGTAACGGGATGAAAGGTTTATGGAGTTTGAAACTAAACCTAAAATTGAAATGTTTGTAATTTTATTCAGATGCAGATTAAAGGTTATTTTAATGGAGTGAGAGAGGGAATACTTTTTATTAAACGGTCAATTATTTTATTAAATGTAATTAGGTCAGCTGATTCATGATGTATATCTTATGTTATCTTTGTAATCAAGCGTAGATATTTTTGAATTTACGGTAGAAATAGGTTGTTTATTATAATAAATTTGTTTGTTTTTGTATTGTTTATTATATTATATCAATTATTTGTTTATTATAAGTATGAGCAATGTCAGAAGAATAAAGTAAATGTATTTGAAAGATTTTGGACAATTTTGGAAAATTTTAAAATTTGCAATGAATTAAGGAATGGAAAGAAATAAAGTAGACTAACGTGGAAGTGGGTTTTGATCATAGACCTAGATTGTTTTTACTAGTGGAATAAAATTTAATTAATTGAATTTAATTTGAAATAATATCAGAAAAAATTTTGTTGTTTGGAAAGGGAGAATTACTTTGTGTAGAAGCAATTATAGAATGCTTGTGAAGTTTATTTTAATGTAAATGGATGTAATATGTAATCGATAATGAAATGTGTATGCACCCAGTATTTTGCTAAAGGCAGCCCAGTGTGCATGGTAAGGGGGAACATATCGGTTGAGGATCTGGCATGGAATAAGGCCAGGAATTTGGAGTTTGGGGTGGCATGTTAGAAGATTAGGTGCGCTGTGGTGCGTACCTGTTCGATTTTATGGTGTTGGGGTCTCGTACAGAGAAGTCCATTAATGTCGTTCAGGTGCGGCCAGAGTCGCTGAGCCAGGGGGGTAGTTTACCCATGATGTGTAAGAACTAATGGGGTGTTGTTGGCACCATATCCTCACCGATCCTCTTAGGGGTTTAGCAATGAGATTTCTTCTGTTTCGGCAGAAGATCTCTCATTGGGGGGGTATTGTAACGGTACAGACCTATAGGGCTTTGGAAATAAAATCTTTTCAATATTATTTGCAACTAAGAAATTATGGTGAAGAGACTGTAGTGTCGAGACGGGTGTGTATTGGCATTGGTATGTGGAGGCCGCGCCCGCGCTTTCAACCGCACACACAGTTGGCCAAGTTTCTCACGCTAACAGCACGAACTGGTACATTCTTTCGCTGTGTGCGCGCAAAAAACTAGGGAGTCGACGACTAACATCTGAAAACAGCGGACGCCAGTAGTGGTGTGTGTCGCCGGCCGGGCAAAGTTTTATCTATTATTAAAAATGGGAAAATAGTTAAAAGTGAGTCGACTAAGAAACCTTTCCCCGGCCGTGTGAACACATAGGCGTGAGCCTAAACTTTAGTTTAATATCTTCAAAATTTTGTAATGTGAACGAGTAACAAAACACGGAGTTATACCAAGAGTGTGAGTTCAGTTAACGGTGACTAAAACGAATTGAAGTACTCAATATTAACAGTGGGAAACATTCGGACAGGGGTGAACAAAATTTCTCGAGATCAACAAGTGACTTGCAGGGACGCCGATACCACGTAACCATATATTACACAATTTAATTATGAGAATTTGAATAAAAAAAAGCGCTAAATTGAATATGGTGTGGGTGTGAATGAGAGAATGTGCAGATACTGGGCTGTCTTATCTATAGATGTAAGAAAGAAATTTTTAAGCTAACTAGAGTAGGAAAGCTATATTAAATTTCCGATGTAACATTAGCATCAGTATTTGTTCAAAGAAGAGATAAAGAGTAGAAATTTGAAAAGAGAATATAAAGAAATGTATTAAAAAGAATAAATCCATTACATTATTTCACTTGATATATATATGTGTGTTAGAATAATCATTTCAAGTACCTAATTTCATTTTCTGTGCTGGTAAATTCGCTATACGAAATAGAGTTACACCACTAGACGATCTGGCCAGAGAGTGATAAATAAAAGATAAGTGGGAGTTTAAGATCATTTTGTAATTAATTAAATTATATAAAACACGACATGGTCTCTACAGGGACATTGTCCACTAACGTATGGAATACGTTATCTAAATAAATTTATATAAACAAGAAACACATGTTGAAAGAAAAACAGCTTAAATTATACTACGTTTGTCTATTAAGACAACCCAGTATTTGCTCATACACTTCATTCATACTTTTACCCCATTTATTTAAATTTAGCGCTTTTGTAAATTTTTTATATAGTGATTGGTTTATGTTATTCTGTTACTTGACTGGCAGCGTCCCTGCAGACCACGGGTTGCACTCCGTATATTTTAGTTCGTCCAAATTGTTCACTGCATTTTTGTTTGATGTTACACTGTCGAATTATTCAAAGTTAATTGTTGCCCATTTAGTTGTAGTTTTATTCACATTTTACTTACTATCATTAAAATTTTGCTCGCTAGCTTGTACACTGAACTGATTATTTTATTTACACTTTTCTGTCGGTCGGTCTACATTTTTTCTGTAATTTGGGCGGAACGCGCACCAACGCCTCTGCGCGGTTCCTAAGTTTGGCTGCCGACTGATGGCTACGGTTTCCAAGATGGCCAAATGTAGTACTGCCTGTGGCAACTTGCGTTTTCATTGGATGAGCACCTCTCGAGGAGTTTACATCATCTAGTACCGGATGCGAAGGAATTTTTGAGACGTGACATTTTCGCGTGAATGTTGGCCGAACCGTGCGCTCGTCCGCGGGAATGCGCACCCTTTCTGATAACATACATTCCTGTACCATTTTGTACCTCACACGGAGCTATAGTCGGTGTCCCATTATTATACTCTGGTTAAACCAAAACTGGAAAACTTTATATTATAGCCTCTCAACAGTCTTTACCGTTACACATTTCTTCAAAACCAGATAGATCATTGTCATCTTCTCTGTCCCTGCTTCTGTACAATCAGAAGTAAAATATTTTCTGATTCAATATTTATGTTAAAAATGAAAGGCTGAATAGTTTTCCATATGTCCCCAAGTAATTCCTTTTTGGTATTATTATCCTACTTTTTTTGCTAAATCTCTTTCTTGATTTTGGAAATTTTATTCTCACACAAATGTATGACATATTTCAATTTAAAAGTGTATTATGTGATGCTATCCAGTTCTTTACTTCAGTACAGATTAATTCAACTGAGTTCAGTCTGGGTGATATGGTGGACTGATAACATTGTGTCCCTTTGCTGTGAAGATTCCGTTGGTGACATAATGAATATGCTGTTTCTTTCTCTGCAACATTAACTCAGACAGTTCAACCTCTAACATGTCACCTCTGCCCATTACTATTTAGGTGTTGTGAAGTGGCATGCCATCTCCTTGCCGGAGGGGGGGGGGCAAGATAGCTATACTAAAAATGTTACAGCAGAGGTACCGACAGTTGTCTGTAAGCAAGTGGGAAAGTGGTTTTTAGCGCTGTCTGATTTATTATTAAATTGATGAGTTTTAAAATTTAAAGTATTACCATATTTTAGTGTGTTGTATGATCTAGCGATATTTTAAAAATTTAGTGATTATTATTAGTCTGATATTCATAAGGAATTTTGTGGTAAAATTTAAATATTTAGTGTATTAAGGGATAGTGATAGTTAATATTAACTATTCAGCTATGTCCGACGCCAGTATGAGTTTGTCGGCTATACTCAAGACAAGAAAAAGGAAAGTATTTAATGTTTAATGGATAGGCAAGACAACTTATTTGTTCAGTGTGTGAATATTTTTAAAAAGAAAAAGTAAATTGGGGGTGGCATTACTTTCCATGAATAATGTTTTCGAGTGTACAGCTGCCACATGTGAAGTAGAGAAGAACCTGATTTGTACATAGAGGAAAAGAGAAAGACTATCTTTTCAGTGATTGCAGTGGTACAGAGCCTAAGTTTCAAACCTCTAATAGGAAAAGAAATATAAACAAAAGAGTTAAAAAGTTGAGTTCTTTCCAAGAAAATGCAATTGGGCAGCACATTTATAACTACTATTGTAGAAAAGAATACCCAACAATAAATAAACTTTATAAATCATTGGTAGCAGATGATCATTTTACTGGTAGTCAAGTCTTCTGTTAGAAAAGTAATGCAACATCTGCCGGTTTTAAATTTACAAACATTTTCGGAGTTGTAATGGAAAGTGAAAGAACAGTTGCTTTACATTGTAGATTTCTAAGAGATATAAAACTAAATCTATTAAACATATAGTGTGGTTAGACGAAACATGGGTAAATGCAGGCCATAGTTAATGAAAAGGCTGGGAAGATGGTACTGCGGAAGGAACAATGAAAGTACTTGTAGGATGAGGGGGTAGATATTTTATTGTGCATACTGGGACATCTAAAGGTTTTGTACCTAACTGTTTTAATGCCATTAAAATCTAAGAAAACAAGTGACTCTACGAAGAAATTAACTCTGAAAACTTTACTAAGTGGTTCACAACTTGTTATTAAAAAAAATTCACAGTGCTGTCAACTATTGTAATGGATAAATGACCCTTATCACTCGGTTATATGTGACAAAGTGCCGACAGTGGCTACACAAAGAAGAAATTATTCATTGGCTTCACCAACATAACATTTCTGCCGCTCTTAGCATGAAAAAGGCAGAGCTGTTGGAGCTGGTATCAGGTTGTAAACCCTGATTTTCAGAATACATAACTGACAAAGTAAAGGAAGAAAATGGCCATAAAGTAGTACGATTGCCACCATATCACTGTCAATTTAACCTCATCGGATTAATTTGGGGACAAGTAAAGGGATATGTGTGTAGCAAGAAATAATAACACTTTTACAGGAACAGAAGTAGAAAAATTGATATATGAGGCTATTATGAATGTTACTGCAGACAACTGGGGAAAAGCAGTTTTGCACATGAAGAAAATGGTTGATGAAGCATGGAGCAACAATGGATATTAGAAGACACCTTGTAACAACTGGTAATAAATTTGGGCACAGAATGAAGTGACTCTGATAGCGACATGAGTGGTGTAACGCCTTTAGATTAACGGCACAGGTGGAAAACTAGAGTCAGGTAATAATAATTTTATTTTTAGTTTTGGTTTTGTGGTATAAGTAAACAAAAACAAACCATTGACTCATATTTTGCTGTCCCATATTTTTTATTGTTAATTTTTATTTTATTTACAGATATACACTAAGTTGACGATTGCAGATTATCACAATTATCATAAGTTTAAAGATACTGAACATTTGAATTTGATTAAAAAACACTGAAGTTAGTTAAGTCCTAGTTTATTATTCTCGTAAGAATTTGAATTTTTAGTTAAGAATTATCTTTAGTTACAACTGGATAACTTGTACTCATTTTTAAGTAGGCCAGTATGTACGAGGGGTAACCCAAAAGTAAGGTCTCCAAAGGACTAGAGCCGCAGGGAAATATTTTGGGCGGCAGTTGGCAGCACTGCTGTGTGGCCATCTCCCCTCTTTCAAACAAGCGGTCGCTGAGCTCACTCGGTTGATTATCTTGGCTTGGCAGCCGTTAAGAATGGAGCTCCCAATAGCTGTTCCCGCCAAGTGCGGACTTCGCGAAGTCATTCGATTTCTTAACGCAAAAGGTGTTCAGCCTATTGAAATCCATAGACAGTTGATTGAAGTGTATGGTGAGGGGTGTATGATGTCAAAAACGTCCGCAAGTGGTGTAGAGAGTTTAAAGCTGGTCGTACAGAAATTCATGATGACGAAAGAAGCGGGAGACCGTCAGTGTCAGACGAGACGATCAGAAAACTTGAAGTCGTGCGTGAAGATCGGAGGATCACTATCCACGAGCTCTCGTTTCCTTCCTGACGTTTCGAAATCCACCATTCAGAGGATTGTGACTGAAAAGTTGAAATATCAGAAGGTGTGCGCAAGGTGGGTTCCGCGAATGCTCACAGAAGACCACAAACGGCAACGCGTCGAAGCTGCCCGCGAATTTCTTGAGCGCTATGCAGACGAAAGAGAAGACTTTTTGAATTCCATTGTCACAGGTGACAAAACGTGGGTTCACCACTTCACACCTGAATCTACACGACAATCACTTGAGTGGCGGCATCCAACTTTGCCAAGGCGGCGAAAATTCAAACAAACACAGTCTGCCGGCAAGATCATGGCGACTGTGTTTTGGGATCGGAAAGGTGTATTGTTGATCGATTTCATGCCTATTGGGACCACAATAAACGCAGACGCATATTGTGAGACACTCAAAAAACTCAAACGGGCGATTCAGAACCAGAGAAGAGGAATGCTCACCAAGGGCGTGTCCATTCTTCACGTCAATGCTCGCCCTCATGTCGCCCGCGCAACCGCCGATCTTCTGAACCAATTTGGATGGGACATAATCACCCACCCCCCCCTATAGTCCGGACTTGGCACCTTGTGACTATCATTTGTTTACACATTTGAAGAACATTTGGGTGGAATGCGATTCGACGATGATGACGAGGTGAAAGACGAGGTCAAACGCTATCTCAATGACATGGCGGCGAGTTTCTATGACACTGCATACTAAAACTGCCACAGCGGCTCGAAAAATGCATTGAACGTAACGGTGATTATGTTGAAAAATAGTGTGTTCTTATGCTTCACAACCATGTAAAAAGTTTTGATAATAAATTTTTGTTTCTATTTTTAAAAAATATGGAGACCTTATTTTTGGGTTACCCCTTGTATTTAGTCTGCTTGTACTAAATTTGTTTTGTCTGTGTGAAGTATGTTTTGAGTGAATGTAGTAAGGAAACTTACACTTGGGTGAATAACATTCAAGAGAAATGTGTGGTTACAAAGTGGCAATATGGTAACGATGTCATCTTAACTGCCAATGTCTCTGCTACAAAAATTGTAGTGTAACTTTTCATATAACCATCTTACATAGTTTTCTGAATTTATTTCTCAATTATAATAAATTCTATGAACTAGATATTTGTATCATGGACCAGGCTGGTATAAAATTCATTTCACGTCCTGCCTTGTAACTTTAATTTTAGTTGGGACTTTTTTCCTTGTGTGACCAACATTTAGAGTGTGTTGCTACTGTGAGTGTAAGTTTTGTGTGCAGCCAATTGCCTAGCCTATATTTTTGAATTGCATTAAAATTTAAATCTGCTGTACTGTATTTAGCAGTCTTCAACTAACAAACTTTGTGTTTTTCCAATTATTAAACCTAACTGAAAACAATCCCTCTTTCTTTAGTTTTAACACTGGTTTTCTATGAGTAGGGGCATTACTCAAGAAGGACATTTTTTTCTCCATTGACATAAACATTTAAAATTATATGCCTAATGTTGAAATAGTCTGTACATATGTCTTTTGGTATAATTTTCTTAACGAGGCAAATGAAATGAATATGGTGTTCCTAGTTTGCTCATCGTAGCCTTATTCTTTTTCAACTTGGGGATGGATAATTTAATAGCTTTTCCAGCCTATAAAATTGTTATGGTAAATTAAAAATTGTTTAATTCAAGCATCCTCTGTTAGAAAATAGCTTACATTCTTATTTTTGTACACTGTTCATGAAGTTTTTTACATTTTCCAATGTTGACATTTTTTTAAAATTATAAATAACTTTCACTCACACAGAAACAACTTCGTAATACAGTAGAGCGTCAATAATTCGGATTAATTGGGACCGGACCCCTTCCGGATTATGAAATTGTCCGGATTTTTGAAATGAACCAATAAAAGCGCCGGTAGACATCTTCAACGTAAAAAAACTTGCTAAAATCGTTCATAATTCACTCTGATGGTTACAGAAGTGGAGCGGATGAATAAAACCATTAATTTAGTTAAATTTTTACGTTTTTCAATTACAGAAAAAAATACCATATGTATAGTATTGCATTTACAGACTGTCTTATTTTATGTACAGTAAATCTAGACCTACAACAAAATACAGTAAAGTACAGTAATAAAAATACCTACAGTAAATCACACAGTATTTGAGCTTTTAAAAAAATCTTTTATGGACTTTTGAACAGCGGTAGTGGATCGTTTTTTTGCAGCTAAGTCCTTGATTTGTTTTAGGAGAATGAGCTGGGTTGGTGTCCTCTCAGTCTGTTTTTCAAGCCATGACATCAGTGTCTCTGCTGCCATAAATGCTTCGGAATGTGTCGGCCCTGCTTCTTCAATGTCATTTTCATTCTCGTCCCCATCAGATTCTACTGTTTCTGCGTCTCCTTAAAATGAAAAAGTACGCCTAAATAAACAAACGAAACAAATGTTTTCTTTTTCTAATTTTATAGAAAAAATGAACAAGCACAAAGTTGGTGAAATATTTTAAAAATAGAACAGCGAATTTAAAACGATTAACAGTACAGCGTCAGATAATGCATACAGCTTGTTTGGCTAAAATAAAAAAAAGTTACAGTAGGCCTACTGTATGTTTAAGCAGTGCTACATACCTTCAGACACCATGTCAGCTATGAAGATTTTGTCACCTCATTTACAACGCAATCTTCATTTTCATTTGCAGTTTCTTCAATGCTGCTTTCTTCATCAAGCCATAATTTTCTCCAGGCTCTTTGCAAATTACTTTTGGTGAGAGTTTCCCAAGCATCGGCAAGCATGTAAATGCTATCTTTAACGTTCAACTTTGTTATAAACTGAACTACACTCTCTTCGTCCTTTTCTGCCAATAAAAGGCGACGCAGGAGCTGCTTTCTATAGATCCTCTTAATTTTCTCGATCAGTCCCTGGTCCATTGGCTGCAGAGTTGCAGTAACGTTAGGTGGGAGAAATTGCACTTCGAAATTCTGATCGATTTCGTTTAATACTTCGAGAGGGGGATGTGTGGGTGTTTTATCAATGATAAGAAGAACTTTCCTACTTCTCTTTTCCTCCTCACGGAATTTTGTAACACTAGGGATAAAATCATTTTTATACCAATCAAGAAAAATGACTGAAGTCATCCAAGCTCTTTTCTGAGACGTGTACGAAACAGGAAGGGTGTGCACATTTTTAAAGCAACGTGATTTTTTGCTCTTCCCAATCACTAACAATTTTACCTTGTGCTCCCCACTGGCATTAGCACATACCATAGCCGTTATTCTCTCTTTGCTTACTTTAAACCCGGGAGCGGATTATTCGCGTCTTGACGCCAGCAACTTGCGTGGAAGGGCTCGCCAGTTTATCCCGGTCTCATCGGCGTTGTATACGTCATCCCTTTTCAAGTGCTTCCTTAATAAACTTCTCTTTAAAAACTCTTCCAACCGCTAAATCTGAGGAAATTTTTTTCTCCTTCGATGTCTAACTCTCTAATCCCGTGCCTAGATTTGAAGTTCTTAAGCCAGCCAGAACTGGCTTTGAAATCTTTCGGTCCATTAAGCTTTTCATTAAATTGTAAGACTTTTTCACAAATCAATGGGCCTGAAATTGGCTCTCCTAAGCTTCTCCTTTGAGTGAACCACACGTACATTGCGTCTTCTAAGGCTTTGTTGTTTGCTGAACGTGCAGTTTTTCTTTTCAGCGTCCCTTCTTCAGAGTCCAGTTTTGACGCAAATTGTTCCACCTGGGCTCTTTTCGCCTTAATATCGCTTATTGTGTAAGTTCCTACCCCATAAATCTTTGCAAGTGATACCCCACTTTCACCTTTTCCTAACCTTTCTAAAATTTTTAACTTGGTTTCAACGGTTAAAAAAGTTTGCTTTTTCTTCAAACTCAACGCCATCACGGGTACAGAACAGTACTGTAATGTGTTACAAAAAACAAAACACAGACAAACTGACAAACACACACAAACACTCTACTGTACACAAACGATCGATTTGGTAAACAAAAACTTAGTGCACGCACAGAGAACAATACTTGAGGTCAGTGGCCTGATGCGACTGACAGGGGCAGGGTAGCAGGTTTACATGTGACTGTGCGACCTTGACTCTCCTGCTTTCACTGCCCCTCCCTCCTCCACACAACACGCAATTCGCGCTTCACTCTGTAGGGCACGGTGAGTTTTACAGTTGTGTCGCCGCTTTTAAACAAATATTCACTTCATACGATTTTTTTTTGCCAGAATCGAATCCGGATTATCAACGGTCCGGATTTTTGGTGTCTGAATTATTGACGCTGTACTGTATATGAAAATAATGTTTTAAGTTTAAAAGTTACTGGGCCTCCACATGTACTTAAAAGGTAAAAGTAACAGCCAGCAGAATGAATGATAATATCACGGAACACAAACTAACAACCTAAACTGCAACTTTTGAGTACTTTGTAAGTGTAATTTGTCAAGTATATATTTTTATATAATATCAACATAACATTTTTAACAGACATGTTCATTCGTACATGGCATGATAACCTCTGTTAGATTATTTAATTAAAGAAATGAACAAATAAAAGGTTCGGTATGTTAAAAGTAAATTGCTTGTAAACAGCAGTTAGTTAATAACTTTGGCAAGGGTTCTGAAATCAGCAGAACAATAAACACAAATTGTAATACTCAACATTTTCAACACCATGCCCATACATAATATGAGCAGCGCTAAGTGCCGAAGCAGACAATGGCGGTTGGTTTTTGTGTGTTTAAACGCATTTACCCATACACTGTCTGACAAAAGTCTGTAGTGTGAGACTAATTCGTTTGTTACATAGCCTGCTGTTAAAATTTTATTTGATATTTTACCTGTAGACGTCTCCTTCAAACCAGTTTAGTAGTCAGTGTTCAGGTTCAGCTGTAACATGTTCTAAGTGCATTGTGTTTCTAACATAAAATGTCAAATACATATGATTTTGTACTTGATGAATCAATATATGATGAAAATTCTGATCAGTTGGATTCTGAAATTGATTATGTGGATAAGAATATACCTACGAACTTGATGAATCAGAAATATAATTTCATACACATAACCTAAATGCGTTATATGTATTTTATTTTTAATTTTTTTGTACTGTAGTAGTATTTATTGATTGTCCTTGTATGCAGATGCATCACAAAAGTACCAATGCTATAAAAAGGAGAAGAAATTGTAACAGTTACGTTGATATTGATTGGACTGGTAATGATATCCAGCCAACTTTCCCTGTGTTTGACCAAGAATCTGCTGTTATAATAGTGCCAATTGACAAAACTTATTAAGAATTTGACTGTTTTCCATAGTTTTTTGATAGAGACTAAATATATCAGCTATTATAGTGTAAATATTATAATCCACATAAGCTTAAATAACAAAGAAAATTTTTTTGTGATAAAGGAGTTTGTTTACAACGAATTTTGTATAACTTATGGACATGTGATCAGAATGCTAAGAATAGATGCTAAATCTGTGTAATAGAAGGAGCTTAAAAATGGTATACTGTAGGTATTATTTAGTTAAAAAATATTTTTTGTACAATTTTTTGAAATAATACTAAAAACGTTGGTTCACCAGGGAATAACATGAAAAAACTGGTGTTGAAAGTATTAATATGGAATTTCCATTGGGCAAGCAAATTAGTCTCTGTGTTTACAAGAGCCAAGTTTACAGCATTTAGTGTGTCCCATTGCCAACTATTTATGTAACGTATTTAACTGCAGACGCACGCGCGCGCACGTGTATGTGTGTGTGTGACATTCAATCTTGCTGCAAAAATTTTGTCATTATGATTTGAAAGTTGATTTTTTTGCACTGCTATGTGATATGTTATTATGTATACTGATTGTTCTGAATGAGTGAGGGGCAAAAAGTGGGATATTTAAGTCAAGAATGTCCAGCACGTAGACAATATTTGTATACAGTCTAAAAATATGTTTTTTAACACGTTTGGTTATCGAAACCCCTTCTACTTCTTCCATATCAAGGTTTACATTAGGCAACTTTCTTTACTATCTTTGTTTCCTAGGGATGTAGACGAATGCTACCTAAGAATTCTAATGTTCTGCATGCTGCCAAGATGTATTCTTATTTGTTAATTTGCTCAATATTGTTAACAGTTACTATTTTGAATTCTTCTTTGGTATCTATGCTATAAAGCATGCCAAATCTTTTACATCCCATAATTGGTCACTAAACACATTTTCATAGCTTTCACTTTCCTTCTTTATCTTTCATACTTCACTTTCACAAAGAACTAAAAGGAGATTAATTGTAATTAAAATTTTGAAACCTGTTATACAGGCTCATTCATAAAATTATGAATGCTGTCGAATGCCATCAGTTTAGTTTGCAGTGAAATTTTAAATTGCTTAGTAGGCACATATATGGCAAGACAAGCTACAACAATTATTCTGTGTTCTCCATTACCAGTATAATGGAACACTGTTGATTCAGACACCGCTAATTCTGAATTGTGGACTATTTCAGACTAAAAATTCATCCCATTAACACTTTGAGTGAGAGTGCATTATTCATGTCTCCTTGCCCTGTAATTTGCTATACTTGCATAAGTTCAAAGGTCTGTGATATGAGCGTTCTCATGTATAACTTTATACATTTTAAATCTCCTTATTTGTTGGTTTTTATCTTTTCAGTTGTGTGTATATTATTTTAAACAAACATAACCTGTCTTTGAATTATGTTAGTTTATTTACAGGTTTAAAAAAAAAAAAATGCAAAATTTGCTCGTTGCTTACATATGACATACCTCAAATTATACAATAACAAAAAACTATACTAAAACAAAATACACGGACCAAACAAAACAAACAGTAACAACACAAGTGGAATTGACAAGTTCAAAAGTGTTCAGCAAACATTGAAACACTGGTTTGGTAAGCCGTGTGTTTGACACGAGCATTAGTTTTACAACATTGTGTTTGCTCTGTTCAAATAAGATTCAAATTTCTACTTACATGGGAAATGTGTTATAGATTTCTCCATGTGTTAGGAAAGCTAAGAAACATATTGCAATAAGATCCGCACAAATTGCAAAAATCTGTGCAATGCCTGTACTTATGTGTAAGTGTTAACTGCTATGCAAATTGTTGAAACATTTGATATTATTATGTAAGAAACATGCTCTACAACAATTTACACTTTTATTGTAATTTGCAACAAGGAATACATATAAGAATTTTTGGTAGTTTGTGCTAGAAAATTGTACAGCAATTAAGATAAAATGTAAAATAAAGAAATAGTACAGTAAAAGTATTTTACAAGTACAGTAGAATCCCGCTAACTCACCTCCCGATATCTCGGCATTGCGTATAACTCGACGATCACTTTTTTTTTTTGTAATTGCTAAACGATTTCTGCTGGTCAAGCAGAACATTATCTTTGAAATAATGTGGTGGTCTATTAAAAGCTAGACTGTAATAATTTCTAACATCGCCTATACGGTGCAAACAGTATAGGTACTATAGTTGTCTTGATTATTCATCTCTTCTTTCACAGCACTAACACTTATCTAAAAATGAAACTTTTTCTTGTGAACTTACTGTTTATTCTCTTCTCGTCGAACGCGTTTCGGCGTACGTATTCGCCTTCTTCAGCTTAGAGACAGACTGCCATCATTTAGTAACGGTTGTTGTGTGGAAGGTGTAGTGGGGGCGGTGCGTGGAGGAAGGGGATTGGCGCGGGGATTCAACTTAATGTTTGTTTTTTGTATAATTGTGTCAAAAAGTGTATGTGATTTATATTGTAATTGATCGTTAAGTATGTTGTTTGGTTGTGTTGTGTGGTGTTTATATATTTCGTATTGTTCAGTTGTGTTGAGTTTTCGACCTTTGGGTAAGTAATGTAAAATTTCAAGATTAGTGTCTATGTTGGTGTAACTGTGGTTTTCTGTGTGTAGGTGTGTGGCAAATGCGGAGTGTATATTGTTGTTGGTTAAAGCTTTCAAGTGTTCTTTTTCATCCCGTTATTCTGAACACTCCAACACAACCAAACAACATACTTAACGATCAATTACAATATAAATCACATACACTTTTTGACACAATTATACAAAAAACAAACATTAAGTTGAATCCCCGCGCCAATCCCCTTCCTCCACACACCACCCCCACTACACCTTCCACACAACAACCGTTACTAAATGATGGCAGTCTGTCTCTAAGCTGAAGAAGGCGAATACGTACGCCGAAACGCGTTCGACGAGAAGAGAATAAACAGTAAGTTCACAAGAAAAAGTTTCATTTTTAGATAAGTATAGGTACATTTTAATTACTGTATTATTGTAATTACAGTACATATTTATGCGTATGAATGTCCGTATGTTTTCCTGTTCTGTTCAAAGATTTGTTACGGTATTCAATTTTTGCAATGTTTGTCCCTTTCCCTTTGTGACACTAATTCTTTGAACTGTCTAAAGATTTTGGTGACAGGTTTTGTTCTTTTCACATCTACCTCATTCCCCCTCTCAGTAAGGAAGTTGATGAAGAAAGTCAGGTAGCTGCTGTCCATCACCACTCACATTCCTTTCTATTGTTGCTAGCCATTAGCAGGCTTGCCTGAAGGTTTATGGCTGTACCCTATTGTAAACTAAACTTTCAGTTCATTCTGGGTACAGTTTCTCAGTTTGCATCCAGGCTTACAAGTGTTGTGTTGTGTTGTCTGTGCAAGTGAAGATTGTCTGATATTCTGATCCATAGATCACTATTGGCTCTGTTATGGTTTTGTAGCCATCCATTTTCATTTGTTACTCTGACTTTGTTGGTCAAAGCAGTGAGTTTGAATTGCTTTGCTTTTGATGGTCTGTGCAATACCTTATTTCTCCTTCACATGCTCCCTTTTCACTAATACATACTATCCACTTTTACTGCTTTTTTTTCATTATCACTTGTTACTACTTTAAATTGTTGATTTTAGGATTTTTTGAAAAATGATATAAATGAGACAGCGTTTTCATCATTCTGCACTGGCATGGATGCACCATTGGCTGTGATTATAGGAGTTTCTGTTACCGACGGTGTGATGAAAAGAGATTTAGTTATCTACTCTAGACGCTTTCCACAACATGTTGAGCGGGTAAGTTTTATTTACATACATTTAATAAATTAAAATGTTCCCTGTATTATGGCAAATCAGTGCTTTGTATTTCATACTTGTGGCACACCTGTGTTCCCCACAAGCATTGGATCTATAAATAAACTACTGTACATTTTATATTGTGAACACTCAGATTTTTAATACTTTCGAGACTGGGCCCTCCCGGATGTAGCTAACAACCAGAAACTGAACATTTTTGGCTTATTTCTATTTTTTTACTGTTAAAAAACTGATCAACTTACCTTTTATATAAGATAATCCTTTTGTAGAGAAGAATGTCTTCTATAATTTGATATGTTGCACAACTTATTTACCATTTTTATAGTTTTCACCTTTTTATTTTTATGTGTTCATGTTTTGAATTAAAAAAAAAATTCTCTTAGCACACACACTTCACTGTTCACATTGTACTGGTAAAATTAAGTCCCTAAATCTATTTATTTACATGTCTAAAAAACTAGAAAATGTTGCACAGTTATTCATAAAAGAAAAAAGATATTTATACATTATGATTTATTTTAGTGTGGAATACTTTGAAGCACTCTTGACACACAGAGGAACGTTACAGGCCTGACAGTAATATAAAGTCCCTTTTCTCACTTTTTGTCCACCAGCACCAGTCTTAGAACTACAAACTTTACACTTTTATGTTGAATTTTCCTTTTTGTCAGTTGGAGGATTTTTTCAGGAAAATGACTTGCAGATAGTCGGTTTATTGGTGACAACTGTGATGTTCATGGTCGTTGTGATTCTGTTCAGCAGCAAATTCAGTTCCTCCTTTTTCTACCAGCTTCTCACCCAAGGCAAGGATAAAGTCAACTAGATTTAGTTTCTTGTCTTGACTGGCTATCTTGTGAACAACGTGAGCATTCACAACGCTCATCATAAACAGATGGAAAAATGCCTTCTTCCACCACTTGAGACATTTTCTATTGAAAGGGTAATAGCTTATTAGTTGATCTCCGTGATCAACTCCTGTCCTGTAGTCAAGCACTATATCAGATTTTGCCACTTCACAAAGCCCACCCCTATGTTTAACTGTTGTGTGAGAAGCTGTCTTTGAATGTTTTGTTGGAACCATGAGCAACTCTCTCTTGTCTTTCTATGTTATACAAAACAAATGACTTTTACGGTGAAAAGACAATTCTCCCTCTGAAGATTCTGCTGTAATAATTCTTTTGGTAAGTGTCATCTGTTTTTCATAAGGGTTCCCAGTGCCAAAGTCTTTTTATCCCACAACATACCAAAAAGGGGCACACTGGTATAAAAATGATCCATATATATTGTGTGGGCTTTACCAAAGTAATCTTTACAGAGTCTGTCCATTAGACAAACAATAGAATTATCAACATTTCCAGAATTCCCAGTACAAATTTTGATATTCAAAATATAGTGTGGTTTAGAATCACATAATGTATAAAACTTTAGACCATATTTATTATGCTTGTTTTTTGTATAGACCCTAAAAATCACACGACCACGAAAAGGGCACATGTTTTCATCAACTGTCAACTTTTCAGAAGGATATAAAATACTTTTTAACAAAAAAATCAAAACAGGGTCTAATTTTATATATAGGATCATAGGCTAGAATTGTCATTTATATGGAGCATTCTAAAAATTGAAAGAAACCTATCACGAGAAAGAAGTTTTGGAGCAAAACATGTTGAAAGCATTGAATGTTGTAACCAATAATCTGTAATTTTTGGGTTTCTTTACTATCATATGTAAAACAATTGCAAAAAAATAATTAGTTCATGTAGTTTCACTGTGGTCCATTTATGCCATATTGAATTGGGTTTAAATGTGCTTAGCTGCTTCAGTTTGTCAAGAGATGAGGCAGTATATCTGTTGGTTTCAGACTTTATAATTTTGATAATGTCTGTGCTAAAAAAATGTTCAAACCACTCAAATAAAGACGAACCCCTATGTATTGGTGCTCTGACTCCACTTACCTCAGAGAAGACTGGTAAAGGAGGCCGGTCATCTATTATATTCCACTCAGAAGGAGGTTCTGGGGTGTAATTGATAAAACATACGCTAGATTCTTCGTGCACATTTGACACAACACTATTAACATCTAAATCAGAATTGTCATCAGTTTCGTCTATAAATTTTTCATCTAAACCACTATCGTCCATTTCAGAACCAGATTAATTTGCTATATCTGTTCAAGTTCCTGAATGGACAGGTATTGGTCCTGTGAAGTCATGATAATAATAAAAATGTAACACTAATATAAATAAAATATAACACAAAAACACTCAAAAATTGTCTAAAAAGTTGAGAAAACAAATATAAACACACCACGAAACTGTACGAAGGTTTCATCATTATGTAAGAAGCATGGCATCATTATGACTGAGAATGGCAAACAGCTTCTCGGCACATGTATAGAACATGTGCTGTAATTCCTGTTTCATAATGTTGATGGCATCTATGAATTTGTTTTGTGAACTAAGAGAGTTGTACGGTCCTATTACAGGTGTTCACGGCCGACTATATTTCATCACTTAAGAAATACGAGCATTGAAACGTGAAGACTCGTTTACTCGTTAACTCGTCCATCATCAAGTAAGGCATTTTTTCAACGGATGTGTTAACACATCCATGTGTTGTCAAACAGGAAATCTCTTATAAAAAATAATAATATGAAGTTGTAACTTATGAAAAGCAAAATTTATTCTCAGCTGCAGAGAATATATACTATTTATGACTGATCAGAAATTGTTGAATTTAAAATGGCGTCAAGTTTTAAAAATGATGTCCAATTGATGACTTTTTGTCATCTAATTTTTCCAGTGAAGTTCCACATACCATACTGAACCATCTCATGGACTTGCCGTAGTTTCTTGACAAATGACATCCTTCAACTTCTGTGTAGTGCTCAGTTTGTTGAATGTGCAAAGTGAGTTCTCAGTTTAACTCAACTGTTTGGCATTTGTCTGTCTGTTTGTGTCTTTCGGGGTATGTCTCAGAATAACTTTTGAATGAATCAACTGACTTTCATAATACAAAGGTTTTTAAAAATATATAAACACTTGGTACGTTTCACAGTTTTTATTTAACTCTGACAGCTGTTTCAATTTTTTAAGCCATTGTCAAAGAGATGAGTGAACACTAAACAGAGGATGTAAGGGTGGTGGACATCTGTTTAGGGCGTGTATCAGAACATGTGTGAGGTGTGAAGATGGAGAGGGGGTTGCAGGAGCTAAGGGAAGGTCAAGTGTCTGTAAAAACTAAATATAGGCCTAATCTGAATGCAAAATATGAGGAGCGAATATATTGAAAAGACAGAACTTCTCTTCAGGAATGACAATTTCAAATATTAAATGATCCCACTAATAAGTTTCAAAACAGATAAAATCACTTATTAAAAATTGCCCTAATATATTTTCAGACACAAAAAGTTTCATGTTAACTATGATGAACCCGAAACCTCCTGTTTTGTATAGTTTACCAAAAATACATAAGCCTAATTGTCCCATGCGTCCAGTTGTTTCATATGTAACTGCACCTGCATATAAAGTCTGTAAAAAACTGAATTAATTACTTCAAAAATATATTAACTTCAACCCAAAATATGCTATTAAAAAAATGTAATATACAAATAATTACCACATAATAATTTAAAAAAAGACAAGTCTTACCTTCTCGTATTCCGGGGTTCTGCACACGAACTCGTAGCCTATAAACGTGATTTATGGTTGACTTTATCAATGAATTCAACTCTCATTTCTTGTTAACTAACTCAGCTTTTATTAAACATTTTATTAAGCATTCTCATAAAACAATAATAGAACTTCGTTTGATTATAATCTTCAGAACTCTAATCCGACAGATTTTAGCTTTGAGGCAGAGACCCCATTTAACATAAACATACAAAATTTAGCATTTTTCTTATTAAATTATTAAATATTACTTAATGATTACTTAAATTAAATAAAGGCAACCCAGTAATTGCTCATACATACTCACTTTCATACCTTTTCCCCTTTTACTTTAGCGCTTTTTAATTTTCTACTTCAAAATGATATATATTATACGTTTACTTGGTTGTGAGTGTCCTTGCAGACCACATGTTGCACTGATTTCAAATTTTTAATCATTGGTTTTCCGAATTTAGTTATCACTTTCTGATTTTTTATATCACTGACGATTAATAAATGTTACACATTTTATACCACTTTAGATTCTTTGTTTAAATCACATTTTAATACTTTTTAATAGATTTTCACCTCGCGAGCCTGTATATTGAACCGCGCGGTTCTACTAGTTGATGCTAAGCAAAGTTTTCAAGATGGCTAAACGTCGTCCTGCTCGCAACAACTTGCGATTTCATAGGTCGAGCTGGCGTCATGTGATATCTCATTAAGAGCGAGTGTACTGACAGGGTCTTACGTTTCTCAGGCTCGCTCAAAATTTCGTGACTAATATGATGTTTGGGCAAGCAGGTGCGCACTTGTTCACATTCCACAGCATCAGGAACTGTTTTCTCAACCCTATCTGACCGAACAAACATGCAACTGGGTGCTCCGTAAGTGAATGCCGATTGTTCAAACTGAGGCCCTGTGTGGGTAACTCTCTTTCGTAGCATTTACAATTTAATAAAATCAATCCCCCCAATTCTGTCCCGTTACAATACCCCCCAATGAGAGGTTTTCTGCCGAAACAGAAAAAAAACTCTCATTGCTAAAACCTAAGAGGACCAGCAAGGATATGGCACCACCAACCCCCCTTAATTCCTTAACAAACCATGGGTAATTACCCCCCTTCGGCGACTCTGGCTGTACCTGAATGACTCTACTGGACTTCTCTGTTCGAGATCCCAACACCGTAAAATCAGACAGGCACTCACCACAGTATCACCTAACCTTGTAACGTTCCAGATAAAAATCAGCAACTGGCCTTATACCTTATATCTCCCCTTATAAATACTGGATTGCCTTTAGCAAAGTACTGGGTGCGTACACATGTTCGTTACTATCTTCAGTACAAGATCTCTAAATATTCCTCGTTAATGTCAAATTCACATAAACATTTCCTATTTACCTTTACATAAAATTCACTCCCATTTCTCAACTTTTAATTGTTTGTTTGATATTATTATTTCAAATCAAAATAAATTATTTAAATTTCATTCATGTAGTGAAATAAATTCAAGTTCATTACCAAAATAAAGTTAATTTACATCATCCCTTTGAAAAATCCTTTTAATTGCAACTTTCAAAATTCAAAATCTTCTAAATGAATGTAATTTTCCTCATAATTGTATGCTAACCATTATTGTAAAATAAACAACTTACTTCTATCATCAATTCAAATACAACTACACTTGGTTACAAAATATAATGTAATATAACCATTATGAATCAGCTGATACATCATCAACATACACAATCTTTACTTTATATAGTGAACATGAAAATAAAATACCATCTTTACTTCAAAGAAAAATAAATTTTTTTTTTTCAATAATTAAATGAATTTAACTTTCAGAAATTTATATTCTGACAATTTAATAAAAGAAACAAAATTAATTAATTAACTTAATTAACAAAGAACCGATGATCTAATTACATGAAACAGACTATACATTTAACACCAGTCATCAGCTGATGTCTCATTATCAGGTTAATGACCTTTCTCTAGGCACATTGAATACAAATAACACAAATACACAAATGTATCCCATTTACATCATACAATATCGAATCTAGCATTTAAAATCATTTGTTCTCATAAGTGAATGTTCATCACTAATCATTGAATCATAAACTCATAGTAAACATTACCGAACAGGAACTGGGTCATCAATCACCAACTCTCTAGTTAGAGTAAGTAAATTTGATTGTCCTGCTGTTACGGTGGTCGTTACTTCTCACGGATTTCTCAGCTACCTATCCTACTTCATCATTTTATTAATTCCCCCGTTACAATTAGGTAAACCACCTGCCAGTTGGTCTAGGTATTTACCTTGTGCACAGATGCGTTATCTGTGCCCCTGGCTTGTAACTGCCAGCTCCTTTTCCACACACACACACTATTTTTTCCTGATGGTGGACTGTTAGCGCCCATTTGCATCCACAAGAACTGAAGTTTACTTAGGGATAGATGCTGCCTACCCCGTTCTTGCTTCAGCGTTATAAAAAAAATTTGGTATTACTGATGTCCGAGGACACCAGTAATCCTACTAAATATTACTTATAAGCCCTTAACACAGCACTACCAACCCCTTCGATGGTAGCCGCTGTTCCATAGTTGTGGTGATTTTCCTGATTTACCCCCCGGTTAATTTCTAAATTCACCAATTTTGAAAATAATAACAAGTATGGCGAGGGTACAGTCTGCCTAACCACACTTGCTACCAATAATCGAAATCCACGGTCAGGGTTCGGAGACACCGTGACCGCCCAAAAGTGGGTAATCCCAAGTAAATAATATATATTATACATTTAAATTTAAAATTTACAAATCTCGTTCTCTAAAGTTCTAATATGTCTAATGGTTCATATCACCATTACTTTTCTTTCTTACTTTTGTTAGTACCTTTTTACTGAACATTACAAATAGTGAGTACAACAAAATATTTATTTGATTTTCTAAACTAATCTATTTGTATTTATACAAAATAGCACCAACAAAAATTTAATTCAATTTATAAGGCCCCATTTGAAAGCCCCATTTGGACCCTACTGGCCCGAGAACTTGGTAAACTTACTATTTCCATTCACACACTCACTCGTACATTATCTATACACTTTTTTTTTCAAATCATTCACGCCTCCATTCACACGTTAATTTCTATTCTCATTTCTTCCTCATACTTCCTAAAGTGATCAGCCAAAATATGATTTATAAAGCGGGGGTCGGCGATGGTCAGACACCATACGTAAACAAATATGAGTTGAAAGCACTGTTGACAGCGCTGAAGGAGCTGTATAAAGAGACTCTAAAACCGACCCCGTTATTCTTACCCTACACTTACACATTACTATGCTTATTACTATTATTATTTGGTGCTTATACTGAAACTTGTAATTTGCAGATCATAATTTACAAATGACACTGGTAATATATATATTTGAAAAATTGGCTCGCTTTATTTTAGTTTTAATGTACTCTCTTGGGCAATTGTTGGTACGTGGTGTGGTGCTAATTTATGCACCCTGAGTATAAAAAATTTATTTTGACGTACCTTAGGGGTCCCCCTCCCCGTTCTATAATACAGTTGAATTTCTACTTGTTACCAACTTTGTGAAGCCGGACCATCGTCGTTTTCACCACCCAAAGGAAGTTACCGCCAACCATGGTCCGCCTCCAAATAGCCAAAACCCACGGTCAGGGTTGGTAAGTCCGTGACCGCCCGAAAATGGGGGAGAGTCCCTTCTGAAAACAAACATATTAAAATTCAATTACTTATTGTGACCAATATAACTTCAAATTCGTAGCGTTCTGTGTACCCACTAACTCCTGCGTTGCTTGATTGGGTAATACATAACCATTATTCATCTTTACCTCTACTATTTCATAGGGTCCCTCGTATAACAGGAAAAACTTCTTTATTTCTTTATCTTGAGCGCTAGACAAATCGTGTCTCCTTACCAATACTAATTGTCCTACCTCATATTTAGTCCACTTACCTTTTTCATCATGTCTCTGCTTTCTCCTTTCCCCTTTGGTGAGTAAACTCTCATTCGCTAGTTGGATCTTCACATTCCTGTCGATGGTCTGATCTTCCGGTGGATACTCAAAAAGTTGTTCCAATATTCTAGGAGGCCTGGTTCCCTTTATTAGTTCATACGGCGTAAACCCGGTGGATTCGTGGGTGGTACTATTCAACCATTCTTCTACTTTCTTCACGTACAATGGCCATTCAGTATGCTTGGCGTGACAATACGCCCAAAATATCCTACCAATCTCTCTCATCACCCGCTCTGCCTGGTTGGATTGTGGATGGTATACTTCCGTGTGCTTGGGTATGATGCCTTCCCAGCCCAGAGTCTGTCTCCACCTACCGCTGATGAATTGAGGTCCATGATCGGATAAAATTATCTTCGGCTTACCTATATTTATCATGTAATCCTTTGTTATCTTTTCACTCAACACCCGGCTCATCGCTCTCTTCACACTATACAACCTAACAAACTTAGAAAAAGTGTCCAAAACAACAGAAACATACACTACTCCACCTCTACCCTTGGGCAATGACCCATATAAATCTACAGCCACTAAATCAAACGGACTCTCCGCTTTAATATAATTCATCTCCCCTTCTACCCTATAATTCACTACTTTTGACCTCTGACACAAATCGCATACCCGTAACAATCTTCTTACTCGCCTCTCCATATTCTTAAAAACACAAGACTCCTTTAACACATTTGTACACTTTTTTGCCCCAAAATGCCCATACCTTACATGACAATCCCAAATAATTTTATGTATTAACTCTTCTGGTACAACCAACCCCCAATCACGCTCACCCCCTCTACTTTCTTGAACAGAATTCCCTGATATATTTGCAAATGTGTATTATATTCAGGCCCATCTACATCCGCCTCTAAACTAGCAATTATTTTACCCGATTTATTATCTGATCTTTGTATGTTCTTAATCTCCCTTAATTCCTCACCAAAAATTCTATCTTCCCTTGTTAAACGAAAAATCTCTATCTCCTTAAGATCCCTCCCTGTTTTATTTTCTATGACATCTACCCTTGAAAGAGTGTCTGGTACTTTATTGTCTGTTCCCTTAATATACTCCCATGAAAAATTATACTCCTGTAATGTTAATACCCACCTGGTTAGCCGGCTATGGGTTAATCTGCACGTGTTTAGAAACAACAGCGCTTTGTGGTTGGTTCTGATGACTGTCCTGTTGCTCAAGATGTACGTTCGGAACTTTCCTATGGCGAACACGATACTCAGCAATTCTTTCTCCGTAGTCCGTAGTCATGTAATTCCGTTCGGCCACCAAAAGGGATCTGCTGGCGAAGGCTATCGTCTGATGTTCCCCGTCACTATCTTCCTGGTATAATTCCACTCCCAAGGCGACGTTACTAGCATCAGTCTGCAAATAGAAAGTTTTCAAGAAATCAGGGTGATTCATCATTACCATATTTGAAAATTTCTTCTTTATCTCCTTGAATGTATCCCTTTCCTTCTCTCCCCAATTCCACTGTTTATTCTTCTGTAGAATGGCACTCAATCTTGCTGTCGTCTGTGCGTAGTTTTTCTGAAATTTTCTATAAAAGTTACACAGACCCAAAAAACTTTGTAACTGCTTAATATTTTTTGGTTCTGGAAAACACATGATAGCTTCTACTTTATCAGGGTTAGCTAGAATTCCCTCTGGAGTAATAATAATACCTAAAAAGTGTATTTCAGTTTGTAGAAACTTAGACTTCTCCCAATTTACTGTTAGACCCCCATTTTGTAATTTATCTAATACATATTCAAGATGTTCTAAATGTTCAGAAAATGTTCTTGATGCTATTAATATGTCATCAACGTATACGGTTAAAAAATCTAAGTCCTTAGGCTGCAGTATCATATCTAAACATTTTATAAAACTTGCTACACTAGTGTTAAGTCCAAATGGCAAACGCTTGAACTGATAATTCTTACCATTGAAGAGAAATGCAGTATATCTCTGGCTCTCTGCTGCTAGCGGAACTTGCCAGTATCCTGCTGTCAAATCTAAAGATGTCATGTACTTGACTCCGCTGAACTTCTGAAAAATTTCATTTATGGGTTCCGGTGACTCTCGGTCAGGTATTATAATTTGATTAATTTTCCTAGCATCTAAACACAATCTTACCTTTCCATCCTTCTTTATTACCATTACTAATGGATTCGAGTATGGCGATATCGATCTCTCATTAATGTCTCCCTCCATCATTCTATCCAACTCCCCTTGCACTGCTCTCCTCTTTGAAAACGGCACTGGATAACTCCTCTGCATGTAGGGTGAGTGTTCCCGAACCTTCAACTCACACACATAGTTCCTGGCTTGTCCAGGCAACTCCGCAAACACCTCTCTAAAACGTTCCACAACTGCCCACAACGCCTGTCATTGGGGACTCCCTACAACTCCACCCTCATTAAAAAATTTATCCGCCCTATTTTCCCATACTCTCTCATCACTCACATACATCTCTCTCTCATCATTCTCTACAATCTCACTCTCTCGACATATATTCACTCTTGTTTCTATGTCTCCATCGCCTACTCGCTTATGTATTATTTTTATTCCCACAACTTTAATCTCATCTAGCACCCACTTAAAATTAACCCTAACTGGTTCACTCCCATTATTAAATTCTGCTATTCTTTTGTTAAAATCTATCACTGCTTTATTTCTCTCCAAAAAATCATTTCCTAAGATTACATCTAAACTCAGTCCCTTAACCACTAGGAAAGTATTTCAAATTCGGTTTCATTAATGAATATATTTAATTGTACTTATCTAGTAACTCTTTTACTCCGTACTCCGGTTACCCCCACTTCTGTTACACCCGCAACTGGTAATGATGGAATATGTTTATTTATTTCTTGTAATTCTCCCATTATTACATTTTCTGAAACTACTAATATCTCACTTCCTGTATCTGTTAATGTTTTAAAATTCTTACCTTCTATGTTGACGATTACCTCCGTCAATCCGGTTTTTGTTTCCATAATTCCCGTGTCATCTTCCTCCAACAAATCCTTCATCATATCCACTTGTATTACGTTGTTACGATATTCGTCCGTTACCTGGACTCTGTCGTTATCTGTGGACAATGGTGTGGTCCTGACTTCCATTGTCGGCCTCAGTTTTCCGTCTTGGCGGCGGTACTGCCCTGCATATTTCCCCTCTCGTCCCGGTTGCTATTTCCCCAACTCCTTTATGCTACCCCGCGGTCATCCCTGCCCACTGTGGTATATTGTTCTGCGCCGACGTAGTTCCGCTCCGCTGTCCCGGCCTTGGTTTCTTGCACCTGTAACAAAAATTTCTACCGGGGTAGTTCTCTCCCGAGCATCCCATACATTTCCAACCCCCGTCTCGACTATGATTTTCTTGTCTACCGTATGCATTTCCCTGTGGTGACCCTCTTTGTGGCATATAATTACCTCGATTATTGTTCGTACCTGATTGGTTACGACATCTACCTATTTCACGGTCCCTAATGTTTTGAAATACATCTAACATATTTTCCAGTTCGTTTATGTCCGCTACGTCTCTCGTCATTAGTGTAATTTGTACTTCTCTGGGCAGGTGTTTACTAACATGTCTAACAAACGACCGAAAAGGCAACGGCGGTTCTAAGTATTTTGCCTAGTTAAAGATCCTCATTACGTACATGGTTATGTTGTCGTTTATTCCCCCAAAATTCCCGGTTCCCGTGATCTTTTCAGACCAATATTTATTTCGGAACGCTGTCTCGAACTTCTCATAGCTACCCCACTCTGTATTATGTACTTCCGCCCATATTTCAGAACTGTCCTTAAAACACTTTAAAATCTTTAATAATTTTACCTCCCAACTACTGCTATTAAACCGGTTAAATTCCCTTACCCTACTCAGGAACTGCATCAGGTGTACTCTCCGGTTGTCACAACTGAATTGTTCAAGTTCGATATCATCTTTTGCTTCGCGAGTATATAATATTCGCTCCGCAACATTATTTAAATTTTGGCTTACTGCCACATGTAATTCATCTTTAATTTCTACTATGTCTTGCTCAAGTATTCTTAATTTGTTATCATATTTGTTTTCGTATTGAAGGTTATTTTTATTCATAACCCCCACACTCTCTTGCATAGATTGTTTACACACATTTTCTACCTCCACTAACTTATTTTTTATGTCATCATTATTTTCATTAATCTTATTTATACACTTACTTTCTATCTCTACACACTGTTCTTTAACTTGAGTTTTAATTCGATCTGTCATTTGTTCATTTACATCATTTATTTTACTTTCAAGATTTTCTGTGATTTCACTAATTTGTTCATCGAACTTATGGTTTACTGATTCTAATATCTGCTCTTTAATATTAGCACAACACGTATCAATTTCATTCATTTGCTTCTTAAAATTAAAATTTTGCTGTTTAATCTCATCTCTCATTAACTTTATCTCGTTATTTTGTTCATTTATTTTATCATTAAAATTACTTTGTATCTCTTTAATTTCGTTCTTTTGTTCATGGATCTCACTGCTTAATTTATCAAATTTATTATTTACTTCATCGAATTTTGTTATCAAACGCTTTACTTTGTACATCAAACTTACTATCAAACTTATGATTCAATTTATTAAATTGTTTTAATAAAAAACTCATCACGTCATTATCAAATTTACTATTACATTTTGTTCAGGTTGGAGTTAATTGAACTCCAGAGTCCTCTGTAGCATTTGTTTCATCTGTGACACTTAATTCGACTATTTCGTCTTGACCCACATTCGGAGTTGAATGAACTCCCAGGCCACTCATGACAGCTAATTCGCTCATTTCAACTTCAATCTCGTTAGTATCCATTGTTTATATTCTTTATGAGATTTTACTTTTACAAAAATTAATCTTATATGTACTCAGCATTAATTCATATTATATGTATTACTTAACTATAGTATACACATCACTTAACCTGCACGTAATTTATATGTGCTCCCAAATCATGCTTATATCAAACGAGTAGGTGTGGTTTGTATCAAATTTATTTGCACAAACTGTCCCTGTTCGGGCCCCAATTGTAATATACAAATAATTACCACATAATAATTAAAAAAAAAGACAATTCTTACCTTCTCGTATTCCGGGGTTCTGCACACGAACTCGTAGCCTATAAACGTGATTTAGGGTTGACTTTATCAATGAATTCAACTCTCATTTCTTGTTAACTAACTCAGCTTGTATCAAACATTTTATTAAGCATTCTCATAAAACAATAATAGAACTTCGTTTGATTATAATCTTCAGAACTCTAATCCGACAGATTTTAGCTTTGAGGCAGAGACCCCAGTTAACATAAACACAAAATTTAGCATTTTTCTTATTAAATTATTAAATATTACTTAATGATTACTTAAATTAAATAAAGGCAACCCAGTAATTGCTCATACGTACTCACTTTCATACCTTTTCCCCTTTTACTTTAGTGCTTTTTAATTTTCTACAATTTTCAAAATGATATATATTATACGTTTATACATTGCACTGATTTCAAATTTTTAATCATTGGTTTTCTGAATTTAGTTCTCACTTTCTGATTTTTTTATATCACTGACGATTAATAAATGTTACACATTTTAGACCACTTTAGATTCTTTGTTTAAGTCACATTTTAATACTTTTTAATAGATTTTCACCTCGCGAGCCTCTATATTGAACCGCGCGGTTCTACTAGTTGACACTAAGTAAAGTTTTCAAGATGGCTAAACATCGTCCTGCTCGCGACAACTTGCGATTTCATAGGTCGAGCAGGCGTCACGTGATATCTCATTAATACCGAGCGTACTGACAGGGTCTTACGATCTCAGGCTCACTCAAAATTTCGTGATAAATACGATGTTTGGGCAAGCAGGCGCGCACTCGTTCACATTCCACAGCATCAGGAACTGTCGTCTCAACCCTATCTGACCGAACAAACGTGCAACTGGGTGCTCCGTAAGTGAATGCCGATTGTTCAAACTGAGGCCCTGTGTGGGTAACTCCCTTTCGTAGCATTTACAATTGAATAAAATCAATCCCCCAATTCTGTCCCGTTACAAAGACTTTAGAATTAGTTAATAATATAAAAAATATATGTTTACCACTGAATGCAAAATTAGTTTCATTTGATGTTAAGAATTTATTTCCCATCTATCCATTTCCATTTATTTATTTCGTCTGTGTATCTGTTCCTCACATATAAAAAATATTTTAACCTTAAATAGTGATCAGAAAAATGAATTATTATCGGCCTTAGATATTTGCATAGGACAAAATTATTTCCAGTTTAATAATAAAATCTATAAACAGTTAAATGGCTTACCTATGTGCTCTCCTTTATCACCTTTATTAAGTGAAATCTTTTGACATTTTGGAGGAAAACAATTTTACATCCAACAACCCCAATGTAAAATATGTTTTTCAGTGGGCAAGATATGTTGATGATACAAGATATTTTGTATCTGGATGGGAACAGATGGACATCTCCATATGTTCTTAGATTTTATTAATTCCTTTTATAGTACTGTGCAATTTACACTTGAAACAAAATATGAAAAGTTTAAATTTTTTGGATCTCACCATTACTAGGTCACAAAATAATCTTAGTTTTCAGATAATATGTAGAAAACCTACTTTTACAGATACCATTATACATAAACAATCACCAATGTCATGGCACATAAAATTAAGCAGTTTTCATGCAATGGTTAATCGTCTCCTTATAGTTCCTTTATCTAAAGAAAATTTCAATAAAGCAGTAGATATTATAAAAGCCATAGCAGAAAATAACGGTTATGATGAAAGAATAATAGACTCTTTGATTAAAAAAAAACAAGAAAATTATTTTAAAAGAATTTTATTCCATAGAGCCAGATCAGGGTAACACAAAATTTCATTTAACAAATTACATTCTGTTTATAAGAGATAGGATTAATAATAGCTTAAAAAAGCATGGTCATAACATGGTATCAGTAAAGAAACGTAATCTTTTTTCATTACTAGTCAACAATAAAGAAAAATCAAACACGCTAGAGAAAAATGGAGTTCATGGAATACACTGTGCAGAATGTGATTACTTATATCGGACAATGTGGCCATGCTCTGAAACATCGCATTTCTGAACATGAGAAGGCGATTTTAACCAATACACCCAATACAGGTTTTGCAGATCATTGCTTGCAACACAGTCACTTCATAGATACTAAAAACATAACACTATTCCACAACATACAAAAAGGTAAAAAAAAATGGATTTGTTAGAAATTCTAGAAATTAAAAAAGCAATAAAAAAAATAACAAAAATTTAACAAATGAACAAACTGAATTCTGTGTATCCCCTTTATTAAAAGCTGTTATTTAGTTTAGTTAATTTTATATTTTGCATTCAGATATATTTAGTTTTACAGACACTTGACCTTCCCTTAGCTCCTGCAACCCCCTCTCTCCATCCTCACACCTCACACATGTTCCGATAGATGCCCTAAACAGATGTCACCACCCTTTACATCCTCTGTTTAGTGTTCACTCTTCTCTTTGACAATGGCTTAAGAAGTCGAAACAGCTGTCAGAGTTAAATAAAAACTGTGAAACATACCACGTGTTTATATATTTTTAAAATCTTTGTATTAATATATTTCACCAAGTGCCCAACGAGGTGTGCATGTCCATATCTTTACCCCACAAAGCCCCATTGTTTTAGAGATTGTTTTGCCAAAGTGGGCAGGGGCAAAAGTGCAAGGGGTCAAAATTTTTGGAAAAATCATAGATATCTATGTGATATCAAATGGAAGACAATTTTAACCACAATCTGATTACAGTGTTCAGATTTGAAAATTCAAAATTTTGGGGTGCCAGGGCCCAAAGTGTTAACAGTTTGAAAAAAATCACAGAAATCCATACTAGGTATTTTAACTTATTTTAATCTATTAAAGAGGATTTTAACCTAAATCTGAATATATTATTCAGTTATGGAAATTTCATAATTTTAGAACCCAGTGTCCATAAATATATGTAATAGATTTGAACAAATGTAAAAATTTCAAACAGAAGGGCATTTTAACCAACTCTTAATTTAATATTTACACTAAAAATGTTTTAAGTTTAGATCCAAAAATGTTATCACTGGTCAAATATTGAAGTCATAATTTTGAAAAAATTTTAAAAGGGTCAGTCCATATAAAATTATCCAGTAGAATGTTGCTCAATGTTTTTAAAATTGTTGATTTTTGCAAGTTAATTTACTAGTAGAGTATATTGGGAGTTCAAAACAAGAGTTAAAATTTTTAAATGACGCTACACGTGTTTCTGATGAATATAGTGTTTCATGGAAAACCTCATATTTTTTCGGTTTTGAAGATATCAAAATGATTAAAAAACCATTATATTCAGCAAGAAAGAACTATATTTGTGATAAGGGGTACTTTTTTGCTAACTGTTAAAGAATTGCTGAAAATTGACTTCAAAAACTTCACTTTACTGTACAAAAAACTACATTTTTTTACATACAAATTTTAGTAGAAGGAAGTAAGATTCACCTTTATAATTTTTTCCTGAATCCTGGAGTAGCACTTAAAGAGGAAGTATGAAATCTTACAAGATTCTCCTTTTTTATTATAGTTCATAGTTCATCAAACATGACACCTCTGCGTTAAAAATGTAACATTTAAGGTTGAATATGAGAAAAGCGACTGAGTGAAAAATAATGAAATTTTCACAGTGTAATCCTCTCATAGGTTTCCAATGTGTAGCATAAATTTTATGAGTCATACACATGTGGTTTTAAAAAAAAGTCTCTATATTGGCTTAAAAATCACGTTTTTACATGCACTGTCGCAATGAAATAGAGTCTTCATAGTGCATAATTAATTCTCTTCATTACTTTAATAAAATATGTACTGCTTTTTAAAGTAGAAATTACTTTTTACTTAAACTATTTTAAATAAAAATTTACTTGCACTCACAGAAATAAATATTGTGGAAATTTCATTGCACAGTTTGTCAGTAATATTGTTTTCAGTGATTGATTGTAGTAAGTTTCAATGAAGTTAGTTTCCGAAGCACTTTGCTTACTAGCACCTAAACTCAAACTGGCACTGGGACCCAAACATTTTTGGACAGTTGAACAGATGTTTTTGGTCCACATTGGTAGAAAAAGTGAATTGACAGGTCATTGTTGTCTTCATTCACTTCAAGAAATTTTCGAACCCACAACTTGTTATCATTGTATGCAATATGGTTATTCTTTCAATATGATAGTTATCTTTCAAATATCTTTGAAACATTGTGATCATCATACTGTTCACATGCAAATATTACAAAGCATCTGATTATCTCTCTTTGTTTTTCCACCTATTTCTTCACAGACATTTTTTCTATGGGAGGAGGCAAAGACATTCCATTCTGCTTGCTGTACTGACTGCTAGAATAAAGTAAAGTAAATAATGTCTTACACAGTGGGTACAATACTTTACATGTCATCAATTACGTGTGTTTGGAAAGTGTAAACTGTAACTGTATCATGCGCCATATGGTTGCTTATTATATACAGATTCTTGCAATAATTTTTTCACCATGGCGAAAGTGTTGCTGCTATTGACTGAATGTTTCAAAGATTCCATAATTGTAGTACACAAATATATCGTAAAAACGTGTACCATACAACTAAATCAAACCACAGAGTAACTCATAGTACTGTCACAAACGTATGTATACCTTTGTGCCCTCGAATGCATCGACAAAAGTTTTATCATTTATGAGTTAGTGATTTGTTAAGTTTTAACATATTCATGAACATAAAAATTATGTAAATACCTGCTTCAACAGGTTTTATTAAAGTGTAAACTTAGGATGTGTATAGAATATGCATGTAGCAGAGTTGATGAGATTATTTCACATTTAAGATTATGAAAAGTTAAATTCGTGACTGAGATCATTAAGTAACCTAAACACATGGATGATTATAAGTAACCTTTTAGACCAATCCACCTAACCTGTATAGAAATCAGCCTTTCTTGTAGAAACTTGAATGTCACTCTAGTAGTTTACTCCCCTCACAAACGATACAATGTAAAATTGACATTTGTGGTGTACTGGGTGATGAAAGAGCCAAATGATACGAATATTGATTATAGTATACAGAATAATGTAAAATGTGAATGTTTGAACCTGCTATATTTAAATAAAAATGTATATATATTTATACATAATAGCCACGAGAATACTTAGAACAGTTAACTATTTATGCAATAAGCTTGGAGAATTATTTAAGAAATGAAGAAAACATGAATAACTGAATCTTCATAAAATTTAAACAAGTGATAGTTAGGTCTATTTGAATGTAACATAGAAACGAAGAGCTATGTACTTTATGAAGATATAAAATAAATAATTGTGTGATCATTTCTCTAAGTAGGAAGACTGGCATATTAGAACGATCTTTTTACATAATCCTAAGATATTTCCTTGCTTGATTTATCAGCTTCAACTTATTTCTTATAGATTATCAGTAAGTAAGACTGTACTATAAAAACCAATTATATAAATATGGCGTCTTGAAATACAATAAATGAAGAAAACCTCAGATTGAAAGAGCTGGCCAACAAGAATCAATGCCCACTCTTATATATTAAGCATAGTCATGGAAGAAGCGTTCTTTGCCTGATCTATGTCCATGTCATTTCCAAACTGCCCTCGGATCACTGTCCAATCAGTGTACATCCCAGCTATTCAGCAACCATCGTTCAAGACAAGCGGTGGATAATCAAGTGGGAATGCTTCGCCTTAGCAAGCATTACTTAACACTTTCCAGCACATTGACAAGGCAGTTGCTCCGTTCGATACAGGAGTGGAAGTGTATTCCTTGTTGAAGACTTGGCTGACGCCTGACTAAAAGTGCACATCTCGCTCACGAGAGGATCGCCTTTGAAGTTGATGGCAGTGGATTTGTGGAACAACTGACAATTCTGCGTTCATAACTTCTTGGAGATTCCCAATGACCTAATAGGTAAGTGCAGACTGGGGCCAAAATCGCATTAGAAGGATGCGGTAGTCAATTTGTGCTGAGGAAAAGTTTTTGGCTGAGTGTTTTGTAAGCCATTTTGCTTTCCACTCATCCAAGAACCAGGCTTTCGCTAACCAAATTTGTGTCTGTTTAGAGCAGTTTCTATTGTTTCCAGTCACTGCTGAGTCCCAACCTACTTCACTGAAGAGGTAGCAAAACAGGTTGCTGAGTTGAAGACCCAAAAGGTGCCTGGCCTCAACAGTGTTTATTGTAGTGCCTTCTAGCTCCTTCAAGAAGTTTTCTCCTCTCAAGTTGATTTCCTTCCCTGCGAAATAGAAGACAATTGACGTGATTGTGATTCCTGGGCAGGGATGGTCACTGACCGATCATCCTCTTGTCCTCATCAAAGCCCTTGAGCAATTCATATAGGGCCGTGTATGAGACCATGTAGAAAAAGACTATATGTGCTGAACAGTTCGGCTTTTGTTAGTTGCATAAGCGAGGTCTTTCTGATTGCAGAAAAAGATTCTGACTATTTCTAGCAAGGTGTTCTGTAGTAGTTCATGGAAGTCCCTCTTCCAGACAGCTAAGTTTGGTTTATTGCTAGTTTTTTCATGAAACAGTAGCTTCGGAGTAAGAATGGACCATGTTCACCTGTACTGTATTTAACGTGAATATATTTTAAGAAACTGAAACAGATTTATTCTATATTTATTATATGTATTTAATTTCCGTATTAAAGTGTGTTAAATGTCTAAATACCCTACTAATTTTAAATGAAAAGGAAATTGTAGTAGAGAATATTTGGGTACTAGTATACACCTCCATGTAATTCAAAATTTTGTTAATTCAAAATGCATTAGAGGTCTCTTGGATTTTGAATTAGCATGGTTTTACTATATTATAAAATATAACAACATAGCATAAATTTACTTTTCTTGAAAATTAAATTTGTTTGCCTTAAATAATGTAAGAGATTAAAAACGTATTCGTTCTCTTCGAAACCTTTTTTTATATGTACAGAAGAAAAGAGTCAGCAAATAGATTGACTCAAATGAGTTACAATTACTGAATATATATGTCTAGAACCCTAATATAATCTCATACACCTCTTAAGAAGCAACAAGAATTATAATAACGTTTGTTTCATTAGACGACATAATCCCATGGAATTAAAGAGTTTTCAATCCAGAATCACCAGGGAGTTTGTCATACGTTGAGAGCCAGTGTACAGATTTATCACATATGTGAGAAGATACATTGATTTTACCTGTGACTTAAGTGCTGTTGCTGTTGATCTAGTTTGTAAGCGAAGTGTTACACCAACTTGTAGACACTGCCCATCCTTAAGGAAAAGTTCGTATTCACCTAGCATCATGTGTTTATCAGGCCGCTCACACCATATTAGTAGGGCCTATGCTTCGGTCCATAAACTTCTTTCTTCTTTTACACATTTTAATAAAGTCATACCACAAAATAGCTTCCATTCAAAAACAAAGTCAACAAATTATCATCACAAAAAAGGGTCAATTTATCTCTGAAAAATATATAAAAAGTAATGTGAATAAAAAGATTTTATAGTAATGAAGCTTTTATGAGACTATTTCGTACAGAACAGTGTGTGATATTTCAGGAAAATTATTACTTCACTTGCTCATTATGAAACAACTGTTTACATGAATTTTGTCAGCACATTGGGTCTTAGTCATGAGTGTTTGTACAACAATCAGAGAACCCCCGACACCATTTCTGCACTTTACTGTCACTCATTACATTTTCACTATATACCTCACCAATTTGGCAATGACTTACTGCTGTACTTAATTGTTTTGCATGCAAAAATCGTATCACAGCATATTTAACATTTCGCTGGAATCAGAATACTCATTTTTAATAAACGTACTGTCGGCATACACAAAGCAATAATAGTAAATCTGTGTTTGTTGGACTAGGCATCAACTCAAACTAACATAACATAGTGTGCAGAAGTTATGCACAGTCAAACCTTATTTTCTGAATTAGCTTCATACAAATATTGAAATTAAGTACCGTATTAAATTTAAAAGAATAAAGGCAAAGTAATGAACTGTGAAAATAATGCACCAAGCAGACTAGAATACTCCAGTGCTGTGCATATTTGCTGTAAATAAAGCCATGTTTAACACTTTGACACCGGCCTCTTAACATAGTGGCCGGGCCATGCCAACATAGTTATGACCAAGTGAAAGTACAGGGCGCAATTGACGGGGTAAGAACAGGTAAGAACATCATTTCGTCGCAACTGACTGAGACCGCATAAAGAACATGAATGTGTTATTGCATGAACAATAACGTGCAAGGCTGCATAATCTTTAAATACCCAATGAACAAGAAAATGTTTGGATGAGGCAATTGACATGAAGAGTTTAAGTTCAATCGAAAACTGTCGCACGGCACGCGTTTGTAGCCCTCGACAACTCGGACGACTACTATGCAGTAGCGGACTAAAGGGGGGGGGCGTGCAGGGCGGACCGTCCCAGGCTCCACTTAGTACGGGGTCTCCAGGTGGGCCATGCCAGGCCATTTTTGCATATATTTAAAATGTATCTTCTAAACTATATGGTAAAAAAAAATGCTACCTATGTTTTTATAAAGATCTCAGTGTCTTCTTTAAAGTGGTGTATACTGTATGTTATTGTGTTGGTTATTTTCCCTGAAATTGCTTTTCAAAAAAGTGATGTTTTTGGAAGAAAAAAAATTGGCCAAAACACATGTTGTTACTAGAAACTCACAATTTTATTTTTACTTGTTAGGAATGGATTAAACAGTACATCACATAATGTTTATAATATACAGGGTGATTCACGAAGAAACGGAAATACTTCGGGAGATGAATCTACATCGAAAAATAAGAAACAAAGTTCATATAAACGTAGGTCCGGAAATGCTTTCTCCCGAAGTATTTCCGTTTCTTCGTTAATCACCCTGTATATTGGTTTACAAAGGTGTACTACGTAGTGGTTTTTAGCCAACTAATATAACAGTTTGCCGCGCGTTTCATGTTAACTGTACATACAAATGTGAATGCATATGCGATCTAGTGGATGATTTGGGTACTACAAGGCCTGACATAATTTCAGAACACCTCCAAAGACGTCTGTATACATATGTAATCATGCAAAACACATTGAAACTTCAGGACGTCAATTGACATCCATCGGCGTCAGAGTGTTAACAGAACCATATTCTTGACAGGTAGTTGAATAGCTTAGCATTTAATGCATTTCCAGTTGTGTATTGTGTTATAAGAGCAGAAAATGTTATAATAAAAAGAGATTTATTAAATCAAAAATGCTATACAAAAACAGTGGTGACTTATGTTTAAGGTTTGAGAACAGTTGTTTAGCCAAAACTAATTTTAAGAAAATTATGTGCATTGTTAAAATAAAGGAAAGAAAATGGTGGCAAAAAACAATTGATAAAATATATTTTTAAAAACAGATACTATTTTATTGATTTAAGATTAAAGTAAAAACTGTATTATACTGTAGACCCACTTGAGCCGCTCATCACCAAAGACATCATAACAAAATTTTTAACTTTCCAAATCTGACACATTTTCTAAGTTTGACATCCACCAAAAAAAATTTTAAAAACTACAACTTACCTTGATGACCGGCTCACTTGTTCACTCGAACTAGGAGAAGACTCCTAGTGGAAGAATGTCCACATGCGGGGTAACCATTGGGGAATCGGACGAATGAGGTGACCTCAAATTTTGTTTTGTTTTGTTTAAATTCAACAATTACAATTTATTGCTTCTGTTTGAAATAATAAATCATATACAATATTTCATGTGGCAGTATTCCATTAGGAATATATAAAATGTATAACATATTTAAAATATATGACATCGTATTCAGAATTTAAATTTCAAAATATTCAAAATTCAATATTTAAAAAAATATTCCATTAAATTATATAAAATATGTAAAACATTTTAAAACTCTTACATGGCATGCAAATCACCATTGACATGCACCCTTTTACCTTCACCCATAGAATTTCCTTATTTGGAAATAAATACACTAACCTTGATAAGTACAAAGAGTAAATCCAGAGGTTTTAGAAATATAACATTTAATAACACTAAGTCTTTTTTTTTTCTTTTAGTCCCCCTCTGGTTGTACTATAAACACTTTCAATAATATCAACAATTTTATAAACCATTTAACAAGCATTAACAAGCAATTCTCTCCTACAACAATTTAAACAAACATATTACATAACGACATGCACCCTCTGAAATCTAATTCAAAATTTAAAAAAGAGAATCATATAATTAGGAAAATATAATGCAAACCTAAGATAGGTGATTATACACTCTGTGTGGAATTCACAAGTGCATGTGCTCAGTTTTCCCTAAACCTGCATAAACTTGAGTAGTTGCAGATTTCAGAGTGCACCATTATTAAGAAACTAACAAATAGTCAGGTACATATATCTCTCAGCCATGTAATATGTTGTGTGCATGGAATTATGAGCCTATACAAATACAAAAGAATTTTCACAGTGACTGTAAATGGATAGCGAATGAAATTAAATATGAGTATATACATCTACTACCAAAGATTTTAAAAGGTCACTGTACATTGATAGAGAATTAACAATACTATGAGCATATAAATCTACAATTCTTATAAATATATAAATAGTGAAAATTTCATCTTGTACAGCAGTTCAGTCATTTTTATTAATAGGCTGAATGCTCCTGAATTACAGTTCTAGTACAGGGCAATTGTTACAATTGTAGGTGATCTGCAACTCTTTCATAATCAGATTTACAAGTTCCAATAAAAGGCTGCCACAAGATAAGTTCCACACAGATTATAGTAAAAGGTATACTAGAAATTACATGCTTCCACAATTAACACACAAGACATTTATAGGAACACACTGAATATGAGCATTAAAGGAACTCGGCTGAACTTTGCTTCACTCGGCCCCGGAGCACACTGGCCAATTCCTAACACATTTTCTTAAGTTTTTTATTTTTTGTTTTCTTTTTTTTTTTGTAGGTAGAAATTTTGCACAGAATCTATTACAGTCGAATAAGAAACTAGTCACATAAGACACTAGTAAGGTTCACCAGACCTTTCTTTTATTAAAAACTTGCGTTCAAAAATTTGCAATGAGTGCAGAAACCTGTCTATTATATTCCCAATATATAGAGAAGTGAAAAAAAAAATATCCAGAATTAAGCAACGGTTGTTTTTTTTTTTTACTTTTTTTTTGTGTTAGAAACAGTTAGGCCACACTTGACTCCAAAACAAGCAGCGCAAAAACGCCTCCCAGGCAAAAATTTAATAATTATTATTTTTCCATACCTGCACAATTTTGCAAAGTGTCACTTACAATTGAGTTCCTCAATTTACTCACGCATAAATCACATCTCGGTCTTCACAGGATCACGGCCGCCGGGCCCCAAGGGACCCCCTTGGCACACTTTACTCTTAGCCTGCCATGATTAATTAAAAAAACCCAGGCCTTATAAAACAATAAAACAACTTTTCAAACGCCGATCTCTAAGACCGCACGTGGCGAGAACAGCTCCTGAACCGAACGGCCGACCAACCGCTCGTCTCTCTCCACCCAGCTGACCCGGAACCACCCCCATCGAGTCAAAAGAACAACTCTCCACTCGACGAAAACCACAGGCCAAACCCACCACTCAAGTCAAAACAGCAAACCCTCTACTCACGGCAAACACCGCACCAAGCAGCGGGACCGAATAGTTATGTTGTGCGAAGTCTCTTACAGATAGCGACAGTATCCAAAATTCGGAGCGAGAGCCACCACAAGTTCCGAAGTTACCGTAACTTCTCATAGATAGCGAAGTGACTACTGTCCAACGCGAACTCCCCAGATGCAAGAAAATATCGCCCGGAATCCGTAGAACCGCTACTTGCCGTACACCTACGTACGGCACACCCCCACAACAAAAGGAGTCCAACGGGTTGGAAGACACTGGGACTGCCACCACCGGAGGAAAAGCGGGGACTGACTAAAAACAAATAAAAAGATAAAATCTGGCGAAAGTGGAAAACGAAAGGACACCAGAAGGAAGGACAAGGTGTGTGTGGGTGTGTAGCTGGGTGTGTGTAAGTGTAGAAGATACGGGGAGTGTGAGTGGCCGCGGCCTAAAGCAAAGAAAGAAGAAAGGAAAGGAGAGAAGCTAAAATACCGATAAAACGTTTAAAACCCCAATTAACCCCACCTAAAACAATAAAACACTAAAAAAATAAAACCATAAAACACAATCCCTCCAGCGAAGCCCCCCGAAAACCAAACCCGAGGACCCTAACTAATCCTAACTGGGGTGAACAATACCAATTTACCTCTCACGGAAGCTCCATCTGCGCACACGCCTTCAAATGGGACACATGGGCCACCCTCACCTTCATCCCATCCTCCGGATCCACCAGGCTGGCAGTGACGGGCGAGACAAACTCAAAAATCCGGAAGGGTCCCAACCATCTATAGCAGAGCTTGGCAGCGCGACCCTCCACCTTAGAGCTGAGCGGGTGGATCCTGCAATAAACCAGCTGACCCACCTTAAAAGGGTTGGGGACTCTCCCAGCATTATAGCGACGCCGCACGCGCTCGTGCGATCGGAGCAGGGCTCTCCTCACATCTTTCCACCTGTGAACGACCCCTTCGTTAGGCAAATCCGGGAGAAGATCCTCCAGTTTCCACAAATTATTAAGGGGATGAGCGGGGGAGAAACCAAACATGACCTCAAAAGGCACGGCACGATGGCTTTCATGAAGGGACGAATTGAACGCCATCTGCAACCACTGGAGATTCTGGTCCCACGTATTCTGCTGCTCCGCGTGATAGGTGATAAGAGCGGATCTCAGATTGCGGTTGAATCGCTCTGCGTGGGAAGGTTGCGGGTGGTAGGGGGAAGTGGTTACATGCCGGATGCCGTGCCGGAAACACATGTTTCAGAATTGCCTCGAGATGAATTGCGGGCCATTGTCTGAGACAATGATGGAGGGAAGCCCGAAATTCTGAAAAATACTGGTCTGAAGGGCTACGATGGTATTGGCAGTACTAGCCTGACGCAAGGGAAGTAGCCAGACATACTTGGAGAAGGCGTCCACACAAACAAGGAGGAACGAATTCCCGGCCTTGCTATGCGGGAAAGGACCCACGTAGTCGATGAAAACCTTCTCCATCGGTCTGCCAGCCACCTCAGAAGACAGCAACCCCAACTTAGTGTTCTGAGCGGGCTTGCTCAGACTGCACAGATGACAACACTTCACCCGGGTGGCGATGTCCCGGTCCATGCCTTTCCAGATGAAGTTCTTTCTGATCGCGGCGATGGTCTTTGAAACACCCAAATGGCCTCCAACCGGGGAATCATGATAATATTGGAAGACCATGGGTATCAGCTTGCTCGGCAGCACTATCTTAGGGACCCGTCCTCTACGTTCCTTGCAGCAGAGGACGCCCTTGGACAGATGATATGGAGCCTTCATCTCGCCTGATTTGATTCTATCGATGATGGGACCCAACACCTCATCATCAAGCTGATGAGGGATAACTTCCGTGAAGGCGAGGGGGGAACTCCAGGAGTACGGCGCATGGTTCATTTATTGGCTCCTCACTGGGTAGGTGATACATACGGGACAGAGCGTCGGCAACAACATTTTGGGTCCCCCTTATATGTTGTGCCCGAAACTTAAAAGAAGAGATCTTGACCACCCAGCGGCCTAGTTTACCCAGTTGACGGGGGTGCGCCAGAAGCCACGAGAGAGCCTGATTGTCCGTCTCTAATAGGAACTCAGCGTGTTCCAAATACCTCCTAAACTTGTCAAGGGCGAAAGACTACCGCCAAACACTCTAACTCGTATACCGAGGATTTCTTTCAGGGTTGGTAAGGGTCCTGGATACAAATGCAACTGGCTGCCGAGCACCATCCACCTCCTGAGAGAGCACGGCCCCGATCGCCACAGAGCTGGCGTCGGATTGCACAATGAAAGGCCTCGTGAAATCGGGCATCCGAAGCACGGGCGGCGACAAAATGGACTCCTTTAGGGACTCGAAGGCACGTTGCTGTGCGTCTCCCCACACGAATTTGGCCCCTTTTTTCCTTAAGGAATTTAGGGGAGCCGCGATCTCAGCAGCCCCCGGGATGAACCGCCGGTAAAAATTCACCATGCCCACGAAGTGGGCCACCCCTTTAGCATCCCGTGGAGGAGGAAAATCCCGAATTGCCTGCGTCCTCTCTGGATCAACCGTGACCCCTTTATGAGAGACAAGGTGACCGAGGGAAGAAATTTCCTCCTGGGCAAATTTCACCTTGTCGGGATTCACTGTAAGCCCCGCGCGCCTCAAGCGACACAACACCTCACGGAGATGGTTCATGTGTTCTTCAAGAGTGGAGCTGTAAATGAGCAGATCGTCCAGATAATTAAACACATATTGGAATTTAATGTCGTGGAACACGGAGTCTAATAGACGGGTTAACGTCTGCGCACCAACCGCCAGTCCCATGGGGACTCTCTTGTATTGGTACAAGTTCCACGGCACGCAAAAGGCAGTAAACGGCCGAGAATCCCTGTGTAAGGGTATCTGGTGGTATGCAGAATTCAGGTCGAAAATGGTGAAATATCGGGCCTGCGAAAACCAGTCAAAGGCCGAATGCAGGTCCGGGAGGGGCAGCGACTCAACTTCAATATTCTGATTCAATTTTCGATAATCGATGACCAGCCTATGCTTCCCTCCCGGTTTAGGCACCAGGAATGCTGGACTGGCATAGGCCGACGTGGAAGGTTCAATAACCCCCTGGTCCAACAATTCCTGCACCTTCTCACGCAAGATGGTCATCTTAGGCGGAGCGAATTTATACGGGTGCGAACGGACAACCGCGGAGTCGCACAGGCGGATCCGATACTCCAAATTGTGAGTGAGTCCGAGGTTGGCGGTCAGCACCTCGGGGAACTCATCACACAATTTACGGAAAGCAGCTTGTAGAGATGGGCTTAAAGTATTAATGTACGCCGGGGGTTGAAGTTCTTCAAGACCTTCCCCCGCCTCATCCCGATATCCCAGAAAGGGGATGCGTACTGCACGGTTGAACTTAAAGAAGCATACGTGCCCCTGGATATCAAGAACCATGCCACTTTTCATAATAAAATCCGCACCCACAATACAGTCCACGCTCAAGTTCGGAGCCACGAGAAACTCCCAAACCCACGAAAAATAGTTTATTTTAAATTTAAAAGCCACCAATATGGAGGTCGGCAAGACCTCCCTCGAGGCCGTCCAACATACCACCGACGAAGGAGTATTCGACCGGATCAATGACTCCCGGACCAACTGCTGGTAAACACGGTAGGAGATAAGACACCGTGCCGATCCGGAGTCCACCAGGGCCCTAACCCGGCCCTTCCCGACCTCCAGCTCCAAAAATGGACACACGGAGAGACCCGGACGAATCGGCTTGGGATCGGCCTCCCCGGATGGGTGTCCCGTCTCAACTGCACATAACGGGACCTGGGATGCGACATCGCTACCAAACGTGGGGAGGGACCGGCGTCCCCTCAATCCCCCCCACGCAGGCCGTTTTTTGATGGACGGTTTTCCCGCGAGACCTCCGATCGTTTGAGGGGGCAATTCCGGGCCAAGTGCCCCATCTTCCCACAGGAATAGCAGCGGACTTCCCGCCTCTCAGAGTCGCCACCACGTTGCTCTTTTCAAGGGTGGCCACCACGTTGCTCTTTCCAAGGGTTGCCACCACGTTGCTCCCGGGTAGGCCGCTGCTGACCAGATGAGGAACAGGGGACAGGGAATTCGGAACGGCCGGAGCGAGCCTCATCGTTCATCTGGATGGTGCGGGCGAAGACACAAGCCTCGCTAAGATCAGCGAAGCTGCGCGGTCGCTCCAAAAACACCAACCTTGACCTCTCCTGCGGATTAAGGCCCTCCAAGATAACCCGCACCACCTCAGCCTCCGACACATCCACCCGCAGCACACGGGCAGCACTTTTGATCTAGTTTATAAATACGTTCAACTGTTCCCCTTGCCCCTGAACTCTGTAGAAAAATCGCTGCCGCATCTGGTCACGCAGCCTCCCGGGGATAAACAGTTCCAACACATCTTTGTGGAACGCCTCAAAATCCCCGCCCGCGCCCAGATGCCAGACCACACGATCCAGCAGGGGCGCCCGACAATACGGGTAAATCAAATTTAACAGGGCAGCGCCGGTCACCCCAGGGACATCAAAAATGCCGAAAACCCCTTCAAGGAATTAGACAAGCTGGTCAGGGTCCAAACCGTCGACCACTGGAAGCCAACGGAGGAGGTCATAAATGGGGTTCGGCAACGATTCATACTTAACACTAGCAGGTGCAGTACCCAACCCTCGAGGCACTTCCACATGCTCCCCCTGAAATCCCTGGGGGCGACTGCCCACCGAAATAGACGGACGTTCCTCCACCAGAGCGCTACAAGGCTCCCCTAGGAGACCCACCCGCTCAGGAGACCACGGTCTGGCGCATGGGCATCTCCTTCAGGTTACTAGGGCTTTCGGGAGCCTCCCCAGGTAGACCAATCTTTGACTGGAGGGCCGACGCCGTCCGCCTACCCTCCTCCAGATCATCCTGCAAAAGCAAATTACTCAGGCGGGCGGACAAGTGGTGCATCCTTTGGGTCACCCGCTGCCAAACACGGGTGGAACTCCCCATATATTCCGAGTCCTCCATCAGGGTGGAGAACTCGGTCCACTTGTCCTCACCCACGGCCAGCTCCTCCTCCAAATCCTCGATTTCGACCCTCCGGATGGGAGCGTCACCCACCAGCAGTTCCCGCAGTTGACGCCGCAAAGACGCCACGTCCCTCTGGGGAACCCCACCCCGCAAACGTATCTCGAAAAGGAGTTCGTCCTTTGTGAAATATTCGGGCACCAGACCGCGGCCTTCACGACTCCTACTCTGCCTCTGCTCCGCCATAGTATCCAACAACAAGAAACTGAATTCAACAAGAGCTTACAATCAAGGTGCCTCAGGGTCCCCGACCCGGCACCGGACCAACAATGAAGACCAAGATGAAGTGCGATACGACAACAAAGACAACCATGATCACACAAAAACACAAACAAACAAATAAACACTCAAGAACCGCCAAAACCATCAGAAATCGCCAGGGTGTGCTCAACCCCCCTAGGGGTCCCGGCCCGGCAACCGCACCCAAAGACCAAGATTTACAACACTGATAAACATCACATACTTAACATAACATATCCCACTAAAATATGGAGGTAATCTCATCCATTTCCAATTTTCGTTTCAGAGGTGGCCAGGACTACGTCTAACCACGCTCTGCTACCATTTGTGAGCCGCTCATCACCAAAGACATCATAACAAAATTTTTAACTTTCCAAATCTGACACATTTTCTAAGTTTGACATCCACCAAAAAAAATTTTAAAAACTACAACTTACCTTGATGACCGGCTCACTTGTTCACTCGAACTAGGAGAAGACTCCTAGTGGATTTTGGTGACATGCGGGGTAACCATTGGGGAATCGGACGAATGAGGTGACCTCAAATTTTTTTTTGTTTTGTTTAAATTCAACAATTACCAATTTATTGCTTCTGTTTGAAATAATAAATCATATACAATATTTCATGTGGCAGTATTCCATTAGGAATATATAAAATGTATAACATATTTAAAATATATGACATCGTATTCAGAATTTAAATTTCAAAATATTCAAAATTCAATATTTAAAAAAATATTCCATTAAATTATATAAAATATGTAAAACATTTTAAAACTCTTACATGGCATGCAAATCACCATTGACATGCACCCTTTTACCTTCACCCATAGAATTTCCTTATTTGGAAATAAATACACTAACCTTGATAAGTACAAAGAGTAAATCCAGAGGTTTTAGAAATATAACATTTAATAACACTAAGTCTTTTTTTTTTCTTTTAGTCCCCCTCTGGTTGTACTATAAACACTTTCAATAATATCAACAATTTTATAAACCATTTAACAAGCATTAACAAGCAATTCTCTCCTACAACAATTTAAACAAACATATTACATAACGACATGCGCCCTCTGAAATCTAATTCAAAATTTAAAAAAGAGAATCATATAATTAGGAAAATATAATGCAAACCTAAGATAGGTGATTATACACTCTGTGTGGAATTCACAAGTGCATGTGCTCAGTTTTCCCTAAACCTGCATAAACTTGAGTAGCACAAAGGCTTGCAGATTTCAGAGTGCACCATTATTAAGAAACTAACAAATAGTCAGGTACATATATCTCTCAGCCATGTAATATGTTGTGTGCATGGAATTATGAGCCTATACAAATACAAAAGAATTTTCACAGTGACTGTAAATGGATAGCGAATGAAATTAAATATGAGTATATACATCTACTACCAAAGATTTTAAAAGGTCACTGTACATTGATAGAGAATTAACAATACTATGAGCATATAAATCTACAATTCTTATAAATATATAAATAGTGAAAATTTCATCTTGTACAGCAGTTCAGTCATTTTTATTAATAGGCTGAATGCTCCTGAATTACAGTTCTAGTACAGGGCAATTGTTACAATTGTAGGTGATCTGCAACTCTTTCATAATCAGATTTACAAGTTCCAATAAAAGGCTGCCACAAGATAAGTTCCACACAGATTATAGTAAAAGGTATACTAGAAATTACATGCTTCCACAATTAACACACAAGACATTTATAGGAACACACTGAATATGAGCATTAAAGGAACTCGGCTGAACTTTGCTTCACTCGGCCCCGGAGCACACTGGCCAATTCCTAACACATTTTCTTAAGTTTTTTATTTTTGTTTTCTTTTTTTTTTTGTAGGTAGAAATTTTGCACAGAATCTATTACAGTCGAATAAGAAACTAGTCACATAAGACACTAGTAAGGTTCACCAGACCTTTCTTTTATTAAAAACTTGCGTTCAAAAATTTGCAATGAGTGCAGAAACCTGTCTATTATATTCCCAATATATAGAGAAGTGAAAAAAAAAATATCCAGAATTAAGCAACGGTTGTTTTTTTTTTTTACTTTTTTTTTGTGTTAGAAACAGTTAGGCCACACTTGACTCCAAAACAAGCAGCGCAAAAACGCCTCCCAGGCAAAAATTTAATAATTATTATTTTTCCATACCTGCACAATTTTGCAAAGTGTCACTTACAATTGAGTTCCTCAATTTACTCACGCATAAATCACATCTCGGTCTTCACAGGATCACGGCCGCCGGGCCCCAAGGGACCCCCTTGGCACACTTTACTCTTAGCCTGCCATGATTAATTAAAAAAACCCAGGCCTTATAAAACAATAAAACAACTTTTCAAACGCCGATCTCTAAGACCGCACGTGGCGAGAACAGCTCACCGGGCCGACCAACCGCTCGTCTCTCTCCACCCAGCTGACCCGGAACCACCCCATCGAGTCAAAAGAACAACTCTCCACTCGACGAAAACCACAGGCCAAACCCACCACTCAAGTCAAAACAGCAAACCCTCTACTCACGGCAAACACCGCACCAAGCAGCGGGACCGAATAGTTATGTTGTGCGAAGTCTCTTACAGATAGCGACAGTATCCAAAATTCGGAGCGAGAGCCACCACAAGTTCCGAAGTTACCGTAACTTCTCATAGATAGCGAAGTGACTACTGTCCAACGCGAACTCCCCAGATGCAAGAAAATATCGCCCGGAATCCGTAGAACCGCTACTTGCCGTACACCTACGTACGGCACACCCCCACAACAAAAGGAGTCCAACGGGTTGGAAGACACTGGGACTGCCACCACCGGAGGAAAAGCGGGGACTGACTAAAAACAAATAAAAAGATAAAATCTGGCGAAAGTGGAAAACGAAAGGACACCAGAAGGAAGGACAAGGTGTGTGTGGGTGTGTAGCTGGGTGTGTGTAAGTGTAGAAGATACGGGGAGTGTGAGTGGCCGCGGCCTAAAGCAAAGAAAGAAGAAAGGAAAGGAGAGAAGCTAAAATACCGATAAAACGTTTAAAACCCCAATTAACCCCACCTAAAACAATAAAACACTAAAAAAATAAAACCATAAAACACAATCCCTCCAGCGAAGCCCCCCCGAAAACCAAACCCGAGGACCCTAACTAATCCTAACTGGGGTGAACAATACCAATTTACCTCTCACGGAAGCTCCATCTGCGCACACGCCTTCAAATGGGACACATGGGCCACCCTCACCTTCATCCCATCCTCCGGATCCACCAGGCTGGCAGTGACGGGCGAGACAAACTCAAAAATCCGGAAGGGTCCCAACCATCTATAGCAGAGCTTGGCAGCGCGACCCTCCACCTTAGAGCTGAGCGGGTGGATCCTGCAATAAACCAGCTGACCCACCTTAAAAGGGTTGGGGACTCTCCCAGCATTATAGCGACGCCGCACGCGCTCGTGCGATCGGAGCAGGGCTCTCCTCACATCTTTCCACCTGTGAACGACCCCTTCGTTAGGCAAATCCGGGAGAAGATCCTCCAGTTTCCACAAATTATTAAGGGGATGAGCGGGGGAGAAACCAAACATGACCTCAAAAGGCACGGCACGATGGCTTTCATGAAGGGACGAATTGAACGCCATCTGCAACCACTGGAGATTCTGGTCCCACGTATTCTGCTGCTCCGCGTGATAGGTGATAAGAGCGGATCTCAGATTGCGGTTGAATCGCTCTGCGTGGGAAGGTTGCGGGTGGTAGGGGGAAGTGGTTACATGCCGGATGCCGTGCCGGAAACACATGTTTCAGAATTGCCTCGAGATGAATTGCGGGCCATTGTCTGAGACAATGATGGAGGGAAGCCCGAAATTCTGAAAAATACTGGTCTGAAGGGCTACGATGGTATTGGCAGTACTAGCCTGACGCAAGGGAAGTAGCCAGACATACTTGGAGAAGGCGTCCACACAAACAAGGAGGAACGAATTCCCGGCCTTGCTATGCGGGAAAGGACCCACGTAGTCGATGAAAACCTTCTCCATCGGTCTGCCAGCCACCTCAGAAGACAGCAACCCCAACTTAGTGTTCTGAGCGGGCTTGCTCAGACTGCACAGATGACAACACTTCACCCGGGTGGCGATGTCCCGGTCCATGCCTTTCCAGATGAAGTTCTTTCTGATCGCGGCGATGGTCTTTGAAACACCCAAATGGCCTCCAACCGGGGAATCATGATAATATTGGAAGACCATGGGTATCAGCTTGCTCGGCAGCACTATCTTAGGGACCCGTCCTCTACGTTCCTTGCAGCAGAGGACGCCCTTGGACAGATGATATGGAGCCTTCATCTCGCCTGATTTGATTCTATCGATGATGGGACCCAACACCTCATCATCAAGCTGATGAGGGATAACTTCCGTGAAGGCGAGGGGGGAACTCCAGGAGTACGGCGCATGGTTCATTTATTGGCTCCTCACTGGGTAGGTGATACATACGGGACAGAGCGTCGGCAACAACATTTTGGGTCCCCCTTATATGTTGTGCCCGAAACTTAAAAGAAGAGATCTTGACCACCCAGCGGCCTAGTTTACCCAGTTGACGGGGGTGCGCCAGAAGCCACGAGAGAGCCTGATTGTCCGTCTCTAATAGGAACTCAGCGTGTTCCAAATACCTCCTAAACTTGTCAAGGGCGAAGACTACCGCCAAACACTCTAACTCGTATACCGAGGATTTCTTTTCAGGGTTGGTAAGGGTCCTGGATACAAATGCAACTGGCTGCCGAGCACCATCCACCTCCTGAGAGAGCACGGCCCCGATCGCCACAGAGCTGGCGTCGGATTGCACAATGAAAGGCCTCGTGAAATCGGGCATCCGAAGCACGGGCGGCGACAAAATGGACTCCTTTAGGGACTCGAAGGCACGTTGCTGTGCGTCTCCCCACACGAATTTGGCCCCTTTTTTCCTTAAGGAATTTAGGGGAGCCGCGATCTCAGCAGCCCCCGGGATGAACCGCCGGTAAAAATTCACCATGCCCACGAAGTGGGCCACCCCTTTAGCATCCCGTGGAGGAGGAAAATCCCGAATTGCCTGCGTCCTCTCTGGATCAACCGTGACCCCTTTATGAGAGACAAGGTGACCGAGGGAAGAAATTTCCTCCTGGGCAAATTTCACCTTGTCGGGATTCACTGTAAGCCCCGCGCGCCTCAAGCGACACAACACCTCACGGAGATGGTTCATGTGTTCTTCAAGAGTGGAGCTGTAAATGAGCAGATCGTCCAGATAATTAAACACATATTGGAATTTAATGTCGTGGAACACGGAGTCTAATAGACGGGTTAACGTCTGCGCACCAACCGCCAGTCCCATGGGGACTCTCTTGTATTGGTACAAGTTCCACGGCACGCAAAAGGCAGTAAACGGCCGAGAATCCCTGTGTAAGGGTATCTGGTGGTATGCAGAATTCAGGTCGAAAATGGTGAAATATCGGGCCTGCGAAAACCAGTCAAAGGCCGAATGCAGGTCCGGGAGGGGCAGCGACTCAACTTCAATATTCTGATTCAATTTTCGATAATCGATGACCAGCCTATGCTTCCCTCCCGGTTTAGGCACCAGGAATGCTGGACTGGCATAGGCCGACGTGGAAGGTTCAATAACCCCCTGGTCCAACAATTCCTGCACCTTCTCACGCAAGATGGTCATCTTAGGCGGAGCGAATTTATACGGGTGCGAACGGACAACCGCGGAGTCGCACAGGCGGATCCGATACTCCAAATTGTGAGTGAGTCCGAGGTTGGCGGTCAGCACCTCGGGGAACTCATCACACAATTTACGGAAAGCAGCTTGTAGAGATGGGCTTAAAGTATTAATGTACGCCGGGGGTTGAAGTTCTTCAAGACCTTCCCCCGCCTCATCCCGATATCCCAGAAAGGGGATGCGTACTGCACGGTTGAACTTAAAGAAGCATACGTGCCCCTGGATATCAAGAACCATGCCACTTTTCATAATAAAATCCGCACCCACAATACAGTCCACGCTCAAGTTCGGAGCCACGAGAAACTCCCAAACCCACGAAAAATAGTTTATTTTAAATTTAAAAGCCACCAATATGGAGGTCGGCAAGACCTCCCTCGAGGCCGTCCAACATACCACCGACGAAGGAGTATTCGACCGGATCAATGACTCCCGGACCAACTGCTGGTAAACACGGTAGGAGATAAGACACCGTGCCGATCCGGAGTCCACCAGGGCCCTAACCCGGCCCTTCCCGACCTCCAGCTCCAAAAATGGACACACGGAGAGACCCGGACGAATCGGCTTGGGATCGGCCTCCCCGGATGGGTGTCCCGTCTCAACTGCACATAACGGGACCTGGGATGCGACATCGCTACCAAACGTGGGGAGGGACCGGCGTCCCCTCAATCCCCCCCACGCAGGCCGTTTTTTGATGGACGGTTTTCCCGCGAGACCTCCGATCGTTTGAGGGGGCAATTCCGGGCCAAGTGCCCCATCTTCCCACAGGAATAGCAGCGGACTTCCCGCCTCTCAGAGTCGCCACCACGTTGCTCTTTTCAAGGGTGGCCACCACGTTGCTCTTTCCAAGGGTTGCCACCACGTTGCTCCCGGGTAGGCCGCTGCTGACCAGATGAGGAACAGGGGACAGGGAATTCGGAACGGCCGGAGCGAGCCTCATCGTTCATCTGGATGGTGCGGGCGAAGACACAAGCCTCGCTAAGATCAGCGAAGCTGCGCGGTCGCTCCAAAAACACCAACCTTGACCTCTCCTGCGGATTAAGGCCCTCCAAGATAACCCGCACCACCTCAGCCTCCGACACATCCACCCGCAGCACACGGGCAGCACTTTTGATCTAGTTTATAAATACGTTCAACTGTTCCCCTTGCCCCTGAACTCTGTAGAAAAATCGCTGCCGCATCTGGTCACGCAGCCTCCCGGGGATAAACAGTTCCAACACATCTTTGTGGAACGCCTCAAAATCCCCGCCCGCGCCCAGATGCCAGACCACACGATCCAGCAGGGGCGCCCGACAATACGGGTAAATCAAATTTAACAGGGCAGCGCCGGTCACCCCAGGGACATCAAAAATGCCGAAAACCCCTTCAAGGAATTAGACAAGCTGGTCAGGGTCCAAACCGTCGACCACTGGAAGCCAACGGAGGAGGTCATAAATGGGGTTCGGCAACGATTCATACTTAACACTAGCAGGTGCAGTACCCAACCCTCGAGGCACTTCCACATGCTCCCCCTGAAATCCCTGGGGGCGACTGCCCACCGAAATAGACGGACGTTCCTCCACCAGAGCGCTACAAGGCTCCCCTAGGAGACCCACCCGCTCAGGAGACCACGGTCTGGCGCATGGGCATCTCCTTCAGGTTACTAGGGCTTTCGGGAGCCTCCCCAGGTAGACCAATCTTTGACTGGAGGGCCGACGCCGTCCGCCTACCCTCCTCCAGATCATCCTGCAAAAGCAAATTACTCAGGCGGGCGGACAAGTGGTGCATCCTTTGGGTCACCCGCTGCCAAACACGGGTGGAACTCCCCATATATTCCGAGTCCTCCATCAGGGTGGAGAACTCGGTCCACTTGTCCTCACCCACGGCCAGCTCCTCCTCCAAATCCTCGATTTCGACCCTCCGGATGGGAGCGTCACCCACCAGCAGTTCCCGCAGTTGACGCCGCAAAGACGCCACGTCCCTCTGGGGAACCCCACCCCGCAAACGTATCTCGAAAAGGAGTTCGTCCTTTGTGAAATATTCGGGCACCAGACCGCGGCCTTCACGACTCCTACTCTGCCTCTGCTCCGCCATAGTATCCAACAACAAGAAACTGAATTCAACAAGAGCTTACAATCAAGGTGCCTCAGGGTCCCCGACCCGGCACCGGACCAACAATGAAGACCAAGATGAAGTGCGATACGACAACAAAGACAACCATGATCACACAAAAACACAAACAAACAAATAAACACTCAAGAACCGCCAAAACCATCAGAAATCGCCAGGGTGTGCTCAACCCCCCTAGGGGTCCCGGCCCGGCAACCGCACCCAAAGACCAAGATTTACAACACTGATAAACATCACATACTTAACATAACATATCCCACTAAAATATGGAGGTAATCTCATCCATTTCCAATTTTCGTTTCAGAGGTGGCCAGGACTACGTCTAACCACGCTCTGCTACCATTTGTGAGCCGCTCATCACCAAAGACATCATAACAAAATTTTTAACTTTCCAAATCTGACACATTTTCTAAGTTTGACATCCACCAAAAAAAATTTTAAAAACTACAACTTACCTTGATGACCGGCTCACTTGTTCACTCGAACTAGGAGAAGACTCCTAGTGGATTTTGGTGACATGCGGGGTAACCATTGGGGAATCGGACGAATGAGGTGACCTCAAATTTTTTTTTGTTTTGTTTAAATTCAACAATTACCAATTTATTGCTTCTGTTTGAAATAATAAATCATATACAATATTTCATGTGGCAGTATTCCATTAGGAATATATAAAATGTATAACATATTTAAAATATATGACATCGTATTCAGAATTTAAATTTCAAAATATTCAAAATTCAATATTTAAAAAAATATTCCATTAAATTATATAAAATATGTAAAACATTTTAAAACTCTTACATGGCATGCAAATCACCATTGACATGCACCCTTTTACCTTCACCCATAGAATTTCCTTATTTGGAAATAAATACACTAACCTTGATAAGTACAAAGAGTAAATCCAGAGGTTTTAGAAATATAACATTTAATAACACTAAGTCTTTTTTTTTTTCTTTTAGTCCCCCTCTGGTTGTACTATAAACACTTTCAATAATATCAACAATTTTATAAACCATTTAACAAGCATTAACAAGCAATTCTCTCCTACAACAATTTAAACAAACATATTACATAACGACATGCGCCCTCTGAAATCTAATTCAAAATTTAAAAAAGAGAATCATATAATTAGGAAAATATAATGCAAACCTAAGATAGGTGATTATACACTCTGTGTGGAATTCACAAGTGCATGTGCTCAGTTTTCCCTAAACCTGCATAAACTTGAGTAGCACAAAGGCTTGCAGATTTCAGAGTGCACCATTATTAAGAAACTAACAAATAGTCAGGTACATATATCTCTCAGCCATGTAATATGTTGTGTGCATGGAATTATGAGCCTATACAAATACAAAAGAATTTTCACAGTGACTGTAAATGGATAGCGAATGAAATTAAATATGAGTATATACATCTACTACCAAAGATTTTAAAAGGTCACTGTACATTGATAGAGAATTAACAATACTATGAGCATATAAATCTACAATTCTTATAAATATATAAATAGTGAAAATTTCATCTTGTACAGCAGTTCAGTCATTTTTATTAATAGGCTGAATGCTCCTGAATTACAGTTCTAGTACAGGGCAATTGTTACAATTGTAGGTGATCTGCAACTCTTTCATAATCAGATTTACAAGTTCCAATAAAAGGCTGCCACAAGATAAGTTCCACACAGATTATAGTAAAAGGTATACTAGAAATTACATGCTTCCACAATTAACACACAAGACATTTATAGGAACACACTGAATATGAGCATTAAAGGAACTCGGCTGAACTTTGCTTCACTCGGCCCCGGAGCACACTGGCCAATTCCTAACACATTTTCTTAAGTTTTTTATTTTTGTTTTCTTTCTTTTTTTGTAGGTAGAAATTTTGCACAGAATCTATTACAGTCGAATAAGAAACTAGTCACATAAGACACTAGTAAGGTTCACCAGACCTTTCTTTTATTAAAAACTTGCGTTCAAAAATTTGCAATGAGTGCAGAAACCTGTCTATTATATTCCCAATATATAGAGAAGTGAAAAAAAAATATCCAGAATTAAGCAACGGTTGTTTTTTTTTTGTGTTAGAAACAGTTAGGCTACACTTGACTCCAAAACAAGCAGCACAAAAACGCCTCCCAGGCAAAAATTTAATAATTATTATTTTTCCATACCTGCACAATTTTGCAAAGTGTCACTTACAATTGAGTTCCTCAATTTACTCACGCATAAATCACATCTCGGTCTTCACAGGATCACGGCCGCCGGGCCCCAAGGGACCCCCTTGGCACACTTTACTCTTAGCCTGCCATGATTAATTAAAAAAACCCAGGCCTTATAAAACAATAAAACAACTTTTCAAACGCCGATCTCTAAGACCGCACGTGGCGAGAACAGCTCACCGGGCCGACCAACCGCTCGTCTCTCTCCACCCAGCTGACCCGGAACCACCCCATCGAGTCAAAAGAACAACTCTCCACTCGACGAAAACCACAGGCCAAACCCACCACTCAAGTCAAAACAGCAAACCCTCTACTCACGGCAAACACCGCACCAAGCAGCGGGACCGAATAGTTATGTTGTGCGAAGTCTCTTACAGATAGCGACAGTATCCAAAATTTGGAGCGAGAGCCACCACAAGTTCCGAAGTTACCGTAACTTCTCATAGATAGCAAAGTGACTACTGTCCAACGCGAACTCCCCAGATGCAAGAAAATATCGCCCGGAATCCGTAGAACCGCTACTTGCCGTACACCTACGTACGGCACACACTGACTAATTTTAAGTTAATATAATTACAGTATTTTACACATTATTACCTTATCTGTTTAAAAGTTTTATTGGCGTAAAAGTGAATATATAATTAATAATATTGATATAACTTAATCTACTACTTTCAAACAATATAACCTAACTTTAGAAAATATTTAATTAATTATCCGTAGCTGGATTAATTTTGGATCTCGTGATCTTCATTGCCATTGATGCTCAGGAATTGACGTTTTCTTTTTCTGAAAAGTTTTATTGGTTTGAAGGGGTCCACATAGGTCTGTAATAATATAACTTTTTAATAATTGTTATTAGACTAATACTCGCTTCAAACATTAATAATTCATTTTAATTAACTATGTAACTTTACAAAAAATTAGACAAGAGACTTACCTTAACAGAAGATCCCAAAGTCCCAAGGGCTGCCACCATATTTTGAGGAGTAAATATGGAAACAATCATTCTCCCCAAAGAAATAATTTATTAAAGAAACAAAATTCCCTTATATAAAAACTACTCCAGGGTCATGTAGACGAACTCGACGGTACAGAGAATAGGATATGGATATTGTGGCGTAATAATTAGTCTAACACATGATTATAGCCAAAAAAAATCTTATTTTATTTTTATAATGAACCTTTTTCTTTTCTTTGTTGGATTGTGATAACAAAATTATTAAACAAAAATCCTAAGGCACAATGATAGTACAAAAATTGTTAGGCAAAATTAATAAACAAAAATTATTACCACTCCAATCATTAGACAAAGTTTCTTATAACTCAGATCATTAAACAAAATATCTTATAACGCAAATTATTAAACAAAATTTCTTATAAAGCAAATCATTAAACAAAATTTCTTATAGAGCAAATCAGCACTTTTGTGATGAAATTTCTCTCTCTCTCTCTCTCTCTCTCTCTCTCTCTCTCTCTCTCTCTCTCTCTCTCTCTCTCTCTCTCTCTCTCTCTCCCTCTCTCCCCTCCCCCCTTATTGAGATCTTATTTTAGTTCAATACATTTTGTTTAAAAGTTAAAATATAAATTGACGTCAAGTTTTGATTAATGCAGGGCAATTGATCTAGTTCTTTACAATTACTTATCTGCCACATGATCCCCCAGCTGATGTCCCACCGAATGCACTTCACTATAGCACCATTGAATTGTCCTAAAATTCCATATTTGAGTCTCCCTTCTTAGTTTTAGTTTAGTTGACACTGGTCGGTTATGATTTTTAACATTTTCACTGCTTTTATACAAAAACTCGGTAGGCCTACCGTAAGAGCTTCAGCCTACCGTAAATGCATGCGCACACCTCAGACTACATCTTTTGTGTATGCTGGACAACTGGCAACTGGGGCCGAGCTTAGCGGTGTGTCTATGCTCATTCCGTGTTTTTTGTGCCTTCGAAACTGGTTACAGGCAGATTTTCTACCTGCGTCCCGTCCTAGATGCTGAAAATTGCGTTGCATTATTTTCTCCCTACTTCACTGATAGACTAGACTAACTGTGTCTTTGGAAACACGTGGTGTTTGTATGATTTACTGATTCACAACAGATTCACTTATTGGCTTATATGGACATCGCCTGCCCCCACCTCTACAATCCTGACCAGACCAACATCGTTACATTAAAACAATGACTTGTTACATTAACAAATTTTGTCCCGTTACAAGACCCCCCCCCCATTGAGAGGTTTTATGTCCAAAAACATAAAAACTCTCATTGCCTAAACCTAGGAGGACCAGTGAGGATATGGCGCCATGACCCCGCTTATTTCCTGATTAAAAGTTGGGTACTTACCCCCCTTAATCCAGTGGCTGTGGCCGCACCTGCATGACTTTACTGGACTTCCTTCATCAGGATCCCAACACCGTAAAGCCAGACAGGCACTCGGCGACCCTGCCCTGACGCGCTGGCCAGCACAGGTTCACCACCAGTTCCACCCAGATTCTGCAACAACAAATCAAAAACATTAGCAAATGGTCTTTCATAAATCCATATCCTGATTTGTATTCCTCCTAGAAGTACTGATTTGCATTGCCCAAAGTACTGATTTGATATCTTAAGTATCTTAATACACAAACAACATATTACTCTTCAACAAGAGGTAGCCTTATGCTAACATTACACATATTATTTAAACCAAATAACATATTAACATACCTGAATATATGACCATACAGTGAAACTTCACTAACTCGGACTTCACTAATTCGGAATTTCTATAATTCGGACTGCGGTTCTAAGTACTGTAATTTATACATACATATGTAAAAATTCAAAATCAAGTGTAGATTTAGCCTACTTGAGAAGAGAAAGCCCGGAAATAATGTACATAGTGTATTTCCATGAACTGGGATTATTAATTGCTAGGTCAGCGATAACGAAAAGCAGTGTCGTATACATTTCTTGGAAATTCTGAACAGTAATGTACAATTCATAACAACGGATATGACTCATACAGACTTTCACATTTGTCATCATTGTGAACGTTCGTCCCATAGCCAGTCACTTTACGTTTTGACTCCGTAGCGTTCATACCTTTTACTGCGTTCAAAAATGAGGAAACGTGGTTCGTATAAATCGCTCACGATAGAACAAAAGATAGAAGTTTTAAAATGTATTGACAAAGGTGATTCGGTTCAGAGTGTTTTACGCGATTTTGGTATCAGTAAATCGACATTTTACGATATTAAAAAAAGCAGATCAGCAATTACAAATTTTTCATTGAATAGAGACTTTGATAGTGCCAATGAAATTAAGTGAAAACGGATGACTCCTGCCAAAACGTCTGTCATTGACGAAGCTGTTTGGACGTGGTATATACAACAATGAGCTGCTGGTGTACCGATCCGTGGGATAGAATTGCAGACTGCTGCTGAATGTTTTGCTACTTGATTTCAAAACCAAGATTTTAAGGCAAGTACAGGGTGGTTGTTTAGATTTATAAATCGACATGGCATAGCAAACCGATCGATTTGTGGAGAACTTTTAAGTGCAGATCATGAAGCTGTTCAACCATATAAGGATAAATTACAAAAGATTATTAATGATAATGAACTTGAACCGTGGCAAATCTACAATGCTGATGAGATGGGATTGTTTTGGAAGGCAATGCCAAAAAATACACAATCGAGTAAAAAAGAAACCCATACACCTGAACATAAAATAAATAAAATGAGGCTGTCTGCATTACTGTGTGCCAATTCTGATGGTACATATAAATTAAAATCTGTCGTAGGAAAATCTAAAAACCCAAGAGCAATGAAGAACATAAACGAGACTGATCTTCCTGTGATTTATAAAGCTCACAGAAACGCGTGGTTCAGCTGTGAAACTTTCAGTTCTTGGTTTCATATCAATTTTATTCCATCAGTCACAACATTTCAGATGGAAGAAAAAAATGTTGCTAGGGAAGAAGTTAAAGCAGTGTTGTTATTGGACAATGCTCCAGTGCATCCTGCAGAGGACATTTTACAAAGTGATAATGGAAAAATAAAATGTCTATTCATGCCTCCTAATACGTCGGCACTAATACAACCAATGGACCAAGGAGTAATCTATAGTTGCAAACGGCTGTACAGAAAGAAACAGCTACAAGACTGTCTCATATTTTTTGAAGATGAAGAGGGTTGAAGCACGAGTTTAGGTGAACAGACTTTAATCAGTATGAAAAATTACAACATAAGAAATGCTTTATTTAACTGGGCTTCAAGTTGAAAGGAGGTGAAAGCCACGACAATTGCTAATTCTTGGAAAAAACTTCTTAACCCTGAAGATGACGAAGAAGAGGATTTTAATGGAATTGAAGAAGATGATTACAGAAATATTTTAGAAAATGCAGGAGAACATGAGACAAACATGGAAAATATTCGAGAGTGGCTGGATGAAGATGCTGGTGAGGTAGAGTACGTTGTGCAGTCAGAAGAAGAAATAGCTGCTACTATAGAAGGTCGCCAAACTAAGGGACTGATGACATATGATAAAAATGGCGATGATGATGACGATGAGGAAGAAAACGATCACGAAGAAAGTGAGAATGTTAAAATAAGTGACGCAATAAAAAACATACAATGCTTGTTGAAGTTCATAGAAATGCCTGCAAACTCTGACTTAAGCAAATATTTTTTTGTTTTAAGTGAAATGAAACAGGATTTTGTGAGGAAACAGGTAAAAACAAAATACACGCAGAAAAAAGTTAGTGATTTTTTTAAGAAGCTGTAGGCTTGCTAGAATACGTACTGTGCAGTGAAAATAGAGTGTTTTGTATTTAAGTTTTGTTTTGTATGTAAGTTACGTACTACAGTATAAAACTGAATTGAATTTTTTTAGTAAACATCACATAAACAGGTACTGTACGTTATTTGTTATTTTATACCTCTTCTACTACTAATTAATAGAGTATTAAATGTAGTATTTTTAACAAGAACATGCAGTAGACCTCTTGTAGGTTCAAATTGGGTTTCAGAATGATTTCTTTTACTCGTATATTTTCTGTTATTGGTAACCGATAGATACGCAAAAACTCGCGATCAGTTCGTAATGGTCTATAATTCAGACTTTCAGCATTTCGGACTGAGCTTGGTCCGCATTAGTCCAAATTAGCGAAGTATCACTGTATATCTAAATACAATTGTAAATCATATCAAAAACAAATTTTTCTCAAAATAATTCAAATTATCAAAAACTAATTCTCAAATTCAATTACAAATTCAACTTTCTAATGATTCAATCTCAATGATTTCAATTAAAAATTCCATTTTAATCTCAATTACCTCATTACAAACCATATTATAAATGATTTATAAATTATAAATGATTTATAAAACCATGCTGTGTATCTCATACATGCATCACATTAAAATAAACATTTCAAATTTAACTTTCACATCATAACTTCAGCTCTGGTTTTCTATTAAACATTTTAATTATCAAATTTTAATTATTTATAATTCATTATAAAATTCTCAACTCTAAAAAAAAATTCGAATTTATTACCAAAATTCACATTTCAGTTTTTTCATATTCTTCAAATTTTCAAATTCACACCTTCAACAATTTAAATCAATTTAATTACATTATAAAATTTAGTAATGTCAATTATTCAAGCAAAATTATAAACATTACTACAACAAAATACAACATACACACACAACACAATGTATCCTCAGATACCCTATCATAACCACAACATAACCTAATACATAATACATTTAACCCCAATACAAAATTATATACAATATGCTTAACATAAAATGTCATCGTTCTCCAAAAATCATTACATCAACAAGCCAAGTAATAAAACCATTAAAATCAAATACTTAAATATCCATCAACAACATATGTTTAACCCCCATCATCATAATAAATTAGTCTTATACTGTACGTGCACATTTCGTTTTTGTTTAACTCCATTATATTATCTCTCTCAATATAATGACTATTTAAATTCTCATATTCTACCACAATACTATAATAACCCACAGGATTATTCCATATTACCATATCATATACCTCATCAACATCGTGTATAGTCAAGTCGCCCTTAGGATTGTTTGTCACCACCAGGTAAGTTACAGTGTCATCAATATCATCAACATCATCATCATCATCATCTGCTGCACCAGTTATATCCCCAGGTAAGATATCAATTTTCTCCACTCTCTCAGTATCTAAAATCTCCACCAACTCTTTATAACCTCTATTAGCATCAAAAATCTCTCTCTCTCTCTCTCTCTCTCTCTCTCTCTCTCTCTCTCTCTCTCATCATAATAGCTCTCACAACCCCCCTGAACTACCCCACTCCAAGCAAAGGGCACCACAACATTACTAAAACACATCCTGGCTTTACCAGGTATACCACAAAAAATTAGGTGACCATTTGGAGGTCTCCCACATAACCTCTGGAGGAACCTTTGTCCTCATAAACCATATGTGGAGTCTTTACTCCGCTTCTTTTGTTGACACTGGAGTCGAATGTACCCCAGAGTCACTCATTATGGCAGAGTCAGTTAGACTTCATTTTCGTTATCCATTTTAATTATGAATTACATCAACAAAATTGTATATATAAAAATTTTTTCAACACAGTGTTATATTATAACTCATACCCCATAACCTATAATCATAACCTGTAATCATACACACTTCGTAACTTATACAAACTACAAAAAACTCCATTTAACCCAAACCCATCTCTGTACCTCAAGTAGGCCTAACTTGTCTAAAAAAAATTACACAAGCATCCTGGCAGGGTCGCCGATCGTAACTATACAAAAAATAAGACAAGAGACTTACCTTAACAGAAGATTCCCAAAGTCCCAAGGGCCGCCACCATATTTTAAGGAGTAAATATGAAAACCAATCATTCTCCCCAAAGAAATAATTTATTAAATAAACAAAATTCCCTTCTATAAAAACTACTCCAGGGTCGTGTAGACGAACTCGACGATACAGAGAATAGGTTATGGGTATTGTGGCATAATAATTAGTCTAACACATGATTATAGCCAAAACAAATCTTATTTTATTTTATTAATGAACCTTTTTCTTTTCTTTGTTGGATTATGATAACAAAATTATTAAACAAAAATCCTAAGTCACAATGATAGTACAAAAATTGTTAGGCAAAATTAATAAACAAAAATTATTACCACTCCAATCATTAGACAAAGTTTCTTATAACGCAGATCATTAAACAAAATTTCTTATAACGCAAATCATTAAACAAAATTTCTTATAAAGCAAATCATTAAACAAAATTTCTTATAAAGCAAATCATTAAACAAAATTTCTTATAAAGCAAATCAGTATTTTCGTGATGAAATTTCCCCTTCCCCTTTTCACACACACACACACTCTCTCTCTCTCTCTCTCTCTCTCTCTCTCTCTCTCTCTCTCTCTCTCTCTCTCTCCCTCTCCCTCTCCCTCTCCCTCTCCCTCTCTCTTTCTACCCCCCTTATTGAGATCTCATTTTAGTTCAGTACATTTTGTTTAAAAGTTAAAATATAAATTGACGTCAAGTTTTGATTAATGCGGGGCAATTGGTCTAGTTCTTTACGATTACTTATCTGCCACGTGATCCCCCAGTTGATGTCCCACCGAACGCACTTCATATTTGAGTCTCCCTTCTTAGTTTTAGTTTAGTTGACACTGATCGGTTATGATTTTTAACATTTTCACTGCTTTTATACAAAAACTCGGTAGGCCTACCGTATGAGCTTCGGCCTACTGTAAATGCATGCGCACACCTCAGACTACATCTTTTCTGTATGTTGGACAACTGGCGACTGGGGCCGAGCTTAGCGGCGTGTCTTAGCTCATTCCGTGTTTTTTGCGCCTTTGAAACTGGTTACAGGCGGATTTTCTACCTGCGTCCCGTCCTAGATGCTGAAAATTGCGTTTCATTTTTTTCTCCCCACTTCGCTGATAGACTGACTGTGTCTTTGGAAACACGTGGTGTTCGTATGATTCACTGATTCACAACAGATTCACTTATTGCCTTATATGGACATCGCCTGCCCCCACCTCTACAATCCTGACCAGACCAGCGTCGCTACATTGAAACAATGACTTGTTACATAATTTTGTTACCCAAATTTTGTCCCGTTACAACTATTAACATAAGCTGCATTAATAATATAGTAATAACTGTTAGGATAATATGAAAACAATTATACCCAATGTAGGCTTGCTGCTGTCGGCTGAAGTGGCAGTAGTAAGAAAACAATATGAAAAACTAAACCTATAAAAAAAATCAGTAGTTACCACCTTAGATCTATTTAAAAAGGAAATCTGCCATCCTGTCCTTTGCTACAGAAAACGTGTCAATAACTGTATGATTGAAGTCCGGAATCCTTATTATAAAATCCCTCACAATACATTGCATTGCAAATGCTGTTTGACCCATTGTATTCTTCAAGAAAGGTTACTTCTTTTTGAAGTGGAAAATAACCATTCAGCTTCGTCTGTTGTCATGAGAATTGTCATCAGTATCATCACTACTTTTAGAAGATTTGAAGATTAGCTGAATGTGCATTCAGTATTGTTTTGCAAGATGACATTGTAAAAACTGATAACATTAAAGCATAAAGAAAATTCATCTGTGGTATAAATAGGAGATAGTTCAGAACTCAGCTCCTCCTCCTCCTCCTCCAGGGAGTAGGCAAATCACCTGTTACAGTCCCAAACGAATAAATCCACACCAACGCTTCCTAGGTCTTCTGAGGGCTAGATGAAAAAAAGTTCATATTCATTGCCAACTAGCAATAAAATATGCAAAATTTCTACTATACTGATGCAACATTCAACATTATTAAATTTAGGTGATGCTCATACCAGTGAAGATATTTACGTTTGTGCAATCAGTTTATTTGGATTTTCATGTATTTATGTTTACCAAGTTTTTCAAGAATACACAATGCTATGGTTTCAACATCATGGTTGTCAAGTGTGAAAAACCCACAGAATTTCTCAACAGGGTTACATTTTACAATTACATATAAACATTATAGTCATCTGAAATACATTAGCAATGTCACTGGTTTCATCTGATATATTAGCTAAATAATCAGATTCTTTTACTTCTTGATTTATTTTTTTATGAAACCTCAAAAATTATACATATTAGTAAAAGTATTGGAATTTAAAAATTACTTTCAGTTCATTAAAGGATGTAAAATTAAAAATAACTTCTATGTAATTTAATCTAGACGGTTGTAGCCTGTCAATACTCAGTAATACCTGTGATATCATCCACATTACTTATTGCTTATGTATACACCCAGACTGAATCTGTATAATTCAGCTTTAGAGTAAACAAGGAGTAGTGATAACATTTGTGAGTAATAATAAAACTTTTCTAAGTAATAATATAATATTTACATATAGTAAAAATAATTGTTTGTATATCATCTTAATCCTGCTTGTGTCAATATACTTGGTTAAAGTATTTTAACAGTTGGTATCATTATGTGATTTGCACTGACAGTATGATTACAAAGGCCAGTTAATTATTTGTATTAGAAATTTATTAAAAATGCTAGCTCTACTGAAACAACCAGGACAGCATCAATCATAACTTATAAAAAGACACAGGCCAAGAAAGTATAATATTAAAAACAAGATTAATAAAACAATTTGAGTGTTAAATGATAAAATGTAAGTACCATCATAAAATAAGAAAAAATCTCTTTCTGACAATTCACTTGCTGGCTTTACAAGAAACAAATTTAACATTTATAGAATCTGAATATTCATGTGATCAGCTTTGTGGTATGATTTTAAAGTCCAAATAGTGTTATTTATTTTGTCAAATAAATGTAATTGAAATGAAGGGATAAAAATTAACACTTTGCAAGAAATGATATTCAAATAATCAAATAATTGTCCTTCCTGAAGTTCTTAACCAAGTATATTTTTAAAACTTAATAATTTTTTACGTAAAAAATAATAAATTTTACGTATCATGAAAAATTAATAGGCTATGAAGTAATAAGTGAAAGTGTGAGGTTTTTTAAATGTGCTTTCCAGCTGTCTGGTGAAGCCATCATTAGACTCCCTCTCTAACAAGAGACAGATTTTCAACTGTATCCAAAGTGATCAAGAGGCTCTTTCAGGTTATCTTAGGCACATGTCAGGTAGATGGCCCCACAAGTTGGTTCCAACCCAAATTTTGCCACACAAAGAGTTTAAACTGTTCTAGATAATTCCCAGAATATGCTGAAGCTTGCATTTTGCAGGCCCTCATTTAAATATGCATTTACGTAAGAAATAATTTTAATAATATTGCATAGTTTTCTGTGTGTTATAAAAGGTTGTGAGTGCACTTTCAACCGGGGGCTACATAGACTTCCAGTTACAGCCTGTAACAATACCTGAAATGAAACCTGGCTATGTAATGTTTGACATTGGAAATCCACGTATCACAAGGAAGCACATTCTTCCAGTTATACGAACATTTGGAGATGAAAATTTTAGTAATGTTTGAAGATTTGCAGAGGAATATTATAATAATGTTTGAAGATTTGCAGAATGAAGTTATGATAATGTTCGAAGGTTACACATGCAGAAATGTGTAGCATATATTTGTAATATGTGTTCCTTGTTTATACAATATTTTGTTGAAGTGACTTTATAAACACTTTTTATAAAAGTTTGTAATTTTTTGTTGTTTCAAGTGATTTTTCTTACAACTGTATTCAATAATCAAAAAATTAAATAGTTTTTCATAATTAAGTGACTGGTTTATCAAATGACATGTTTAAACCAATTTTTCCCCTTATAAAATGATGCAACCTTATACCTCAATATTTCATTCAATATTGCAGGTCTGTGATAGCTCAGTTCTTGAACATACAGTTAAGCAATTGTTTTAATTCTAGATGTATTCTGTACATTTTTGAACAAAATTCTGTTCTGAAGAAATTGTCTATTCTGAAGTCGTTCTTACATTTTGATTACCTAAATACAGATAACAAAAGCCCTATGAGGTGTGACTTAAATAATAACCAGACTGTTTTTTCCTCTGAATGCTGGTAACTGTGAACAGTATGGGTCATTAACATGTACCCTCCTCTCTATCTACCATTAAAGTTTCAAGAATATGCAATTAACAGTTTGCTGTAGCATTTGTGTGTCTGCAGAAGCAACCCATTATTGTCAGCTCTGTCATTATAATGTTGAACTATTAATGTGGAGCAACACATCTGCTACAGAAATATACCATTTGTTGAAGGATGTTTGTAGCAATGAGTATCAGTTGTGTATGCAGGTTTTCAAGTAGTATAAAAATTTATTAAAGAGAGAAGAGGTGTGAATATGATGTAAATCATAAATTATCCATTATTATTTACCATATTGTTTCGAATACAAGCCGCACTTTTTCTCCAACGAAATTCGAAGTTATACCTGACTTCTGGTGGGACGAACGCTTTTGGTATCTATGAGTTGTTCACTGCCTAAGCAGCAGCAGTTTGCCTGGCTGTTGTTAACTCTGGAATTATGATTTATGACTGCAACCATATGTTTTAACAGCAAACTAAACAAGGAAGAAAAAGTGTACGTGCATGCGCACACGTGCGTGCTCACACCCTTCTGTAGGCGCCAAGACAAAGGATGAGTAGAGGTGGTGTGAGTAACATGTTTCTAAATACCGGGTAAACTGTTTGCGGTATGAGTGATATTGTGGAGACTACTAAAGGCATGTAGTCAAATCAAATTCCAAAAAATAAACAGAATATGTACAATGCAAAATATAAATTAATTGTGATAAAACATGGAGAAAAAACAGAATCGCAAAACCGCAAGAAAATTTGATATTGATGAATCCTGTATCTCACAATGGAGAAAACAGAAGGAATGGCTTTTAAATGCAAACTGCGTGACGAGCATTCATGGGACCTCAAGTTGTGCGTTTTGTAGCAGTAGAGTCCAGCATCTGTGAATACGTACGGCTTTTAAGAAGGCAAGGACTCCCTGTCACTAGACATGTTGTAGAATTAAAAGCTTTAGAAATCGCAGAAGAATTAAAAGTCTCCGGTTTCAAAGCCAGCTTCAGGTGGATAAGATGAATGATGCGGCGAAATGAATTTGTGCTTAGACGACGTACATCACTTGCGCAAAAACTACCGAGTGTCTACGAAGAAAAACTCCTTCAGTATCAGCAGTTTGACATTAATTTACGCAAGAAGCATAATTATTCACTTGAACACATGGGAAATGCCAATGAAACAGTATTTTTTCTATGTCATTATAAAGTTGCCATGTTTTTGCAAATAAAAAAAGTTGAAATATTATAGGCTACAACACAACATATTGTCACAAAACTACTGAAACTTGTCTTCTGAATATTCACTAATATTGTTAGTATACAATATATGTACAACTTTGTTTACATTCACTAAAAATTTTTACAGACGCCATTCTATCAGTAACACGTATTCGACTTCAAAACCATGTGGTAGAACACAAAGCATACGTGAATAGAAATGTATATACTTCTGCGATCTAGGTGCAGAATTGTGAACTACTAATGTCAGTCTGTATAGTTACATGATTACACACCGTCGAAAAGCATAAATCAGCGGCTTTCGTGATGTAAATCATTGCTATACGCGAAGACGTACACTTACATCTCTCGTCAAAACTCGGAAGTTACGTAAGCCGTACATGGACGTCTTTTGCCAGCAAAGTGTTAAGAAGGCTTTTTCCTATTTTCTGAGATTCCTGTTTTTGAGTTCTAGCACCTTTCTGTGTTGAGTGATAAGATGATTGATGGGGTTTTAATATGCAGAAGTGCTGTTGATTTTAAGTGTTCTATAAATTTTAAATTTAGAAGATCCACTCTTACACTGTGTTCAAAATCATCTTCTATAAAATAGTCAGAGCACTTGTGAGCATAATCAATGCAGAAATTGTCTGAACGTTTTTGCAAGCGTGCATCCACATGTTTTGCAAACATTTATCTTTTGGAAAGCAATGAAATGAAATTCCTTTATCTTGAGAATTTCTTTGATTATTACTGCACCTTGCAATGGTACAACAAAGCATCTTCGATTCATAAAACAACACACTGAAACATGTCATAAACACTACACAAAAGGTAAACTGAAACATAAGCTGAAAAACACTGTATACGAAGCAGCAGTCAATGGCCGACAGTTGCATTGCTTATGTCACTGCGGTGGCATGTTACTGCGCAATTGCCTCATGATACCTAAAGTGTATTGTAAGTACTGTGGACTTGGACTATAATTTTGTAATGAGTAGAACAACTAGGAATACAACATAATCTGAGATAAATGACAAGTGACAAAATATTTGGTAACCATTAAAAAGTCTGCACAATTATTAAGAATATATGTGTAGTAAGTAATGTTTCAATAATAAGATGCAGCACATTCATTGTATAAAACACATTAGTGAGATTATAATTTAAAAATGTATGTCATGTCATTTCCTGAGTTCTTTGAAAATACCAACAATGAAATTGAAGTAATACCAAAGACAGGTTTCATCATTAGCTACCAAAAATACACCAATTAGATGGTTACTTTTTTGAAGTCAAATCCAATAAAAAATGAAATCAACATGGGATTTAGATAGAGGAAACAAACCTTGTATCTCTTAACAAACGATATTACAGGTTTAATAACAATTGAACCTATTGCCTATTATATTTCTCTTTAACGTTTTTAGAAAATAATCACTAAATTTTTAATCCAATTCATTCCATTAATAGAACTCAGTTTAATAATATAAAAAGGAGAGATGCATTTATAATCACAAGGGTGGGCCAAAAAATGTTTTATTTTTTCTTCGATTCACTATACTGTGGAAAACTTGTCCGTAGAAGAGATAAGTAAAATAAAAAAAGAAATAAAAATCGGTTAATATCTTCCGGTCGGCATCTGCATCACCCCTGAAAATCATAAAAAGTGATCAATGTTATCAATTAGGGATGTGTCGGTTCTCGGTGCCGATTCTCGGTACCACCGGTTCTTGGGGTTAGGTACCGGTATCAAGAACCGGTGCTACAAAGTCGGTACCAGTACTTTTACATGTTTTATCCTTCGTTTTTGCATTAGACCATTTTCATAGTCATTAGATTGTCGGTACTTTTAAAACTTTCACACTGTACATGGAAAGCGGTTTGGTGATTCGGAAGTACCACAGTGGCGTTATTTAAACACCACAGGTCGTGGTCGGATTCAGCCCAGTCGAAGTAAATTTCAAGGAAATCGCAACGCGATGGCTGGAAACACGAAAAAATGCAAAAAACCGAAGCCAAGATTCGTAGGTTAGAGTGTCGCCAACGGAGCACGAGGTGCGTGTCTGACACGGACAGGCTGTTATACAGTGTTTGTATAATGTATGCGTGTGAAAGCAAACAAAGTCAGGTAGGCAAAAGCGTTGCCACAAATAGCACTGCCACAACAAATCTAATCCCCTATTCTGCGAATCGGCAAGCCACATGCTACAATAGCCTCGTGTCTAGACTTCGTGGTAGGAGCAGCAGTTCAGTTGTTTATCTGCTTTGTGAAAAGTACACGTTATTAGTTTGTCTTGTGCGAAAAATATTTTACCAAGGACTTTTCAACTCTGTCTAACTTTAAGTTATATATCCATCTTAATTACTGTATTCTGTTAAGTATCTGTAAGGCTATATTCCGCTGTACTACAAAATTGTTTATCGCATAAAACAAATAAGGAATTTACACGGAAAAAACTACTTAAATTAACCAACAACTTACATAGTTAAAACTGTAGACTAAATATCGGCGAAAACAATATAAATATAAGCTTATTTTAACCGAAAATATCTGTAAATTTTAAAAATGATTTTATTTTCATTTGACCTTTTGACATGTAATGGTTATGTTTGTATACAAATGGTAGATTTAGGAATATCGAATTAGTAAATTCTAGTCACCGTTTGCAGATTTTAGTTCCTACTCCTAGATTTAAGGAACGTCTATAGTAAACTTTGGTTTTGCTAGTATCTACAGAATTAAGCAGTCAAAATTCACTAATTTAAGCAGAAATTTTGTAGAATTAAGTAGTTTTATTTTTCCGTATAGGTTATGAAGAAAACTCGTGACGTGTCCTAAATTGGGGAGGTCTCGGGTTCTCAAATTTGGGAGGTCTCGAGTTCTCAAATTGGGGAGCAAACTTTGCCCTATTAGTGGTTTCAGTTTATATAAGTTTATATTTATAATTATTTCGAATTTTAGAATATTTTTAAGAGATGTCATCCCAGGTTTGTAAGTATTTTAAAATTGACGCTGCCGATAATCGGTTTGCCAAATGCAATATCTGCAGTAAATTAATTTCGAGAGGAGGTGGAAGTAAGAGTACTTCAAATTTAATGAAACATTTTAAAACGCATTCTAAAAGTAGGCCGAATGCTCCTACTAATTGAGAGCCAGCCAAAACTCTGAGTATACCCAGTGGATCCACTTTAAGCAATTATTTTAGTAAAAATACAAATTTAGACCGTAAAACTTCCAGCCCAGATATGGGCTTAAATGTAGAAGAAATAAGTGATGATAATTTAAGCCTAAGTGTTGATGTTTCGGATACAGATGATCCAAACCCTCTGATGACTTCTCCAAATTTATCTGCTGTGTCACCAGCATCAACAACAGACCTAGGTGATAGTTCTGAGATTCACACTTCACCTAGATTTAGCCCTTACCCCAAAGCCATTCACTTAAGGAATCAAATGACCTTACAACAACAAACCTTGCCAAGTATGTATGACAAAATTAAAAAATTTAAGTCAGATGACATTAGGTCAAAAAATATTGACAAATTGATTGCTGAAATGGTTTTGTTTGGATTTTCAGCCTTTCTCTGTAGTAGAGAATAAAGGTTTTCGTAGGCTGATAAATAATCTAGAGCCTAGATATACAATACCATCAAGAAAAACCTTGACCAACAAAATTATCTCTGACATGTATCAAAATCTGATCAGGGAAGTCAAAGAAGATTTTGTGCATTCCCCCATCCACTGTGTTCAGCGAGAGACTTTTCAGCATTTCAGGGAATATTTGTGACACCAAACGCAACAGATTAGACCCTCTAAGAGTTAAAATGTTGTTTTTGAACAAAAATTTGAAATGTAAATAAGTTTTTTACTTTAACGTCATTTTATAGGTCTACTCCACAATTAAACGCATTTTAGAATTAATTTTGTTACTGTTTTTCTTTTCCCTCTAGCACTAAAATACATTTTTAATTTTTGTTTTTAGGTACCGGTACCGAGAATCGGGAATCGATTCTTATGGAATCGGTACTGGTACCGGGATCGGAAAAATTTGGTACCGACACATCCCTATTAACAACATTTCGTAATTAAAAAAACAAAACTTTTTCTATGTAAGTCAAACACTACAGCTTCAAATAAGTAAAGAATGGCACAGGGAAGATAAATAAATTAAAAAAGCATATATATTTCAACTTTTATTGGTCACACATTGCACCTGAAAAACACATTTTTAACATTAAAATTGCAAATTTTACATTTTGACATAAAAAAATTAATGATAAGTGGTACGAGCTATGGCATTATGTTAATAGTCTTTTACTCATTATTTTTGGCACTTGCTATTTTAAACTTCGATTTGTGAGAAAAAACATGATGTATCCTGAAAGAAGGTTGTGATGAACCCATCCCTGGACCAACAACATTTTGTGACGCTTCAGTCACCAGTTTTACACACCGCTCCACTGCTAGCGTATGGCATGGGAACTTGTCAAAATGCAATTCAGCTGCTGTTCCTGATTTTATTACAGATGAAATCTCCTCATCGCTTACTCTTCACAGCAAAAGTGGTGCCGAAAGATTACAGGTACTCCAGATATTGCTAATAGCATTAGTTCTCATTTGCCTACACTTGGGATTCCCCTTGACGTAATTGGGTGTGACAAGTACGGTAACTAACACAGGCTGGAAAACTGGCATTATTCGTTTAATAAACTACGTATGAAAAGGCCACTACAGTGAGGGGGGTATGTCTTGCATTTCAATGCATTGACATTCAAACATTTATTTCAAACTCTTGATGGCAACAGGACTGGGCCTAAATCCTTTTCTGGTCCAATTGGCAGGCAACTTAGTGGAAGTAAACAAATTTCAAGTGGTAAATTTTGAAAGTGTTCAGTGTGTGATTCCTGAAATTGACCGGAAAGTCATAAGCAAAGATCAGCAATACCTGTTTGACATTAGTCCCGCAATAAAATCATCTAATGTCCAGAAAAGTTGTCTGTTCGTGATCCCGGCCCTCTTTTACACTCAAGATGGTTAACTACACCAAACAGAGTTCTCAGATTGTACGTAAGTGTGATAAATCCTTCAGATGAACATAAGCTATTACTTCCTTTCATCTTAAAGTCCTATATGCCTGGTTTAATATTGTTACGACAGTCTAACTGATCGTCGTATGGTACAATGGAAAACAAAATACAAGACACCAATTAAGTCACTAATCACCAGCTTTAATTATCACAATTAAACAGTTTGTAATCAACAAGATAGTCTTAAACAAATCAAATAAAAATTGTTCACACGCAATAAAATGTCAACTAATATAAAACACAATTATATTAAAATTGTCCTGCACGATTATAAAACACGTAACACTTTGCCACAATAATTACTTTTCACTAATAACCACTTGAATGCACAGAGTAATTGCCCGACAATAACTGAAAATAAGCAGCAGGTATGGGCTATTTATAGTCTGCAGGGTTCCATAATATGGCTCCTTAACAAGCCATCAAAAGTTCCAGAGGACACTTCAGCGCGACCTTTGCAGAAACACGCACGATTGGGCTAATTGAGAAACTTCTCGAACAACGCTATCGATTGTACGAGATTGTTCCGTATTACATAACACTACCTTGCATGTTAAACGTCATGTACGCATTACAGCTGTGGGAATAGAGTAGAACAACGTTCCATAATGGCGTAAAATTTTTCTGGATTATATAACAATATCAAGAAAAGCAAGTACTTTGTAGATGGCTCTAAGCATGTGTTTGAAGCTATAGAAACATCAAGGTTCCTACCTGAAAATTTACTTCAAGTAGTAGACCCTGTGACTGAATATAAATCATTTTTTTTTTTTTTTTTTTTTGCTGACCCCGAAAATTTGCTTTCGAGTATGATTGTAGATGAAAGAAAGCATATAAGAGAATTAGGGCTCAGAAGAATGATGAAGGCAAGAAACTAAACTCCTAAGGGAAAGTCAGTTACAAGCTTTCTGACACCAAAACTAAATTTTGTGGCTACTGACTACACCGAAATGATAGAACCTTTTCTGCGAACACCACTGACATTCACCGCCACCTTTGCTGCAAAGAGTAAGCGATGAGATTTCATCTGTAATAAAATCAGAAACAGCAGCTGAATTTCATTTTGACAAAGTTTCCATGCCATACGCAAGCAGTGGAGCGGTGTGTAATACTGGTGACAGAAGCGTCACAAAATGTTGATGGTATGGGAGGGGTTCATCAGAACCTTCTTTCATGACCCATCATGCAACGTTTTTCTCAAAAATCGGGAGTTTAAAATAGCAAGTACCAAAAAAATTGAGTAAAAGACTAGTAACATAATGCCATAGCTCGTAACACTTATCATTAACTATTATATGTCAAAATGTAAAATTTGGAATTTTAATGTTAAAAATGTGTTTTTCAGGTGCATTGTGCGACCAATAAAAGTTGAAATGTGTATGATTTTTTAATTTATTTATCTTCCTTGTACTATTCTTTACATATTTGAAGCTGCAGTGTTTGACTTACGTAAAAAAGTTTTGTTTTTTTAATTATGAAAAATTGTAAAAATTGATCAGTTTTTATGATTTTCGGTGATGATGCATGACCGGAAGATATTAACAAATTTTTTATTTTTTTTTATTAATTTACTTGTCTGTCCTAGGGGCAAGTTTTCCGTGGTATAGCGAATTAGAAAAAAATATATATTTTTCGGCCCACCCTAATAATCACTCCTGTGAATAATGAAGATATTCTGATAAATCCTTGATAATTTATTGTACCGAGGGAATTAAAGGTAGGTGGATATTATATGGTGATTGGATGGCAGGTACATTTGTCAAAACAAGTTATGAAGTGAATCTTACTGTGGCTGGTATGGTGAAAAGAGGACACTATTTCTGTAGAATGATGGACTCATAGTTTGTTTCTTCCTCAAGGGACATCACCTTATAGTAGCGCGCATGTCCATGCGACCAAATTTCTTTGGCTATAGGGGGAAACAGCCCCTTGGATACATACACACAATAGCTTGTGGTTTTGTAAACAATCTGATGGTGTTATGCTTTTTTTTATGTAGTTCAGTCTACACCTGTAGTTCAGAATAAGAAACATAATATGAACCAATAAGTATTGCGTACCTGCCAATTCTCATGATTATCCCTGAAAACTTATTTCTGTAGTATCTTGTATTTCTCTCATTGTGGTAGACCTGGGCCAGTCTTTAACACTTTCAACCCTGGCCATTTCAACACAAGCAAGTCCCAGTAGCCTGACTTTTTTCCACATTTTCCTTTTTTTTTAAATAGTAAGGTTTGTGAAAAACAACAAATTACATGTTGGATGAATTTGTGTGCGTGAGAGAGAGAGAGAGAGAGATAGTGGTGGACTGGTGAGTCTACACTTCGTGTTTGCGTCAGCCAGTCAGTCAGCTGTGTGTCGTCATTCAGATATGTACATGTGGTACATATGTTAGACTGATTCATAAATTTAAGTGTAAATTTTTCATGTGCTTATACAACAAATGTGTTAATTTTAAGTGTCAGTTTCATGTGCATTTTTTTTATACAGTAAATCTATTAATTAAAGTAGCAATTCTTCATGTGTGCTTTTTTTTCTTTTGTACAATAAACTTGTGATACAGTCCACTTGCTTGTTAATTAATGAAACAATCCATAAAATTTGGTCCTCCGGGCCAGATCTAGTGAACAGTTTTCAAATTTTTTCGTTATTAAAATGTGTGCTTTACGTGAACATCATTGCAATGAGTTTCCATACCTCACCCAGTCCAGCTTCAAGGTCAGAGGGCAATTGGCGTGACGCAGTGGAGGCAGCTGTTTATTCACCCAACGTTATCTATCAGCTGGTGAGGCCGTTCATTTATTCATAAACAAACCTGTACTATTGTACTTTTGCCTGTAACATCCTTTCATAACTCAATTCAATTCTTTACAATATCAAATCCTTTCTAATTAATTTCTAATCAAATCAGCATAATTATTTCCTATATTTATTCAATCACATAAACCATTTCTGTGTGTGTTTCATAATTAATACAAAAAAAATCAAGATGAGTAAACCAGATATAAGTCAAAAGACTGACTTAATAAAATACGGGCAGTAGTAAAGGGCAAAGTGGCAAGATTTAGAAACTTTTTTGAAAATAAAACTAATGAAGATAACTTAAGCCAATTAAAATTACGTTTTGAAGTATTCAAAGGTAGTATAACAGAATTTAACAATGTGCAAACACAAATAGAATGTTTTGATGATCAGCAAGATGATGAAGAGCCTGAAAATTTTGAAACGTATTTTGAACTGCATGATCGGGTACAGAATTTTATTGATAGTCATACATGCAATGGAAACAAGGTAGAGGGTGAAAACACTTCACATAATTTTCCAGTGAAACTTCCGCCAATAAATTTACCAGTTTTTTATGGTAATTTTGATGAATACGCGTCGTTTTCTAGCACTTTCAAGTTGCTGATACATGAAAACACGTCTTTTTCATAAGTTCAAAAATTCTATTACCTAAAGTCGGTTCTAAAGGGGATGCGGCCACAATAATTCAATCTTTAGATGGAACTCCAGGTTGTTATATGACAGCTTGGGAACTTTGGCAAACAAGGTTTGAAAACAAACGCTACATTATAAACAAACACGTGAAGGCTTTGTTTAATCAAAGTAAACTAGAAAAGCAGTCGGCAAAATCTATCAGACATTTAATTGATAATTCACAAAAACGTGTACGGGCACTTGAAAATTTAGGTGAACCAACCCAACATTGGGATACATTAATTATACATTTTGTAATCACACAACTTGATAACAAAACATTTGTGGAGTGGGAGGGCACCGTAAAGAACAGCGAGAAGCCTTAAATTTAAAGAATTTAATCACTTTTCTGGAACAGAAGTGCAAACTGTTAGAGGCAGTCGAAGAATAATCCCGAGTAGGTTAAAGGAAGGTCAAACAACATTTCAGTGAACTATGCAGCAACAGTAAAGTTTGTGTCCTGGTAGTAGTCACTAGTCACCCCATGTTTTTCTGTAGCAAATTTAAGACAATGGAGATGCCAGAAAGAGAATCGCATGTGAGGAAGGTTTATGCTTCAATTGCTTGTCGTCTTACGACCTCAGAAGCAGAAATTGTGGTGCAGGTTCTTGCAAACTCTGTGGCAAATGTCATCATTCCCTTTTGCATTATCCGCTGAAGCCATGTGAAACTCGGCAACAACATCCCTTGAACATAGAATCAAAGCAGCCAATTTCCAGTGTTGAAAGTAAACTTCAGAAGCAGTCATCTGTGGTTTCTACATCCTCTCATACATCATACCAGGGTGCAAATTCTTCTGTATTGTTGTCCACAGCTGTGGTGCAGGTAGTGGGCCATTGTGGGGGATCTCATTTGTGCAGAGTTCTTCTCGATTCAGCATCACAGTCACACTTCATCTCTGAGAGGGTGGTGAAGAAACTAGGTTTACCATTATCCAGTGTTTCAGTGGAGGTCTGTGGTATAGGACAGTTATCAACAAAAACTTCCAGCACAGTTCAATGTGTCATCAAATCAAGGCTTAGTCCATACTCAGAAACCATCCAATGTGTAGTTTAAAATCCATAACACAACAGTTTTCATTCCAAAATCAGATCTAGAAATGCCATCCAATCTTCAATTAGCTGATCCACATTACAATCAGCCCAGTGAAATTGATCTTCTAGTAGGTGCAGAACTATTTCTCGATTTGTTACTTGATGGTAGGTTCAAATCATCAGATACAACTCCCACTTTACAAAACAGTCTTGGGATGGGTCGTCTCAGGCAAGTTAAGGGTTAACACCGCATCGACCATCAGTGTATGTCATCTATCCACATTAGATGATGTGAACAAAAATATACAACGTTTTGGGACCTAGAAGATTGCAGCAGTGAGAAAAGGTTTACAGGAAATGACAGATTATGTGAAGATTTGTTCATGAAAACAACATCAAGAGATGAAGGTGGAAGATACTGTGTACACTGTACACATATCATTGAAAGGTGATGTCAGTGACCTCGGTGAATCAGAGAATACAGCATTTCGCATATTGTTATCACTTGAACAGCGTTTCACAGCAAATTCAGAACTGCGCTCACAATATGTGCAATTTATGCGAAAGTATGAAGAACTAGGACATATGAAAGAGATTAAATGTGACGAAGCAGAGAAATTGAAGGCGTACTATATCCCACAACATGCGGTACTGAAGGAAGATTCCACAACAACAAAACTGAGAGTTGTGTTTGACTGTTCAGCAAAAACCACCTCGAATCTTTCTCTAAACGACATTTCATTAGTAGGTCCAACAGTGCAGTCACCCTTGATTAGAATTATCACAAGGTTCAGAACTCATCCCTATGTGATGACAGCGGATATAGAGAAGATGTACAGGCAAATGCACAAAGATCTATGTGAATTTGCAAACCGTGGAGGATTTCACCTCAGAAAGTGGACGTCGAATCACCCAGACATTCTAAGAGATACTTCACGTAAAAACAAGGGTCAAGAGTGCTTTGAAATTAATCAAGATACAACAGTGAAGACGCTTGGTCTCATATGGGACTCTAAAGAAGACACATTCCAATTTGTCATCAACAAGAAGAACATGATGTCTTCTGCACCAACCAAACGGAGTATTTTATCCGCCATCGAAGAATCTTCGACCCTCTTGGGCTTATTGGTGCTACAACAGTGCTAGCTAAACTCACAATACAGCAGTTGTGGATTTGTGACGTCATGTGGGACGAAGAAGCTCCAGAAGAGGTCTGCAACAGGTGGAACTCCTTTCAAGAGACACTACCAATGATTTCACAGCTTCGTATTCCAAGAGCCATTATAAGCAAAGACAAAAACGTCTTATCCATTGAAATCCATGGGTTCTCAGATGCCTCAGAATCTGCATATGGTGCTTGTATATATTTGTAATGTATCTACACGGATGGTGACATAACGGTGAATCTAATCACAACAAAATCACGTGTGGCTCCATTGAAGAAAACATCATTTCCAAGACTAGAATTATGTGGTGCTGTATTGTTATCAGAACTGTACAAGACAACTGTGAACTCCTTACATCTTAACATCAACTCCATCAACTATTACAGCGACTCAACCATAGTCTTGGCATGGATACGTGCTCCTTCATCACACTGGACTACTTTGTCGTAAACAGAGTAGCCAAAATTGAAGACAATTCGGACGTTGCTTCGTGGAAGCATTAAAGGTGAGGATAATCCAGCAGATTACCTTTCAAGAGGACTGCTACCCCCCCCCCCCCCCCGAACATTTGCAGGCTGATCTATATTGGAGAGGACCCCCATTCCTTCATTCACATTCATCCACATGTACTGAAGTGTTGGAGTGTGAACTTGATGATAATCAAGAAATACCAGAACAAGAGTGAAAATCACTACTTGTGCAGCAGTGTTGAATCCTATCGACTTAAAGAACGTTTCAACATTTACAAGAGTTCTGCGTGTTGTTGCATATTGCTTAAAATTCATCAGCAGTTGTCGTAAGAAGAGTGACAACAACAATAGCAAGAAAAACCTGATTCCACAGTTATCGGTTGAAGAAATTGAGAAGGCAGAGATTGTCCTTTTGAAAATAGTGCAAGGTGAAGCATTCAGCAAGCAAATTCATGACCTCAAGGCAAATAAATATGTGTACAAAGATAGTTGCCTCGCTTCATTGCATCCATTCTTAGCCGAGAATGGATTAGTTAGAGTAGGTGGTCGTCTTAAACATTCCAATTTAAACACAGATCAAAGAAATCCAATTGTGTTGCTAAAAAATAACCAATTAACAGAACTCATTGCAAAACACAGTCACGTAAAATCACTACATGCTGGACCGCAAATGCTTCTCAGTATAATCAGACAAAAATATTGGCCAATAGGCGGTAGAAATTTGGTTCGTAAGGTATTTCATAAATGCATTAGGTGCTTTAGGACTAATCCTAAATCTCGAACGCAGTTAATGGGAAATTTACCCAAATCACGAGTGCAGGTTCCAGTAAGACCTTTTTCAATATGTGGAATAGACAGTAGGAGCCTATAAGTAATTAAAGGAACTTTTACACAGCAGTAAATTTCAAGTAGAAATAGTGGATACATTGACAACTGAAGGAAATCCTTCATGGCGGGGGGCATGGATGAATTTGTGTGCATGAGAGAGAGAGAGAGAGAGAGATAGTGGTGGACTGGTGAGTCTACGCTTCGTGTTTGCACCAGCCAGTCAGTCAGCTGTGTGTCATCATTCAGATATGTACGTGTGGTACATATGTTAGACTGATTCATAAATTCAAGTGTAAATTTTTCATGTGCTTATACAACAAATGTGTTAATTTTAAGTGTCAGTTTCATGTGCATTTTTGTTTGTTTATATAATGAATCTATTAATTGCAAGTAGCAATTCTTCATGTGTGCTTTTTTTTCTTTTATACAATAAACTTATGATACAGTCCACTTGCGTGTTAATTAATGAAACAATCCACATGTCAAAGTAAAGATTAGACCTACTATTTTCATAAAATGATACACTACTTATTTCTTCTATAGGTGAAATTAATTTGTAGTATCTACATCAGAAGCATATTTCTGAAAAATAAAAAAAGTTTTACAAGGTATTTTCACATAATAAATGTTTTTTTATTTGTAACTACTGTACAAAAATTACTTTTCTTATAATATTAAGGCATAGAATATAATAAAAGCTGTCTATTTGCAATAATCTGCTTTGTATGGTACAAAATGAAATGGTGAGGGTAACACAAACTGACATTATAAGTTTCACAATAGTCAGAAATCACAGCAGAAAACTGGTTCGTGCTGCTATCTGTGTAGTCAGTTAGCAACTACAAAGTCCAGTCTACAAGAAAACAACAGAAGCCCATAAATGTCTCATACAAATGCATGTGAAGTGTCAAATATAAAATTTCTGGGCATCGGGTTTTTGAGTAAAATCATGCACCTGTAAGTTTTACGGGCGTAGGGTCGAAGGTGTTGAAGAGTAGAAATATTTTTAGTGATTCTTGTATATTCAATTTTTATAACATATTATATCTAATTGGAACTTAGCATGAAAATTGTAGGTAGTGAATTTTCTTAGAAAATCAAAACAACCTGTACAGAGTAAAAGAAGTAATAATAAACATAACTGTGCATCATCTGAAGACAGAAGAGAACTTGGTAATTACTTTTGTGATAATGAACATTAATAGTGATTGTTTTTAACCTAAATGCCATTTCTTATCTGGTAATTTAATTTCTATTTAAATCACAATACAACATTGTATCACAATGTCCATGTATTTCTTGGACATTGTCAACATTACACTTAATTTTTTTAGTTTGTTTTTATTTAGACTCTAAAATATTTTTGAATTTTTTGTAAAGAATAAATACCTAAGGGAAAAATGTTGTACAAATGAATGTAATTCTTTCCCATTTCTTCCCATAGTTGAGTGTTATAATGTGCTTTCTTAGCCATACAGATTATGTTGCTACATAACTGGTTTTGATTGGACTGCTGAAATAAAGTCTGCAACATTGAAGAGGAGCAATAATATTGTGCCTCTGAAATCCTGTACAGCCAATGACAAAAATATTACATGTTAAAATTTTTCATGTCAGCACTGTTTGGTGGTTATGTTAGTATCTTGGATGTTCCACCAATGAAGATCTGCCCAGATTCATGTAATGCTTTAATTCTTACCAGATATTTGTATCAGTACTTAACAATGTTTTTTTATTTCTTTTAAAATTTTTCTTTTACTTAAAACTTGTACTCGGGTTACTAATCCTAATTAGTAATACCTGGCCCCACAGAAAATTGATTCTTTCACTAATGGCAGGCGTTTCTTTGCTGTGAGTACTATATGTGACTTTTATAAATCCTGTAAATATTTTGTTAAATATTGCTACGAAATTACATAATGCTTTCGAAAAGTCGGCAGGTGCAGTTACATGAAAGTTCTACATGTTTCTTGGCTAGCCGAGCAGGTGCTGTGTGTGTGTGTGTGTGTGTCAAGGCTGTACAGTCAAGTACCTTCCAGACTGACTGCTTTTTAACTATGCAAATTATGCTGGCATGCTGCCAAAAGAATGGAAAATTATTCTGGAACATCTGTGGGTCCTATATAGGCAACAGCGGCCACAGAGAAGTTAGTTACAATGGGATGGAATGTGATAATTCTGTTATAATTAGTTCGGAACTCTTAATAGTTGACACTGTTTTTGTTATTTCACATTGTTATTTGTGACTAATTAAAGCTGGTAATTAGTAACTTCATTGGTGTCTATATTTTGTTTCCACTGTACAATGCGACAATCCATCAGACCATAGTAATAGTGGGTCAGAAGTGCGACAGGACCTTTAGTGGTGGAAACAGAGGCCACTTTGTAGAATTATAGTGTACATTATCATTAATCTGTAAACATGGATACCAGTCAGACAATGGCACCTTTCCAAGCACTGCTACAGCAAATACAGGAACAACAAAAAGCAGAATGACAACAAGAGGCAGAAGAAGCAGAAAAACTACAGGATGAGAAACTCAGACAGGAGACTGAAGAAGTAGAAAAATGACAAGATGAGAAAGCAGAAGAGAGAAAGAAAACCCTCCTGCTGGAAACATAAGAACGCCATAAAGCATTTCTGCTCGATTTAGAGGAACGACAAAACAACAAACGTAAGCAGGAGGCAGAGGAACGGAAGCATGAAACAGAAGACATCAAAGCATTAATACAGGAGGAAAAGCAGATGCACCAATATACTACTGCAGTGTTGATTCTCCTACATTGTGACTTGGGTGAATTACGCGGTGATCTGAATGGCCAAGAGGTAGGATTGTCTGCAGTAGAAAACTTAATTGCAAATATAAGAGAACAAATTAAAAGTGACATCGAGCAGTTAATGAAAATACAGCCATGCATTTTGAAACACATTGCTAAACTGACTCTACCAATGGTAAAGACAGAAAATAAAACAATAGAAAAAGTCATTTTTCCTGCAATTGGGGCAGTTCATGTCGAGGCCCCAACCTTTGATGGAAGTACTCACTAGATAATGTATCTTTGGCAATTTGATACCGCTGCCTCAGCAAATAATTGGATGGAGAAAGACAAGGTAGTTCTTGTGTCACTATTAAAAGGACCTGCATCAGAGCTACTACAGAAAGTGCCATCTGATAGCCAGAACACCTTTCGCCCAATTGATAAAAGCTTTAGAATTATGGTATGGTGATAAACATTCGCAAGACGTGTACTGCACTCAGTTGAGAGCAAGGCGACAGCATTCCGGGGAGAGCCTTCAAGAGTTTGAAGCAAGTATCGACAGACTGGTTAGACTGGCCTGTCCTGAAGCACACGAAGATTTTCAAATTAGGTTTGTGGTGCAAACATTTATTAATGGTGTCACGATTGTGAACTTCAGCTAGTGTTATGACTGGCAAGATACCGAAATATCTCAGAAGCTCTTGTTCACGCCCACAAATTTGAAGCTGCTAAGTCAGTGTCCCACTACATTATTGGGTTTACATTATCACAATGTAGTCAGAAGACACCAATGTCACAGTGCCGTTATGATGGGAGCAGAAAAACAATGAAGTAGGACAAACAATTTAAAGGTTCAAGAGTGCCACAACGATTTGAACTGTAGGAAAGAGACAGAAGACCGAAGTGTTACAACTGTGGAAAACGTGGTCATCTGCATGCAGGCTGCTGGGAGAATAAAATGGTGGAGAGATGGTTGTGATCACACCAATTGGAGAAATAAAGCTTCAGAACAGCACAGTTTCCATGCTACATGATACAAGTGGAAACTTGATCATTAATGATCAAGCAAGTGACAAAAAAGTCAACAGATGTGTCATGAGGAACCTTTCCTATTGAATGTGGAAATAGAAGACGAACTAGGAAAAGCGTACCAATTTGTATAATGACAAAGGAAGTGATTAGAAAACCTCCTGTGGTCATCGAGGAAAGTTTCTTGCTGTTCCTGAGTTAATTGAAGCGCCCGTGGTAGAAGTTGCTGAAGATGATGTTACACAAGAGGTTCTTGACGAGAACCAAAAGGACTTGGACCAGCTAGTGACTTATAGGTCATCAGTACATGACACAACCGGCATGTGCCGGGGTTTGAATTTTCCTGGCGTGATTTGAACGCCGTGCTGCCAAAGAGCATTCCCGCTGGGTGGCAAAGCTGACTTGATCAGTAAGCCGCGACCGTGAACGGTGGTGCGATCTAGTAAGCCAGTCAACCTTGTCAGCTGTTCGACAATTCGAAACAAGTTGAATTTTCTGTACCATGTGGGTTCGCTGAACAAGCAGTTCTTTCTCATTTCATCTTCAACTTCCAACGAGGTGTGCTGATCTGATAGTCCAGGGGAGTTCATAATCCATACGTAACTACTTGTATCTTAACATGACTTTGTGATTTAGTAAAGGCATTTCAGGGTCCCCGCCCAGCCGGGAGAAAGGGGGATGCGAAGATGGTGACACTGACATCCGTCACCATCTGCAGAGCAGGGTAGCGCGAAGCTCCCCGAAGCCATCAGGTTCAGGAATCCTACGCCTACAGGACCCCAACACACAGCTGCACAGAATGGACTAACTGGAATTTCTGGACTCTTCGAACACCACCACCAACACTAATCGCAGACTGCTCTACAGAGTACCATGTTGTGCTGTGGTGATATCGAAAAGTAAACACCACGGCCACTTAAATTTATTTTCTGTGCGTGCCGCGCGCTATCGCGGTTTGTTCGATGTCAGCATTGATATTGAAATCAAGTTTGTCCACTGCTACCGTGAGTGGTGACGTCATTGGGAAGGCTGTGGTTTTCGCTTATTAACGAAATTTAGTCAGCTGCGTCGGGGTTTGTATAAGTTAACGTCGTGACGTACGTCGTGCTCTCTTTTCTCGTTCAACCTCAGGGGCGGCTGGATTGTGATGGCATACTTGACTGTACTTGACTATGCTTAGATAAGCTTCATAAAGAGCTTCAGGTGAGCCAGTGTTGCGAGATATATGTAATATTAATTTAATTGGGGATTTGTGTGTGTGACTCAGGCGGTCCATGTTTGTGCTGGTAATTATGTGAGCATGTGGTAAAAATTATTTTATTCTACAGATAAAGAAATAATGTTGTAGTCAATTCAGAATTTAAAACACTTAAGTATTAGAGCAGGTATGAATTTATAATGGTGGTTCTATGAAATCTGATGATTTTGAAGTATTTATGAATGTTTTAGCAGAGACCACGTGCTCGTCAGTCAAGCTTTTTGTGAACCTAAACATGCATGGTAACCCAGAAAATTGTTTAAACATAATATGTGTGATTCCTGTATAACATGGGAGAAATTTATAACTCAAATTAAATGCCCGAAGGGTGATTTTGACTGGAGTTACTGATCCGCTATTGCTGTATTGAAGTTAAAGTAACGTGTGTGATCTGAGTGCTTGGACGAAGGAATGTTGGGGTGGTGTGCATATATATATAGATATATATGTGGAATCGAGTATACAGTAAACATTTTCACAGGTTTCTCCGCCTAGTCGAGGAGAAAGAGGTCCAGGTCATGGGCACACTTCATCTACGCCCATCCGCAGAGCCTGCATAAGAAAACCCCCAACGCCATCCGGCCTCGTCTTTCAGACGCCACGAACATGCAGGAACATCTGTAGTGCCCGCCGAAAGATCAGGTAGGAAAATTCCATTATGTAACTGAAATCATACTCGAAGTGCTCAGCAGATTGTCGGGCAACACACACGCTAAAATCTATACCTCAATATTAAACTCATGTTTAACATTCTGGAACATGTTTAGTGAAAAATGATGAAGTGTGGACATTAATGACTGGGTTCTAAGTAGCTTATAAGCATTTGTGCTGTGATTTGTATAGAGTCATGGGTTACTTTTCAGTTATTTAAATATTTCACTCTAGTTCTGTAAAAAGACAAAACAGTTTAAAACCTTTTTTAACGATATTCTGAGCTTAAGATAATTAATATTCGCAGAGTGCTTGCATCTGCCTGCCATGTGGCCGGGGATACTGCATGTTTCTATTTGTTCTCTAATTTTTCACAATTTAAAATTTTCCTCTATTTGGTCATTTTGCTGGTTCAGTTTTTATTCAAAATTTATTCTATTCCGTTAATTCCTCTACTTGATTAATTTACACCTAATTTTAATTTAATTAACTTACACTTAACTTAATATGTGAGACTTAATTTTATTTCAACTACTAGTTTACTTAATGGGTTTCATTAACTGATTAGTTTAAATCTAATTATTTTTTTTTTAACTACTTAAACCTCGGTTACTGTGATGACGGTTTTCCGTTGATGTGATTAATCCTAGTAATGGGGAACAGGGAGATGTCAGTACTGTGTGACGTACTAGTCCCTGTAATTCGGGCGCAAATTGTGACGTACTAATCAATCACATTTATTATTATTACCAAATTTCAGATTAGCTTTTACTTACCGGTATGATAGCTCTTACAGGGTCACAAGGTTCGATCACATGTACCTAGATACAAACATGGACTATGGGTTACGCAAAGCACTGACACAACTCATTTATGAAGAGAATTAATATTTATTATTATGTAATCTTAAATGCTTGTAATCTCATGAAGATCCATTTGGATACATATTTTCAAAGTGGTGCAACACTAGCATAACACTTATAAACTACAGCTTACCTTATCTTTGATACTTACACGTTGATTTTAACAAATACAGAAAACAATTAAAGAACACACACAAAAGATAGCCCAGCTTTGCCACTCTCACATACACGCATTATTTATAATTTATAAAACCCTTAACATTTTATATGACTCAAATTCCCCCTTCGTCGGCCACGCGGTCCCCACTCACACGCATTGTCCGAACGGTTTTTTATTGTCCGAAATAGAAAAAGAAAAGAAAATTCTCGATTAAGGCCCTCTTGATAGATTGACCTCGATCATATGACACTTCAACTGATTAATCCACTCTTTAACTTGTTAAATTACAACTTTTTTGACGAGCCTACTGAGGCCCAGTCCGGTACCTGGAACTGTTACTTGTAGACTGCCCTTGGAACTGGTAATGTAACAGTTACATCTTCCTTTCTCTGGCGGGAAGCTGTTGTTCACGGCCACTATTGTTTCGTCGCTCATTGCTCATTTGCTGAGAGGTAACCATTTTATGTGTGGAATAAAGCTGGTATGTGTGTGTGACCCAAGGCCGATATTGGACTTGGCTCCGCTGACGTCATTGGAAAGACCGGATTTAGCCATGACTTCCTGCCGCTCAAAAAAAAGCATTGCGGGATTTTGCTCGTTCCAGGGCATCCTGTTTTGTGGCTGGATGCGTCACTCAAACTTATGTTGGGGCAGTTGCGTCTGTATACCGCTACACAAGTACAGATTTCTGAGAAGTTTGAAGGGGGTAAATGCTTCGCTTGCCGGCTTACACAATAACACCTGCGTATCGCTTTTGTCTCACTGTTTCTCAACATCGTGCTGTTGCATGGAAAATAATGTTGCAATGCGTTGTTATAATGGAATGAATTTTGTTACCCAATAATTTTCACAACTTCTTTTTACAAGCCGCACCAAAATGAAAGAAATAAAAATGTACTTGCCCCATACGGTAAAAATAAAACCACCCAAAAATTGACCCGCTACAATACCCCCTCGATGAGAATTCTGCTGTTCACAACAGAAGAAATCTCATCGACAAACCCCGAAGAGGACCGGTGAGGAACTGGTGCCACCAACCCCCTGGTTCTTACTACTTATGGGTACACTACCCCCCTGGCTCAGCGACTATGGACTCATCTGAACGAGATCACTGGACTTCTCCGTAAGAGATCCCAACACCGAGAAATCGAACAGCCTCGTACCACAGAGCACCTCACCTTCTAACATGCTACCCCCCAAAATCCTCAACCCCTGGCTAAAATTATTCCAGCTCCTCCGCCGATATGGATCCCCTTTTATGAAAGCTGGGCTGCCTTTAGCAAATACTGGGCTCACACATACTCACATTTCCTGTTACATTGTGAAATTGAAAAATTACAGAAATTCTTTAAAATTGACAAAAGTTTTAAAAAATTCAAAGTTCAAAAAAATTCTCTTCATTTGTGCACTAGATAAAGTTTATAATGCACTAGATAATCTAGTTTCCTTTTGAATGACTTGAATTAAGAGTTTTCTCTACTTGAACAAATCCTTAACCTAACATGTCTTAGTCTAACAATACAGTTCAATGCAAGAAATCAGTAAACTAAACAATCAACAAAACATGGTAAATACACACATAATAAAACAATCCCTACCTAAAATATGCGTTCGCTGGCAGGCGAAAAATCAATTTTTTTTTTTTTCAAAAATTCAAATTCCCCAAAAATTTTAAAATTCAAAAAAAAATTTAAATTTATTTAAAGGTTTCATTTATATTTAGAAATTATTCAAAACTGGTTTAAAGTGATTAAATAAACAAATAAAATTAATTCCCTACTATACAAGCTCAGTAGGTGTATGACCTCATCAGCTGATCGAAACCAGGTCAAGTCCAAAACCCCTTGACCTACATATGTTATGTATGATTTCTATCTAAAACACATTTGACATCTGTAATATCCTAACTTGAAATACAAAACATAATAAAATAAAACATTTAAAACAAACAAAATAATAATAAACATATAAATAATAAACAAACTGACATTTAAATTATTTAAAATAAACAATTCTTACTTGTATCTGGTTTTCCAAATTTTATCAAAATTCTGTCACTGGTTGAAAAAATGAACAATTGTATATCTTTCTCATAAATCTCTCTTTTTACTTAACAGTCTTACGTTCATCTACTGTGGGTGATGTAAATCATTTATTCTCATTTACTGTATTAGATCTGTATGCATACATAAACTTTACTCTCCCTATGGCTCTAATATTAATCAACTTCAATTATCATGACACCCATCTCTATCAAAATCTCTACTAATCAAGACACTCTAAGCCCCAACTTATCATTAAACTCCATTCTCCACCTTCTCTACATATATAAAAAAAAACTCTCTAACCCTTTGTACATAGGATACGTGTTTCCCTTACCCAAAACTCAATTCCCTTATTTGGCCCCTGGATTTTACCTAAGGCGGCCCCTTCCCCACTAAAATCTATCCCTATCCCGTCCCAACCCTTGTTGCGGACTCCCACATGACACTACCCCCTAATACAAAATTGCCATCCCCAAAAATCTCAATCTCATTACCTCACTACGAATACAACAAAATAACCTCATTAATTATAAACATAAATATATCACTCAAAATCTACATAAAGTCTTCATTACAACTGTGTCAACATCAATATTTCTCAAGATTCTATTACATTACATTAACTCAAAAACAACATTACATCATATTCATCTCTACTATTTCAACTTCAACTTTGATTTCAACTTGGACAGATATATGTGTCCCATAAAATATTTATCACCCAGAAAAAACTATCGCTTATTAACTTTCACAAAGCGTTACTTTATTTCTCATTGTAGCAAATTATTTTTATCATCACTTTAAAATATCTGTAATACATCAAACATTACATTGAACATCAATTACTTAAAACATTTATCACTAATGTACCAGTGACGTTATTGCTGATCAGCTGAATATCCTAACATGATTAAAACACATCTCAAATTGAACAAACTACATGAAATACATTATCAATACTTACTTCTATCATGTTGATTGCCTGCCAGGCGTTTACTTATTGGCTTACAAAAAAATATACATATAATGAAAACACATATTCTTATCAATGCTTATCTAACAGACAACCATAAAATAATACACTTAAAATTGTAGCATGAACACCCTTTTTTTATTTTTTATTTTTATTTTTTTTTTATTTTTTTTTTATTTTATTTTTTTATATCTAAGCAGCTAGTTACCTGAACAGAGCACAAGCAGTTTTATTTGATCAAACTTTGAATAAAAAAATGTTATGTTATAAAATTTACATTCGTGACTCCTTGAGTCACCTCCCAGCCACACACACTATTTCAAATTATGGTGGACTGTGGCGCCCATTCGCTTCCACAGAGACGGTATATTTTGGAGTAGGGTTTTACCTCTCCGTGTCTCTGCTTCCGCTATTAAGTTTTAAAGTAGTGAACATCATCATGTTCTTGTTCTATAATCGTACACCCTTAAAACGGTTCTACCACCGGTCTTGCTACCCCCAAGGCGGGCAGAGTGGCAGCCGCTGTTCCATAGTTCCGGGAGGATTTCCTCTAAGTTCTCCTCCCATTGAATTTCAAATATATACCAATTTCAAGTCAGCTATGGTCAAGGGACTTGGTATGGCCATAGCTGGCCGCTAGCCAAAACCACGGTTAGTGCTGGTAAGGCAGTAACCGCCCGAAAAGTCGAGGAAATCTAACTTTAATTTAATTGCCTGTTACACATCACTACTATGTGCGACACGGTAGTTGGCAGTGTGTACACTTTAATTTACACTGATAAGGTGTGCCGCACATTTATCGCCCTTTTGGCCTCCGATGGAGGTAACACTCACTGTTACCCCCAACCCATTTCGCTATCTAAGAGAGCACAGGCCACCCCCTCAATAGCCACTTAATAGCTAATTAATTACTTAACAATTGAAAATTAAACTTTCTACAAATACAGTTCCACACTCCATTGTTTTATCACTTCCTTGAGCACCAAACTACCCCCCAAAATATCCCCACTTCTTGTATTGACAACAAGTTTTTATGTTTTGCTATACATCATTTCAAAACGTTCCCATGCTCACTGATACTGACTCTTGAGAATTGTTTTTGGTCACTTAATTCTAAAATTTATTTAATTTTGAAATTATATGCATCCCATTTTTTTTTTTTTTTTTTTTTGAAAAAAAATTTAAATTCAAAACTTTAAGTTTATTGTTAAAAATCATTGTTCCTATTAATTTGAATACCCAATTAATTTAATGGTATTTAATTTTTCAAACTCTGGGTTACAATAATTACCTCATTATTTTTTAGCAAAAAATTTTCTTTAATTCTTTTATGTCACAATAGGGTTTTGCTCAAGATAATAATTCAGCAGACTACAACATTTCTTGTTGTGGCCACCAAGCATGGCCACAGACTTGAGTCACAATGTACCACTACAACACACCTGTTTACTGTTTACATAAACACAGTTGTGTGCCAGACATGTTTTCATAAACAACAGTTATAAACATTCTCCGTTTCAGCTTTCATAGACTAAACACTCTGGTTACATCATATACTGACATATCTGCTTACTACACTTTTCAAATTTTATAAATCTTTTAGATAACATATTTGTCTCTTACATTTTTATTTTATGAAGTTAATGCATCAATATGTAAAATTACAATTTCCATTTGCAGTTGGAATTTACACAGCACTAACATTGACAATATTACGTTACTCCAGGGGCGGTTACAATTCTATTTCATCTCTTAGTACATTCAAAACAATTTCCATGACTTTGATTACAGTTTCAAAATGATTCTGCGTGATTAAATGTTTCAATTTTTCTTAATATTTCAATAAGTTTTACAAACATGACATCATTGGTTCTGATCTCACTTTAAATTCCTCCACAATCACATGCTTAATACCATTATCCCCTACTCATAACCTAACATAGCAGGTACCACAAAATAATAATTAAACCCTTTGGTTACAACTTTTACGGTGAAATATTTTCCAAAATTATTTACTTACTTATTATAATATTTATACTTATTATTTTTTCTTAATTACCTGTAAATAGGTTGTGCTTTACTTGTACAGAATAATCGTCTATAGAGATGCGATTGAAAACGAACAGAACCCAACTCCAATGAATATAATAAACTACCCTCCACTTTTTTTTTTTTTTTTTTTCAAACCACAACCACTAATTTACCACCCCATCTCTATAGGCGATAATCCTATTAAACTATACAGAAACTTATTATCTAGTTTGTCTACTCAGCCACAAAACTTCTCCACTACCTACCTAATTAAGGGATGAGTTTACAATTCATAAATAACGCCAGTTTCTTTAATTTTGAGGATTACCCTAATGTAGTATTTGGAATTAAGGTAATCAAATGGTTCCAAAAAGTGTGCCAATTTGTGTAACTATTGTTTATGTGTTTACTCTAAGGGGAGGGTTAGGGAAATCGGGAAGATAAAAGGGATAGGGATTATTACAGGGTCAAGAACTAGGACTAAAGGTAGGGGACAAAGCTTCCTCCGAAAATAAGGGTAAATGGAGAAAACCAAGGCTTGCGTGGGCAGGGGCGCGTCCCTGAAATAGATGAACCCCACTGGGACAAGTGGGGAACACCTATCCGCTACCACTAACTGTTTTATATTATCCATAGTTATTTATAATTATTTAACTATAGGTTTATTATAGTGGTTTAGTTATATTTGATTACAGGATTTAATGTATTGTTTTGTTTATTATTATTTCATTTTGACCAATACCTTCTTAAGTTGGTGGCGTTATGGGTACCCACTATTTCCCCCGTTGTTTGGTTTCGTAAAACATAAGCATTATCCATTTTAATGTCAACAACCTCATACGGTCCTTCATACAACAAAAAGAATTTTTTGATCTCTTTATCTTGTGCACTAGATAAATCATGTCGTCTCACTAATACTAGCTGCCCTATCTCATATTTGACCCACTTACCTTGGCCATCATGCTTTTGTTTTCTCTTCTCTCCCTTGGTGAGCAGGCTCTCGTTGGCAAGTCGTATTTTTACATCTTTGTCCAAGACTCTTTCTTCCGGTGGATATTCAAAAAGTTGTTCCAATATTCTGGGTGGACGGCTTCCCTTGATTAGTTCGTACGGTGTAAATCCTGTAGAACCATGGGTGGTGCTGTTTAACCATTCCTCCACCTTCTTCACATACAACGGCCACTCTGTATGTTTGGAGTGACAATACGCCCTGAATATTCGGGCGATTTCTCGCATCACCCGCTCTGCCTGGTTCGACTGTGGATGGTAAACTGCCGTGTGTTTAGGTATGATGCCTTCCCAGCCAAGAGTCTGTCTCCACTTGCCGCTGATGAACTGCGGTCGATGATCAGATAAAATTACCTTCGGCTTCCCTACGTTGATCATGTAGTCCTTGGTGATCTTCTCGCTGAGTACTTTGCTAGTAGCTCTCTTTACACTGTATAACCTAACAAACTTGGTAAAAGTATCCAACACAACAAAAATATATATCACTCCTCCTCTACCTTTAGGCAATGGCCCATACAAATCTACCGCAACTAAATCGAAAGGTCTTTCTACTTTAATATACTTCATTTCACCTTCAACCCTGTAATTTACTGCTTTAGACTTTTGACACAGATCGCAAACTCTTAATACTCTTATAACTCTCTTCTCCATATTTTTAAAGACACAAGATTCTTTTAATATATTTGCACATTTTTTCGCCCCAAAATGACCATATCTTATGTGACAATCCCAAATAATTCTATCTACTAATTCATCGGGTATCATTAACCTCCAATCCCGTTCACCCCCTTCTACTTTCTTAAACAAGATTCCCTTATGTATCTGGAAATGTGTATTATACTCTGAACCATTAATATCTGCTTCTAAACTAGTTATTATCTTACCCAATTTATTTTCTGATCTTTGTCTGTCTTTAATTTCCCTTAAGTCCTCCCCAAAAATTCTATCTTCCCTGGTCAATCGAAAAATTTCTATTTCTTTAAGATCTCTACCTGTCTTATTATCTATAGTGTCTACCCTGGACAAAGTGTCCGGTACTTTATTATCTGACCCCTTAATATACTCCCAAGAAAAATTGTACTCTTGTAAAGCTAGTACCCACCTGGTTAATCTGCTATGCGTCAGCTTACATGTATTTAGGAATGATAAGGCCTTATGGTCGGTCCTGATGACGGTGTCGTTTCCTAGCAGGTAAGTGCGGAATTTCTTCACAGCAAAGACGATGCTCAGCAATTCCTTTTCGGTGGTAGTATAATTTTTCTCTGCTGCCAATAAGGTTCTGCTGGCGAAAGCGATGGTCCTGTGCTCCTGATCCTCCCCCTCCTGGTAAAGCTCTGCGCCGAGGGCTATGTTGCTGGCATCTGTCTGTAAATAAAACTTTCTCTGAAAATCGGGGTGATTCATCATTATTGTGTCTATAAATTTCTCTTTAATTTCATTGAAAATAGTTCTCTCCTCCTCTCCCCATTTCCATTGTTTATTCTTTTGTAAAACAGCACTTAACTTAGAGGTAATATGTGCATAATTTCTCTGGAATTTTCTATAAAAATTGCATAATCCTAGAAAACTCTGCAACTGTTTAATATTTTTTGGTTCTGGAAAACGTATGATAGCTTCTACTTTGTCTGGGTTTGCTAAAATTCCTTCAGGAGTTATAATGAAGCCCAAAAAATGTATTTTGGTTTGTAAAAATTTTGACTTATTCCAATTAACAGTTAATCCACCCTGTCGTAATTTATTTAAAACATACTCTATGTGTTCTACGTGTTCAGGGAATGTTCTTGATGCTATTAGTATATCGTCAACATATACAGTCAAAAAATCTAAATCTTTCGGTTGTAATATCATGTCTAGACACTTAATAAAGCTTGCTACACTAGTGTTAAGCCCGAATGGCAGGCGTTTAAATTGATAATTTTTTCCATTGAACAGGAATGCAGTAAACTTACGGCTTTCTGGCGCTAATGGGACTTGCCAGTAGCCCGCCGTTAAATCTAAGGACGTCATATATCTGACCCCACTAAACTTTTGAAAAATTTCGTTCATGGCTTCCGGTGATTCCTGGTCAGGTATTATAATCTGATTAATTTTTCTACCATCTAAACACAATCTTACCTTTCCATCCTTTTTGATGACCACTACCAATGGATTCGAGTAAGGCGATATAGAGCTTTCGATGATGTCCCCGTCCATCATGCGGTCCAGCTCTTCTTGAACGGCTCTCCTCTTTGAAAATGGCACTGGGTAACTTCTCTGCATGTAGGGTGCGTGCTCTCGTATCTTCAACTCGCATACATAGTCCCTGGCTTTTCCAGGCAACTCAGCAAATACATCTCTGAAATGTTCAATAACCGCCCACAACTCCTGTCGTTGGGGACCCCCTACAACTCCACCCTCATTAAAAAATTTCTCTGCCCTATTTTCCCATACTCTATAATCATTCTCCCTACTCTCTCTCTCTTGACACACATTCACTCTTGTTTCTATCATTCCCTCGCCTACTCGGTTTTGTATCATCTTTACACTCGCAACTCTAGCCTTATCTAACACCCTCTTAAACTCTACCCTGATTGGTTCATGCCCCTTATTAAATTCCACTATTCTCTGGTTAAAATCAATTACTGCTTTATTTCTCTCCAAAAAATCATTTCCCAGAATTATATCTAAATTCAAACCCTTAACTACTAGAAAAGTATTTTCAAATTCTATTCCATTAATGTATACATTTAATTGAACTTGTTTAGTGACTCGTTTACTTCGTACTCCCGTCACCCCCACTACTGTTACTCCCGCTACTGGTAATGATGGAATATTCTTATTTACCCTTTGTAATTCACCCAGTACATTTTATGAAACTACTGATATCTCGCTACCCGTATCAATCAATGTTTTGTAATCCTTACCTTCTACGGTTATGGATACCTCCGTCAGTCCGGTTTTGGTTTCTGTCATTTGTGCATCGTCCTCCTCCAGTAACTCCTCCACCATGTCTCTGATAATTATGTTGCTGCGGTAGTTATGCTCCTCTTGGACCCCCAGGTTCTCCTCCGACAATGGGTGGGCCCGGTTCTCCATTGTCTCCGCTAGTTTCCCGTGGATGGACCCGCTACCGCCTGGTTGTATCCACCTCTGCCTCTATTTCCGCCTCCGTTTCCTCTCGGTGCTCCTCTGGCGTTCTCGCCTCCTCTCTGCGGTTGACTCTGTTGCTGGTGCGTTCTCTCACTGCGTTGACATTCTCTCGGTTTGTGACATCTAAAACAAGTTGTTCTTATAGCATAGTTTTCAACACTACAATCGGCACATCGCCAACCCTCACCTCGATTATCATTATTTCCCCCTCTCGTCCCTCGGTGAAAATTTGGTATTCCCCGAGATTGGTTGTGATTAACATTCATATGTGTTGTTGGTGTGTTTATTCGCCTACTCATATCACGTTCCCGTATATTCTGAAAAATGTCCAATATTTTTTCTAGTTCCGTGATCTCTAGAATTTCACGCGTCATTAGCGTAATCTGTATTTCTCTGGGCAAATGCTTACTTATATGTCGGACGAACGATCTAAATGGTAACGGTGGCTCTAAATACTTGGCCTCATTGTATAATCGCATTACATACATAGTTACGTTGCTCCCTTGGGTTCCAAAATTACCTGGTCCCATAATTTTACTTCGCAATATTTCTTGTTCCTCCTCCGACCAATATTTTTCTCTAAATGCCGTCTCAAAACACTGATAGTTTACCCAGTCTACTTTATGTACCTCCGCCCATACCGCGGAATTCCCTCTAAAACACTTCATTATTTTTAACAGTTGTACTTGCCAGCTACTTCTACAAAACTGATTGAATTCTTTGACTCTATTTAAAAACTGCATAGGGTGTACCCCCCTGTTTTCACAATTAAACAACTCTAAATCAATATCACTATTCACATCTTTAGTAATGACTATTTGTTCAGTGACGCTATTAAGTTTTTCGTTTATAGCTAAATTCAATTCGTCTTTAACATTAACTATACTCTGTTCAATTGATGCAAATATATTGTTATTTAAACTCTCAATTTGTACATGACGCTTATCCATAGTATTCACTGTATTTTGTATAGCTTGTATCTCTGTTTTACAATTACCTTCTATTTCATAGATTTCATAGTCTATTTTATTGTGGTGTTCATCAATAGTTTGACTAATTTTTTCAACTGTCATTACTACGCTACTCAACTTGCATTCAGTTTCAATATTACATTTATTAATTTTAGATTCTATATCATTGTTATACTCATTCATTGAATTTATTAATATTTCATTATTTTCATTGATTTGCTTCTCAGCTCTACATATCTGTCTATCTATTTCATTAAAGTTAGCATCTATCTTTTGTATTGAGTCATCTAACTTGGTCTCTACTTGGTTAATTTTGTTAGTAAATTCTACTTTGGTATTTTCACAATATTTATTAATTTCTTGTATCTCACTTTTCAACTCGTCTTTCTGTTCATCTAATTTATTATAGATTTGGTTTTTTAATTCATCCAAACTATTCTTTTGAATATCGAATTTTCTGTTCTGAACTTCAAACTTTGCATTAAAATCGCTACTTTGTCTATCAAATTTATCGTTCATTTTATTGTATTTGACATTGGAATCAATTTGTTGCTCTTTATAATTGCTATTTATATTTTCAGACATGGTTTTCATTAGATTAAACAGATCGTCCATCGACAACTCTTTGGTTCGTGTTGTCGACGGAGTAGATTGCGCTGCTATGTTTCCATCAGTGAAGCCGACTTCTTTACTATCAATTCTACTTTCCCTATCTAATTTCGGGGTTACTTGAATCCCTGAATCTTCATTTACTTTACTTTGATCTGTTATACTTATTTCTGCTTCACTCTGACTCACACTTGTAGTCGAGTGTGCTTCAAAATTACTAATGTTTGAGTCGTCGAAAACTTCGACACTCATTTTATTTACGTTATTTTCGTTATCTGACATTTTGTGTTATTGATATACTTAAATTAAATAAATTGCTTAAATGGATTAATGAAATGAATACTGTAACTACTTAAATTTTGTAATATACTGTTAGGTTACTAAGCTAACCCAGAACATGTTTGTATCTCTGTAGATGCGGAATTTTAATTAAATATAATTACAATTCGTGCCTGTTTCGTGGCGCCAAATGTGACGTACTAGTCCCTGTAATTCGAGCGCAAATTGTGACGTACTAATCGATCACATTTATTATTATTACCAAATTTCAGATTAGCTTTTACTTACCGGTATGATAGCTCTTACAGGGTCACAAGGTTCGATCACATGTACCTAGATACAAACATGGACTATGGGTTACGCAAAGCACTGACACAACTCATTTATGAAGAGAATTAATATTTATTATTATGTAATCTTAAATGCTTGTAATCTCATGAAGATCCATTTGGATACATATTTTCAAAGTGGTGCAACACTAGCATAACACTTATAAACTACAGCTTACCTTATCTTTGATACTTACACGTTGATTTTAACAAATACAGAAAACAATTAAAGAACACACACAAAAGATAGCCCAGCTTTGCCACTCTCACATACACGCATTATTTATAATTTATAAAACCCTTAACATTTTATATGACTCAAATTCCCCCTTCGTCGGCCACGCGGTCCCCACTCACACGCATTGTCCGAACGGTTTTTTATTGTCCGAAATAGAAAAAGAAAAGAAAATTCTCGATTAAGGCCCTCTTGATAGATTGACCTCGATCATATGACACTTCAACTGATTAATCCACTCTTTAACTTGTTAAATTACAACTTTTTTGACGAGCCTACTGAGGCCCAGTCCGGTACCTGGAACTGTTACTCGTAGACTGCCCTTGGAACTGGTAATGTAACAGTTACATCTTCCTTTCTCTGACGGGAAGCTGTTGTTCACGGCCACTATTGTTTCGTCGCTCATTGCTCATTTGCTGAGAGGTAACCATTTTATGTGTGGAATAAAGCTGGTATGTGTGTGTGACCCAAGGCCGATATTGGACTTGGCTCCGCTGACGTCATTGGAAAGACCGGATTTAGCCATGACTTCCTACCGCTAAAAAAAAACGCATTGCGGGATTTTGCTCGTTCCAGGGCATCCTGTTTTGTGGCTGGATGCGTCACTCAAACTTATGTTGGGGCAGTTGCGTCTGTATGCCGCTACACAAGTACAGATTTCTGAGAAGTTTGAAGGGGGTAAATGCTTCGCTTGCCGGCTTACACAATAACACCTGCGTATCGCTTTTGTCTCACTGTTTCTCAACATCGTGCTGTTGCATGGAAAATAATGTTGCAATGCGTTGTTATAATGGAATGAATTTTGTTACCCAATAATTTTCACAACTTCTTTTTACAAGCCGCACCAAAATGAAAGAAATAAAAATGTACTTGCCCCATACGGTAAAAATAAAACCACCCAAAAATTGACCCGCTACAACTGCGACACACTTGAGTTATGTTTCTTTGAATTTAATTATTAATCATTAGTTTTCTAATTATCGATTATTATTGTATCATTTAATTATCATGGATTGTTTGCTCCAGACATTTATTCTTGTTATGTGTTTATAAATAGTTCCTCCATTATTCATGCAATGCAAACTGTTATAAAATAGAGGAAGTTAAAGTCAGAATTATAATACTCATAATTTAGGGAGGTTGGCATGCCATTGTTATATTTGTAGAAAATACTTTGAAATATTTCATGTAATTACTCCGCCGAGTGACTGCAAATACTGTGACACTTTTTGTGACTTAAACCATTATGTGAAATTTAAAGAAAGAGCTGAATGGAACTCTTATAAAAAAAAAGAAAGATTGTAAACTATTGTTAAAAAAAAAAAGACTTAAATAAATCTTGTTACTGTTACTGTTGATCAGCTGTTTTCTTGCAAGACCTGTCACTATGGCTCAGCACATTTTATTTCCAATCTAGGCCACTTGCCTAGTCCTAAATATTAAGTTACGCCTCCCCCAGGAAAAAAAAAATATATTTTTTTTTTGTGATTAGAAAAGGTGGGTGGAAAAATATTCTGGGTACAAGGGGGCGTTTCAATGTCAGTTCTTCAAAGTACAGGTGGGAGCATTCCAATTACAGTACTAAGCCAGTGAATAACAACTCCACCAGTTTTAGATACATTCTATATCAATGTAAAGACATGTTCTTAAGGGTTCCAGAAGCCCAGTTTTCTTTTCAATGACATTGTACTTAAACTTTTCATATAATTTAAATTTGTAATGTATAACTAGGATTCAATCTTTTGAAGGCTGTACTTAAATTTTTCACACAATTTAAATTTGTAATGTATAACTAGGATTCAATCTTTTGAAGGCTGTACTTAAACTTTTCACACAATTTAAATTTGTAATGTATAACTAGAATTCAATCTTTTGAAGGCTGTAACTAAAATAACACTAATAACAATTGTTACTGGTTACATGAGTGTTTTATTGCGAGTCCTGCCACTCTGGGCTCCAGCACATTTCACTCCATCTAAGCCAAGCGGTCTAGTTTTAAATTTTACGTGACGGCCTAAGTGGGCCATTACTAATGTTCAGGGTCCCCTAACAAAGCAAGAGAAAGGGGTGAAGACAAAAGGCAGAGCAAGCTCCCTGAATTCACCAAACAAGAAAACACTCAACAACATTGATACCAAAAAAAATTACCATAATTATACAACACACAATACAATATAACACTCGAATAAATACAATAACATGACACCCAATAAACAAGTATATTTCATTAAATCATCCGTTAATGAATTGCCAAAATTCAGAGAATTTTATAAAATCAAGGATTATTTGAAATCCATCTCAAGGTCCACAACGAGGGTGCATGGTCCGACCATCACCGCATTCTCAAAAAAATTAATTTATATATATATATATATTTCAATCACTTTCTGCTACAGTCCGTTTCTTGATGTATATAATACTATAATATTTATGACTAAATTTACCTCAAGATCATGGCGAAGGCTGAAGATGGGAGAACAAGATCTCCCGAAACATATTCCTAAAGGAAAAAAGTATATCTTGAGGTAAATTTAGTCATAAATATTATAGTAATATATATATATATATATTGCGACAATACAAGCATATGCTGTAATATGCATGTATTAAATAAGAGAAATATTTAAATTAATTTTATTAATATGTAATAGACTAGCAGGGGTGAAATTGGAAGCTGAATTATAAACAGGAATCAACAGGAACATCACGCGATTGCCGCTGAGAGTGTGTACACAAGTAAATAGTGTGTGCGTGAAGCCTGTTCAAGCCTGAAAGTTTGCAATCTCACCCCAAATAGATGCTAAATTAAAGTTTTATTTAATTATAAGCAAACTGTAAATATTAGAAAGAGTGTAAATACTTCTAAATATGCATAAAAATCAGACACGTGTGCAGTGCGAATTCTATGTAATTATGACGTTCAGTGCGAATCTGTGCGATTTTTAGAGCATAGTAATTACACTAATGATGCGATCATTATGATAATTATGTATAATATGTGTAATTAAATTAGACAATGTTAGATCACCTTGAAATCCGCACTAGACATTGCAGTTGGCAAAAATGTGCGAATATGTGAAATTGGACGAGAGTGGGGGAACAGACGCTGTGGACAGCTTCTGACCTGCAGAATTCTGTGCCAACAGGTGTGGTTTTTTTGGTGAATATAAATACGAGCCCAGGAGAGCCAAATTTACTCTTCAATCAGTTTTCAATTGCAACGGTACGCTATGTCCGTCAGAGACGCGAAATTTTAATTACTTCAGACATAATCTTAGTACGTAGGCTTTCACGGCCGGTGTCATTATGATTAACTAAAACTTCTGGGCTGAAAGGCCATGGTCGAGTGCTTGATCTACTGTAGCTAAACGTTTCGGCCACACCACCGGTGGCCATCTTCAGTAGCAAAAAATGTGTTCGAATAGATGACACGCCAAACACGTCTCCCAATGAACTGGGAACAAGCAACAGTGAGTTCAGGCTACGTTGTCTCTATTTATAACTTTTTGGCCGCTTAAGGTGTATCAGTCTGCTGTGTTCCTTGGCCTTTTTACTTCGCTGTAGAGACTCGGGAACCGTTCCTAGGTTCCTACGACAGAGACAGATTTTTAACACGCCACAGGCCAATAGGATCTACAGGAGAACGGAAAATGCCATGCTGCGTGAGCGCATACACCACACGAGGAAAGAGTTGGCACTAAATGATCAGAACCTGTTGAAGCTGCACTTACATCTCAGCAGTTCCCTCCAACGACATGATTGGGAGATGTTGGATGGGCTCGCGTATAATGCTTTCGAGGCGTGTTATGCCAATACCAGCCAGAGACAGCGTGAAAAATTCGAGCGTTTTGGTTCCCAGAACATCAGGGGAAGAGTACAAGATCGTGACAGGATGGACAGGATGGTTGTGAATCTATCGAACCGCCAACTAACACCACACGAGACCTCGGTGTTAGCCAAAGGTGAGAAGTTTGCGGTTACCCTGAAGACAGTACCGGTGGAGGAAATAGTTGCGAGCGTGGAGGCAGGTATCCGAGGACTACCCCGAGACCAGGCAGATGAAATACGATTGGAAGCTTCTAGGGCCCTTAGAAGGGCCGCTCCGCCAAAATGCAATCTTCTGTCGGCGGAGTTGCGAACCTTGAGGGAATTGAGAAGGGATGACTCCATTGTCATTGTGCCGGCGGATAAGAGGAGCGCTACTGTGGTCTTGAACACCGAAGACTACCAGCGGAAGATTGAGGGTTTATTAGATCCGGCCACTTATCGGAGGCTGAACAAAGATCCGACTGCTACTGTTCTAAGAAAAATGGATTCTTTGGTTAAGCAATCTTCTCTGGCGTCTGATGTGAAGACGGCCGTCCGGTGTTCGGAGGCCCTTCCCCCTCGTCTCTATGGTTTACCGAAGATCCATAAGGAAGACGTTCCGCTGAGGCCCATCGTCAGTGCTATTGGCTCGCCTACGTACAACTTGGCAAAGCACCTCACTGGATTGCTCAAGCCGCACATCGGGCAGACGGATTCTTTCATCCGGGACTCTTCTGATTTCCTCCAGAGGATCCGGGAGTTGGTGCTGGAGCCTGACGACGTGATGGTGAGTTTTGATGTGGTCTCTCTTTTCACCATGGTCCCTGTTCAGGAGGTCTTGGGGTATATAGGTGACCTGTTCTCGGCGGACATCACTGCTTTGTTCCGGCAGGTCCTAACAACGACCTACTTCCAGTGGAATGGCGGCTTCTATGAACAGTTGGATGGCGTCGCGATGGGAAGTCCTCTCACCCCTGTGGTTGCAAACTTCTACATGGAGAAATTTGAAGAGTTGGCAATTTCATCTGCGCCTCTGAAGCCGAAGTGTTGGCTGCGGTATGTGGACGACACTTTCGTGGTCTGGAGCCATGGGGTTGAAGAGTTGGAACGCTTCCTTGGACATCTGAACGCTGTGCACCCGCACATACAGTTTACGATGGAGCGCGAGAGTGGTGATCAATTGGCTTTTTTGGATGTGTTGGTCCTGAAAAGGACCGATGGCAGCTTGGGACATAAAGTTTATAGGAAGCCAACGCACACCGACAGATATCTGCACAAGTCCTCCAATCATCATCCTAGGCAGAAGAGGGCGGTGCTGAAGACTGGTAGACCGGGCAAAAAGAATCTGTGAGCCCCGGTATCTCGAAGATGAGTTTCGGCATCTCGAGGAAGCACTGCAGTCCAACGGCTATTCTGCTGCGGAGGTTAGGAGGGCTGCCCGGCCGAGAAGATTTGGTACGCCGGACGAGTCGGTGTCACCTGAGGTTGTTGGCTCTGCTGTCTTGCCCTACATCCGTGGCGTGACTGACCGCATCGGCAAGTTGCTGAGTAAACGGGGTGTCAGGACGGTCTTCAAGCCAACCAAAAAGATCCAACAGTTCCTGCGACCAGTGAAAGACGCCAGGGATCCGCTCTCGTCGTGTGGGGTGTACAGTATTCCTTGTACGTGTGGCCAGGTCTACATAGGCACCATGAAGCGTAGTGTCCGGACGCGCCTCTCTGAACATCAGAGATACTGCCGTCTGGGCCAGCCGAAAAAGTCCGCAGTTGCTGAACACGCTCTTTCCCACGACGATCACCGGGTGATGTTTGATGAAGCCCGTGTGTTGTCTTCTGTCCGGGATTACTTCACTCGCCTGCATCTGGAGTCCATCCATATTCATAAGAATGCGCCCGTCGCTATGAACCGCCGAGGTGAAAGCATCGCCTTAAATAGTGTCTGGCATGGTTTATTTTCCATGGCCAATCAGAATCGAGAATGATGAGCTGGCTTCTCATTGGTCCGCGTGATACACCTTAAGCAGCCAAAAAGTTATAAATAGAGACAACGTAGCCTGAACTCACTGTTGCTTGTTCCCAGTTCATTGGGAGACGTGTTCGGCGTGTCATCTATTCGAACACATTTTTTGCTACTGAAGATGGCCACCGGTGGTGTGGCCGAAACGTTTAGCTACAGTAGATCAAGCACTCGACCACGGCCTTTCAGCCCGGAAGTTTTAGTTAATCATACTTCAGACATAGTTAGATGCTATGTCCAATATCGACAAGATCTTTTGTTTATAAACTGTAAAGTATAATGGACAATATGTTAGTTCAAGTAATAAAAAAAGAACAGTAACTAAAATTATCAGACGTCTACAAACAGTCTACAACTACAAACAACACTCTAGACAGATGGTGAGAGAACATCAAGCAGAGGAACGATACACAGAGCAATAGAGATGGTTTATATAACAACAGCAGCCAATTCAGAGCAACACGTCATTCCATTCTACAGCAACCTGATGGGACCATGAAGGACGAGTGACTGGAGGACAACCAGTGGAACCGGAAAACGCAAGAGGACATCCAGTAGGAGAGGACCGACAGATCACTGGAGGACATGGGAGAATCTGCAGAATTGAGGTGATGAAAAACCAATTTATAATTATAAAAGAATAAAGACATTGAAAGACATTAATAAAAAAATTTGTAAATTAAAGAAAAATTATGTAGCTAGAGATAAGAGAATGTAATTTAACTGTAATAAGAATTTTCTTTAATGATGACCAGGTAATTTAAAGATAATTTAAATCTTTGCTTGGAGAATTAACAATTGATTTAATAATTTAAATTTTGCATTGAAAGCATATAAAGTAAAGTAATTGGAAATGTAGAAGAAGACTAACGATTCAATTAGTTTCTTTAAAATGATTATAAAGCCGTAAGATGTATGTCAAGTATAGAATAATAATTTAAATAAGAACAAATTTATAAAGCGCACATTCAGACTGAGTAGTCGAGAATTTATAGTATAACGAAGAAATGTTTAACATAGAATTGCTAATATAAGACATAAGATATAAAATCAAATTTTATGATGAGTGTACGGCAACAAAGAAACATTGAAACAATAAATAATGAATATTTTATGGCGGAGTAAATAGTATTATTATATTATTTTTTTTTTTATGTTTTTTGTTTGAATAAAGAAATGAAGACATATTACGATTCCTAAAAGGACTACTCTTATTATGATTACACCTGAACTCCAATTATAAATATACGGTATCAGTAATGTTGTATGAATGTAAACACAGCACAAATTAATTTACTATTGTATCGTCGTATAAATTTTGGCGCTCCAAATCGTGGGGCTCCACAAATTTAAATTACATTATATAATTTGTTATGTTGTTTTATATATATATAGTTCAGGCTAACTTTCATATCGCGACCCACTAACTCAACAATTAAAATTAATACCCTCAGTACAATCACTTCAAAGAGATCATTAGATCACGTGGTACCACTCGAGATTTCAGATCAATCCCTAACAGGGTCGGACAGGTTATAACCAACTCCAACAAGGTCTGACAGAACCAGGAGTGTGACACCTGAAGAATATGAGGCGAGCCAATCCGGGATCAGCAGCCACCGAGACGTGACCAACTACGTGTTCGGAGCGAGCCAATCAGCGATCCCGGTTAGTGCATAAAACCGGGCCGGCAGAAAATTTTGAGCACTCTTCATTGCCACGCCATCGGACACACTTCAACTCCTCTCCTCTCTCAGACGACATCAAGGCGGAGTCAGCTGGAAGGAACAGCCGAAGAATAGAACCGCCGCCGTTCTTGCGTCTTCACACTCCCGTTCCGCACCAGCGATGGACGTCGCTGGGCCGGCAGCCGACTCTACAACCGATGCCAAAAGAAGAGGAGGACTGCAGTACGCCACGATCAGCAGGCGCAGCCGCCGAACATCTCAGCGCGGCACGACCAACATCAGCTTTCTCACCACCAGGTCCTTTTTAGGGCCACCAAAAACACTAGTGTACGATTGGCACCATTTGTTATGTGGCAAGCCTTTTGTCCGGTGACAAGTGGCGCCCAACGTGGGGCCCCGATCATCTTGTGGATGCAAGATCCAGCCATGCCAGTGAGCTACCAGCCGGCACACCAATCAACATGGCGCCCAACAGATACCTCTACAAGATCCGGAGAAGAGCAGTAGGCTGCCTACCAGAGAGCATTCAAGACCCGGGGGAGTTGTGGCAACAGCGATTCATTACGTCTGCTCTCCGGTACCAGCGACACGGCGCGTGACACCTGAAGAATACGAGGCGAGCCAATCCGGGATCAGCAGCCGCCGAGACGTGACCAACTACGTGTTCGGAGCAAGCCAATCAGCGATCCTGGTTAGTGCATAAAACCTGGGCTGGCAGAAAATTTTGAGCACTCTTCATCGCCACGCCATCGGACGCACTTCAACTCCTCTCCTCTCTCGGACGACATCAAGGCTTAGTCAGCCGGAAGGAACAGCCGAAGAATAGAACCGCCGTCGTTCTTGCGTCTTCGCACTCCCGTTCCGCGCCAGTGATGGACGTCGCTGGGCTGGCAGCCGACTCTACAACCGATGCCGAAAGAAGAGGAGGACTCCAGTACGTCATGATCAGCGGGCACAGCCGCCGAACATCTCAGCGCGGCATGACCAACATCAGCTTTCTCGCCACCAGGTCCTTTTTAGGGCCACCAAAAACACTAGTGTACGATTGGCGCCATTTGTCATGTGGCAAGCCTTTTGTCCGGTGACAAGGCGTAGGATTCCTGAACCTGATGGCTTCGGGGAGCTTCGCGCTACCCTGCTCTGCAGATGGTGATAGATGTCAGTGTCACCATCTTCACATCCCCTTTCTCCCGGCTGGGCGGGGACCATGAAACGTCTTTACTAAATCACAAAGTCGTGTTAAGATACAAGTAGTTACGTATGGATTATGAACTCCCCTGGACCATCAGATCAGCACACCTCGTTGGAAGTTGAAGACGAAATGAGAAAGAACTGCTTGTTCAGCGAACCCACATGGTACAGAAAATTCAACTTGTTTCGAATTGTCGAACAGCTGACAAGGTTGACTGGCTTACTAGATCACATCGCCGTTCACGGTCGCGGCTTACTGATCAAGTCAGCTTTCCCACCCAGCGGCCATGCTCTTTGGTAGCACGGCGTTCAAATCACGCCACGAAAATTCAAACCCCAGCACAGGCATGATTCCAGCAAAACTAGTGGTTGAGCGGAAATTCGTATTCCTGAGAACTTGACTTTCGGATCAACTGACACTGAATTTGGAAATCTGCAGAATTATTCTTTGCAAGTAGAATAACTGCCTAGATCGCCTGGGCAAGTATTACTTCAGAGTCACTTTGTCAGTTTGGGACAAACAGGCTTAAGGAGGGGGCAGTGCTGCAAAATTATGTAATGCTCTCGAAAAGTCAACAGGTGCAGTTACATGAAAGTTCTGCATGTTTCTTTGCTAGCCGAACAGGCACAGTGTGTGTGTGTCAAGCAAGGCTTTGTAGTAAAGTACCTTCCAGACTGTTTGAGTGCTTCTTAATTACACAAATTATGCTGGCACATCACCAAAACAATGGAAAATTATTCTGGAACATGTGCAGGATCTATAAAAGCAACAGTGGCTGGCTTAGACGTTAGTTACAGCAGGCAATTTCTTTAGTGCGCAAGTGTTCTGATTAGTGGAAAGTGATTATTATGTTATAATTAGTGCAGAACTCTTAATAGTTGATATTATTATTGTGTGGACAAATTTAACTTGAATTACTATATGAGAGTACTTTGTTGATTTCACAATTTTACTGGTGACTAATTAAAGCTGGTAATTAGTGACTTCATTGGTGTCTGTATTTTGTTTCTACTGTACAATGTGAGGACCCGTGAGACCATTGTAACAATATCTATTTTTATAAATATTTTGAAATATACATTTATCAAAATCATCAACAAAAACATTCCCAATACCATGCCTTATGAATTTAAAATATCTTCTGTCTTTTCATAGTAATGTGCAACTCATGTTTCTACAAATATAATGTTCACAATCAGAATGATCACTGTTGCACACCACTATATAAAAATTATCCCGATTAGCGCTTTCAAGCCTCACAGCCCATCGTCAGATCGGAATAGCTATATATAGTGGTGTGCAACAGTGATCATTCTGATTGTGATTTCAACCACTAACACAAATTTCTTCATTAAATATAATGTTGTCATTTTTTGTGCAACTCCCATTCATGTCATCACATGCATTTCTTGATTACATTACATATTACTTAACATACTTCATGATAAACCACATTTTTTTTTTTACAATTTCTCTGTTGAACTCCAGTCTCTTCACCCATTCATTATTCAGGTAAACACACAAAGGTATTATCATGCATACACAAACTTACTAAATCCCAGATACTAAACAAGGAAACATTATATTTATAAACAAATCCATGGCTTATTTCTATAGTGGTACAACTCAAAAATTGTCGATTTTAAGTTTTATACATCAAATTAATCTGCATTTCATGCTCTTTATAGTTCTAATAAAATATGTCTACAAATTTCTTTAAAAGCAAATAAGGCTTTTCAGAATTTTGTTTGATTTCACTATTGATTTAGTTCTTTACAGCTGCAAGTGAGACGCAGCAGTATTGTGTTAGATACAGTTACATTTGTTTGTAACTATACTGCTACAAGTCAAAATAGTGCAGTATAGAACTGTAAATAGTTGTTTATTTAACCACACGAGGCAGCAGTGTAGTGGTTTTTGTTTATGGTGTGGGTTGATTGCAGTGGCGGCTCGTGGCTTCGAGGATTGGTGAAGCAGAATCGGTGGCAGGTCCCTCCCCCATCATTTATGTGAATATGTTTCTTCCTGTTTTGGAATCATGAATAACATATGGAGACAAAAGAAAAGTATGTTAATAAAATTTACAAATAAAGTAGTTAAAAGTAGTAAGTACTTGCAGGCTGCATTTTATTTCTTGACACAAGGTCAATTCTCCTCTCTTTCAAATATGCAAACTTGTCGTTAATGTCATCATAAAATGGTTGTACATTAATTAATTCATTTAACAGTTCCTTTTCTATGGAAATTTTTGATAAGATAGTAAGTCTGTCCTCTGTCATTGTATTGCGCAGGTATGATTTTATTCTTTTTAAACAAGAAAAACTTCGTTCTACTGAAACGCTAGTGGATGGAATAGTTACTATTAAACGAAACAGTTTGTAAGCTTCTTTAAAGATGTTCCTGTTGTCAGCTAAAGGTTACATAAAATTTAGTGGTTCCATTTGTCTGTATTGCTTATCCTCATAAATAAGCTGTACCTAATTCGTTTTTCAGTCTTTGGAAATCGGTAAACAGATTAGGGTAGCACACCTTTAAGTTACTTAATGCATCCGTGGGAAAGTTTTCAGAATACGTTACGAACTTTGAAGTATCCATTAATGTAACAAACTGAAGCTTTTCCATATCATTAAAACATGTGGCTATTTGTACTGAAAGGTTATCTAAAATTTCATAATACAGAATTTTGTATTTTTCAAAAAGTTGATCTCGTGTGAGTGTAATTCTTTTCTGCCACTCATGGTATTCTGTAGGAACTGTTGTTTTTGAAGCAGCTAAATCGAAAATTTTCATAAATGCATCATCAGTTCTTTTGCTATTTATGAGTGTTTGCGTATTTTTAACTTGCGAGATACAGAAATTAATGTCAAATGACTTTTTTTGTAGCACATCAAAGAGAACATCCGTGGCTCCAAAAATATCATTAAAAACGACAACCAAAAGCATTAATTCAAAATCATTAAATTTATTTAAGAAGCCATCACTCTGCCTAATTGATGTTTGATCATAATTTGAATTGTTCACAATTTTAGTGATTACTTCTTTTAATGAATACTTCTTTTTAACGAATCCCATTCGTTATATTAGTATTCACAATTTTGGAATGAGACTTCCAAATATCCGACATTTCGAAAAGCTGTTGCAGCTTTGTTGTAGCACTAAGTTCAAACAATGCGCCATGCAGTGAACAAAAACCGCGTGTGGCACTACTTCTTTGATTTTTGCCTGAAGACCATTTTAATTCCCCTGACATGACGCTTGCACCATCAAGACGCTGTGCAATAAGTTTTGATTTATAGTCAAATTTTTTGAGGGACCTTGACACAACGTGAAACAGTGTGTCGGCAGTCCGACTGGAACTAACATCATAAAATCCCAAAAATCTTTCCACCAGCTTTCCTCTTGGAATAACATATCTAATTATGATGCTACATTGAGATTTGTGGACAATGTCTGTGGAATCATCCACTGGAATTGAAAAAAATGTACTACCTTCTATTTCCTTTGTGACGTGCTCATCAATATATTGTGAAATGCAAACAATTATTTCATTCTGAATAGTCTTAGAATTGCTGGCAAAGACAGGTGAGATTTTTTTATAGTGTTCTTGAATATCTATAGGGTTTATCGATACGAATGTTTCTAGCAGTTCTTTAAAATTTCCGCAATTAATATATGATAACTCTTCATGGTGACCGCGAAATGCTAATTATTGTTTACCCAAGTAAAGAACTGCACGAATAGGAAGATGCATGAAAGTCTGTTAAGCCGAACGTTGTCATTGAAGTGTTTAATATGCAAACTAGAATTTTCCTTCAAAGCATCCTCGATAGTACTTAAATTTTTCTTTAGTTTTGAAAAACTCAATGCACAACGCATGTGCTCAGAAGGACCTTCATGTTTGGAAAGAGCACGAGTAACGTTACCGAAATCATCAAAGCCGTTCTTATTCCACGCACTTGATTTAACACTAATAATTAAGCAGGGCATACAAAAAGTTTATTTAAATAATAACTGCCACACAACCACTCGAACGTTGAATACCAATTTTGTTTAAAGTTGCGATTGTACACCTTGTCATTTATTTTTGCAACTTTATTTACTTTCAATATAGGCATAGGGTTTTCACAGCTTAAAAAGTTTTTCTTTTCATCATTATTCCATCTTGAAAATGGTGTTTCTAATAAAACACATACCGGATCATATGAAGGAAACATTCTGTAAAAACTTCACACACGATCAAACACGACGAACAACGAACAAAACGAACGCGCTGCATAGATAAAGCACTGTACACGTACACCACTGAGAAACAGCAGACAACACTGCTTCACATGTGTGGGGGAACGCTGAGTACGACATATACGTTGTCATGGCAACCGTCATAAACCGAGCGTTGTTAGTGACGTATTAACTGATGCAGGCTTCAAGGTGCAGAAAGCTGCTTCTACGATCTCACCCAGCTTCTCAGCGCTTTCCGCCACCAGTAGGCTTACTATACGTGGAGTAGTATGTCATCGCAGCGAAGTCCAGCTTCTGTGACCTATTTCCATCGCTTTTAAATGTTATTTTAATTATTATACAGACAAAATTTAATTAAAAAAAAATTTTTAAACATAAAATTTACTAAAAATTGAAAATAATTTTGTGTAAAAAGAAACACGTTGAACCAGTTATTTTAAGTGAAGCAGCGCTTCACCTGCGTCACCTGACTAGCCGCCACTGGTTGATTGTTGTATTGTCTGCTGTAGTATTTCGTGACACAAAATGTCAATATTAGTGACTTTGCTTATATGAAGAATATGTTTCTATCTAGAGGGGAGAGAATGTTCCATCTTGCTTTGAATAAAATTCTTCAAGAAGAGTCTGAAGGTAAGTTCCTGTACATATAATCCGTAATTTTATCTATGTGTCTAATAGGTTATGTTACAAGATTTTGCCAGATAGAGTAACCATGTCATCAAATGTAATTTAAAACATTGATTTGTAATTTGGAACACCAATTTAAAGCAATTACATGTAAAATGTTCAGTTTAAAGCATCTTTTTCATTTGTATAATACCATATTTTACAAAAAATAAAGTTGCCTACTCAGAGTTATTATAACTGATAAATTTATTTTGGTATATTTCAGGCATGATTAGTAGTCCAGTGGTAGGCTGTGATGAAGTGCAAGAAAATTAAATTTATCGGGCAGAATCACCAGTATTGACTGAATTAGTATCTGTGTCCAGAGACCTAAATATTTTACAGTCACATAGAATAGAAACAGGTAAAATATTTTTGTATATATTAGTTCTTAATAAATTTTATTTTTGTATTGAAAGTCCTGTGTTGCATATTAATAAAGTTCGTAAGATTTGGTTAGAGATTATTAAGTTACATACAAATAAATAAATACTGAATGTAATATCTTCCAGCGTACCATCATTGAAATGGTGCCTTGTGAGTAAACCTTAGGGTAAAGCACTACCTTACCCCAAAATTGTTAAATAATAACATGTAATACAGCTTACCATATAACAACGTTATAATGCACTATATTTGTCTACACTTTGAAACATATAAAGTTAGTGAAAATTATAAAATGTTTGTATACTTCTTATAAGTAAATTGTCAGGACGCCAATCTGTAGATTTTCAAAACAGTAAATGTTTTCACTTTTCTTTTACTTCATTTTTTACTATAAGTGTTTTTACTGTTTGCATTATGTTGGACTAAAAATTGTATCCAGTTTGTGAGGGTCTTGGCACTTTTATCGCATAGTCTACGTCCACTAAAGCCAGTATCCTAGCTGAATAATTGGCAAAAAGTCCTATTTAAATTGGCAAATAAATTCTCACATTAGTTTTATTAAAAGCAGCTTGTTTGAATTATTTATCTAGGTATAGAATAAACCCAGAATAAAAAAAATAGCATATTTGTATTTCAACTGCACTTGTACAAAAGGTTAAAATATAGATTACTTTTGGTACACCAGTAGTAAAACTTAGGTAAGTTTTTTTTTTGCTGTGATGGAGTAGAACAAAAAGCTGAAGTTGAAATTGACAATGATAGAGATTATTTTCCATCTGAATCTACAAATTTATCTTCTAGTAAAGGCAGTAGTCTCGGTACTATATTATGTTCACCTTCGCAATCAACTGAGAAGGCTGTTTTTGATGAGGTAGATGGTTTATCAAGGAAACGGAAATGTAATCACTCAGGATAGGCAAAAATGTTGCAAAAGTGAAAAGAAACTCTGGAAAATCCTATATCATTGCCTCTGGAAAGGAAGTTAAAGAAAGATCTTTGAAGCCACCATGCAGTTCTAATCGTAGATTATCTTGCCATGACCAAATTCCACATTTACAAAGGCAGAAAATTCTAGAATCATACTGGATGTTAGGAGACATTACCCATCAAAGAGAATACACCTCTAGACGAATTTCAAAAATTGAGCCAAAATATAGATATCCTAGAAATGAAAGTGCAAGATCATTAAATTATGTCTATTCATTTATAGTTGATGAATATGTCCAGGTGTGTAAGTTATTTTTTATGAACACCCTGGATATAAGTAATAGAATTATTCAGATGACCGTCAAGAAATACGATCCAAATGGCATAGTTGAAATAAGCAAACAGGGTCTGCATATTAAGAAAAGTGTTAATGAAAGTATAAAAGATGGTATGCGCAGTCATATCAACTCTTTTCCTAGAGTAAATTCTCATTACTGTCGCAAAGACACTCAAAAGGAGTACGTAGAAGGAGCTTAAATGTACATTAATGTATAGCATGTGCAAGGAAAAATGTATTGAATATAAAGAACCTTTTGCCAAGCTACATCTTTACAATAGAATTTTTCAAAATGAATTTAATATTTCATTTGTTATACCTAAAAAAGATCAGTGCTTACTATGTGAGGCAAGGAAAAGTATGAGTGGATCAGTAATGAAAGAAAATGAACAAATATTTTTGAAACATGACACGGAAAAAAAATTGAGCAGAGAAGAGAAAGAGAAAGATGTAGAGTTAGCTAAAATGATTAATGCTCTGATCATCTCCACATATGATATGCAAGCAGTACTGCCAATCCCATGTGGAAATGTGTCACAATTTTATTACAAAAGACAATAAACTTGTTTATTTCCTGTAACAATTTTACAGTTTTTGACATTAAGCACAAAAGTGGATATTGTTACTTCTGGCATGAAGGCATTGCTGGAAGAGGAGCTTGCAAAATAGCTAGTTGTGTTTATTATTATATAAAAGATTATTGTGAAGCCAAAAACATAATTTTTTACAGTGACAACTGCTATGCACAAAATAAAAATAAATTTTTAGCTTGTCTTTATTTACACTGCATTCAAAATTTGGACATCAAGTCAATCATGCACAAGTATTTAATAACTGGTCATACACAAAATGAGGGTGATTCAATTCATGCAGTAATTGAGAGAGAGAAAAAAAGAGTTTTAAAGAGCTGTCCAGTTTTTGTTCCTAGCCAGTGGGCAACAATCATCCGGATGGCAAAGAAAAGCGGTAAGCCATATGTTCTTAAAGACATGTGAACATCGACTTTTTTGACTTAAAATTGGTATACTCAAAACTAGGAAGAAATTCTGTACATAATACATCTGGTGAAAAAGTGAAGTGGCCAGAAATTAAAATTTTAAAGATACACAAAACAATTCATTTTTAATGTTTTTATAAAACCACTTATAAAGAAAGTAGTGGTTTCAAAGAAATTAATATCAGAGGTATGTAGAGAGTTGATAGTACGCCAAAATTTTCAACCATTGTTCAAGGAACCACCATCAGTTTCTTCTTCAAAACATAAGGATGTAATATCTCTGTGTACATCTGGAGCTATACCAGAAGTACACAGTGAATTTTTTAAAAATCTAAAATCAGTGGAGTGCTGCAAAAAGCCTGTAGATGAATCAGAGGAAAATTGTGGCAATTAAGATAATTAAGTGTGTGAAATTTCAATTTAACAGATTTATTTTAGGAGTAAGGATAATTATGTATAGGAAGTGGATCTAATATTACACAATTTTTTATTGTTACTTTACTTTTAAATGGAATCAAAATAATTGTATGTTGTTTCGCTTTGTGTTGCCACATTATTGGCAATAATTCTGATTAGTAGGTTATTCTGTTTACTGGAGTCTGGTATAGCAAATTTGTATAATTTATAAATAATTTTATTGTCTATCGTTTTCTCTGTTATGTAGTTTTAAAGTCTGTTTAATTTGCATTCCTGTTATTAAAGATTGTTTAATTATAAAAAATATTCAGTGTATGAGCATTTATTATATTATTTTTGTAAATAAATTAAATTTTCAAAACTTAAATATTTATTTTATTGGAACATAAATATTAACCATTCTTATAAACATCAAAACATCTGGGCACCATAACATTTAATTTGTATTTAAAGGTTACAAGTACAGAATTATTATATTTTCCTTTAGTTCTATAGTGCTACAAGTCAAAAACAAATTTAAAATTAATTATAAAATGCAAATAACAATTTAGAAATTAAAAAAAATTTTCAGCATGACAATGAGGTATATTTATTGAACACAGAAAACAAATAGTTTTGTGAAATAAAGTTTCAAAATTATCATGATCTTTGGTTTTTTGTTCACTCCCCCCTTTTTTATCTCACTCGGCTTCGCCCCCCCCCCAATCTGTCCTGGATCTGCGCCTGAATAGTGGTATTTGTTCTGTATTTATTACAATATATTTAGTAATACAATATATTACAATGTATTTAGTATTTATTACAATGATGGTACAGAGCATTAACTGCATGTGACAATGATACAGTAAACTGTACCTTATGTTTGTATGTGACATCATGCCATTTAACAGAATTCAAGACCCCTTCAGACTAGGCAAACAGAGAGCTGTCACAAAGAATAGTTTTTTTTTATTCTGAAAAGCACAAAAGTAATGTTTTATTTATAGAGTCTGAAAAGGCATTAATAAAATTACAGAATTAATTTATGTATTACAACTTTGAAAGAAATAGAAATCAACTATAATAATGGGTACCAGTAACAGAATACATAATAGTTGATAGTATTACTTGCTGATGTTCAGATAATTCCAATGGATGAAAGAGAAACTATAGTAATCAGTTATTAAATTAACACACATGTAAGGAGTACAATTTTAAAAACTTCATTAGTCTCCCTACACAGTTGTGACAAAATAACGAGGCTGCAGTAACAGGGAGATGCTGAGACAATCGTTTATGCCAAAACTTCTCATCTTCATTCTTTATATACAAGTGGTCATTGGCTTTTAACACCATTGTTTTCTTTTTCAATAGGTAACTTTTTATTTAGATTTTGTTTTCATTTATTAGTCCATTCACCCAGTCAGACCTTATGTCAGCTCTGAAATTACCAAGAAATCTAACATTTTTGGAAAACAACACTAGAAAACTCTATTTCACATGATCAGTTTCAAAAGTACAAGAAAATATGCTTCTTGGAGTTTAACACATTAGGAGTAAATGCATCTGCAACATACCTCTCTAAATTAGCAGCCAAATATTCAAGAGAAAATCTAAATATTGCAGTGGCAACTTCATTGCCATCAAATTCAGGTTTCAAAACAAAACAGAATTTGGCACTTGTGGTGACATAATTTATCTGAGAATAAAGCTTAATCTTACATTGTAAAGAAGATTATGTCGTTCACTGTTGAAATGTTCTGAAACAAAACAGTAGAGAAAATCTATCTCAAATGACTGAGATAAATGACTGTGTGTGTGTACTACTCATTTGAAAATGGGAAGGATAATTTTACTTGTCACTTTAACATACTTTGACAAAAATATTAGAATAGTAAAAAACATTCTTCCTCAATTTTTCTGTGGCATTTTGTTTTGATGTATCTATTATTAATTTATTTTGATTTCAATTAGTGACTGGATTTGTTATCATTGCTTTCTAAAGATTTACTTTTAGTCTAATTTGAGCTTAGATAATGCTGCATTTGATTGACACTTATTTTGGGTAGCACTTAAGATGATACTGTAATTAATAAAAACTGATTTTAATAAACATAAATTAACCAACAAACATGTCTTTCCTAGGTCGTTATTTTTTTTCTTTCTGCCTTCAATCATTTTCATATCAGCAGATTTTCTTATCTTCATCTTTAGTATTCATCAGAATAGACTGTAACTGGTAAAAGTAATGTGTGGGGCCAGAACGAATTTCTTGAGTGAGCAATTAGGGTGAAATAAAACTAAACTCAAGAAGGGTATTTTACAACCTCCTCTGTACCTGATACATCTGCCCACAGTCATTATTGTAAGAAACAGTTCTAGTACTTAGCCTTTACAAACTAACAGTTCACAATTCATGCTCAAGAGTAGGTGTGAGGTTTACACAAGCACAAACACACAACATCTAACAAATGAATAAATGATAGCAGTATGAATATTGTTCTATTGGCCTACACAGTATACGTACACATGAACAGTATCCACATGTGTGCATTTCATTTTAACTAAATGGCATCAAAACTATCAAAACTAAATCGGAACAGTACAAATATTATTGTCATATGAAATTATCATACACATGAACATTGTACCCCCCATGCTCACACACACACAAACACACACACACACACACACACACGCACAGCCATTCACATGATGTATCTGGTATTTATTTTAATGTCTTTATTTTGTTTTATTTTTATTATGTTTTTAACTATTTTGATAGGGATTAATTAGCAAATATTTGAGGACTATTTGAAAAGATAAAAGATGTTAATTGCCTTTATTATGTCTAAAAATAGTTCTTTGTTGGATGTATGTATATTTCTCCATTGATACTCAACAATGTATGTCTCAAATCTCAAGACACCAATCCTACCTACTCTTCTCCTCATATCTCTATTTAACTTAGACCACAAGCTTTCAATGTTTTGTGTGTGGATCGCTCTATTCTGTGGGTATACAAAATTAAAACTATGATTTACACAGAAATGGTTGAAGTTTGCGTGTTTTAACATACTGTAGCCTCTCCAACTGTCCGTTACTATTGTAGTGTCAGTTGACACAAATTCTTTAATAACATTCAAAAGAGTATCACTGCCTCTCTTCTCTACTATTTTCAGGAAACATTTGTTTGATTCTCCCTATATTCCCCCCACAACCCACTTTGTTTTTGTTACCCTCCCTCTATTATATTATTGCCGACCAAACACACTTTCATCGATTCCAACCATCTTGCCTGTCTCTCCCAACTGAGGACTATTTTCTTGCAACCAAACACATAACAACTCACGAAAAGATTAATATATTTTATAACTGTTTGTGAATGCAGGTTACTTTCTCGCACAATAGTTGATTTGGAGTATTGTAATATCCAGCCAACAAGAACAAATAAAACTTCATGTACAGAAACTTGTACATGGCTAAAAATCTATCCAGTTTGTACAGAGGATTTCTTCCTGTAGGCCTTAGTCTGACAACACGGTATAGGTTCCCTCAATTTTCCTAAAATAGAAAGTGAAATTAAAATATTTGTGCAGTCATGTGTATTATTAATTCCATCAGTTATAACAAATATTATTTGTGTGTGTGTGTGTGTATGTGATGCCATTATATATATATATATATATGTTTTATTAACATTTGTGCGTCCGTCTTAACAAATTTTATCATCTTCGTGGCGTCTGTTAGATTTTGACGTCCGTATATTGGACGCCAAAATGTAATCCCTTATAGAAAATGTGTTCTGTAGAATAAAAGTGTATAAGTTCCACAAACACCCTTTATGGCCACATCGCTAATGAGAAATCTTAATTTTTTTAACTTTCAACTCATTATTTTGGCACCACAAGTTTTTTAGTTTTTACCTGCGGGTGCCAAATTGACAGACTTTTGAAAATTGATATTCAATATGCAGTTCATGGTTTGTCCACCATGTAGTACTACCATCGTCTGTATACACTCTGCGCGCCTTTTTTTCATTTAGTTTGTAATCATTGTGGAATCCGTGGATATGGCAACACTGTCATAGTATAAACGCACAGGTTCAAATAACAAACGCAATCCAAGCCTGATTCAGACTGTGCTAAGTGGGTCAAAGATTATGTCCTTTTTTAATTATTCGCTTGTGTTTCTCTCATATTCATATGTTCACTTATAAGTTCATTTTCCCACTTCCCTCATTTTTCTTTCTCTTACCTTCCCCACTTTTGATTTTATTCTCTTTATAAACCGTTTGATGTGTGCTTTACAATAGTGCATATCATGAATCAAAAGAAAAAGTGGTAGAGGGAGAGGAGAGAGATCGGGGCGAAAATGTTAAAAATTTGATTCTTCACAACAGTTTAATTTTTCAGTAAAGAAAGAGAAAGTGTGTGTGTGTGTGTGTGTGTGTGTGTGTGTGTGTTGTGAGTGAGAGAGAATAACACTTATATTAAAAAGTTATATCTTTCTGTCGAAGGGTTAGAGAGAGTTAAAACAAAAGGACACATGGTGTGAGAAAGAATGAGCGTGAGCGAGCGACAGGGAAGGACAGAGAGAAAGAATATGTGAGAGGGGTTAGTGACAGGGTAAATATATTTAAAATTTGATTGTCATTTAAAATTTAATTTCTATTAGAGTATGACGGGGGGAGGGAGAGAGAGAGAGAGAGAGAGAGAGGGGCAAGAAGGCAGAGAGATAGAGTAAAAATAACGAGTAGTACGTGCATTAGCGTTACTACCGAGACGTCTGAGGAGGGGGAGAGGCTAGTGAATGAATATGCGACTGTTAAGCTACGTTTACACTGCGAGAAAATTTCGACAGGAAATACGCAAGCAGTGTCCAGTAGGTGTTTGCACTAAGACGCCGTTTTTACCGCGAGAGATTGTGCAAGTGTTCACTACGTGCTTGCATGAGCTAATGTCGTAATTTATTCTGACAGATGTATGAAACTCCGTTTACACTAGACAGTAAGTTTGGGCATGTAGTCCTGTCGCAACTTTCCCCGCTGAGCACTCTTCAGAGAGGTGTCAGCCATGGCACGTTGTTTATTAAAACAGTAAATTAAAAATAAATAACTATTGTATGTATTTTTTTATTTCCCAGTTAAATGATTGTCGATTTAGATAAAGTATTGATTTAGTAAAATACAGTATGGTTTTAAGTGAAAAAATATATGATTTTCTTTTTGAGAGTCTAGGTTGAATTTTGATATTGTTTTTTATGAAGCATCATGTCAAGCATGTATAGGTGCTTGGTGACTGACAAACTAAACAAATGAAATATCTTGGCTTCATAATAGACAATAATCTCTCATGGAAAAGTTTTATTTGTAACCTGAAAAAATAGTTGTATACATTCTTACGAAAATTCTATTTGTTACGAGATTTTTGTCCTGAAAATAACTATTCCTCGATAACATCCAGATATGTCTTGTGATCAATTCATGGCCAGGTAATTGGTTAGTTCGAATTGCTTCCCATAATTGTCATGTGTAAAAGTTTTCGTGTTGATCACTAACAAAATTGTTTCGTGAAGGTATGCAGCAATTGTCAGATGTAGTACTATCAAGGAGAACTATTTATAACAGAAACCAGCTCTTGTGTATACAGTTGAAGACATAATATTCAGTCCACTCCAAGAGTGTTTAATAAAAAAACTCGATTTCATTCAGCGTGTGGCCTTGCATAAGTAGTCACAACTGTTATGTGATTATAAACACCAAACAGGTTGATGAACAAAAGAAGCCATGCTTTATATCCGTATAAAAACGAGTGATATTTTTAAATTATGTCCATTTTAGATAATGTATTTACATTTTCTGATATACCTAATTATCATCAGTAAATTATACGTAACAGTCTAACAAGTATTTAGATTACTACTCCTACTTTATTACATATTTACACAAATATTTCGGAAATATTTCAGTGTTCACGTAAGTTTTATAAGAACAGAAGTAATGATCACCTAATTTAGTGTGTATTAGTTTAAAATGCTTCAAGTTTAGCAAATATTCCGTTGCCAGTATTGTATTATTGGTATTAAGTTTATGACCTGGGATAAACGAGTGCACACAACCATACACACATATAAACTCATGAGATTTCAACAAGCTGATGTTGAAGACTCCAATCATCGATATTTGATAGATACAACCTTTTTTAGACTTTGCTTATTGTGGGAAACATTGTATAGAATACCGTAACGTTAAACGAAATGTACCTATTTACTTTATTCTGCTGTTAAAATAAGATACTCAAATTCGATTTCGTGTTGTAATGTATTTGTATTTGTATTAAGTATGAACTACAAAGTTTTAATTTAAATTAAGATTAAAAGTGCCGTTGATTCACAAGAATTTACTGTCATGTGTTCTTCTCTGATACGCTTTAAATAACGAAAACTCATATTTTAAAATTTACAATTCAAGTCAAATCAGGTAGTAATTCAGTCCAGTTCTCGATGTGCCACTTTTAAAGAAGGAACATAATTCTTATTACAAACAATGAAGCTTTTTAGACCTGGTATTACTAGATGGTAAGTAAATAATCAAAATGTTTTATACAGTTTGTTAGTTCCTTGTCATTCAGTTCATTCTATTTATAATCAAGTTAAAAACATTCGCTAGCATTTTGTATTTAATTTCTTCAAAAAAAGAACACTTTTAAAACGGTACGAGTAGTTTTCATTATTGTGTTTTTGGAAAATAAGGGCATTACAGTCTGTGTTATGAATACCAATTTGTTTTACAACCTCAAAAAATCAATACTGTGTATTCATTCACTAGATGTGTCTGTAGTATTGGCTTGAGCAGAAGCATGACAATCAGAAGCCTTTGATGTATGCCTAATAACTTGTGTTTAATTACGCAGCAGTTTCCAACACTATATCTATGCGCCAATCAGATTAGACCTTTAATAAGATTAGACTACCATACTGAATACACGTTGACGCTGTGTAGTCACAATTAGTATTCATGAAACGCAGCTTGAAGTGAATCGGCCTATCGTGTCGTCGTCATTTTGCTGTCGGTATAGTCGTTGTTTAATGATGTACAATAACATGACAAAAACATAACTACACACAAATTAATAACCACTGATGCCGACTGCCATCCTTTTGATCGAGTGTGTATTAGATTGTTAACTGTTTACACATACACAATGATCTTTTTTACATACTTATTTGGCAATGAAAGTACTGCAATTGATAATTAAGTTCTTTGTTTGGGATTAGATTATAATTTTGTCTAGACCTAATTATGTAGCTGTGCCCTCTAATAATATATGTCCAAAATGTTTTATTACAAAATATGTAGCATGCACAGAATTAGCACCAAATAAATACCAAAACTGTTAGCTTATTATAACTATATTTTGTAACAATTTGTTACTATGCTTGTTATGTCCCAACATTAAAAGTTATAAATACATTTTTAAAACATTCCGTTTTTACACCGAGTATTTTATTGTGACTTGCACTTTTGTGTACAGTGTGATAAGTGTACTGAAAACATAGGCTATATTAAAGAAACTGCAAATAAGTATTTGACAGTACTGACTCTACTGAAGTATATATCTAAACAGTGTATGAACCCAACCTCATATTTTAATATATTTTATTACAAATTTTATGTGTCTTTGGATATCCAAATATTCTTGTACCCGAATTACTCTCGGTCCTAATTTGTTATGATACTGATGCTCTACTTTGACGCAGATCATTATCAAGACATTTGTATATGCATAACTTATTTTTTCCCGCCTTATGATTTTTTTAAATTGAAAAACATTTTTACTCTGTTGTTTTCTTATTATTAGCTGTAACACCACTTTTAGGCTTTAAAATTCTAACTTGAATGTGCCCATAAGATTTTTAAATTTCAAAAAGATTAACGCTATCGGTTAACCAAATTATCGTAATTATTAACATTTTATAATTGTCAAATAGATAAAAAATACTGACTTATTCAATCAAACTGCAGTTTAACTTTGTATTAGCTACCTTTATTTTGAACTTTAAAGACTTCATTTTATTAGAATTTTGAATTTCTCAAAATTGTTGTTTCTAATTCTTTTTAATCACAAATTTATCATTCATTACTTTCTCAAAATAAATATTTTTGTTAAAATTGATATAATTATGTACTCTGCTTGTAATGATCTAAAATGAAATATTCTCACTACACTTTATTTAGCTTTCTAATAATTCATCACATCAAGGACAACATTTCAGTAACTATTTTTTATTAATATATTAGTAAGAACCACATTGGATATCTTCACTAAACTCATTTACCACTCCATAAATTAGAGGAAAAGCAAATAAATGGAAACGTCAAAAGTAAAAACCATCATCATCAGCAAGGGTTATACAAAAGTAGTTTGTTCCGGCCCCAAGCAGATAGACTAGAGCTGGTTATTCCAATGCTTCTTGGGACGCCCCACACCTCTCCGTCGATTGCTGCTTACAATTCAATAGTTGTTTGAGAATGCTTCAGTCATTGTTTCGGTTAAAAGTTCCAACCATTTTAGCCTATAATGGGCAGTCCTATCAAATATACACATAATATTCAGTTCCTGCAGTACATCGAGATTTCTTTTGCGATCAGTATTTGTGAAGAGTACATCATATATCACGCGTCTGAGACCGCTTGAAAACGACTGCTCTGGGATTTCGTTCTCAGAAGTCGAAATTCTCATACCCATAGACCTTGTAGAACTTCATGGGTGTTTCTTTACTCGTTGATTTAAAAAATGGGTTGGGTATTCGTTGTACCAGGTTACTATGACTTGTCCTCAAATTCTTAGTGTTGAATGAAGTAATGTTTGAAAGAAGCCTTCAACCTCTCTCCAGCCAAGACGGTTCTGCGGGGTGAAGTCCCATATCTTACAAGAGGTTACTCTTCTGATGCTGAACAGTATGGATTTAGACTGGAAGGTCGATAAATATTATTTGAAGATCAGTAGTAGCCAACAGTACCAAGTTGAGGCGTAAGGCAAATGGTTCTGGACTCTCTTATCTTTGGAATATTATAGGCGCAAATTAAGTTGGATTTATTGGGTTGTACTATTGTGTACAGGGATATCTGGTCTCTTTAGTATGATAAGATAGTCAGTTTATGTGAGACAACCTACAGAAATTGGGCTGGACGTTAAGCCCGAAGGTGGCAACCCCACTATCGCATTGCCGTGCCCGTGCGTTATGAAAGTAACATATTCAGGAGACACAATAGTTACCAAACTGTCACAAGCAAGACGTAACTGGAAGGAAAACATCAAAAGTGCCTTCCAAAAAATTTTAATTTTGCGTATTTATAAAGTAAGGAAATTAGAATAAATTTGTAATGGAATGCTCTAACAGAAAACATATATTTCGCTCACATTGTTTATAATTTTTCTCTCATTGTGTTCGCAAACTGTAATTCGTATTTTAAAATATCAATTAGCCTATAATGACATTATACATTTAGTTGCCGTGGACTTTTGTAAACGAAGATATGATTCAAGAGAAACTTGTACTTTAATGTGTCTAAATAACACTGTTGTTTCTATGACATTTTTAAATATTTGTTTTCCTATAAATAATAGTTTTATATAATTAAAAGTAAATTAATAAAACAGAATAGAAAATTCAACACAATACAAAATTATGGGTGTAACGAGATATAAAACGAGCAGGCAAAAGGCTAAAACAAATGTTGAAGGTAGAAGAGAAATAAAGCAAAGATAAATAAGGAAGACCGATTCAAAGATACAAACTTAGATGGGAAAAGGTAGTATATTATTTACCATCAGGCTATAACACACGAAACTGCATAAAAACACAGAAAAACTAACAATTTTGTTTAATTATAAGTGAGGTCTTGTATTAGGCAACAATAAAAACGAAAGAGCGGATTCTTCAGTGCGCACAAAACGTTAATGTTTTAGCAAAAATAAACTGTTTGCCCAAGAGAGTCCTCTTTAGTTAGGAACTTTTAGACTAGTTATAATTTTTGTGGTTCAAACCCCTCTAATCGACAGCATATCTAGAAGAATCATATTCCCGTTTATTTAACACAATCCGCTTCGTGAAGCTATTCAGTAATCTGTTTTTTTCAATTCAACGTTAATTATTACATTTTAATTTATAGTCATTATTAATGAAACTTTGATTTACTTTCACAAATTTACAAAATATTGTTAATGCCTTTATTTCAACAGCTATTTGTGAGCGGTTTGACAGTTGCAGTTTGGTACATGCAGCAGGCTCAGATATTGGCCTGTGTTGAGTGAAAAACTAATTACTAGCTTTGGAGAGGGAATTGATCCCTTTAGATTGCCCATAGATGTGCCACTGCCTAATTTTATTTGTAACAAGTACCGAGGATTCCTATGCCGTACCCCATTGCAAACCAATGTTCACGTGTGTTAGTCTCGTCTATACAAAGATTCTATAGATAATAATGGTTTATTTATAAAATTTAAAATGCTCAAGAACTGGTGTAGCTATCACGGAAATTAAAAGTGTAAGTTATGCAGTATTAAGCTAGCAGCGGGTTTCACTAGTTCTTGAACTACGCCCTTACAACTCTTTAACATGAATATTGTAACATTATAACTGGTACGTATCTGTAAAATGTACACCAATTTTGTATGTGTATTAAATGTTAGTGCGTTCGTCTCGCACCGGGGTCGTTACATCAATGGTCGCGGCTAACGATGTCCGTAGCGTTGCGGTAATCACCAGTATAACACGGCAGTAACCTTACTTGTTTACTTATAGGGGTGTGTTAATCCCGGGTGGTGCCAAATTGTTTATTAAAACAATTAAAACTACTGGATAATGAGTTTTCAGCGGTGACGGTCGGGGCATTCAAATAATTCCTGCTCGTACAGCCGTCTGGATTGTATATACTTCTGTGCAAATGACGACTTGTTCACTGCTCATCAAACCTATTCTTCATAAATAAACACCAATAATGTAATGCACTCCCTATGAAATAATAACAACGGTTACTCCCTGTACTAGTTATTTTTTAATGGGTGATAATTAAAATATTCAATTTGACAATTATTTTATAATAAATCTGCACCGACTTTTTACATGAAACACTTCTTTCTCAAGGTTGACAAAAAATCGATTATGGAACGATGTGCTCGCATCCGTATGGCTGCGGAAAGTTTTGTTATTACAATTAAATTCGTTCCAAAATCGTGGGATTCTTGTGATTATGAGTTAAAGAATTCCTATGGTTACAATAAAAATATTTTACCTTATTCTAAGTGTACATAAATAATAAAGTGTGATGTTACAATCTGTTCTGTAGTGTCGTTAAATGTGTTTTGAAAGTTCGTGTTTAAATAATAGGTTATATTTTATGTTAACAAATTTTCAGTGAGTTTATTTTACTTAAATAATCTGTGAAAGAAAAATATTCGGTTTATAGTGAGATAAATTTACCTTTAGTAAAATTTAGAGTGATTAGGTTTTTTGGAAATAGGTAATTCAATTGTACTTAACACCTCAGCATGACTTGGTGTCTTCGTTCATTTGATTGGGTAGGATTTGGCTGCAATAAGTTCTTTTTTCATTAATTTTTGGACTTCAATAGGTCGGGCGTCCTTTTCATAGAGTATCTGGTCATACTTTTCGGTTCATTTTCAGTTTAATTATCCTGGATCTTGAGTGGACTGTTATAAATGGGTCGTCTGCTTCTTATACCGTCATGGTTATGAACTTCGATTACTGTTTTACATTATTTTATTAGAAAATCGGTCTTCCAAACATTGGCTTCTGTACTGCTTGACTGACGCTTTACGAGTGTAACGGTATTCAACAGTAATTTTCGCCTTCAACCGTCGTTTCTATGGTAACTGAATGGTTTTGATTGGCTGATTTTGATTTGATATATTGTTATCAAAATTCGAATTCTTCGTATATCTTCTGACTGCTGTTATTCCTCTATCTTCCTTCCTGGTTATTAAATATTGTCACTACAGTATGTATTTCCTTTCATAGATTATTTTGATACCCCACAAGTTTGGGTAATTTTAGATTTTATGTTTTTACAATTATGTTAATACTTGTTAATTACATTTCTTTTTGTATACAAATGTTTATTATAATATTTTGTTCTACAAATGATTTACAATTTATTCTTGGTGAATCCTTCACCTCGGATTTGCTAATTTCTTTGTTAATTTGTTATAATTTGTAGTTGTTTGTTTCTGACAGTTAGGCATTTTCATAGGCCTAAGTAGCCATTATGGTATTTGACTTATTTCATTTAAATTACATTTCATTTCAGCCTAATGGGCTTTATTTTGTTATTATAATTGGTTGTGTTGTGTTTTGAGTCTGTTTATGTGTTATTATTATGTCACTATTGTTTTATACACAATTATTTACTCTTTGGTTTCCATGTTTTCTAGTCATACATTTCTTAACATTTTTATTTATTTCCTTTGCCAATAATAACAAGGTGGCTATTATTTACTACTTTTTTGATCTTATTTAAATATGACATGTAGGCCTATGGTCTGTATGATTCTTACAGCCATATCCAATTCATAAACTCGATTGAATAATTATTTAACTAACTTATTATTTGCTGATCTTTGTTCACAATACATCTTAATTTATATTATTTTTTAGTGTGACAAACAACATCACTTTTATTATGAACTTATAATGATCCCTTATAACATGGGTGTTTTTTTATTTGTTTCTAACTCCTTAACTTTCAACAATCTTTACTTTCCCTCCATGTTAACACCTTCAATTTACTCTTTCCTGGGATTCTCCCTTTTAAATATGATTACATGTTTTTAAACTTATTAATTATATTTTTTGTTTTGTTTACTATTGTGATTATCACTTTCCAGTGTTCAATACCTCTTACTTTATAGTTTATACTTAATACTATTTTTCACAACATACTTACACACTATTATTTTTCACTGTTAAACCTTTAGTGTTCTTTAGGATTTATTAATTGTTAATGATTTTATCATTCACTATTTTTCACTATATTTCCATTCTTTATCTTACACTATTTTCATTCAATCATCACCTTCACTTTTAAATTATTTATAGTTAATTATAATTTAATTAGTGTACTTTCTTTATCACTACACTCTGGGGTTTTTACACGTTCATTTTGCACTTCACAAATGTTTTTGTTTTTTAAGTGTTTCTGAATGGGTAATCCCTCTAATTATTACCTCACTACCGTACTATCTCTTCCATTACAATATTTCCTTAATACTATTAACAATTTTATGTCCTTACATTTCTATTCTTACATCTCTAACTCTAACTTGTGTGTTAGTTTGCTTTTTTTTATATTTTTATCTTTAACATATTTTAATAGGGTTTCTTCCCTAGATTATTATTGTCCATTAATGGATAATGACATTTACTTTTTCCTTTCTCATAGGTTAATTATTGGTCTGGGTTCGAATATTACTTTTGAGTGCATTATTTCTCCTTCTCCTACGCTTTATTACTTGTTTGTGTATCATTATTGGTTTTCATTTTTATCTATTTCCCTCCTTCTTCATTTTCATTGTATTTGGTTAATACCTTGGTTTTTCCACCTTCTCCTTTGGGTACATTTCAACATGTTACATCGAGTCATTTAATTCCATGAACTTGTTTCATTTTTGTTTGGGTTTTGGTTTTTTCCCTTCTTCCTTTGGTTTCATCAGTCACTTTCTTCTCTTCTTTGGTTTTATTCTCGTTTGTTTTTCGTGGTTCCCTTCTTCTTTTGTTTCCTTTTGTTGGGTCAATCACTTGGGTTAGGTCATGTCGTCGTTTGTCGAGTCATAGTTTTTATATTTTATTTAAATTAATCATTTTATTTAACATGAAGTATTATTTTAGATTCAATATTATCTTGTTCATCCCTGGTATTGGGTTGGCTTATTTGTGTTGTAACATAATGCCTCTCCTTCAAAATTGATCATTTTGATGAAACACTAGCATAGTTTTTTATGAAATTATCAGTTGTATATAATCTTTTTCCTTTTCTTTCTTGTTTGTTTCTCCATTCTTATTTCTCTTCTTACTTGGTTCATTCCATTTTATTTGGATCTGTTATTATTTATTTCCATTAGTGTGTTCTCCCTTTTATATAATTTTTTCCCTAACTTTTTAGTAGCTGGTTTCTTCCATTACTACTCATTTTTCTGAGACCAGAGGAACATCATCTCTGCTCAGTTTATTTTGATTGCTGGACTTTTCAACAGTCAATCTTAAATACCTTTTTTGTCAACTTGTGACTTAAATTAATAATAATAATATATTTTGGGATTGTCCACCTTGTGGTTTGTTTTTAGATCACTTTGGCCTTTTACTCATTCTTCCTTCCGCTGTACCTTTGCTATATACTGTCATTTGCTCATACAGTTGATTGTTTTTTATTTATTCATATGTTAATTTCATCATATCTAACTTTTCATTAGTTTGTTTTTCTATTCTTATTGTGATCATTTTAATTATCTTAGACATTTTTATTCTTTTCTTGGTTATTTAGCAATATTCTGCTTTAGCCATTTCTTGTATATTTTCCTGGTATTGGGTTGGCTTATTTGTGTTGTTACAATATATACGGAGCAAGTAAACGACTCAATTTTGGAGTTTGATGACTCACATTAAGAAGAATTTTAGGCAATACTGGAAAGAGACAGTAAAAAACTGTTAACACAAAGAGTAACTATACTTATAGACTTTTAAATAAAAAAATTAAAAGAACGGCTAGAGAATCAGAATTATGGAAAAAATGGATTAAGGTCACAAAATGAATAGGTGAGCAATAAATTTACTTCAGTTCTGATAACAACCTTTATTATTTGTAAGCCAGACGTTCATCATCACGTAAGATAATGTTTTCATGACGTTTCCCTAGTGGTAGCTTTTCCAGTCAAGTAGACTACATCTTAATTATCGCTAGGTGGACTCTACGACATTTCCAAACAATTAAAGACTCTACGAGCTCCCCAGAGAATGATTTTCACAGTAATTAGATTCTTGCAGCTAAAGTAGAACTAAACCTGGAAAGGTGTACATCAAAATAAAGTCATACAAACATGATGGTGTTTAAGAATAGTCATGTCATATAAGCAAAATGCGGATATAAGAGTGAAGAGGAAAATGGTTGGTCGGCAACAAACCAGTGAGGCATGCAGAGACCGCCTAGATAAAAGTAAAAAATATGTAATAAGAAAAACCCTCTGGAGTAACCACAAACCCGTAATTTAAGTAAAAATAGTGTAACAATAGATAAATAAAGATATACGTGTAACACAATACAGACAGAAAATGGGACTACACAATTAAGAGACAAGTATCCTCAAATAAGCAAAGCCAGAATACAGCAATGTAAGTATGACACGAATAAATACGTAAATAAAATCTAGAAGGATTAAAAACAAATAGAAACAAATATCAATTATATATGTGTTCAAACTTAAAACATTACAAGAATATTTGTAACAAGTAAAAGAATAGACGATGCCAATATAAAAGAACAGCGGAGAAGCTACTGCAAAAAACCTATTCAAAGATAAACGCATAGAAAGAGACTACAGGTAACTTTACGTTTAACCTGGAAATCAACATTACCATGCAATATTAATAACTAATGTTAATAATAGTAACTACATAATAATGTTTAATAATAATAATGTTCAACTACATTAGTAAAAATAAAACAAAAGAAAATTGCTGGGAAAGACTACATAGTAACAGAAATGATTATGTATCGGTGAAATGGAAATCTAAGTGATATTATCAATTTTGATACAAACAGTGCAATTCTGAAACTGGCTACATGATTGAAGAAGTTCAGCATACGTCCCTACATAAAAGAACTTAAAGATCACTGTGACAGAAAAATCTTATTTTTCACCTACTATTAAAGTTTAGTTACAAGAATTTTATAACAATTAAAGTATACCCACTACCCCAAATACAACATAAGCAAGCAAACGTTTTGCTATATTATTGAATAGTAGTAAGATTTTTAAAAATGTAGATAATCCCACATTGTTTTTCAAAATACAATAAAACTTGGATTATTTTAGAGGCTAGAAAATGTAGATAATTCTAGCCGACATTAGGACATGTAACACATAATCACTTTACGTAAACATGGAAGGGTTACAAGAAATCAGTATGACTATCATCACAACAGGAAAGGTAAAGTCATGGTTAACGGTAAAGGTAGAAGGGTCCCTGCTCATGGAATTTTTCATTGGAAAGAAGGGGTATGACAAGGATGTATTCTCAGTCTTATACGATTTAAATCATAAGGGTTTAAATAGACAGGAGCCACAGATGGATGGGAAGGAGGTATCGCAATGTTAAGTAAGAAGGTTTGCAATGTATAATATGCTGATGACATAGTACTTCCAGATGCAAGTAAAGAATTTCATTTATCCGCAGCATGAAAAAGCCAACAACGATGTAGCATTACAAAATAAAGAAATATAAGACAAAGTAACGACTGTAGACAGATCAGATAACAAACCGCTAATCTACTTCGGACATGTACAGTGAATGGGCAGAGATTCCAAAAACACATGTTAAAGTGGAAACACGAGGGAAGAAGGCACTAGGCAGGCCAAGAAGAAGCTGGAGAGGTAGTATAGACTCATAACCGAAAGGGGCCTGTGTGTGTGAGCGTGCGTGTGTCTTAGGTAGGAGGCGGAGAAGGGAACGTTAAAAAACTGTTTTATATTACGAATGCTTAAGCCTACATATTGTTGTTATTATTATTTTTTAGTGGATGGTTAGTGAGGATCGGTCAATAATACAACTTTTAGTTATTTTGCGTCGACGTTTCGACAATATTTATTGTCATCTTCAGGACCTGTGTATGAAATACAATAGAAATATCAAACATAACGAAACAATTAAATATTTGGGTGAACATGTTGGTGATGTGAGTGTGTGCGTGCTTATGTATGCACATTTTTTATGTGAAGACTTATGATAGTTTGTTTACATCTTCAAATTATCTTTAAGAAGGTTATTATTATTATTATTATTATTGTTGTTGTTGTCAGTATGTTTTTACTATAAAATATTCATATTATTTTAATATTATTTTTTTAGGAGTACGACACGTCAGCCTATCAACACGTTTGGCGGAACAGCTGATGTACAGATAAATAAGAGGTTGCATAAGTTTAGACGTAGATCTGTATATGTGTGTTAGCCAAAACAGTAGTACGTTTTGTAAACATACTCTAACATACGTTTTGTATGTGTCATTAAAACATTAAGAATGTTATTTGACCTTGAATAATCTTGTTGGCTTGATTCTGAAGAATGAGAAATCTTTGTGCTAGAGACCTGTGGTGTTACGAAGAATAGAAACAACACATATCACTCTACACTAAAATATAATACGCATGCATTTTTCAAATTACATACTCTCTTGTCCTTGCATAGAGTTGTCCGACAATTATCTCTGTCTTCTATCCTTCTGTCACTCTCTCTCTCCCTCGCTCTGTCTATAAACACACACACACACACACACATATTGCTTTTCTCTCGTACTGACTGTTTCAGTCTTAAATATACATGCTCACTGCATCCCTTCTAGAAGTGGACTAAACTAGTATTTTAAAATAACACATACAAAAATACCGTTCCAAAAAAATAGCAGGTACAAATACCTGTTATTATATACTTATTATACATAACTTATATTATTCCTTTGTAAGTAACTCGTTGAGATTTCTGCAGGTCGCATCTCCGTGTTCGCGGGAAGTTCTGTGAGAAAAAAGGGAGGGGTGCAGCAGTGGCTGACATGTATTAACCATTTCTGAGTTCCCGATACCACAACTCAGATTAGACAGTGCATAATGTTTGTAGAAAAGACGGACGTGTGTGACATAGGAATCTTGACAAATTCATCTTCCACATGTTCCGGCTGAAGAAAAGCGAGTGCTGCCTTACCCATCTTAATTCTTAGTTTTCTCTTTTCTCGGTAGTCGCTGGTAAGACTACGTTCCTGTCCTCTTACGCAAACACTTCTTCATGTGAAAAAAAAACAACTATTTACCTTTATCAAAGGGAAAAATTCGCGGTTCACCGATATTGCCGCTGATTGGAAGTGCTTTTGTGATTTCCATTCGGGAATAGCTTCGAGGATAAGTCAAAACATATGGGCCTAGGTTTCTCTTTTCTTGTTCGGCAGAGGAGCAAATTACACAGGAAAAACGTTTGTTTCCTCATTTCTACTTTCAAAGTGTGAATGAATGAAATTGATCTGTGCAAACTGCTTACTGCAACTGTTGAACGTTCTCTCCATGAAGAATATTTTGACGTGCTTCACGCTTTCTCTACCTTTTTCACTATTAAACAGTACGAGACTCTGTTTTGAAAAGCCCTTTCTTAAAAGAAAATTGCTTCCGTCATTCATTTTCAAACACTCGTCGTCAAGAAAGATTTCATCGTGCGATTTCGGCTCTTTCTGATTTCCTCGAGCGTTACTTCTATGTGCTTGCATTGTTCTCTTCAACGTGCTAGACGACGGAGTTTCTGTTACAAAATCAAAACCTCAGTTATGCAGATCACCCATTTCTTCTATTTATTTGGGATATGGGGATAGATTCCTCTTGGGCTCTCTCTCTATAAAAAATACTAACAATATGACTTTTTATATAAAAGCAAAAACAATTTTTATTTGTTGTTAAGAGTGTTGACTTATCTTAATAAAAAGATTTAAAAAACTTAGATTTAAGCGCTTGGTAGATTCACAAAATGTATTGTTAAATTCTGGCAATTGTTTCAGCCGATTAGGTTATTCTCAAAGAGATGGTAAGAATAACTAAATACACAGAATTTGTTGGAGCAGGGATTCTCAAATAACTTGGTTGGTAGCAACAAAGAAAACATTGCCTAATGGGTGAAAGGGCTAAGCTAAATATTTGTAATTATGTAATTAAATGAACTGTATATCTTATACAATTTTAGTCTAATTGTTGCATTAAAATGTTGTCTTCTGTTCTGGACGAATAGCCTATTTCTCTCTCTCTCTCTCTCTCTCTATATATATATATCTCGCCTACGCACACACACACATTTCACACCCGAGTCTGTTATTGTTTTTACTTATTCATCAAATTTAGGTGTGAGTGTAGTGATAAATGTTACTGTTTTCTTGAAACGTAATGTGTACACAAAGCACTACATAGTCCAAAACACGCCCGTTAGTTGATGTTTGATTTCAGCTTACTAAGAACGTATTACGTATAAATACAGATCTCTAATAAGTATCAGCAGGCTTGTTATAAACACAACATTGCTAAGTTACAATTTACAAAATAACAGCTGTACCAAACATTTTATAACTTGGGTGAAATATTCATATTGTTCCCTTCCTGTTGTGTGTAATGCTTACTTCGTCTTATAAAACAACGTGTACTGTATTTGGTCTTGTATGTAACTACAGGTATTGTACGTTATTTAGATTGTGAAGAGGTCAATAAAACGTTTTAAGTCTTATATATTTTTGAAAATAAAAAATCACCCACTATTAACTTATTCTTATGGTATGGAATTAAAGCGTGCAGTTTTGGTGGTGTCCGCACTCTTCGCATGCCAAAAGTTTGTGAGTTCACGATCCGTGCTCTTCAGGCATCAGACTGTACCGCTGACGGCACTCTTCGTGCCGCCTTCTACTAAGTTTAGTAAATTCTTATCTTCAACAGATCGTGTATTTATCTTACGCTGCAGTTTGACCATTTACACCTAATTGTGTTATCTGTTATGGAATTTGTTAGTTTTATTCCCTTACTAAGTGGAAACTACTGTTAGTCAAATGACAAGTAAAGTGATAGAGACAAAAATTCAAAATCAGCAGTTTAGAAAAAACAAACAAATTTACGAAAACACCTTATGTTTAGGGTAGCGTTATCAGATCAGTAAAGATTTAATGAACAGGCCTAGATAAAGTACATAAACATCAGTCATAAAGTTGATATATTATCTTAGAGCAAATTACAGGTCTCAGTAAAAAAAAACTACTTTGTAGTGGTTACAACAGGAACGTTACAACAATCTCATCATTTACGTGAGATGTGTAGTGAAGTTAAAGTCACATTAACAAAAAGTATAATATGTATAATATGCCCTGTCAACCATCAGCCACTCTGTAGATTATAACACAATATAATTCGCTTTTTTAAAATTTACCAAGTTGGAGACATGTATAATATATAATTTATTATAATCTGTATTAATAAATGTAACATTAGTATGAATTTTTTTTCATTTATTAAAAACAGCTCGTCTCTTTGCAGAACGAAGTATTCAGCACCAAAAAAGTGGCTTCGTACTCCTGTATTCGAAATACTACTATACTTATTGTACTCGTTTACTTGTTGTTACTTATGTATCCGTAATACTCCTAATACTTCTATACTCGTTTACTTGTTGTTCCTTGTGTACCTGTAATACCCTTAATACTTGTAGTACTTGTTTACTTGTTACTTGTGTACTCGTTAGATGCGTAGGGGGGTTCCGCGACTCGGAACAGCGAGGCCGCGAGTAACAGGTATTTTAACTTTTCAGTCACTGTTATATCTGTTCTACAAAAATATCGTTCCAAAATACCTATTATAAGTATATCGGCCTACCTCTACTCCCTTCCTTTGCATGTCAGCCTGTCAATCTCGTTTCAACCTCTCCTGACACTTCCTTTTTCTTACCCCCCCTTGCTATCTACTAATTAGATAATCCTAAGCTAGTGCTCAAATTAGATGAAAACTGGGCATATCATTTATAGTTACTTAATCGTACAACATAAAGCAGGAAAATTGTATGGAATTTTCGAGACAATGAAGAATATAAAAAGAGACAAGCAACGAAAGAGGTGTTTGTTAGAAGAGGATCTCATGGCAAAAGCGAGTAGGCAATGGCGAGGTATTCAAATTGACAAATAAAAAACAAAGGTTATGTTAAGCATTGTCTGAGGGAAATACCGATGATTGGGTACTTAATTAGACATTATAGCTATGTCACTATGGTACTGGAAGATAAAATTAATGGAAGAATTATTAGCGGAAGATCAAGAAAAAAGTACGTATATCAAATGGTTGGAGATATATGGTTGATGTAAATTTCTGTATTGCATCAACACCATAAATTTACCTTTGCGTATGTACACATATGCAATTTTTCACATACCCAGTTACCCATTTTTCATAGTACCCAGTTGTGAAAGTTTTCTACTTCATTTAGAGTGTAAATTGGCAAAACATTTACGATAGACCTGTGTATATTTTAAGTATAATTATCAACAAAATTTCCTTACCAAAATGGTATTAATGTTGAAGCCATTTCATATCAGGTGACAAGTTCAAAGAGGAAATACATGCTCCTTCATAATAAAATTAAATAAAATCCAGGCAAATTTTTGAGTAATATATAATGTCCCTAATTTACGTATAATGTTTCAGAACACTTAAGACTTTGTAACTGAACAACCGCAATGCAAAATATACAAGTTAACTTACAATTTGCTATTTATTGTATGCACCACAATACAGGGGTGTGTTTTTCTGCAAGTTTTCACATATTGAGAATTAAAACCAGTCAACAGACGTTATTCTCTAGCGGACTGACCTTGGAAAGGCATATAATCTCCTCCTACTTGGCGTGAAATCACTACGTGAATACCATTCTCGTCCTATTTATACAAGTTTTTTTGGCGTGCTTAAAACAATACTATATCAACTAAAAATATGGTTTAATTTCTCAAAGTCGCAGAGTCATAATTGTACTTACCTGACAGCAAACACACCAAATATACAAAGAAACAAATGTTAATAGTCGTATTCTAGTCACATTTGGTTTGCTAAATTATAAATGATCAAGGGGATGATGCGAAGATTTCTTGTGAAAAACATGTTTGTATGTAAATGAACGGATTCTCAAAACTCTCAACGAGATCAAATGTTACAAGCTAGTAGCCATATTACACGATTAATTAAAAATTTGTACGAGTTGTGATTAGTTTTCAGTTATGAGATTTCATTAAAAATATTTATATTTGAAAATCATTGTTCGTTTGTAGCCTATTCGATTTGACTATATTTCATAAAGATACAAATTTGAATAATTAAAAGAACACAATTCGCCGCGGACTACCGGCGTCTAAACTTGCTACTTCTCAAAGTACTGGCGAATACTAAGGGGAATGCTGATAGACAGGCAGCCTCTCTAGATGTTTGGTTAATTTAACCTTGATTTTCTGGAGATAAACCCATTCGTTTGAATTTCCAGAGAAGTTTACCACGCGGTGTAGTATTGCGGGTGAAAATAAACACTTGTGGTCACTAGAAACATAGAATACAAAATAATCACCATTGATCAAGCCCTGCTGACGCGTATCACCATGTATTTGTAACTTCTCTTTCTGACACACGCACGCACGCGCGCGACTTGTACAGTGGTAAAGGATGATAATTGAAGTCAGAAAATTTGCGAAGTACTTACATTAATTTTATTTATTAAATTAAATATAAGTACGTACTTAATTTTTTAAACATACTTCAATTTCTAAAATACATTTAATTAACAATAATTAGCACTTAGCGTAATAAAAATATAAAATACAATTAGTTTTTCTATTATGGTAAAAACAAGACAATTAAAAAAATAATTCAATTTTTACAACAGAATTTAACTTCTAAAACCCATTTAATTTTTTAAAACATAAACATTAATAATAAGCACTTAGCGTAATAAAAATATAAAATCCAATTAGTTTTTCTATTATGTTAAAAACAAGACAATTAAAAAATGTAATTTAATTTTTACAACAGATTTTAATTTCTAAAACCCATTTAATTTTCTAAACATAAACATTAATAATTAGCACTTAGCGTAATAAAAATATAAAATTAAATTAGTTTGTCTATTATGTTAAAAACAAGACAATTAAAAAAGTAAATGAAATTTTTACAACAGATTTTAACTTCTAAAACCCATTTAATTTTTTAAAACATAAACATTAATAATAAGCACTTAGCGTAATAAAAATATAAATCCAATTAGTTTTTCTATTATGTTAAAAACAAGACAATTAAAAAATGTAATTGAATTTTTACTACAGATTTTAATTTCTAAAACCCATTTAATTTTTTAAAACATGAACAATAATAATTAGAACTTAGCGTAATAAAAATATAAAATGCAATTCGTTTTTCTATTATGTTAAAAACAAGACAATTAAAAAATGTAATTGAATTTTTTAAAACATAAACATTAATAATTAGCACTTAGCGTAATAAAAATATAAAATGCAATTAGTTTTTCTATTGTGTTAAAAACAAGACTATTGTAAAATATAATTGAATTTTTACAACAGATTTAATTTCTAAGATCTACTTAATTTTATAAAACATAAACATTAATAATTAGCATTTTGCATAATGAAAATATAAAATGCATTTAGTTTTCTATTATGTTAAAAACAAGACAATGAAAAATGTAATTGAATTTTTACAATAGATTTTAATTTATAAAACCCATTTAATTTTTTAAAACATAAACATTTTTTAATTAATAGAACCTTTTTTAAAACATTTATTTTTTTAATAATTAGCATTTTATGTAATGAAAATATAAAATTAATTTAGTTTTTCTATTATGGTAAAAACAAAATAATTAAAAATCTAATTAATGATTTTTAAAATTTCTGAAATCGAAAAAATCCTATTCAATTCTTTGTTTCTTTGTGTATACGTTTTGAACGAATTCTTTAACTTTTAACCATGTTTTATTTTCAAATATATGAGAATGTTGTTTGATTAGGTCCATACATTCCTCTTTTCTCGGGGGAGTACAAGTCTTTATATGGTTTTTGAAATATGTACATACAATTTTCTTCTGCTTTTTAGACCATGGTGTCAAAATTCTTTTCTGTTTTTTTTTTGTAAATTTGAAATTGGTCTTTTTTCTTCTTTTCCATCCAAAATTTCATTGAACACCTCCTCTTCATGTTCGTCGTACTGCTCCATCAAACCACTCTCGCACAGAGAGTTATAAGGATCCAACAAGTCTTCATTCATGTTGACTTCTATTTCATCAAGGCTTTTGCCTTTGAATTTCCCTGCTGATCCACTCTCCATTGTCAGCAGGAGCTTACTAATTTTTGCCGTTTGATAAACATCGTCCGGAAGACGGTATTCTCCTCTATGTACTTTATCGGTATGGCCCATAAAATTAGCAAGCTGCTCAAAATCATTATCCGTCATATTAAATATTTGAGTGATGGTAGGCAGGTGTTTCGGTAAACGTGTAGCTGTTATAGCTTTCGGATTTTTTGCACCAGAAGCTATTGCGTGCTTCTCTAGGATTTTGTACCCGACAAGTGGAGAGCTGGATCCTGGCCATCCAAAGAGATTATGGTTTGAAACATTTTTAAATATCTGTTCTCCAGCTGATAACAATATTTCAATGTGTTCCTGTACGTCCTGGCTAAATAAAACTGGAACTCCTCTTCCACGCTTTCCCCTAATTACTATTCGTTTAAATTTTTTAATTAAAACCCTCTCAGTAGCAGTTATAGCGTCACGAAATTCTTCGTAATTCTTCTCTTTCGGGGAACTTAAGTAAGTTCTTTTTAGTAGTCGTTGTAGTTTGCCGGGACGCCTTCTGTTTAATAAGATGACCTTGCAAAAAACAGTTTCTAATAAGCGTTTATACGCCGTTTCGTCATTTTTATTTTTTGAAAGCGTATCTGCTGCAACTGATGATGTTCTTGATAAGTATTCTTTTAATATTTTTAAGTCGCTTGCCAGTGGGATAATTGTAATTTTGTTCCACTTTTTCATATTAAGGTCGGCGGCAGCAAGGCTTGAAATATCAAAATGACAATTGCTATTTATAAGGTGGATAATTGTTTTCAATTCATTTTCTGCTTGTGCAGGGGCTGCGTAGACATCTTTCTTTTTTAATGCATAATTGATTGCGATCTCGCAACAATCTTTCAAAGATTTAGAAATGTTCATGGCATATGTTGGAGGCATATATGTATCGTTTTCCATATTGTATCCGGCAACCAATTTTGTTGCTTGGACAAGTAAGTCGTAATGTTCTGGCTTCAATGCTTCAAAAAGGTTACTTATACTGGAATCTAACTTCCGTACCTCAATTAATAGCTTTCCTAGTTCTCTCATTTTTCGAGATGTTACTTGAATAAAATGCCTTTCTCTATGTATTTTCAAGTACTGGGGCCCAAAATCGCAAATTAATATGTCTTTTTTTGCTGCTAAGGAAACAGGATCTGCGCGCATGTGTGGAAAGACTTCTGAAATAAGGCTGTCATCCATTTTCATATTTCGTGCTAATAACGTTTGTGAAGCCCCTAATGTTGCAGCTACTCTATCTGGATTCTGATAACAGCATTTTTTGTGCCTCCATAACTGTGTCTTTGCATAAAACCCCAGGCAAAATGTACATGGAAGGTGTGTAGTTCCGGTTAGATTAGGCTTTTTTACTGGTTTTCTACACACTCCATGAGCGTTTTCAAGAAAATTTCCGTTTTTTCGCAAAGCTGTTATTAAGACTTTTCGCTCCTTACTACTCACTGGTTTTGAGAGTATTTGTTGGACGTTTGTTTCCATACTATGAGATCTTTGAATGTGGCGAGCAAAATTAAGTACAAAAAAGACAAAAGTCCTTCTGACGTACATGTTTTATATTTGGTTTCATATGAGACTCATGATTAGTAAAATGTCTTTTTTTATTATGTTTAATAATGTCCTCTTCATTTTGGTTATCTTGTTTATTACTGCAGCCACCTAGAACATAACATAATAGAACAGAACTCAGACACACACAACAACATGCTAGTTTACTAACATCTTTTTCACATTTAGAAAAATTAAATCTTCTGTCTGGGTTTTACACTTTAGCCGGGCCTGGATATATAGGCTGCAAAACTCCACAGTGCGAGAGAGTCTGGACTCTTTGAGAACCCAAAGAACTGATGACCATGACGGAGAAAAATTTTTTAAACTGAATTGCAAAATTAACAATAATCAAATAAAAAAGCTACTTCTGAAGTGTGCAATTACGAAAACTGTTTCAAACTCTGAGACTAGGGCAGAATTATTACGGAATGTTTAGCCAGTCAAAATACTGATAAACGTATTATTTTTCTATTGGCGATTGGGAAGGGTGTTTGTCGTGTGTGGCACATCGTGTTTTGTGTTTTTTAGTATTATATTACTGAACGAGTACTTCCTAGTCGTTTGTGTTTTGCAACAAACTGGAAAAGTACTAGTAGGGCGGAGTGATTTCAGTAGTGGAATGAAACAAGCGAAGCAAATAAAAGGCAGAATTACAAGGAGCGAAGCATTACAGAAAGGAACATAACAAAAATAAGTAAGAAAATTACATTGTTTCTATAGACTTTTCTGATACAGAAGGTTTAACAACTGATTGTTCGGTATCATCTAAAATATATTTTTGTCTATCTCATTTAAACAAATGAGATATAATGTGCTTATTAAGTATCATTTAGGCACGGAAAATTATTCTATTCAACAATAGGTAAAAACCATTAGAATTTATCATCAAAGTGGTCGTTCTGTTTGCAGAATTTTCCATGAATTACCTAAAATTTACGGTAGATACAATCGGCCTGTAATGTCCACAGTTAGATGTTTAAATAACACATTTTGATACAGCTGGACTGTTTAAAATCAAACACATATGTACGCCTTAGAAACGCGTAGAAAACTGAAATGTTCCGTAAATTGTAAGAAACTAAAGAGTGAATTTGTCAGAATTAAGACAATCTGAGACTCCTAATCGGTGAATTAAACGTCGAGACTTGAGACTCAATTTCAATTTCCAAGTTTAATTTACATAAGAAATATACCCAAAAAACTGTAGACAGTGCTGTTTATTGCACTCACTGGGCGCTGGAGAAAATTGACCTTGATTCTCTATTTACCTGAAATATTGTCTTCGGTAATGAAGTATATTTTGAAAGCTTATTAATAAGTAGAATTGTAGCCTTTCGGGTGATTACAATCTACAGTAGATTAAAGATCGGCCACTGCATCTGAAAATCTTTGTTTCGTGTGGATGTTGGTCGGTCGGGATCATCGAGTCTTAGGTATCCTTATCTGTGCAATGACCTGAAATTATTGCCAATGACGAGGGGCATCATGCTAGGAGAACGAATTAATTTTGGCCCAGCTTTAATGGTGTGACCTCAATTAGCTTGCGGTTTTAACAACAGGAGTTATTTGCTATATATAATGCGGAATGTTGGCTCTAAAAATTGGAAGTATTCGTTATTTTGCTTGTTGGTAACATCAACTGGCCACTGAGATCGTGTGAGCTAAAGCTTATTGTAGACACCATCTTGCTAGACTAGGTATCAGGATTCATAATCGTGCACTGATTAAAGGTGCTGATAAAAAATGAAGAAAGTTTAATCTTGAAGTACATATAGCGTTTATTGACTTCATTAAGTCTTTTAATAATGTAAGACAAAAGAAATTATGGAGTATCATGACCAGAAGTGGCATACCCAAACACCTAATAAATGTTATAAGAAGTTGTAAGATACAGAAATCATGGCAAGAACTGAAAATTGTGGATACCCTTAAGGACGTCATAAACAGAGGAGTTAGACAAGGGTGTAGCTTATTACCTACGCTTTTTGGTAAAACTGCACGAAGACAGCCTGCAGACGCGTCTCTACGAATTGCATAGATAATTCAGACGTTTGGTTTCGATTCTCCTGTTATCAAAACCCAGTCCAGGGATTTTAAGGCTTCTTCCCTGTCAGATATAAGCTTGTTGTGATGATAGACTGATTGAGCAGGTGCATTCATTTGGATTCCCTGTCTGTGCCTTCTCTTACATGGGAGAAGACGATGTGGATTTAAAAAAGTAGGTAAGTTTATCCACACTTCTGGAACTATCAGGAGAACATTAAGAGGGTTGGTCCGACGAGATAATCTGTTGACATTTTATAAAGCAATGGCATGCGGCCTTTGTGGCAGTGAGACGTGGACACTGTATGCAAGTACCCACAACCGAATACACACTAGTGAGATGAAGTTTTTAGGATCTGTAGCCTACTTGGAGTATCCAAGAGAGATCGGCTAAGGAATGATTATGTAAGGAACGTCCTGGGAATTTATAACCTGAATAACAGGATCGAGCAGTACAGACAGGGGTTGGACGGACTGCACGTAAAGGAAGCATCGGGACAAATATAAGCACTGATGTTTCACCTTCCCAGAGAAAACAGGAAAATTAGAAGAAAGTAGAAAATGTGGTCATTGAGTGCGCAACGGATTGTAATGTCTAGGGCCTGAAGAAGATGAAGAAGAAGAACAAAGTTTTCTCAAAATAGCAGTACTGAAGCGGGTAATAGTAGCCATGGTCGTTACGAAATTTGTGGAATAATCACTTGTTTACATACAGGCGAGCATGTTTTCCTAAACAATCTGCATTGTCATATGAAGTAATACAGGAATAAAATATTAAAACTACTTTGTAAGGTTAAACGTAATTTCAAGGTACCCCAAATTCGACTTAAATTGTCGCTACCAAGTCATATTGACGTAAAAACCTTCTTCCTACGCTTGCTGCACAAACCGAATGTGTGCAGAAAAATAAGAAAAGTTAAGTACCATTAATGTGACTAATTACGCTAATTTCATTTAATTTCAAAAAATTTGTGTCCACATTATAACAAAAATAATTAGTATAAAGACAAATAATAACAATACACAAAAAAAGTAACCCGTGCTAATGTTTTGCAAGATGTCCGGTAGTATGTTTTATGTACCTCTTGTCCATTTTTTCTTGTTTACAAAGAGACTCTACAAAATAGGATTTTTTATATTGAAACAGATATTGAAACAGACTTTATTGCTTATGGACCCGCATCAAATTAATAAATAAAAACATGACTTTGAATAATTAAAAGCACATGATAAACAAAAAGCACTTTTTTGAGAAATACAAATGGCTATAATATTTTAGTAATCAAGTAGTGCTTTATATTGTAGTTTTATTAGTTAATTGAATAATTCATATTTCCTGTGTGCAATTAGATTACATTTCCAGTAAACCGTGGCCTAATTGAATAATTCATATTCCCTGGGTGCAGATTACATTTCCAGTAAACCCTCGCCTAACATTGGAGAATTCACGTTAATTGTACAAATCATTATGAATTTTGAAAGAAAATAAACAATATTTGTCTAAAGACTTTTACAACAAAAAGAATTCTGTAACTTTTGCTGCCATCTTGAAAACGTAACACTATTCTCCTCTCACCTCAAATCTACTGTACTTAAACTTGACTAGTTTATCCATCTTGTTCAGTTTACGGTACTGTGTGTGGTACACAACATTTTTAAAATTCCCGACGTGGATCGTATTACTCAGGAACTTTTTAGTTTAATTTCTAATGTCAGAAGCTGTGGAAGATTCACAGTGCCTTTAAAAACTAAACTTTTCTTTCAGATTTTGTTTCTGTATTTTACGCATATTCTAGAAATATGTAAGTAATTATCAGATTTTCTTCTGAGGTGAAATTGCAATTTAAGCTATGTTATATTTTAGTAACGCGTCTGTTCTACCAAAGCCTCTGCAAAATTTCCTCTGTGTGATCTGTTTGCCTCATAATGTATGGACAATCTTAGTCCGTAAACTTCATAGAATTCAGGTCTAGTATTCTAAAATTTTAAATTTCATTAAGCAAGAGCTTCAGCGACGTCTCAGTGATAATTTAGACATTTTAGTGGTACACGTTGTCTAGATGCAAGCAGTAAATGCAGTCATACTGCAAATCTGTCTATTAGCTATTCGTTATACATTGGCTGTCACAGAATGTTTGGATTCAGATATTAAAACTTCATAGAATCTGATTTACATGCATAACAAACAAAATAGTGCAGTAAATAAAAATTTGTTGCTGTTCTGAGCTACTGAAAAGGAACAAAACCAGCATTTAGTAAACTGAACAAGATGACGTAATAGCTATTTCTATCATATCCACTGCATCCCGTGAGAGGAAATTTCCATTCCTTAAATTATTACAAACCTATTTAAAACCACAAAGTGTGTTAAATGACATCAAACCCTATCTTAGTAACAGATAAAGACAGACGGCCAAAAATACTTGATCTGACAAGTTAATGATAATGCTGTCAGCCGTAATAACTGATGAATGACTTGTTGTAACTTGTTATAATAACTGATTGTGTTGTAACTAGTGTAACGAGTGTATGATTCAATGTGTTTTTAACCCATAACATTGTCGTTTTAATAGTACCTGCTTATACTAGAATGAAATTGTTATCACTGTTCACTTTCACACCTCATGGTAGTAGAAAACAAGACCGAGAAAGCCCATTTATGGAATACTAAAGCAACCACCACTCTTTGACATCAAAGGAATTAAATCTCATTATATCCTAAACGTTACTGGCATATTTACGAATAAATCAAATACTAATTTAAGTTCAATGAAAAAAGGGTCAATGATCTGAGAATCAACCACACGCGAGCCTTATCAAACATGACACCTTTAAGTTAACATAGAACTGGTAAAGGAATTTTCAAAGATTAAGCAAAGAGACAATATTTATTTTAAGCAATTTGAAACACTCATTCTTTTTTCATGTGATTTGATAGTTTCTTCCTAATTGTCCTTCAGAATTATACTAATATCTGAACTGTTTAGAACATTGACTCTGAGGATTTAAGGATTAATGATTTTAATTATGAATCAGTTGAATCTGATGAATCAATAAATATTAAAATTATCAAGTTTTTGTGAATTTTGTTATTTTCCACTTTATCACTAAAAATACTGTAAATAAGCTGAAGTCAGACCGTATTATATTACTATTTAATAATTAACATAAAACACCACACGCGCGCGCGCCAACACACACACACACACACACAAACACACAATTTTGTTAATGGTCCTTGTCGAGGTCTGGGCCTAATCATGGCTAATCGTATTCACAATCCACTACAAAAATATTAAAACTTTTAAATAACAGAATTTTAAGAGCCTTAAAACACAATCGGGCGTCTAGAAACTTAAACAAAAGTCTTACAATATATAGACTCTTTTGTACGTACAGAAGACAGAATAATCGAAATAAATTCGTGATAGGAAATACAAAATTTATTATTTTCATATTATCAAGCACACTAACAATGTTCAATAAATTAAAAGTAAAATATTCCAATTAGGTTACTAATTAGGTGTCTAATAACAGACACTTACCTTTACAATCAGCGCTTTCTCGCATGTTTTCATGTTTTTCTACATTTTTCTGAATCGTTTCACTTTCCCCCAAATTTTTGTGTCCATTTTCGTTTTTCTCCACATTCTTCTGATTTTTTCATTGTTTTTCATGTTGGCTATTTTTTTATGTTTCTCGGATTTTTTCCATATATTACCGTCTTTTCCTGAATTTTTTTCCACTGTACTCTTAAGTAAATTCATTATTATTTCTGCACATCTTAAAGAAAACGATTTATATCATTACTGTCGATGTTACAAAAAGAATAAGGTAAGATGTTTATATAGTCTACTAAATTAAAGTCCATAATCTAAGTACCTATATTATTCTACATTTAACCTCAAATATAATTAAATATTTGTATGTAGTAAAAATTACTAATTAGCTTTCTAGTCTAGTGCATATTATCTAAATAGTGTGCACTTTTCACCTTTAATAAAAACTCAGATAAAAATTATGGTATTTCTGTGCAGCTATTGAGATCACGTAGCCTACTTTCCCTAAGAAAAGTGAGTACAAAATATTTTAGAGATTCGAGTTCATTTTATTATTTTTCCTACTATTAAAATGTGTCTTTTTTTAAACTTCTACAAAATGTTCAGCGTCTTTACCTACCGAAAGAGTAATGAGTACTATAAAACAGAAGTAGTCATAATTATTTGACTACTATTCCAATTAATAATAAATAATTAATTATTTTATTTGGACTGTCATAAAAAAAAATCGTATTGTAAGAAAATTTCCATTTTCATGTATTTTTTCACGAGTTCGCTAAATATGATTAAAAAAATGAACCACCTCATTTGTAGATCTTATTAAAATACTCACGGAAGTCTTATCTTTACATAGCCTATATTTCTGTTTACAAAACTGGTTGCATAACTGTAATGTCTGCGTAGGAAAAACTATTCAGTTGTCAAATTTTCAGTCTTAAGAACGTACCTTGCAAGTACAAGTTGAAATTAAAAAAAATAAGTTTTGAAATCCAATTCCATTAATATGATTCTAATTTCCTTATACAAATAAGCTGCGTATTGTTATAGAAAAAGTCTTACGATAATAGTTTTTGACTGCTAATATTTCAGCGAATAAATAAATAATTTATGTAATGGTGTTAAAAATTCAAAAAATATAATATCAGAATTACATTCTACTCAAAATGGTAAGTCATTAAATATATGTTACAAAACGCTAAAATTGTGACCTTTAAATAAAAGTGTGCCGTATCTAGGCGTTACGGCGACTTCTGAACGTTTGTTAGAGTGAATCTGGGTAATAGAATCCTTTCATCTGTGTAGTTTGCGCTTGTGGACACTCTCGCCACCTATGAGACTTTACGGTAACTTACAAATTGGTTATAATTGAATTCGGCATAGATGCTGTCGTTGAATCGGGTATGCTGACGCTATCTATGTGAGACGTCAGACTACTGTAATTTTTCGGTCCCGCTGCTTGGAGCGCTGTCTGTCGTTGAGCAGTGTGAGCCTGTGGTAGTCGGTTGGTTGGTTATCAGCTGTTGAGGCTGTCAGCTGTTTTTTGGTGGATATCAGCGGTGTGCATGCAGGTCGAGCTGTTCACGATGCCACGCGTTGTCTTAGATGTTAGACGGCTGGAAAAATTTTGTGGTTTTTTATGCCGGGGTGTTGTAAATTAATTATGGCCGGCTAAGTGAAAAGCGTGCTGTGGGTCTCTCGGCCTGGCAACTTTGACCGAGGGAAGAGATCAGGATGGTGTGTGTGAGTATTGAGGAACTTGGCAGCACGTGTGAGTGCACTATGAACAGGTATGCAAAATGCAAAGTGAAAATTATTAAATTTTTGCCTGGGATGCGCTTTCGCGCTGCTTGTTTTTGGAGTCAGGTAGGGCCTGGCTGTTTAAAAAAAAAAAAAAAAAAAAAAAGGGAACAATAGTTGCTTAATTCTGGATTTCTTTTGTTACTTCACTATATACTGGGAATCTAATATGCAGGTTGCTGCAGTCATTGCAAATTCTTAAACGCAAGTTTTTTTAAAGAAAAGTCTGGTGAACTTTACTAGTTCCTTATATGACTAGTTTCTTATTTGACGGTGTATCTTATGTGCAAAACTTTTTACCTACAAGAAAAAAAAAGAAAAACTTAAGAAAATGTGTTAGGAATTGGCCAGTGTGTTCATTGGGCCTAGTGAAGCAAAATTCAGCAGAGTTCCTTAATTGCTCTTTGAATGATTCAGTGTGTTCCTGTTTTGTGTTTGAATTGTAGAAGCATATAAATTCCAGTATGCATGTTTCATATAATCTGTGTTGAACTTATTTTGTGGCTGCCTTTTATTGGAATGTATAAATCCGATTATGAAAAGAGTTGCAGATCACCTACTACAATTGTAATAATATATTGCCCTGTACTAGAACTGTAATTCAGAAGTATTCAGCCTATTAATAAAAATGACTGAACTGTTGTACAAGATGAAATTTTCACTATTTATATATTTATAATATTTGTATATTTATATCCTCATAGTTATTTTAATTGTCTATCAATGTACAGTCCCTGTGAAAGTGCTTTTGTATATTTCTATGCTCATAGTTATTTTAATTGTCTATCAATGTACAGTCACTGTTCAGTTTCTTTGGTATATGTATATGCTCAAAATTCTATGCACACAACATATTACATTTCTGAGAGATATATGTGCCTGATTATTTGATAGTTTTTTTTTAATAATGGTGCACTCTGAAATCTGCAAGCCTTTGTGCTACACCAGTTTATACAAGTTTAAGGAAAATTGAGCACATGCACTTGTGAATTCCACACAGAGTATATAATCACCTATCTTATGTTTACTTTATATATTCCTAATTATATGATTCTCCTTTCTAGCTTGTGATTTAGATTTCAGAGGGCGCATGTTGTTATGTAATATAATTGTTTAAATTGTTGTGGCTGTAATAATTGTTGTAGGATAGAATTGCTCGTTAAATGGTATATAAAATTGTTTATATTATTGAAAGTGTTTATAGTACAACCAGAGGGGGACTGAAAAAAAAAAGACTCATTGTTATTAAATGTTATATTTCGAAAACCTCTGGATTTACTCTTTGTACTTATCTATGTTGCTATAATTATTTCCAAATAAGGAAATTCTATTTGGTGAAGGTAAAATGGTACTGTCGAGGCTTGTTGTATGTCAATTGTGATTTTGTATACCATGTAATAGATTTTAGAGATTTTGCATATTTTATATATATTTTTAATGGAATACTCTTTTAAATATTAAATTTTGAATATTTTGAAATTTTAAATTCTGGATACCATGTCATAGATTTTAAATATTTACATATTTTATATAATTCTAATGGAATACCTTCACAGCCTGAATTCTATGAAATCTCATTGTAAGAGAACCAAAAATGAGAGCATCAATAAATTTGTTATTTTCGAAATTTTAAAATTGAGGTCACCTCATTCGTCCAATTCCCCAATGGTTACCCAGCATGTGGACATTCTTCCACTAGGAGGCACCTTCTAGTTCTAGTGACAAGTGAGCCGGTCATCAAGGTGAGTTGTAGATTTTTAAATTTTTTTTTTTTAGGTTGTCAAACCTGAAAAGGGTGTCAGATTTGGAAGGTTGAAAATTTTGTTGTGACATCATTGGTGATGAGCGGCTCAAAAGCATTGTAAAAGCGATCCTTTCGTTAAACATTCATTTTAGATAAAAAAAAAGTGTTCCCTGTAATATATTTATGCAAGTTATTTAATGTTTTATGCACCATGCGTAGTTATACTGACTGATTCTATATTATAACTAATTTAAAAAAGCATTGTGATCCCCCCACCCCACCCATGTGGTTTCGGCCCAATGGTATAAACCAGCGGTTCCCAAACTGTGGGGCGCCCCCCCCAAGGGGGGCGCGTAAAGGTGTCAGGGCAGGCACGGAGCTTGTTCAACAAGCAATATTTAAAATTTAAAACAAATTTATATTTCACATAATTAAGTCGTCGACATGACATAAGTAAAATTAGGTATGATGAATAACACATTTTATTAATGAAATAGCATGAGTGTTGTGGTCTTATAATTTTGATGCATTATTTGTCACGTCGTAGGTTAGCGTTTACGACGAGGAGCTTCGTCCTTGTTTGTGCCATGTGTTGCTGTTGTGGTGTGGCCGTTTGGCTGTTCGCTGACTGTGGTGTGGTGGGGGTTCCTCGTTCCACGTTGAATGCTTTACTTATAGTTGTGTAATCGAGAGGGAACTTAGGTAAAGGCGGGAAGAACCTGTGTATTGTTGACAAATATCTGTCAGCATAGTGAGGTTATGTGTTGTGAATGAAAGTTCAAACATTGATGTGAACCAGTCTTTTTAATTCGTTTAAAAATAGTAGTGTCTTTCAATTATTATGAAGCATATGAATTCTGACATGGAACGTTCGGTCTCCCAAGAGTCAACCACAGATCCAGAACCTACGGGCGCATCTACGTCACGGACTGCTAAAGTAAGAAAGTATGATGACAATTACCTGTCGCTAAGTTTCACAAGCACTATTGTTAACGGTGATGAACGCCCTCAGTGCGTTATTTGTTTGCAAGTTTTGGCTTCAGACTTTAACTGAATGGGGGTTGTAATTGACATTTGTAGAGCCCCACGATTGGCCGTGCCATTTATGTTTAGTGCAATTATGCTAATTATTATGAATTATTAAATTATCCAATTATATATTAATGAATTGGGGTCTAATTAAATTTGTATGCCCCCACTTTCCTTGGGTGTCATTTATATTTAATATACATATGGGAAAGTAAATTATATTTGTCGGATTTGACTCAATATAGTTATCAAATCAATATGATTTACATGAGCATGTTAATCTGACATTTCAATGGGCGATTTGGGTGTGTCCACTGATAATTAGCGTAACTCTTGAGAATCTTTGTAAGTAACAAGATAAAATCACTTGGAACGTGATAAATTAATTGTTAAGGTTAATTGCAATAATGAACGCAAGATATATGTATATATGTAATAATTACTTATTTATTATATCATTGATTAAGTAAATTACTGAACCACAAATGAAATTATGTCCTGTAAATACATAACAAAACACATAATAACATAAATCACTATAACATTCGTTCGTTGTTTCCTGAAAACAAGACATACAATACTATCAAATACAACACGATAATATATATACAAACAATAAGCAATCAAATGTATTTTATTCCTAGCTAAATGCGTTCATTAATGCCCCAGATGAATGACTTTAATATTAACATTATTAAATTTATGATTTATATAGATTTATATGGATCTCTTGGGAGTAGCTCTTTGAAAAGAAGAGACAGTGCAGTAGTATGTATCAACTAGCATTTAAGAAACATAAGGACTTAACTTGCAAATGGCTTATCCACAAATTCCATCGGTGTAAGATTACATCCGTTGGTGGGTTCCTTGTACATGGTAATCACTATTTATCGAAGAACACTTCACTTTCACTCAATGAATATCCCACTCGCGTCATGTATAGTGCGTGTTGGACTTTCTCCGCTGGCGTTAATGTTTTACGGCTTCATGTGTTAAGATGCAATCATCGACATTGAAGTGGTTTGCTTTAGAGTTTGCTGTGTGCGTGTTCAGGTAGCTAACTATTTTGTCTACCTTGGACGTAATGTATGCAATGTGCGTATTAGTGTTCGTGTTAATTCACTTAGTTCATATGCCCAAAATTGAGAATCATTATGGTTGAATAGTGTCTGAAATCGTCACCCACTGTTTTACGATCGGATTGTTACTCACTCGTATTGCATTATGTTGCGTGTCGGTCGTAGTCTAGAGTCACGTATACGCTGGTATTTAACGATAGTTATGTCTATTCGCACTGTTGATTACTACGGTAAGTTCGGTAACTCATATAAACTATCGAACATACGTTTTGTAGAACTGCGATTGAGTTGAATGTCTAAGTTTGATTAAGACCGAGACTTGGTTACAATTTCACTGATTGATTAACCGAGTTGAAAGTTGAGCAAGTCGAGTAAACTATTTGTAAATCACTGGGTCGACTATTACCGTTTCTGTTATTACCGCCGCCACTACTACTACTACTACTACTTGGCTCCGCGTCCTCGCAAACAGTTTTTATCAATCATTCTCTACCAGAATGCAATTTCCTCATCTCTACGCCTACGGCCGTTGTTGATAGGTTCATAATTTTCTACCACCTTGTAGATTTTTGTCATCGGTTTCCTGATTCGTCGTTGAAGTCGTCACTACTCTCTCCACCAGTTCCTTTGGAAGATGCCAAACTCTGGTTGGTCGTCGGGCATCCCCGAAATATCCCAGCGACGAACGTTGTGCTGATTCTCAGAAGCTAGAGCAATTGCCCGCCTGTCTATCAACCTTTTGTTTCCACGTTGTCGAGGCACTCTGGTATAGCTTTTGTTAAGAGTCTGCAGTGTCTTGGCCAATTGTTCATTTACCCTTCGCTCGTTCCGCCAATTACCAACTCTTTGTTGGGCGTCATCCCTGGACGGCTCCCACGCTTTCTAGTTGTAAATCTGACTTGACGTCAGGGCGTGCTTTCCTGCTGGGCGTGTATATCTCTAGTATTCATTGAATATCCGTCCTATTGTCTACATATTTGTCAAGATTTCTCTGCACCCTTTGTTACTGGGTGTTGCGTTCATACATGTGCTCGTTACAACTTAACCCCACAGCATGTGTTCCATCTCACTTCTGCGTAACCAGGCTACTGGACTATGCCTTTTTTTGTTTGGTTTGTTTGGTGTTGTAAATCGTAGCTAACTTCGTGCTGTCAACGACGTTCCCTGTTTTCTATTGTTGCGTGTACTCAGACGTTTCTTCATTCTTTTCCCACTGGCGTCGGGTCTGACGTGTGTCTGATCGTTCTTATTTACGACTCGGGCCTGGGTTTGTCAACTCGAGTGTGCGAGCATGTCTCTTGATCATGAAATTATAAATTTTTAAAATTTTGATCACTATAAGACAGTATGAAACCAGATAAATTAAAAAGGCACCTGGATACGAACCATAAAGATGTCAGTACTAAACCTAGGGACTTTTTTGTTAGGAAACTTAATAGTTTTAGATCAGCACAAAAAAGTTTCACTAAAACGGCAAGTTTACCATCGAAAGCTCTTTTAGCTTCATATCAAGTTTCATTCAGAATTGCTCAATGCAAAAAAGCCCACTCAATTGGGGAGACTCTTGTCTTACCAGCGGCAATAGACGTGGTGTCAACGATGATAGGTGAAAAAGAAGCAGAAACTTTGAAAACAATTCCGCTGTCAAACAATACAGTGGCAAGACGAATTTCAGATATATCTGAAGATGTATGTGACCAATTATTAGAAAAATTAAAAGGAAAGAACTTTGCAATTCAAGTTGACGAAGCAACGGACATACATAGGGATGCACATTTAATTGGTTACGTTAGATTTGTTGACAAAACCATACTCCGGGAAGAGCTCCTTTTTTGTGAACCATTTTCAAATAATGCAAATGCAGAAACGATTTTTGATATAATTGATAAATTTAAACATTTTTTTGATAATTGATAACTTTTTTAAACAAAGTGGGCTAACTTGGGATAAATGCATTGGGCTTTGTACAGACGGTGCCCGGGCAATGTCTGGTGAGTACACTGGCCTACGGGCAAGGATCAAAGCTGTGGCTCCAGAGGCTGTTTGGACACATTGCATTATTCACCGGGAGGCTTTAGCTTCAAAAGGACTAAGTCCTGAACTGCATGATGTGTTAAAGACTGTTGTGAGTAACAGTAAATTTAATAAAAGCTCGCCCTTTAAATTCAAGAATTTTTAAAGTTCTGTGTGAAGATATGGGTGCAGAACATGTTTCATTGCTCTTTCACACTGAAGCAAGGTGGCTGCCCAGTGGTAAAGTGTTGGACCGTATTTTTGAACTGAGAAACGAAGTTTTTTGTTTTTTAAATAAAGATAACCATTCCCTAGCTGAGTTCTTTTGTGATGAAGATTTTCTTAAAAAATTGGCTTACCTCAGTGACATTTTTGAGAAACTGAACATTTTGAACAGATCCCTTCAGATACAAGATGCAAACATACGAACTTGAAATGATAAGATTCAAGCATTCATCAGAAAGCTTGATTTGTGGGGTCAAAGCATGAAAACCAACAATCTAGAAATGTTTCTAACATTATTAAAAATCTTGGACGAATTTAAAAAGGATATTTCTGATGGGGAGATAAAAAATGTGTTTTTAAATCACATGTATCTCTGAGGCGAGGATTTTACCACTACTTTTATGAGGATTTGAGTAATTTTGCTTGGATTAGAAACCCGTTTGAAGATGTCTCAAAAATTGAATCACTGAGTGTTTTAGAAAAACTTATTGATTTGCAATGTGATCCTTCTTTTAAGAAGACACTGACTGTTCATTACCAGAGTTCTGGATTAGCATTGCCAAGGAATATCCGGAGCTGAGCGAAAAAGCAATGAAAGTTATAATTCCATTTGCTACCATTTATTTGAGTGAAACAGGTTTCTCAGCTTTGGCTGCGATTAAAAATAAATACAGAGCCAGACTAGATGCGACCAAAGAAATGAGAGTTGCTCTTACCAATATAACACCTCAATTTAACAAACTTTGTGACAAGAAACAGGCCCATCCAAGTCATTAGTTTTAAAGACTGCTACAACAACTTTATGATATTATTGAAATATTTTGATTTACTATTTTATACTTTATGCTGTTAATGAACGTAACTATTGTTATATTTAAAATTCTGTGTAAAAAAAGCTCAAGCGAAATATTTGATATTTTTCAAAAAAATACTTCTGAATGAACAGACAATATTTAAACTCTCTGAAACACTGATTCTTAATTGACGTTATCTATTATTTATTTACAAAGTAATAATGATTTTTTATCAGAAACTGTGTATTTAAACTAAGAATATTGTTACTTTCATAACTGCAACAGTATTTAAATCAAAAATGTAATTGAATATTTACAACTGTTGTCTGTATTTATAATTTTATATGTAGTATAAATTGTGAAAATTTATCTAATAAACGACAGTTATCAAATACTTATATTTGTTATTTACCTTATTAATACCTTGTTAAATGTACGTGGCTACCACATTATGTGAGGGGGCGCGTTATGGTTCAATATTTCAAAGGGGGGCCCCAAGACAGAAAGTTTGGGAACCGCTGGTCTAAACATCAACGTGAAGAAATTCAAGCAAGGCCTGGTAAACTCTCGAGTTCCACAGCCTACATTAGGAACAACACAAATTGCGTAATACTTTATTCATACACCAGTGTGTCCTTTCTTCAGCTAAGTGACAAGTAGTTTGATTTGTAAATTGTCTACACATTTAAGCTTATTGTATACAATTTATAATTATCCAGTAACAGAACTTTATTTTCTCCCGAATAGTAGAACAATTGCATTTGTTCTATCCTTTACCTAGGGTGTCCCTTCGTCCCTTGTATACACGACACTATGTTCGTGTTCTGTATCTGTCTGTCTGTCTCTCTCTCTCTCTCTCTCTCTCTCTCTCTCTCTCTCTCTCTCTCTCTCTCTCTCTCTACCTCCCTCCCTCCCTCTCTGTCAATACTCACTCATTCACTCACACTCACACGCGCGCACAAAAAAGTAATTTGTCTAGCATGTACAATCATTCATTTATTTTTTGATTAAGTAAGTTTAAGTAATTCGAAGTTGTGACGCACGGAGGGACATTTTCCCGAAGATGGAATTTGTTGACATTTGCCCAGAGCCCTAAGCATTCCAGGAAATGACTAATCATGGGTATTTTTGGAAGTGACACTTGCACGGAGTCCAGTAGGGGGTGAGTCGGACTGGTTATAGGAATGCAGGAGCAAGGGAGGGGGAGGGATTCACCCCTAAATAGTTCATTGCCTTAGTTGACATCTGTGAGACAACTAGCATTCTGTGCAAGTGATAAGTGTAGTGATTCGTGTTTTTGTGAAGATTGAGAATACTGAGACCACCAAGGGGAAGGCTTTTTTGATGTACAATGGACATCAGTATATTGTTGACTATACCCACAAAGAAGATGTGACTTATTGGCGATGGGTTGATTATAAGACACACTGTCGTAGGCGAAGCAACTCATGTTTGTATTCCGGACGAAGCGGCAACTGAAGTGAGAAAAAGTGTTGTTAATCCAAAGAAACGTCCAAGGGAAACAGATAATACGATTTCAAAAATTTACGCCGAAGAAGTAGGCCCGCTCGGGGATATGAGGATATGATATGACCTTGTGACTTCACTACCATCACACAGAAGTGCCAAACAATCATTACATCGCATTCGAAGAAAAAGTGTGGGGCCTACAAAGGACCCAGTCGACTATGAAGGAATACGATTAGACGAAAATGATCTACTTATGAATGACGGTAAAAATTTTCTACTTGAAGACGACAACAGACGGCCTAAAGACAGAATATTGGTGTTTGCCAGAGAAAAAGGAAAATCTGCATTGACAAGTTGTTCTTCAGTCTCTGTCGACGGAACCCTCAAGAGTTCAAGCAAATAGTTTGGGCAGTTATTTGTCATCCACGCCGATCTGGGAAGTTCTTGGAAAGAAGGCAATACTATTCCAGCAGTCTACGCGTTGTTGCCAAATAAGAAACGAGAAACATATGATCGTTTTTTCAAAGCAGTGAAAAACAACGTACCTGGATGGAATCCTGTGACACTTTGGACTTTGAAATGGCAATCATCCAATCAGCTAAAACTCTGTTTCCTGAAGCTGAAATTTTTGGTTGTAACTACTATTGTAACCAATGTTTATGTCGGAGAGTACAAGATTGTGGCCTTGCTCCTGCGTACAAAGAAAATGAAGAGATTCGACTTCATATTCGAATGTGTTCTGCCCTCGCGCATGTTCCGCTAGAACTGATTGATGATGCTTGGCTAAGTATCCAGGAAAGCACACCTGAAGACGAGAAACTGCGGGTGTTCTATGACTACGTCGTCGATCAGTGGCTTGAGAATGAAAGAGGATACGTTTTGAACAGTTTTAAGATACTAATGTTAGTTCCGGGCAAGTGTCACAGTCTTACTTCTGACTCACCAAATACCATTATGTGGAGGGAAGGGCTCCGGGGAAATGTCATTCCGTGCAAGTGTCACTCCGGGCAAGTGTTCCAACCCTAAGTACTATCAAACTACATGTGTTAAGCTTTGCAACCCAACAAGGAATGCGGTGACGTTTGCCATTCCACTGCACGTATCACGGTACTACTACACATTTAAAATACGTTTAACACTGTCTCTCGCACGGTATTTCTAATTGCATATAGCTTACTGAACAGTGTTTACAGAACCAGTAATACCGCACCAACACAAGCACGCGTTATCATTCAGTAGACCCCCCGCTCTTCAGGCGTCTCGGTAGCCGAGCTTGTGCTCGTGCAGTAATTCATCGTTCCCATTAGGCCTATTCAACAAAATCACATTGTCTAAGGGATAGGCCTAATCTCTTAAACAATGTTATGTGGAGATCTTATATTGGCTAACGCAATGTTTCGCAATTCCCTGGTATTCGTGATCTAATCATAATTATTAGAGTTCAGATTATTAAAAAACATAATTTTCTTAATTCTGACAAAATTTACATTCATTTATCTCTTTAAAATATTTACTTTTTGCCACCTAAAGTAGGCTAAGTGTAACTTTTAAAATACTTAAAAACAAAATGAGTATTATTACCAGTATATGATTGGGTGTGTGTCCGCGCGCGCGCGCATTGGCGACCAACTGTAAAGTATATCAAAGAAATTATACAGTTAACGTTACATTATTATCAAAGGTCAGTCGACAATACTCTTAGCCGTTTTTAGGGCAGCCAACGATTAATGTGTTTATCACGCTACAATCATTTTACACCATTTATTTAGAGACTTTTTTACTTATAAGGGTTACGCTTTCTTCTGATTGGTCAGCTTAAAAGGAAGTAAATACTTTACTGTTTCTACTCTATTCTGCGAGTAATAGATTTATTGCCTCTTTTTTTATTAACTAGTAGGCCTATAAATAATAAACTTAATAACAATATGCAGAATGTTTGCTACGAAAATTGTAGGAATCGCTGGATCTAGAGCTCGATTTATACGACCTAATCTCCGAAACTTGATATGTTTGTATGCGCTAAAATGCATGAAAATGTAACATAAAACTGGTAAAAAATTACTTACAGAAATGAAGAAGTGTAATATAAAACCAGACATACTATTATGTTTTAAATAATGTTTATATAATAAAACGGTTTTAACAAGAAGTTACATAAATAATGTTTAACTTAATAACCCGCACAAGCTCTTGTTGGACAGATTTCTTGACAGTGTGGGTGAAAACAACTGTTGTACATTGTTATTGTATAAATAATAAGTGAGACAGAGCAACATACAAACCATAATCGAACATGAGAAAAATTATCCTTTTATACACTTGTGGCTTAAATATGACCTAAACAAAAAAAGGATTAGATTGTGCGTTTATATTACATTCTGGGACGGGCCGTATCAATCCGTGCATTAATTAATTACTTCTTTCCTAAGTGAAGAACTATTTTTAGACGTTATTTTGTTGTAAACGCGTGTAGTCTGAAAGAATAATTCTTAGAAAGATATGAGCACTAAATATCAAATTTACCGCATGTGCACAGAATTGCTGAGGAATGAAAAAAGTGATGCTCGTTCAATAGGGTATAGGCCTAATAAATAAAACTAAGTATCAGTAATGAGAAGTCGTTGATGTCTGTTAAGTGTGAATTTTGTTTAACTAGCAATTGCTCATTAGCGATAACACTATATGGTAATCATATAAAATGACCGTTAAAGTGTATTATTCAATTAAATATACTGTATGTTCATTGGACAACAGACCAGTCTTCTCCAGACAAGTAATTTTGTTGTTCACAATAATATAGAATTGTTCTGAATAACCTCAAACACTACAGACTGCAATACGAAATAATTTATGAAAAGCCATAATTATTGAGTTTCTACTATCATATAGGTATTTAGTATTTACAATCTATATTTTGTGTTCTTGCGGATATTTTTAATAATATAATACAGTATTCATATTACTTTAGTTCCCTAGTTAATTTCTTCAAACCACTAAACTGTAATTGAAATCAAAGAATACTGGAAAACTAATAAAAAAACAGAAAATTACAAAACACTGTGAAGAACGAATATAGGCCTACTATTTACTTTTATTTGCAGTCGTAATAATTTCATAGAAAGCTATTTAAAAAAAAATGTTTTCATATCAATATTTTTTTGTAATACTAAAATTAATAATTTTTTTATAAAAATTTTAAAATTTACAACGTACCCCTTTTTGAAGTTTCAGAAATGTAGCCTAAATAATTCATCTTTCACGCCAGCCTTAGTCAAACAATATATGCGGATAGATTATTACATCTAAATTATTATAAAATGATTTTGAATACAAGAAAAATGTAACAAATCTCTCTCAAGCAAAGTTCATGTATTTAGAATAAAAATATATGTTCTTACCTTTTGGCAGAGAAGACAAAATTTCTCAAGATGTGTATCTAATCTTCAGAGTTGCTGATCTGACGTTAACAGAAACTGTCTAACTTCTCTTGTGTTACCTTATGTAAGACTGTCTCTAGACAGCAGTACTACATGGGTCGCATCTCCGTGTTCGCGGGAAGTTCTGTGAGAAAAAAAAGGGGGGTGCAGCAGTGGCTAACATGTATTAACCATTTCTGAGTTCCCGATACCACAACCCAGATTAAACTGTGCATAATGTTTGTAGAAAAGACGGACGTGTGTGACGTAGGCGCCAGTTTGCAAAAGGCATCATCCATTCCCGCCAAACTCGGTAAGGAAATATCCATTCCCGCCAGAAATGTAATCACGTTTCTCGTTTATCTTAAACATTACAATGCGTTTACCATGTTCCAGTGTCCTTCATACTTCATAAACACTTGATAAATTTTATTGTTTCTTACAGAGGCACCCTTAGGGGTGTCCGGCAGGTGTAAATGCACATAAGCTCCTTGGCTCATTCTTTAATAAAAATGATGAAAAGAAAAAACACGAAAAAGCAAAGAGTGAGAGGGGGGAGAGAGAGAGAGAGAGTAAGAGAAAGAAAGTGAGAGAGAGGTACACTGACAGAGGGGAGCTGTACACTTTTTTTACCATACTTCATTTAAAATTCTATTTGTTGAGATTTTTCCCGAAAATAACTATTTCTCGATAACATCCAGATAAGTCTTGTGATCAATTCACGGCCGGGTAATTGGTTAGTTCGAATTGCTTACTACAATTGTCATGTGTAAAAGTTTTCGTACTGATGACTAACAAAATTGTTTCGTGAAGGTATGCAGCAATTGTTGTCAGATGTGGTACTATCAAGAAGAACTATTTAATAACAGACATCAGCTGTCTTGTGTATACGCACACGAGACAGTTGAAGACATAATACGCAATCCTGTTCGAATAAACAAACTCGTATTCATTCCGTGTGCGGTCTTGCGTAAATATCCACAGCTGTTATGTGATTATAAACACCAGAATTCTCCAGAAATATTTCAGTGTTCACGTAAGTTTTATAAGAACAAAAGTAGGCCTAATGATCTCTTAAATTAGTGTTTATTTTTTTAAAATGCTTTAAGCTTAGCAAATATTCCGTTGCCAGTATTGTATTACTGCTATTAAGTTTATGACCTGGCATAAACGCGCGTGCATACACACATATAAACTCATGACATTCGGACAATATGATGTTGAAGACTCCAATCGTTGACATTTTATAGATACAAACTTTTTTAGATTTTGCTTAGTGTGGGAAACGTATTGTATAGAATACCGTAACGTTAAACGAAATGTATTTTTTACTTTATTCAGCTATTAAAATAAGATACTTAAATTCGATTTCGTTTTGTAATGTATTTGTATTAAGTATGAAATACAAAGTTCTAATTTAAATTAAGATTAAAAGTGCCGTTGATTCACAAGAATTTACTGTCATGTGTTCTTCTCTGATACGCTTTAAATAACGAAAAATCATACTTTAAAATTTACAATTCAGGTCAAATCAGGTAGTAATCCAGTCCAGTTCTCGATGTGCCACTGTTAAAGAAGGAACATAATTCTTATTACAAATAATGAAGCTTTTTAGACCTGGTATTACTAGATTCTAAGTAAATAATCAAAATGTTTTATATAATTTGTAGGTTCCTTGTTCATTCTATTTATTATCAAGTTAAAAACATTCGCTAGGATTTTGTATTTAATTCCTTCAAAAAAAAGAACACTCGAGAGGAAATTTTTAAAACGGCTCGAGTAGTTTTCAATATTGTTCTTTTGGAAAATAAGGGCATTACAGTCTGTGTTATGAATGCCAATTTGTTTTAAGTTCTCAAAAACTCGATACTCTGTATTTACTAGATGTGTCTGTAGTACTGGCTTGAGCAGAAGCATGACAATCAGAAGCCTACTGTTATCATGACAACTGTTAACTTATTATAACTTTATATTTTGTAACAATTTGTTACTATGCTTGTTATGTCCCAACATTAAAAGTTATAAACACATTTTTAAAACATTCCGTTATTACACTGAGCATTTTATTATGACTTGCACTTTTTGAGTAGAGTGTGATATGTGTACTGAAAACTTATATTAAAGAAACCGTAGATAAGTATTTGGCAGTATTGACACTACTGAAGTATATATCTGAAAAGTGTATGAAGCCAACCTCATATTTTAATATATTTTATTACAAATTTTATGTCTGTATGGATAACCAAATATTCTTGTACCCGAATTACTCTCGGTCCCAATTTGTTATGATACTGATGCTCTACTTTGATGCAGATCACTATCAAGACATTTGTAGGCAATATGCATAACTTATTTTTTCCCGCCTTATGATTTTTTTTAATTGAAAAACGTTTTTACTACCTTGTACCTTAAGGAAATGGGAATGCAGACTCTTCGGCAGTTCATCGACTGCCATCATCAGTGAAAATCGAGTGCGAAAACGTGAGGCGGTATACGTTGGTGACCACAGTACTGTGGTTAAGGCTGAAGCAATAAGTAGAAAGAAGTAGTTTCTATGGAAATATTTCATTTCGAATATGATTTTAAATATAAATCTTAGAACAGGAAGTCATGTGTGGTTCTCCATACCGATATTTACTTCCGTGTTCCATAAGGAAATGGAAGTATGGTGATGCCGAAAAAAATCGTGTTCGACATAAGGGCTGATTCTGATTGTACTCCACTCAAAACATGAAGAAAAGTAATTTTTCGAAAAGTGTCTGTGTGTAGAATTTATACTATGGCGAACGATAACTGCCATTGTTTTTTGTGAAGATCGGTTAAGGGAAAGGGATAGTTTACCTGCAACGTTTTTTTATCAAGGGTAATTTTTTTTATGGCAAACGATAACAGTCGCAAATTCAAACACAATCAAATACTTTTTTGCATACGTCCCTGAATTGTGGAGATCTCAAGGTCTATTGATTTTGGTGAAGATCGATTAAGGGGAAAGGGTAGTTTACCTGCAACGTTTTATGTTTTAACAAGAGTAAAGTACTTAATACTCTTTAAGTTTTGTTTGATAAACAAAATTATTCTGAAAAGAAGGTCATAAAAATCCACTGTAGAAACGTAGATGAAATATCTATTAATGAAAGGCTAGTTGAAGGAGGTTGGGGTAATTTTCTATAAATGAAGATGATAGTTGAAGGGGGAGGGGATAATTTTACTTCCATGTTCCATAAGGAAATGGAAGTATGGTGATGGCGAAAAAATCGTGTTCAAGATAAGTGCTGATTCTGATTGTACTACCCTCAAAACATGAAGAAAAGTCATTTTTCGACAAGTGTCTGTGTGTCTATCTGTCTGTCTCTATCTGTGTGTCTGTGTGTAGATTTTTTTCTATGGCAAACGATAACAGCCGCAAATTCAAACAGAATCAAATAATGTTTTGCATACAGGCCTGAATTGTGGAGAACTCAAGTTTTATTGATTTTGGTAAAGATCGGTTAAGGGAAAGGGGTAGTTTACCTGCAACGTTTTATGTTTTAACAAGGGTAATGTTTTCTATGACGAACGATAACTGCCGTAAATTCAAACAGAATCAAATACTTTTTTTTATACCTCCCTGAATTATAGAGAGCTCAAGGTCTTTTGATTTTGGTGAAGATCGGTTAAGAGAAAGGGGTAGTTTACCTGCAAACTTTTATGTTTTAACAAGGGTAATTTTTCTTATGACGAATGATACCTGCCGCACATTCAAAGAGAATCAAATAATTTTTTGCATACATTCCTTTATTTTCAATCACTCAAGGTCTGTTGATTTTGGTGAAGATCGGTTAAGGGAAAGGGGTAGTTTACCGCAACACTTTATGTTTTAACAACGGTAATTTATTCTATGACGAACGATAACAGCCGCAAAATCAAACAGAATCGAATAAGTTTGTGCATACTTTCCTGATTTCTAGAGTACTCAAGACTTGTTGTTTTTGGTGAAGATCGGTTAAGGGAAAGGGATAGTTTACCAGCAACATTTTTTGTTTTATCAAGGACAGTTTTTCTTATGACGAATTATAACTGCCGCACATTCAAACAGAATCAAACCTTTTTTTTTGCATACGTTCCTGAATTGTTAAGTACTCAAGGTCTGTTCATTTTGGTGAAGATCGGTTAAGGGAAAGGGGTAGTTTACCTGCAACATTTTATGTTTTAACAATGGTAATTTTTTCTATGACGAACGATAACTGCCGCACATTCAAACAGAATCAAATATTTTTTTGTGTACGTTCCTGAATTGTAGAAAACTGAAGGCCTATTGATTTTGGTGAAGATCGGTTACGAGGAAAGGGTAGTTTACCTGCAGCATTTTATGTTTTAGCAAGAGTAAAGTACTTAATTTTGACAAAATAAAGCATCCTGCTAAGAAGATCATAATAATCCACTGTAGAAACGTAGATGAAATATCTATAAATGAAGAGGCTAGTTGAACGGGGTGGGGGTAATTTTTTATAAATGAAAATGATAGTTGAAGGGGGTGGGGATAATTTTTATTTATATGTCATGTGTTACGTTATCGGCAACAAAGAAGTAGTTTGTTGTTAAAATTTCTTCCTGGGCTGTTTGGGCTTGATCCAATGTTTTCTACAAAACCAGACGTTTCGGCAGTGCTATCGACTGCCATCATCAGTGAAAATTGAGTGCACTATCGTGAGGTGGTATACGTTAGTGATCACAGTACTGTGGTCAATGCTGAAGAAAGAAGTAGTTTCTATGGAAATAGTTCATTTCGAAAAGTATTTTAAATATAAATCTTAAAACATGGAAGTCATGTATGGTTCTCCATACCGATATTTACTCTCTTGTTTTCTTATTATTTCCTGTAACACCACTCTTAAGCTTTAAAATTCTCACTTGAATGTGCCCATAAGATTTTTAAATTTCAAAAAGATTAACGCTAGTGATTAACCAAATTATCGTAATTATTAACAATTTATAATTCTCAAATAGATAAAAAATACTGACTTATTCATTCAAACTGTAGTTTAACGTTGCATTAGCTACCTTTATTTTGAACTTTTGAAGACTCCATTTTATTAGAATTTTGAATTTTCGAAATTTTTGGTTATAATTCTTTTTAATCACAAAGTTATCATTGATTACTTTCTCAAAATAAATATTTTTGTTTAAAATTGATATAATTATGTACTCTGCTTGTAATAATCTAAATTGAAATGTTCTCTCTACACTTTATTTAGCTTTCTAATAATTCATCACATCAAGGACATTTCAGTAACTATTTTTTATTAATATATTAATAAGAACCATATTGGATATCTTCACTAAACTCATTTACCATTCCATAAATTAGAGGAAAAGCAAACGTCAAAAGTAATAACCATCATCATCAGCAAGGGTTATACAAAAGTAGTTTGTTCCGGGCCCAAGCAAATAGACTAGAGCTGGTTATTCCAATGCTTCTTGGGACGCCCCACACCTCTCCGTCGATTTCTGCTTACATTTTTCAATAGTTGTTTGTGAATGCTTCAGTCATCGCTTCGGTTAAAAGTTCCAACCATTTTAGCCTATAATGGGCAGTCCTATCAAATATACATATAATATTCAGTTCCTGCCGTACATCGCGATTTCTTTTGCTATCAGCATTTGTGAAGAATATATAATATCACGCGTCTGAGACCGCCTGAAAACGACTGCTCTGGGAATTCGTTCTTATAAGTCGGAATTCTCAAACCCATAGACAAGGAAGAGTCACCTTGTAGAACTTCAAGCGTGTTTCTTTACTCGGTGATTAAAAAATTGGGTTGGGCACTCGTTGTACCGGATTAACTAGGTACTGGTCCTCAAATTCTTAGTGTTGGATGAAGTAATGTTAGCTCTCAAAGAAGCCTTCAGCCTCTCTCCAGCCTAGACGGTTCTCCGTGATGAAGTGCCATATCTTACAAGAGGTTACCCGTTACCCTTCTGATGCTCAACCGTATGGATTTAGACCGGAAGGTCGATAAATATTCTTTGGAAATCAATAGTAGCCAACAGTACTAAGTTGAGGCGTAAGGGAAATGATTCTGGATTGTCTTATCTTTGGAATATTACAGGCGCGAATCAAGTTGGATTTAATGGGTTGTACTATTGTGTACAGGGAAATCTGGTCTCTTTAGTATGATAACATAGACAGTTTGTGTGAGACAACCTACAGAAATCGGGCTGGACGTTAAGACCGAAGGTGGCAACCCCACTATCGCATTGCCGTGCGATAAGCAAGTAACATATTCAGGAGACATATTAGTTACCAAACTGTCGCAAGCAAGATGTAACCGGAGAAAAAACGTCAAAAGTGCCTTCCAAAAAATTTTAATTTTGCGTATTTATACAGAAATTTGTAATGGAATGCTCTAACAGAAAACCTATATTTCGCTCACATTATTTATAATTTTTCTCTCATTGTGTTGCATACCGTAAGTGGTATTTTTAAAAATATCAATAAGCCTATAATGACATTGCACATTTAGTTGCTGTCGAAATTTGTAAACGAAGATATAATGAAAGAGAAACTTGTACTTTACTGTGTCTAAATAACACTGTTGTTTCTATGATATTTAAAAATTTTTGTTTTCCTATAAATAATAGTTTTATATAATTGAAAGTGTTTTATATAATAAAACAGAATGGAAAATTCAAGACAATACAAAATTATGGGCGTGACGAGATATAAAACGAGCAGGCAAAAGGCTAAAACAAATGTTGAAGGTAGAAGAGAAATAAAGCAAAGATAAATAAGGAAGACCGATTCAAGGATACAAACTTAGATGGGAAAAGGTAGTATATTAATTACCATCAGGCTATAACACACGAAACTGCATAAAAACACAGTAAAACTAACAATTTTGTTTAATTATAAGTGAGGTCTTGTATTAGGCAACAATAAAAACGAAAGAGCGGATTCTTCAGTGCGCACAAAACGTTAATGTTTTAGCAAAAATAAACTGTTTGCCCAAGAGAGTCCTCTTTAGTTAGGAACTTTTAGACTAGTTATACTTTTTGTGGTTCAAACGCCTCTAATCGACACCATATCTAGAAGATTCATATTCCCGTTTATTTAACACAATCCGCTATGTGAAGCTATTCAGTAATCTGTTCTTCAATTCAACGTTAATTATTAAATTTAATTTATAGTCATTATTAATGGAAATTTGATTTACTTTCACAAATTTACAAAATATTGTTAACGCCTTTATTTCAACAGCTATTTGCGAGCGGTTTGACAGATGCAGTTTGATACATGCAGTAGGCTCAGGTATTGGCCTGTGTTGAGTTGAAAACTAATTACTAGCTTTGGAGAGTGAGTTGAGCCCTTGACATTTTCCGTAGATGCGCCACTGCCTAATTTTATTTGTAAGAAGTACCGAGGATTCCTATGCCGTACCCCCTTGCAAACCAATGTTCACGTGTGTTAGTCTCGTATAGGCTATACAAAGATTCTATAGATAATAATGCTTTATTTATAAAATTTAAAATGCTCAAGAACTGGTGTAGCTATATCGGAAAATAAAAGCGTAAGTAACGCAGTATTAGGTCTAAGCTAGCAACGGGAGTTCACTAGTTCTTGAACTACCCCTTCTCAACTCTTTAACATGAATACATACAGAGCAAGTAAATGATTCAATTTTGGAGTTTGATGACACACAGTAAGAAGAATTTTATGCAATACTGGAAAGAGACAGTAAAAAACTGTTAACGTAAAGAGTAACTATAATTACAGACTTAAATACAAAAATTAAAAGAACGGCTAGAGAATCAGAATTATGGAAAAAAATGGATTAACGTCACGAAATGAATAGGTGAACAATAAATTTACTTCAGTTCTGATAACAACTTTTATTATTTGTAAGCCAGAAGTTCATCATCACGTAAAGTTATGTGTTCATGACTTTCCCCTAGTGGTAGCTTTCGCAATCAAGTAGACTTCATCTTAGTTATCACTAGGTGGACTCTACTACCTTTCCAAACAATTAAAGACTCTACGAGCTCCCCAGAGAAAGATTTTTACAGTAACCAGATTCTTGCAGCTAAAGTAGAACTAAACCTGGAAAGGCATACATCAAAAGAAAGTCATACAAACATGATGGTGTTTAAAAACAGACATATATAAGCAAAATGAGGATATAAGAGTGAAGAGGAAAATTGTCGGTCGGCAATAAACCTATGAGGCATGCAGATAGCGCCTAGCTAAAAGCAAAAAGTATATTATAAGAAGAAACCTCTAGAGTAACCAAAAACCCGTAATTTTAGTAAAAATAGTGTAAAAATAGATCAGTAAAGATACGTGTAACACAATACAGACAGAAAACGGGACTACACAATTAAGAGACAAGTATCCTCAAATAAGCAAAGCCGGAATACAGCAATGTAGGTACGACACGAATAAATACGTAAACAAAATCTAGAAGGATTAAAAACAAATAGAAACAAACATCAATTATATATGTGTTCAGACTTAAAACATTACAAGAATATTTGTAACAAGTAAAAGAATAGACGATGCCAATATAAAAGAACAGCGGAGAAGCTACTGCAAAAAACCTATTCAAAGATAAACGCATAGAGAGAGAGAATACAGGTAACTTTACGTTTGACCTGGAAATCAACATTACCATTCAATATTAATAACTAATGTTAATAATAGTAACTACATAATAATGTTTAATAATAATGTTCAGTTCAGCGGCGCAACAACCCATTACTGAGTCAAGGCGTCCTCAAAGGCATCCTCCAGCCTCCGCCAGTTGTCCCGGTCAAGTGCAGCTGCTCTCCAGTTCCGGGTCCCAAGGATATGGCTCGCATCGTAGTTCACACCGTCTTCCCAACGTAGTTTGGGTCTACCAACTCTCCTGGTGCCATAGATCTGTCCTGTGAGTGCCTTTCTTGGTATTTCATTCTCCCCCATTCTGATCACGTGTCCAGCCCACCTGAGTCTATCAAGTTTTATAATTTTCACAATATCTGGTTCATTCAGAAGAGTGTTCAGTTCTTGGTTGGTTCTTTTCCTCCATTCACCTCCTACACATATTGGACCAAATATACTGCGGAGGATTTTGCGTTCATGAACCAGCAGGCTTGACTCAGACTTTCTAGAAATGGTCCAGGTCTCAGAACCAAAGGTGAGAACTGGGCGGATCAGTTTTTTATACAAAAGCAGCTTGATGCTCCTGGCAATTATTCTGCTCTCTTTGGGGCCTGAGACCAAAGAAGCGCCTATTATCTGAGGTGATTCTTTGCTTTATTTCTTCTGTTGTTTCCCCATCGGAGTAAACTTTTCATTCTAAATAAACAAAGTTTTTGACTTTTTCGAAGGAATAGATGCCAATTTGGATGTGCTCTCCTTCTCTAGCCTCCTGTCCTGTAGCCATATATTTTGTCTTGCTTTCATTTTATTATGAGACCCAGCCTACTTGCAGGACTTTCAAGAGCAAGAAAGGCTTCAGTGACTGCTCGAAAGGACCTCCCGATTATATCTAGGTCATCGGCGTATCCTAGGACCTGCACCAACCTGTTGAATACAGTCCCGGAGGAATTATTCCAGCATCTCTCATAGCTTTTTCTAAGGCTAGCAAGCTTTTGGAGGCAAGCAAGAGCATCGCCCTGGAGAACTCCCTTTTCATAGTCGAACTCTCCTGATAAGTCATTCTGAATGTTCACCATGCCATTCACTGTCAGCATTATCATCCTACACAATCTTATTAATTTCTTTGGTATGCCCAGTTCTTCAAAAGCAGTGTAAAGTTCTTTTCTGTCAATGCTGTCGTATGCATTTCTGAAATCTATGAAGAAGTGATGGGTTTGTAGTTTATGTTCCCTACCTTTCTCCAGAAATTGTCGGAGTGTGAAAACCTGGTCTATTGTCAATTTTCCTCTTTTAAATCCACACTGATATCGACCAATCACCTGATCAGCATGTGGAACATATAACTGTCTTCTGCCAGGCTGTTGGCAGTTTCTCTTCTATCCATATATCAATGACAAGGTGTTGAAGGGTTTTAACCAGCTCTGGGCCACCGTTTGTGCAAAGCTCCGCAGGAAGATCATCAGAACCAGGAGCTTTGTTGTTTTTAAGGCTTTCTATTGCAGCTATCATATTATCTTCATCCGGAGGCTCGATGTGTTTATGTTCCTCTAGCACAGGTGGTACATAGTTGTTCACCTCGTCATTCTTAGAAAGAAGAGCTTCAAGGTTCTTTCCCCTTTTCTGTAAGTAGGGTGCCATCAGTGTCACGACAAGCTGTTGTCCTGGGCTTAAAGGGTTTCCTACCTTGGTTTAACTTATTGTAGAATTTTCTGATTTCAGTTTAATAATAGGAGTACGAACACGTCAGCCTACCAACACGTTTGGTGGAAAGGTAAAAACAGACAACTGTTGTACAGATAATTAAGAGGTTGCATTAGTTCAGACGTAGATCTGTATATATGTGTCAGCCAAAACAGTAGTACGTTTTGTAAACATACATGGCTGTGCCATTACACATTAGGAATGTTATTTGACCTTGAATACTCTTGGCGGGATTCAGATGAATGAGAAATCTTATATCTGTGCTGGAGGCTGGAGACCTGTGGTGTTACGCTGAATAGACACAACACACTATCACTATACACAGCAGTGGCTGACGTGTATTAACCATTTCTGAGTTCCCGATGCCACAACCCAGATTAAACTGTGCATAACGTTTGTAGAAAAGGCTAGTGTCCTTCATACTTCATAAATACTTGAGAAATTTTATTGTTTCTTACAGAGGCACCCTTAGGGTTGTCCGGCAGGTGTAAATGCACTTAAGTTCCTTGGCTCATTCTTGAACAAAAATGAGGAAAGAAATAAAACGAATAAGGAGAGAGAGTGAGAGAGAGAGTGTGTGTGAGAGAGAGAGATGGTGAGGGTAGAGAGAGGGGGGAGTGAGTGAGAGTAAGAAAATGAGAGAGAGTTACAGTAACGGAGGGCAGCTGTATACATTTTTTACCATACTTAATTATTTAGAAGTCACATGACATAATTTGCATAGAGCATCAATTAAACGCGCGGCAGCACGCTACATATAATGCGACACAATACGTTACATTTGTACAGTTCACATAAGTTCCTTTTTGGTAACTACTAAATATAATATTTACTTGAGTACTTTATAATTTATAACAAATGTGTTACATTGCGTTATAATCGTTTATTTAAGTACTAAGTAGGCCTGTAATGAGAGCGCTGATGTTACTTGATATAGGCCTAAGTCTATGAATTCCTACCTATGCTTCGGTATTAGGTTACTAATTAATGATGGCTGCATGTTCATAATAGTTATGTTATATCTTATAATGTGTATTTTATAAACATTTAAGGAATTTTGTATTCTGTTAAATAACCATATTTAATTACTTTTGTACAACAGTTTTGTTTGTTAGTTTGTAATGCTCGTTAGTTAGTTTGTTCCCTTGTAATACTAAAACGGCTGGACCAGTTTTGATGCACGAGGTATGAAGTCACTTGTCTTGATTTTAGAAGTGTCAACAAAGATATATAATTTTGGAAAACGAAATGGCGGATGCTGCAAACCATATTATGTAAAATTTAGGAAAACCTGTCAGGCTGGGAGTTATTTTTATTAATAAAGAGCGTATTAAAAGATGATTACAATAAATGCGTTGCGTTCATCAACATGAGTAAATGTGTGTTACACTGATTTTTGTAAGTATGTTACAATTGTTAGACTATGTCTTCATGTCAATGACCTTCACGTTGGTAATTTATTGTTTAAATTGCACAAGAGAAATCTATACGCAAAACGTTATACGAATAATTCTTGCCTACAGGTTGTATTACGGTACTCAGTACTAATTTATTCTATCGGGTTGACTTCACAGTGATATTGATGGAGTAACCCAGCGCACAAGACACTCATTTTCGTCAGTTAAATTATCAAACAGAATTACCACTGTTGCACACCACTACAGAAAAATTATTCCGATTTGCGCTTTCAAGCTTCTCAGCTCATCTGACGGATTTCCGATCTGACGATGAGCTGAGAAGCTTGAAAGCGCTAATCGGAACAATTTTTCTATAGTGGTGTGCAACAGTGATACGGATTTCCGATCTGACGATGAGCTGAGAAGCTTGAAAGCGCTAATCGGAATAATTTTTCTATAGTGGTGTGCAACAGTGATAATTCTGTTTCTGATTATAACCAATAACACAACTATCTTAAGTAAAGTTAAATTATCATCATACTCACTGAATATTGCCTTGTACGTCTCCTATAAATGCAATAATTGATTCTTCAGGCCGTCCTCTGGAAAATTTATCCCTTTTGCCTCAAACCAATTCATACTTTTTTCCCCTATAAGATGTCGTTGGTACTGCTTTACATTGAAGCAAGACATTGCCCATAACAAGAACAGAATTGTTTTTAAGATACGGTGTCTCTACACTATTGTTCAAATTCTGGATCTCCGTACCAACACTGTAATTCGCAAAATTTTTCTGGCGAAAAAGAAAATTGTTCGTCGCCTGTACAAAAAAAAAAAAACACAAACCGAAGCGTTCTTAAATTCATGTCCTTCAGGCCTATTAGGACTACCAGTCTAGCTTTTAATCCAGCTTGAGGAGTTTTGGTAGTCGTGTCCCTCCACATAGTATTCTGAAAGACTCCCATTAACTGTAGTGTTACATTTATCATGCGGGCTATTAGGCCACCATTTATTGAATACTGAATTTCCATATGTTTCGTCTATGCCCACTACGACCATCATTAGTAGTGCAAGAACAAAGATAAAATACGCATTATTAGATATAACATAACTACTATGAACATGTAGCCATCATTAATTAGTAACCTAATACGAAGCACAAGTAGGCCTACATAGACTTATACTAAGCAACATCAGCGCTCACATTACAGGCCTACTTAGTACTTAAATAAACGAGTATAACACGATGTAACGCATTTTTTATAAATTATAAAGTATTATACAATATAAAGTGCCCTGAGATTGTGTGACAGTTGCGATGAAACAAGACCTTCGCTTTAAACTAAAAACAAAGGGAAACGAAAAAACATGAGATAATTGAGACTGACATACACTATCTATAGGCTACTATTCTCTCTATCTACCCCTGTCTCTCTTTTTCTCTTTTGCTCTCTTTCTACCTGTCTATTTACCTACCTATCACTTATATAACTACTTGTATAATTACTCGCATTATAAAGAAACATTTGTGTTGAAGGTACTAGAAGTCGCCGGATACCTGCACTGGTTGTAAATCCAGGAAAAGGTTATTTTATGATACTGTTCTCTGACATATCTATTGTTATATAGCATGTGGTTTCTTCAAAGGTTATAAACGTATGTGGCTACCAAAAGTGGCTTGAGAGACATTTTTCATGCACCCCGATACTTTCATGCAGAGAATGACGCAAATGATAAAAGATAAATGTTGTTACTTGTTTCAACTATTGCTTCACTTCCTAAAAGCGGCCAGTGAGACCTTGTCGTTTTTTTACATCTATGTTTATATCTTTAAATCTATTTAATTTTGTTTAACATTCATTCATCAGAGTTGTGCACATGCGTATCTTACTAAAATGGAATACAAAAGTGTTAATAATTTTCGGTGTTTCATTAAAAAAAAGTTTCAGAAAATGTGTTTGTGATTGAAATCTTTTTCCGTTTTAAATAGAATGTGTAAAGTGTGATGGTAATATGTTAAAAAATGTGAATGGACAAAAAAACGTCACCTTCGGATGTGGTAGACGGAATTGCTGAGCTACAAAAAACATACATGATGACACTTTTTTCGGAAAAGCGTGTGTTCCTGCATTATCTGCAGCCTATTCCGTGTGTTAGTCGCTTGGATTTTGAAATATCAAATTTCAGTTATTTCAGAAGAGCTTGACATAAACAGGAAAACTACGCGAAAATTAATAAACGAGTTCAGGGAGATCCTTACTGTCTGGGTGATGGATACCAGCTTAAAAATTGGCGGCCCGGGAGATACTGAAATTGATGAAAGTGCGTTCACTTGAAGGAAGTACAACAGGGACCGAATAACCAAAACTCGGTGGGTACTTGGGGGAATTTACAGGAGAATAAAGAAGTGGTTGCTAAAGGTGGTGGATAAACGCGATGCAAACACACTAAATCGTGTAATATTTAAATAATATAGAACCAGGAACCACTATAGTTGCAGATATGTGGCGCGGCTACATCTCGCGAGTACCCATACATACCCAAATGCAGAGGGGCACCGAGGATTTTTTCGAGGGGGGGGTTGAAAACTTGCGAACAAGGTGCACAATTTTGGTTTCCCTCATTATTTTCTCAACAAGCAGGGCTTGCTTTTTCCTAGAGGAACGACAACACGTAACTTATTGGGAGTCACTGCTGCAAGTGCAAGAAAAATGATCCTTGCTTCATGGAATTTCACTCATGTATTTTCCATCTATAATGCCACCTATAATGCTGAAAAAGAGTCCTTCTTACACATAAATATTGCACAGGTAAGAATCAACACACAATGTTTGTAGGAATCACGAGTAAAAACCAAGTAATCACAAGGCTTAGTAATTTGCATGTGCTGACTGAATAATATAAATTACTTAATCAGTAGACGGTGACTTTATTAAAATTATAATACAATAATATAGTAAAATAATCAGACGTGAAGCAGTCGCGCATATTGTATAGGGGATAAGACGGGAACAATGTAATACACGTGAATAGAAAGGCTACAATTGAATATTAGACTGTTCCCTGAACCACAAGTCTACGTACAAGTACGTGACAATTACGTGACAAGTTTTGATTTTGATTTCTATTTCGACACGACAAACAATTCAAATGGACGTTTTGTAAGACGAAACAAACAATAGATACAACAGAGGGACCATACAAAGATTTCACCGAGTTATAAAATGTTTAATGTTTAGTACTGCAATTATTATGTAAACAGTGACTTGTCATGTTGTGTCTGTTACAGTGTTTCTCCTAATCTCCTAGTCGAGTCTAGACATTAACAAACATTGTATATTTTGGAGTATATAACACTTTGTTATCAGACATGTTACGATTTAGGAAAACTTTAGTAATATATAGTCAACATTGCACTGGCATCTTAATTTGTTTGTATAAGTAACATCAATAACAGGCTCGAATGTGAAATGACTGTGACTCTGGGTGTGTGTGTGTTTTAAAAACAAGCAGATGTAAATTAACCATGAATAACAGGGCAGACAACATTAATGAAAAAATTATACTAAAACTATTTAATTAATATAGCACATAATTACTTACAAACAATTACAAATATTTATTACGTCAATTCTTCCACACCTTATTGCCGTAATAAGTACGTCAATTTCCTTCACTGTTATCATCACTCAAATTGTCTTAACTGCTGCTATCCCATCGCTTATTAATTTAGAAACGATCTGTTACATTATACACTTTTTGGTCCGATCTCACATGCTCTTTTAAATTTTCAAGACGTGGTCACATTTTGATGTCCAGCGTGTGAGATAAATACACTCAAATTCCTTTTTTGCTAAGTTTATAACACTGTCTACGAAAATACACTTTTTTTGTTTTAACATGTTTTCCACAGTTGCCCAAATCAGTTCTAGGATTAAGAACCGGGTGATAGGGTGGAAGTCGTAAAATGGAATGTCCATAGTTTGCTGAAATAGTGATTATTTTAAAAGTTTAGTATGTTGGGTTATTATTTCAGAAGATGGAACAACAAAGAATTACATAAAATATAGGATACAACAGGGAAAAAAGGCTATTCGTTTGCTAAACTCGTTACTTTGGTCGAACAAAATGAAACTTCAACCTAAACTGACAATCTACACAACTATTGAGGAGCCCATTTTAACTTATGGCTGCGAATGCTGGCAACTTTCAGGTAAAGAGAAAAAGATGATAGAAACTGTGGACATGGACTTCTTAAGAAGATCGTGTAATATTTCTAGAATGCAACATGTTAGAAACGAAGATATAAGAAGGAAAACAGGGCGCATATTTACAACAGCAGAAAGAATAGAATCCAGACAGTTGCTATGGTATGGTCACGTAATGAGGATGGAGGAGAAGCGATGGCCAAAGAAAGCATTGACTTACACTCCACAAAACAGGAGAAGAAAAGGAAAACTGACAACACAATGGAAAACAGGAATTAGGAAATGCATGAGAGGTCGAGCTATTGAAGACGATGACTGGAAAGATAGGGAGAAATGGCGATCGAAATGAGGGATGCGGCATAGACTGTAGGACACCCGCTAATAATAATAATGTTGGGTTATTTTGTTTAGCCTAACTATTAAACAGATCTCAGGTTATAACATAAATGGACTAAAGGAATCCCATGATTCAATAACCAGTTAATCATGTCTACCTTTTTGTTAATGATGTTGCAGGCGAATTTATTTATTTATTGAAATTTTCAGGCACTTTCGTCATTGTCTGTCCAAATTTTTGTAACCGATTTTGAACGGTGAAAACCAAAATTTCATCTGTGTATACTATGGACTACCGTTCTTCTCTGAATTTCTGTAATTTTCTTATATATCAACTCTTAAGATTTCAATGTCACGTTTTTCTATTTAAAAGTTTCCTATTGCTTTTGGCACGTTTCCGTCGAAATCCCATTTGACGAATAATGTGGTTCAGACTGGAAACGCTACCATTATAATTAATTTGTTCTTTAAAATTGTTTAAATTACTTTTGAATGTTAATCTTTACCCTTCTATGGGTTGACTTTGGTGAATAATTCGTCGAGTGGTGCACTTGTCGAAATCGTTTAAATCAGTTTTTATTTCATTTGTTGAACATTTTTATGGAGAGTCCTGAAAGATTTTATATCACCCATGTACCATGATGTTTCTTTAATAATTCTAGAAACACTATTTATAGACACGCCGCACGCCTGAGCAACCCGTTCCTGTAACTTTCTTTCTGATATATCCTTATCTTCCGATTTAATACACTTGTAGGCCTGCACGTTATAAATTATTTTCCGACTCTGACTATGTAGGCCTATAACTTTCCTTTGCACTGAAGTCGACAGGCGACCCAGATTGACCCATTTCACACTCCAAACCGGAAAATATAGCAATAAAGTAAACTCTATGCTTTTGATGAAAACCGGTGTTTTTGAAAAGTACGAACACAATTACATATCATGAGAACAGTTTATTCGTGTCTGGTAAGCTTACCTACGTTGTATTTTAGTTTATCTTATTACTACAGCCTTACTATTTGTACATTCGTTGATTACACAATTTTTACCATATTTTCGGTAGGTTCTAACCCCCAAAACCCTCCTGGGTGCGCCACTGCTCAAATGTATGGGTTATACATTTTCCTGTGAATCGTTCGCTTAATTTTGTATGTCCTCGCAATTTTGCCGTTCACACCCAAACGATCGAGAACTAATGGTCCAAAATTAAGCGTGATGTACGGAGAAGAGTCGAGAGAATGTCTGTTAGTACATTTCAGACGTATTTAATTGAATATATTTGAAGAGAAATGTTTTTCTCTAGGAGAATTGTTTAATGATTTTTTAGCGGCTATTCATTATTTTTACACGCAATTTTTAAATTGAATATACAGTAATTTGTAGTTAATAAATTTAGCTAACGTACAAGTGAGTTAGACAAAATCTAAAAAATAAATAAAATTAAAAGATATGTAAAGATATTAACATAGATGTGAAAAACGACAAGGCCTTACTGACCGCTTTTAGTAACTGAAGAAATTGTTGAAATAAGTATCAGCATTTCTCGATTTATTAGCGGCCGTGAGCATTCTCTGTAAGAAAATGGCACTCAAGCCACTGGATGTAGCCACTATTTTTATAATCCGTGGAGAAACCGCCTATATAACAATAGACATGTCAATGAACAGTATCATAAAATAACCTTTCCTTGGTCTTACAAAAAGTGCAGGTATCCGATGACTTCTACTACCCTCAACCCGAAACATTTTAATATCGTCTGTCTGTCTGTCTGTCTGTCTGTCTATCTCTCTGTCTGTCTCTCTCTCTCTCTCTCTCTCTCTCTCTCTCTCTCTCTCTCTCTCTCTCTCTCTCTCTCTCTCTCTCTCTCTCTCTCCCTGCCTACTTCTCGCAACATCTTGCTATTATTTCTAATACAAATAGAACTAATATTATGGAAATGTTAATATAAAATTTTATGCTATCTCACAACCCTCTGTCTCCCATCTCTCCATCTATCTCTAACACAAGAAGTAATAATTATTATGTACATATATGCAGAGTTGTGATCGCTCTCCTTCCTTCTCCCCCCTCTCTGTCTCTCTCTATATATATATATATTTATCAATCTCAATCCCAAACAGAACTATAGAAATTTAAGAACTACAGAACTATGAACTATAGTTATAAAATTTTGTTACCCACAAAATTGATACAAATAAATGTTTTATAGCATTACTTCAAAATACTGTATGCATAATAATGAACACTGACCAAAAATATAACTGATTATATTTTTTATATTATGAGTTCTTAACGTTCATAACGTTTGGTATTACATTTATTATTTTTGACTGCCAATATGCATAAGAAATTTCTCTAGTAAATGAGATCAAAGTTACGTTATCACCCGGTATCAATGCATGTGAGAAAATATTAACATGCCCGTTAATTCCGTTAGTTAATCCGACGACAAGTGGTCAATCTTTACATAATTCGAAAGGCCAATACGCTACTTTGGCATGCTTCGTAAAACACAATAATTATATTATCACGGTTAGTAGAATTGGATAGTGAAGTTTAAGAATTGTTGATAAATATTTGACAGTTTATAAATATTTAGTTAAAATTATGATGTAAAGTTGGCGCGTGAACAACGGAAAAGAATAATGGTCATTCGTCTGCAGTTAGTCACTCTTTCATACAAACAAATAAGCGTCAACGTAAACTGTGCAATACCCGGGGTTGAAATCTGGCAACGTCGCTGGAAGCAAAAACCGCTACAATTCGAAAAAATATACATTTCAGACGCTTCATTGTCGGGAAACTGAAAAGACGCCCTACTGTCGTAATTATAAAAAGATGCCATAATGACAGCGTTTTGTACAACAAAAATTATTTTCTTGTGTTAAGAGTATATTGAAATATAAAACGCAAAACACAAATAACATAATCACAAGAACGTAATGTTATAATAAAATTTCAATATACTCTTCGTTTTCGAGTAGACGCCAAAACGTATACATTTTGAAAAGACGCCAAAATGTTAGAAAAATGTATATATATATATATGTTACGGTAAAAGTCCGAAGAGCGGTATAACCTGACATTTACCGGTAAAACCTGACAATTACCAAGTTGCTTGGTAAATGTCCGCAATTCGGGCTTTTACACTTCCATTTCGAACTCTTACCAGTCGCCTTGGTAAATGTTGATATTCTGACATTTACCGGTAAAAGTCCACACTAGCGACACAGAAGTAAGAACACACGACCGGCGCGTTGTTATACATGTGCGCCCGAACGTTCCGACTTCTCTTCGCAGCACAAGTCCCAGCAAAGAGACTGCCGACAACCTATAAATGCGGCACCGCTCGGGTCTATAGTCTGAGTTCCAGCGAGTAAACGTCAGCAAGCGGCTACATTCGAGTTTCGATATGTTTTTTCGAAATGAGCGATAATATGAAGAAAACGTTTTACGAACTGTTGAGCGAATCGGTGAGCAATAAGAAAGACAACAACTTTTATCTCACGAATGAAAGATACCATTCTTTGCTGAACGAAGTGAAAGAGGCTAAAAGTATAAAAGTGAAACAAACCGTTCACTACAGGCGTTTGAAACGCTATGATATTCTAAAAATAGGAGGGGAAGAAAAACTTATATCTCCAGTGTCTGCGGACAAAGAAGAAATCCTCTACTATGCTTGTTTCGACGAACTTTTTAATGTGATACACGACGCTCACATCGCTGTTGGTCACGGAGGAAGAACTCGTGTGATCAAGGAACTGATTCGTAAGTACAAAAACGTAACAGTAGAGGCGATAGCCACATATTTGAAACTGTGTGAAACGTGTCAGAAAAGGCAAAAAATACTAAAAAAAGGATTCGTAGTAAAACCGATTTTACACAGCGAATTAAATTCTCGGTGTCAAATCGACTTGATCGACATGCAGACGAATCCAGATGGAGATATGAAATTTATTTTATTATATCAAGACCATTTGACAAAATTTGTACTTCTAAAACCTCTACACAGTAAAACGGCCGATGAAGTTGCATATCATCTGTTGGATGTATTCTCAACTTTCGGTGCTCCAAACATTCTTCATTCAGATAACGGCAGGGAATTCTGCAACGACACCATAAAGAGTCTGTGTAAAATGTGGGGCGATGTAAAAATTGTACACGGCAAGCCGAGACACAGTCAATCGCAAGGATCCATCGAGAGAGCAAACCAAGATGTCGAGAACATGTTATCAGCATGGATGGAAACGAACCGCACAGCAAAGTGGACAAAAGGATTACCACTTGTTCAAGCGATGAAAAACAATGCGTATCATGATGGAATCAAGTGTTCACCTTACGAAGCTATGTTCGGCGTTCCAATGAAGCTGGGGCTTACAAGTATTGTTGGAATACGTAAAATAGTTAACAATATACATACCGAAGAGGATTTTGAAAGCGTTATAAATGTCGATAATGAACCCACAAGCGATGTCGAAACTACCGATCCGCGACCGAATGAAACAGAAGCCCAGAATGTCGAAACTGAAACCAAAATCGAAACGTGCGACTCGGACGCAAGTACGCCAACTGCCAGAGCTCAGAAAGTAAAACTTGTTCGAAAGGCCGCAAGAGAAGGACTCGAGATGCAGGCGAAGAAAATGAAAACAGTTTCCTCTAAAAAGTTTGTAAAACCGACTATTGGACAAAGTGTTATAGTAAAAATCCCCGACATCGATAGATCTAAGATGGACCCAAAATCTGTAATTGCCGTTGTTACCGACATAAAAGACGAGGAATTTTACGAACTCGGTACCAAGTTTGGGCACTTAAACGCACTGTATACGATAAACCAATTTTCCTTGTGTAAAGATAATTTTTTAAGCGTTGAAGAAGTACCGACAGAAACAATATCTCTACGAGCTGTTGCCAAGAAGCTTTCACTAGTGGGCGGACAAGGTTTCAAAAAATGCAACTGTTTACAGAAATGTGCCACGAATAGGTGTCTGTGTAGATCATCCAATCTCCGTTGCAACTCTAAATGTCATAATAGTCGATCTTGTCGTAATAAGTAAGTTTATTTATAAGTTGAAAAAATGAAGAAATTTCTGTAACATAATATATTTACTGTAGAGTTATTAAAAATGTCTGCCATAACGGAAAGTTGTTTTAATCCCTCGTTCCTTTCCTGAAGGTTAAATAAACCACGATAAAATAAACTATTGGCTATAGACAGAAACTAATATGTTACAAAGTCGTAACTGGTGTAAGTCTAAGGCTGTACCATGTGAAATTGTTATAGTGAATGTAAACAACTGAAAACGCCGCATAATGTTGGCTAGTCTACTCCACTACTGCTGTACAATCAACCGTTTCTATACGCAATGAATAATATCTTTGTCGACTAGGCTAACCGACAAACGACATCAGAAAGCAAGTCACGAAGCAATCCTATTGTTCGAATCAAGGTAATGAGATACAGTATGTTGATATCTTGCCGATGTTACGCATATAAACGCGTAGCTGTAACGATGAATGCATCAGTTCACGCGACACGCAAAACCACTTTCACAATTGACGAACGCCGTTATGTCAAACAATAATACAGCGCCAGTAGGTCAAGCAGTCT